>OX621198.1:17663376-18304668 GCA_951640565.1 Petrophora chlorosata | reverse complement strand
CCTAACCTAACCTAACCTAACCTAACCTAACCTAACCTAACCTAACCTAACCTAACCTAACCTAACCTAACCTAACCTAACCTAACCTAACCTAACCTAACCTAACCTAACCTAACCTAACCTAACCTAACCTAACCTAACCTAACCTAACCTAACCTAACCTAACCTAACCTAACCTAACCTAACCTAACCTAACCTAACCTAACCTAACCTAACCTAACCTAACCTAACCTAACCTAACCTAACCTAACCTAACCTAACCTAACCTAACCTAACCTAACCTAACCTAACCTAACCTAACCTAACCTAACCTAACCTAACCTAACCTAACCTAACCTAACCTAACCTAACCTAACCTAACCTAACCTAACCTAACCTAACCTAACCTAACCTAACCTAACCTAACCTAACCTAACCTAACCTAACCTAACCTAACCTAACCTAACCTAACCTAACCTAACCTAACCTAACCTAACCTAACCTAACCTAACCTAACCTAACCTAACCTAACCTAACCTAACCTAACCTAACCTAACCTAACCTAACCTAACCTAACCTAACCTAACCTAACCTAACCTAACCTAACCTAACCTAACCTAACCTAACCTAACCTAACCTAACCTAACCTAACCTAACCTAACCTAACCTAACCTAACCTAACCTAACCTAACCTAACCTAACCTAACCTAACCTAACCTAACCTAACCTAACCTAACCTAACCTAACCTAACCTAACCTAACCTAACCTAACCTAACCTAACCTAACCTAACCTAACCTAACCTAACCTAACCTAACCTAACCTAACCTAACCTAACCTAACCTAACCTAACCTAACCTAACCTAACCTAACCTAACCTAACCTAACCTAACCTAACCTAACCTAACCTAACCTAACCTAACCTAACCTAACCTAACCTAACCTAACCTAACCTAACCTAACCTAACCTAACCTAACCTAACCTAACCTAACCTAACCTAACCTAACCTAACCTAACCTAACCTAACCTAACCTAACCTAACCTAACCTAACCTAACCTAACCTAACCTAACCTAACCTAACCTAACCTAACCTAACCTAACCTAACCTAACCTAACCTAACCTAACCTAACCTAACCTAACCTAACCTAACCTAACCTAACCTAACCTAACCTAACCTAACCTAACCTAACCTAACCTAACCTAACCTAACCTAACCTAACCTAACCTAACCTAACCTAACCTAACCTAACCTAACCTAACCTAACCTAACCTAACCTAACCTAACCTAACCTAACCTAACCTAACCTAACCTAACCTAACCTAACCTAACCTAACCTAACCTAACCTAACCTAACCTAACCTAACCTAACCTAACCTAACCTAACCTAACCTAACCTAACCTAACCTAACCTAACCTAACCTAACCTAACCTAACCTAACCTAACCTAACCTAACCTAACCTAACCTAACCTAACCTAACCTAACCTAACCTAACCTAACCTAACCTAACCTAACCTAACCTAACCTAACCTAACCTAACCTAACCTAACCTAACCTAACCTAACCTAACCTAACCTAACCTAACCTAACCTAACCTAACCTAACCTAACCTAACCTAACCTAACCTAACCTAACCTAACCTAACCTAACCTAACCTAACCTAACCTAACCTAACCTAACCTAACCTAACCTAACCTAACCTAACCTAACCTAACCTAACCTAACCTAACCTAACCTAACCTAACCTAACCTAACCTAACCTAACCTAACCTAACCTAACCTAACCTAACCTAACCTAACCTAACCTAACCTAACCTAACCTAACCTAACCTAACCTAACCTAACCTAACCTAACCTAACCTAACCTAACCTAACCTAACCTAACCTAACCTAACCTAACCTAACCTAACCTAACCTAACCTAACCTAACCTCTAACCTAACCTAACCTAACCTAACCTAACCTAACCTAACCTAACCTAACCTAACCTAACCTAACCTAACCTAACCTAACCTAACCTAACCTAACCTAACCTAACCTAACCTAACCTAACCTAACCTAACCTAACCTAACCTAACCTAACCTAACCTAACCTAACCTAACCTAACCTAACCTAACCTAACCTAACCTAACCTAACCTAACCTAACCTAACCTAACCTAACCTAACCTAACCTAACCTAACCTAACCTAACCTAACCTAACCTAACCTAACCTAACCTAACCTAACCTAACCTAACCTAACCTAACCTAACCTAACCTAACCTAACCTAACCTAACCTAACCTAACCTAACCTAACCTAACCTAACCTAACCTAACCTAACCTAACCTAACCTAACCTAACCTAACCTAACCTAACCTAACCTAACCTAACCTAACCTAACCTAACCTAACCTAACCTAACCTAACCTAACCTAACCTAACCTAACCTAACCTAACCTAACCTAACCTAACCTAACCTAACCTAACCTAACCTAACCTAACCTAACCTAACCTAACCTAACCTAACCTAACCTAACCTAACCTAACCTAACCTAACCTAACCTAACCTAACCTAACCTAACCTAACCTAACCTAACCTAACCTAACCTAACCTAACCTAACCTAACCTAACCTAACCTAACCTAACCTAACCTAACCTAACCTAACCTAACCTAACCTAACCTAACCTAACCTAACCTAACCTAACCTAACCTAACCTAACCTAACCTAACCTAACCTAACCTAACCTAACCTAACCTAACCTAACCTAACCTAACCTAACCTAACCTAACCTAACCTAACCTAACCTAACCTAACCTAACCTAACCTAACCTAACCTAACCTAACCTAACCTAACCTAACCTAACCTAACCTAACCTAACCTAACCTAACCTAACCTAACCTAACCTAACCTAACCTAACCTAACCTAACCTAACCTAACCTAACCTAACCTAACCTAACCTAACCTAACCTAACCTAACCTAACCTAACCTAACCTAACCTAACCTAACCTAACCTAACCTAACCTAACCTAACCTAACCTAACCTAACCTAACCTAACCTAACCTAACCTAACCTAACCTAACCTAACCTAACCTAACCTAACCTAACCTAACCTAACCTAACCTAACCTAACCTAACCTAACCTAACCTAACCTAACCTAACCTAACCTAACCTAACCTAACCTAACCTAACCTAACCTAACCTAACCTAACCTAACCTAACCTAACCTAACCTAACCTAACCTAACCTAACCTAACCTAACCTAACCTAACCTAACCTAACCTAACCTAACCTAACCTAACCTAACCTAACCTAACCTAACCTAACCTAACCTAACCTAACCTAACCTAACCTAACCTAACCTAACCTAACCTAACCTAACCTAACCTAACCTAACCTAACCTAACCTAACCTAACCTAACCTAACCTAACCTAACCTAACCTAACCTAACCTAACCTAACCTAACCTAACCTAACCTAACCTAACCTAACCTAACCTAACCTAACCTAACCTAACCTAACCTAACCTAACCTAACCTAACCTAACCTAACCTAACCTAACCTAACCTAACCTAACCTAACCTAACCTAACCTAACCTAACCTAACCTAACCTAACCTAACCTAACCTAACCTAACCTAACCTAACCTAACCTAACCTAACCTAACCTAACCTAACCTAACCTAACCTAACCTAACCTAACCTAACCTAACCTAACCTAACCTAACCTAACCTAACCTAACCTAACCTAACCTAACCTAACCTAACCTAACCTAACCTAACCTAACCTAACCTAACCTAACCTAACCTAACCTAACCTAACCTAACCTAACCTAACCTAACCTAACCTAACCTAACCTAACCTAACCTAACCTAACCTAACCTAACCTAACCTAACCTAACCTAACCTAACCTAACCTAACCTAACCTAACCTAACCTAACCTAACCTAACCTAACCTAACCTAACCTAACCTAACCTAACCTAACCTAACCTAACCTAACCTAACCTAACCTAACCTAACCTAACCTAACCTAACCTAACCTAACCTAACCTAACCTAACCTAACCTAACCTAACCTAACCTAACCTAACCTAACCTAACCTAACCTAACCTAACCTAACCTAACCTAACCTAACCTAACCTAACCTAACCTAACCTAACCTAACCTAACCTAACCTAACCTAACCTAACCTAACCTAACCTAACCTAACCTAACCTAACCTAACCTAACCTAACCTAACCTAACCTAACCTAACCTAACCTAACCTAACCTAACCTAACCTAACCTAACCTAACCTAACCTAACCTAACCTAACCTAACCTAACCTAACCTAACCTAACCTAACCTAACCTAACCTAACCTAACCTAACCTAACCTAACCTAACCTAACCTAACCTAACCTAACCTAACCTAACCTAACCTAACCTAACCTAACCTAACCTAACCTAACCTAACCTAACCTAACCTAACCTAACCTAACCTAACCTAACCTAACCTAACCTAACCTAACCTAACCTAACCTAACCTAACCTAACCTAACCTAACCTAACCTAACCTAACCTAACCTAACCTAACCTAACCTAACCTAACCTAACCTAACCTAACCTAACCTAACCTAACCTAACCTAACCTAACCTAACCTAACCTAACCTAACCTAACCTAACCTAACCTAACCTAACCTAACCTAACCTAACCTAACCTAACCTAACCTAACCTAACCTAACCTAACCTAACCTAACCTAACCTAACCTAACCTAACCTAACCTAACCTAACCTAACCTAACCTAACCTAACCTAACCTAACCTAACCTAACCTAACCTAACCTAACCTAACCTAACCTAACCTAACCTAACCTAACCTAACCTAACCTAACCTAACCTAACCTAACCTAACCTAACCTAACCTAACCTAACCTAACCTAACCTAACCTAACCTAACCTAACCTAACCTAACCTAACCTAACCTAACCTAACCTAACCTAACCTAACCTAACCTAACCTAACCTAACCTAACCTAACCTAACCTAACCTAACCTAACCTAACCTAACCTAACCTAACCTAACCTAACCTAACCTAACCTAACCTAACCTAACCTAACCTAACCTAACCTAACCTAACCTAACCTAACCTAACCTAACCTAACCTAACCTAACCTAACCTAACCTAACCTAACCTAACCTAACCTAACCTAACCTAACCTAACCTAACCTAACCTAACCTAACCTAACCTAACCTAACCTAACCTAACCTAACCTAACCTAACCTAACCTAACCTAACCTAACCTAACCTAACCTAACCTAACCTAACCTAACCTAACCTAACCTAACCTAACCTAACCTAACCTAACCTAACCTAACCTAACCTAACCTAACCTAACCTAACCTAACCTAACCTAACCTAACCTAACCTAACCTAACCTAACCTAACCTAACCTAACCTAACCTAACCTAACCTAACCTAACCTAACCTAACCTAACCTAACCTAACCTAACCTAACCTAACCTAACCTAACCTAACCTAACCTAACCTAACCTAACCTAACCTAACCTAACCTAACCTAACCTAACCTAACCTAACCTAACCTAACCTAACCTAACCTAACCTAACCTAACCTAACCTAACCTAACCTAACCTAACCTAACCTAACCTAACCTAACCTAACCTAACCTAACCTAACCTAACCTAACCTAACCTAACCTAACCTAACCTAACCTAACCTAACCTAACCTAACCTAACCTAACCTAACCTAACCTAACCTAACCTAACCTAACCTAACCTAACCTAACCTAACCTAACCTAACCTAACCTAACCTAACCTAACCTAACCTAACCTAACCTAACCTAACCTAACCTAACCTAACCTAACCTAACCTAACCTAACCTAACCTAACCTAACCTAACCTAACCTAACCTAACCTAACCTAACCTAACCTAACCTAACCTAACCTAACCTAACCTAACCTAACCTAACCTAACCTAACCTAACCTAACCTAACCTAACCTAACCTAACCTAACCTAACCTAACCTAACCTAACCTAACCTAACCTAACCTAACCTAACCTAACCTAACCTAACCTAACCTAACCTAACCTAACCTAACCTAACCTAACCTAACCTAACCTAACCTAACCTAACCTAACCTAACCTAACCTAACCTAACCTAACCTAACCTAACCTAACCTAACCTAACCTAACCTAACCTAACCTAACCTAACCTAACCTAACCTAACCTAACCTAACCTAACCTAACCTAACCTAACCTAACCTAACCTAACCTAACCTAACCTAACCTAACCTAACCTAACCTAACCTAACCTAACCTAACCTAACCTAACCTAACCTAACCTAACCTAACCTAACCTAACCTAACCTAACCTAACCTAACCTAACCTAACCTAACCTAACCTAACCTAACCTAACCTAACCTAACCTAACCTAACCTAACCTAACCTAACCTAACCTAACCTAACCTAACCTAACCTAACCTAACCTAACCTAACCTAACCTAACCTAACCTAACCTAACCTAACCTAACCTAACCTAACCTAACCTAACCTAACCTAACCTAACCTAACCTAACCTAACCTAACCTAACCTAACCTAACCTAACCTAACCTAACCTAACCTAACCTAACCTAACCTAACCTAACCTAACCTAACCTAACCTAACCTAACCTAACCTAACCTAACCTAACCTAACCTAACCTAACCTAACCTAACCTAACCTAACCTAACCTAACCTAACCTAACCTAACCTAACCTAACCTAACCTAACCTAACCTAACCTAACCTAACCTAACCTAACCTAACCTAACCTAACCTAACCTAACCTAACCTAACCTAACCTAACCTAACCTAACCTAACCTAACCTAACCTAACCTAACCTAACCTAACCTAACCTAACCTAACCTAACCTAACCTAACCTAACCTAACCTAACCTAACCTAACCTAACCTAACCTAACCTAACCTAACCTAACCTAACCTAACCTAACCTAACCTAACCTAACCTAACCTAACCTAACCTAACCTAACCTAACCTAACCTAACCTAACCTAACCTAACCTAACCTAACCTAACCTAACCTAACCTAACCTAACCTAACCTAACCTAACCTAACCTAACCTAACCTAACCTAACCTAACCTAACCTAACCTAACCTAACCTAACCTAACCTAACCTAACCTAACCTAACCTAACCTAACCTAACCTAACCTAACCTAACCTAACCTAACCTAACCTAACCTAACCTAACCTAACCTAACCTAACCTAACCTAACCTAACCTAACCTAACCTAACCTAACCTAACCTAACCTAACCTAACCTAACCTAACCTAACCTAACCTAACCTAACCTAACCTAACCTAACCTAACCTAACCTAACCTAACCTAACCTAACCTAACCTAACCTAACCTAACCTAACCTAACCTAACCTAACCTAACCTAACCTAACCTAACCTAACCTAACCTAACCTAACCTAACCTAACCTAACCTAACCTAACCTAACCTAACCTAACCTAACCTAACCTAACCTAACCTAACCTAACCTAACCTAACCTAACCTAACCTAACCTAACCTAACCTAACCTAACCTAACCTAACCTAACCTAACCTAACCTAACCTAACCTAACCTAACCTAACCTAACCTAACCTAACCTAACCTAACCTAACCTAACCTAACCTAACCTAACCTAACCTAACCTAACCTAACCTAACCTAACCTAACCTAACCTAACCTAACCTAACCTAACCTAACCTAACCTAACCTAACCTAACCTAACCTAACCTAACCTAACCTAACCTAACCTAACCTAACCTAACCTAACCTAACCTAACCTAACCTAACCTAACCTAACCTAACCTAACCTAACCTAACCTAACCTAACCTAACCTAACCTAACCTAACCTAACCTAACCTAACCTAACCTAACCTAACCTAACCTAACCTAACCTAACCTAACCTAACCTAACCTAACCTAACCTAACCTAACCTAACCTAACCTAACCTAACCTAACCTAACCTAACCTAACCTAACCTAACCTAACCTAACCTAACCTAACCTAACCTAACCTAACCTAACCTAACCTAACCTAACCTAACCTAACCTAACCTAACCTAACCTAACCTAACCTAACCTAACCTAACCTAACCTAACCTAACCTAACCTAACCTAACCTAACCTAACCTAACCTAACCTAACCTAACCTAACCTAACCTAACCTAACCTAACCTAACCTAACCTAACCTAACCTAACCTAACCTAACCTAACCTAACCTAACCTAACCTAACCTAACCTAACCTAACCTAACCTAACCTAACCTAACCTAACCTAACCTAACCTAACCTAACCTAACCTAACCTAACCTAACCTAACCTAACCTAACCTAACCTAACCTAACCTAACCTAACCTAACCTAACCTAACCTAACCTAACCTAACCTAACCTAACCTAACCTAACCTAACCTAACCTAACCTAACCTAACCTAACCTAACCTAACCTAACCTAACCTAACCTAACCTAACCTAACCTAACCTAACCTAACCTAACCTAACCTAACCTAACCTAACCTAACCTAACCTAACCTAACCTAACCTAACCTAACCTAACCTAACCTAACCTAACCTAACCTAACCTAACCTAACCTAACCTAACCTAACCTAACCTAACCTAACCTAACCTAACCTAACCTAACCTAACCTAACCTAACCTAACCTAACCTAACCTAACCTAACCTAACCTAACCTAACCTAACCTAACCTAACCTAACCTAACCTAACCTAACCTAACCTAACCTAACCTAACCTAACCTAACCTAACCTAACCTAACCTAACCTAACCTAACCTAACCTAACCTAACCTAACCTAACCTAACCTAACCTAACCTAACCTAACCTAACCTAACCTAACCTAACCTAACCTAACCTAACCTAACCTAACCTAACCTAACCTAACCTAACCTAACCTAACCTAACCTAACCTAACCTAACCTAACCTAACCTAACCTAACCTAACCTAACCTAACCTAACCTAACCTAACCTAACCTAACCTAACCTAACCTAACCTAACCTAACCTAACCTAACCTAACCTAACCTAACCTAACCTAACCTAACCTAACCTAACCTAACCTAACCTAACCTAACCTAACCTAACCTAACCTAACCTAACCTAACCTAACCTAACCTAACCTAACCTAACCTAACCTAACCTAACCTAACCTAACCTAACCTAACCTAACCTAACCTAACCTAACCTAACCTAACCTAACCTAACCTAACCTAACCTAACCTAACCTAACCTAACCTAACCTAACCTAACCTAACCTAACCTAACCTAACCTAACCTAACCTAACCTAACCTAACCTAACCTAACCTAACCTAACCTAACCTAACCTAACCTAACCTAACCTAACCTAACCTAACCTAACCTAACCTAACCTAACCTAACCTAACCTAACCTAACCTAACCTAACCTAACCTAACCTAACCTAACCTAACCTAACCTAACCTAACCTAACCTAACCTAACCTAACCTAACCTAACCTAACCTAACCTAACCTAACCTAACCTAACCTAACCTAACCTAACCTAACCTAACCTAACCTAACCTAACCTAACCTAACCTAACCTAACCTAACCTAACCTAACCTAACCTAACCTAACCTAACCTAACCTAACCTAACCTAACCTAACCTAACCTAACCTAACCTAACCTAACCTAACCTAACCTAACCTAACCTAACCTAACCTAACCTAACCTAACCTAACCTAACCTAACCTAACCTAACCTAACCTAACCTAACCTAACCTAACCTAACCTAACCTAACCTAACCTAACCTAACCTAACCTAACCTAACCTAACCTAACCTAACCTAACCTAACCTAACCTAACCTAACCTAACCTAACCTAACCTAACCTAACCTAACCTAACCTAACCTAACCTAACCTAACCTAACCTAACCTAACCTAACCTAACCTAACCTAACCTAACCTAACCTAACCTAACCTAACCTAACCTAACCTAACCTAACCTAACCTAACCTAACCTAACCTAACCTAACCTAACCTAACCTAACCTAACCTAACCTAACCTAACCTAACCTAACCTAACCTAACCTAACCTAACCTAACCTAACCTAACCTAACCTAACCTAACCTAACCTAACCTAACCTAACCTAACCTAACCTAACCTAACCTAACCTAACCTAACCTAACCTAACCTAACCTAACCTAACCTAACCTAACCTAACCTAACCTAACCTAACCTAACCTAACCTAACCTAACCTAACCTAACCTAACCTAACCTAACCTAACCTAACCTAACCTAACCTAACCTAACCTAACCTAACCTAACCTAACCTAACCTAACCTAACCTAACCTAACCTAACCTAACCTAACCTAACCTAACCTAACCTAACCTAACCTAACCTAACCTAACCTAACCTAACCTAACCTAACCTAACCTAACCTAACCTAACCTAACCTAACCTAACCTAACCTAACCTAACCTAACCTAACCTAACCTAACCTAACCTAACCTAACCTAACCTAACCTAACCTAACCTAACCTAACCTAACCTAACCTAACCTAACCTAACCTAACCTAACCTAACCTAACCTAACCTAACCTAACCTAACCTAACCTAACCTAACCTAACCTAACCTAACCTAACCTAACCTAACCTAACCTAACCTAACCTAACCTAACCTAACCTAACCTAACCTAACCTAACCTAACCTAACCTAACCTAACCTAACCTAACCTAACCTAACCTAACCTAACCTAACCTAACCTAACCTAACCTAACCTAACCTAACCTAACCTAACCTAACCTAACCTAACCTAACCTAACCTAACCTAACCTAACCTAACCTAACCTAACCTAACCTAACCTAACCTAACCTAACCTAACCTAACCTAACCTAACCTAACCTAACCTAACCTAACCTAACCTAACCTAACCTAACCTAACCTAACCTAACCTAACCTAACCTAACCTAACCTAACCTAACCTAACCTAACCTAACCTAACCTAACCTAACCTAACCTAACCTAACCTAACCTAACCTAACCTAACCTAACCTAACCTAACCTAACCTAACCTAACCTAACCTAACCTAACCTAACCTAACCTAACCTAACCTAACCTAACCTAACCTAACCTAACCTAACCTAACCTAACCTAACCTAACCTAACCTAACCTAACCTAACCTAACCTAACCTAACCTAACCTAACCTAACCTAACCTAACCTAACCTAACCTAACCTAACCTAACCTAACCTAACCTAACCTAACCTAACCTAACCTAACCTAACCTAACCTAACCTAACCTAACCTAACCTAACCTAACCTAACCTAACCTAACCTAACCTAACCTAACCTAACCTAACCTAACCTAACCTAACCTAACCTAACCTAACCTAACCTAACCTAACCTAACCTAACCTAACCTAACCTAACCTAACCTAACCTAACCTAACCTAACCTAACCTAACCTAACCTAACCTAACCTAACCTAACCTAACCTAACCTAACCTAACCTAACCTAACCTAACCTAACCTAACCTAACCTAACCTAACCTAACCTAACCTAACCTAACCTAACCTAACCTAACCTAACCTAACCTAACCTAACCTAACCTAACCTAACCTAACCTAACCTAACCTAACCTAACCTAACCTAACCTAACCTAACCTAACCTAACCTAACCTAACCTAACCTAACCTAACCTAACCTAACCTAACCTAACCTAACCTAACCTAACCTAACCTAACCTAACCTAACCTAACCTAACCTAACCTAACCTAACCTAACCTAACCTAACCTAACCTAACCTAACCTAACCTAACCTAACCTAACCTAACCTAACCTAACCTAACCTAACCTAACCTAACCTAACCTAACCTAACCTAACCTAACCTAACCTAACCTAACCTAACCTAACCTA
The DNA here is from genome assembly GCA_951640565.1 of Petrophora chlorosata. Taxonomy (NCBI): domain Eukaryota; kingdom Metazoa; phylum Arthropoda; class Insecta; order Lepidoptera; family Geometridae; genus Petrophora; species Petrophora chlorosata. The sequence continues at coordinate 18,292,732 of OX621198.1, read as the reverse complement.
ACCTAACCTAACCTAACCTAACCTAACCTAACCTAACCTAACCTAACCTAACCTAACCTAACCTAACCTAACCTAACCTAACCTAACCTAACCTAACCTAACCTAACCTAACCTAACCTAACCTAACCTAACCTAACCTAACCTAACCTAACCTAACCTAACCTAACCTAACCTAACCTAACCTAACCTAACCTAACCTAACCTAACCTAACCTAACCTAACCTAACCTAACCTAACCTAACCTAACCTAACCTAACCTAACCTAACCTAACCTAACCTAACCTAACCTAACCTAACCTAACCTAACCTAACCTAACCTAACCTAACCTAACCTAACCTAACCTAACCTAACCTAACCTAACCTAACCTAACCTAACCTAACCTAACCTAACCTAACCTAACCTAACCTAACCTAACCTAACCTAACCTAACCTAACCTAACCTAACCTAACCTAACCTAACCTAACCTAACCTAACCTAACCTAACCTAACCTAACCTAACCTAACCTAACCTAACCTAACCTAACCTAACCTAACCTAACCTAACCTAACCTAACCTAACCTAACCTAACCTAACCTAACCTAACCTAACCTAACCTAACCTAACCTAACCTAACCTAACCTAACCTAACCTAACCTAACCTAACCTAACCTAACCTAACCTAACCTAACCTAACCTAACCTAACCTAACCTAACCTAACCTAACCTAACCTAACCTAACCTAACCTAACCTAACCTAACCTAACCTAACCTAACCTAACCTAACCTAACCTAACCTAACCTAACCTAACCTAACCTAACCTAACCTAACCTAACCTAACCTAACCTAACCTAACCTAACCTAACCTAACCTAACCTAACCTAACCTAACCTAACCTAACCTAACCTAACCTAACCTAACCTAACCTAACCTAACCTAACCTAACCTAACCTAACCTAACCTAACCTAACCTAACCTAACCTAACCTAACCTAACCTAACCTAACCTAACCTAACCTAACCTAACCTAACCTAACCTAACCTAACCTAACCTAACCTAACCTAACCTAACCTAACCTAACCTAACCTAACCTAACCTAACCTAACCTAACCTAACCTAACCTAACCTAACCTAACCTAACCTAACCTAACCTAACCTAACCTAACCTAACCTAACCTAACCTAACCTAACCTAACCTAACCTAACCTAACCTAACCTAACCTAACCTAACCTAACCTAACCTAACCTAACCTAACCTAACCTAACCTAACCTAACCTAACCTAACCTAACCTAACCTAACCTAACCTAACCTAACCTAACCTAACCTAACCTAACCTAACCTAACCTAACCTAACCTAACCTAACCTAACCTAACCTAACCTAACCTAACCTAACCTAACCTAACCTAACCTAACCTAACCTAACCTAACCTAACCTAACCTAACCTAACCTAACCTAACCTAACCTAACCTAACCTAACCTAACCTAACCTAACCTAACCTAACCTAACCTAACCTAACCTAACCTAACCTAACCTAACCTAACCTAACCTAACCTAACCTAACCTAACCTAACCTAACCTAACCTAACCTAACCTAACCTAACCTAACCTAACCTAACCTAACCTAACCTAACCTAACCTAACCTAACCTAACCTAACCTAACCTAACCTAACCTAACCTAACCTAACCTAACCTAACCTAACCTAACCTAACCTAACCTAACCTAACCTAACCTAACCTAACCTAACCTAACCTAACCTAACCTAACCTAACCTAACCTAACCTAACCTAACCTAACCTAACCTAACCTAACCTAACCTAACCTAACCTAACCTAACCTAACCTAACCTAACCTAACCTAACCTAACCTAACCTAACCTAACCTAACCTAACCTAACCTAACCTAACCTAACCTAACCTAACCTAACCTAACCTAACCTAACCTAACCTAACCTAACCTAACCTAACCTAACCTAACCTAACCTAACCTAACCTAACCTAACCTAACCTAACCTAACCTAACCTAACCTAACCTAACCTAACCTAACCTAACCTAACCTAACCTAACCTAACCTAACCTAACCTAACCTAACCTAACCTAACCTAACCTAACCTAACCTAACCTAACCTAACCTAACCTAACCTAACCTAACCTAACCTAACCTAACCTAACCTAACCTAACCTAACCTAACCTAACCTAACCTAACCTAACCTAACCTAACCTAACCTAACCTAACCTAACCTAACCTAACCTAACCTAACCTAACCTAACCTAACCTAACCTAACCTAACCTAACCTAACCTAACCTAACCTAACCTAACCTAACCTAGTCTTAGCGCATTTTTGACCAAAATTTGTATATTAGACCTAGGTCTAATATACAAGTTTGGTTTCTGCCTTAGGATCTTGTAATTGCAATTTTCAAAAAACTTTTCAAAATTTCAAAATTTCATAACTTTTAGATTTAAGAAAATATTTTTAATTTATTTTAAAAACAGTGTTTCCTCTATGAGAGAACATAAACAGTAATAGCGAGCCTAAATAAAATCCAAAATTAATTTTGAAAATTGCAATTTGCCTAAAAATTAATTTGTGTATTTTTGTTTTATATTTTTATATTAATATTCTTTTGAAATAGTGTTTCAAAAACTTTGTCAGGGGAAGAAGTCCCATTACATTTTGTACTGCGACTTTTATCAAAAGTCAAAATATTTCAAAAATTTATTTCTTTTTACTTTGTTTCTACATTGTGTGTTTAGATAGTAAGCTAGTAGTTTAGACAAACATTGACATTGTTTGACTTGTGGTAACAATTTGTTACACTCTTAAAAAATTTTGAACGACCAGAAAGATATTGTACGAGTTGTTCCCCTTTTGGAACCGTTCCTCTCCCAACAACTGACATTCTCGTACATACACTTTTAGCGTTGCGAAGAACATCATTATTGTTCCGCGCAAGAACATTGACGAATAATTATTTACAACTTATACAATTTTACATTATTCAATTATATTTTAATAAATCATTTTGACAATAACTATATTATATAACTTTTACAAACTTACAATTTGACTTACCTGTATACTTACACCGCGACGCACCCCATAGGCGACGATAGCCCCAAACATGATCCGCACTCCCACTAAGCCCGAAAGCGAGGACCCAAACATCACGAAGACCCTGGCTGGAGCTGGATCCGGACCTGAAACAGAAAAAGGAGAATTAACACCACACAACGTCAGACGCAGTATCGGCGACTGGGAGACCGGGAAACCGGACCGTAGTCGACCCAGCGTGACGCCTCCCCAAAAACCACAGACGGCAGCCCCCCTGAAAGCTTACCCAGCATCCAGGAAATTACTGACAGCAGCGTCTGTGAGTCCACCAAAACCAGCCATCTCCAAAACATCAGAAAAGGTCGCTGAGGCAAGATCCTGGCTTATAAAAGGAAAACAGCACATCAACAGCTCCAAAAATCTGAAAACAGATATAAAACAAGGTGTTCTGCAGGCTCTCGAACGGCTCTACCAGATAGTAAAAGAGTCAAACTCAGACAAAAGCCAGGAAACCATGGCGAAGCCTGTAGAACACAAAAATGACAGAGAAATTGCAACAGAAGGGAATGAGGAAAGAAAAGAAAAAGACAGTGAACTAGAAAAGATCATAGCAAAGCATTCAGAACTAATAAAGGAGAGTAACGAGAAAATAGAAAACTTAAAAGAGCTGCTGATGAATAAAACTTACGCAAGTGCGGTTATGACGAGCCCCCGAAGACAGCTACCGGAACACACGGTGATGCATTCGGTGGTCGTCACCGCAAAGGACGAGACTGAGACAGGTGACGAAGTGCTTACAAGGATAAGAAAAGCGGTAAACGCGAAGGAAGGAGGAGTGGCAGTTGAGCGAATAAGGAAAGCTAAGGACAGGAAAGTAATAGTCGGATGCCGGACAGAGGAAGAAAGAAGGAAAATAAAAGAGAGACTCAGCGGTACACCCGAGCTGAACGTCGAAGAAATAAAAAACAAAAATCCTCTGGTGATGCTACGAAGTGTACTCCACCATAATAGTGACGAAGACATTTTAAGAGCGATGAGAAACCAGAACAAAACCATCTATAAAGATCTGGCAGAAAAGGACGCAAAAACAGAGATTGCCTTTAAAAAGAGGACCAGAAACCCACACACAAGCCATGTAGTGCTGAGGGTCTCCCCAGTGATATGGAAACGCATGCTAGAAGCTGAGGCAGTGCACATTGACCTACAGCGGGTAAAGGTAGAAGACCAATCCCCGCTGGTTCAATGTTCACAATGCCTAGGATACGGACACGGCCGTCGCTTCTGCACAAACGCGATAGAAAAATGCAGTCACTGTGGAGGCCCTCACATGAAGGCAAAATGTGAAGAATGGCTCACAGGCACAACTCCGACATGCTGTAATTGCGTCACGGCCAAACAAGATCGGCATGATCACAACGCGTTCAGCTCGGAGTGTCCCGTAAGGAGGAGGTGGGATGCACTGGCCCGAGCGGCAGTGGCATATTGTTAAGGGCACCCCGGGGCAAAATAAAGGACAAAATTGCGACAGGCCATACATTGTGGCCCAAGCAAACTTGCAGAGAAAAGAGCTTGCCACACAAGACTTCATGCTCGAGTCACAAAAAAGGAAAATAGCCTTCGCAATGCTCCAGGAGCCATATGTTGGAGGACTGGGTCGATTGAAGGACTACACGGGCGTGAGAATCTTTCAGAGCGCAAAAACTGGAGACACATCAATCAAAGCTGCAATAGCAGTCTTCAATCAAGACCTTGACGTCATCCAGTGTCCTGAATTTACCACACCCAACATCTCTGTGGTAAAAATCAGGACCAGCGCATGGGAGATTCTTGCCGTGTCGTTCTATTTCGAACCCAGACCCAAACCAATCGAGCCATACCTGGACCAACTGCGCAGAATAACTCAGCACCTTGGAGGAAACATCATTCTGGGAGGAGATGGGAACGCAAAGAGCGCCTGGTGGGGCAGCCCCAGAACAGATGATAGAGGAGAGGAGATGGCAGGAGTCTTGGAGGACCTGAGCTTGCAGGTACTAAACACCAACACAACACCGACGTTCTTCACTATAAGGGGTGGGATAACGTACAGTAGCTACGTAGATGTGACGGCTTGCACGACGGGACTGCTAAACCTGGTGGAAGACTGGACCCTTGATGAAGGGATGACAACCTCGGACCACAATACCATCATTTTTAAACTTAGATTGACAACAGCCAAAGGTATTAACATAGAAAGAACAACAAGGATCTATAACACCAAAAAGGCAAACTGGAATGAATTTGGAACTAAACTAAAAGAACTACAAGATAGATATAAAATTAACAGTACAGAAATAAATCTCATCGATAATAAAATAGAACTAGAAAATAAAATCAAGCAATATATAGAATCAACAATAGAAGCATGCAATAGTAATATACCAAAACTAAAATCAAAAAGGTTACTTACCTTACCGTGGAATTCCGAGGAGCTCACCAAGATGAGAAAAGAGGTCGCCACCAGGAAACGCAGGATCCGATGCGCAGCGCCGGTCCGTAGATCTAAAGTGGTAAATGAGTACCTGCAAGCAAAAGAAAAGTATGAATTAGAAGCAAAGAAGGCCCAAATTCAAAGCTGGAAGGATTATTGTGGGAAACAGGACAGGGAAGGGATGTGGGAAGGTATATACCGGGTCATAGGGAGAACAATTAAACGACACGAAGACCTACCTCTCACAAAAGACGGAAGGGTATTGAGCCAAAAAGAATCTGCGGAACTCTTGGCGACAACGTTCTACCCGGAAGACGGAAAGGCAGACGACAACGAGGAGCACAAAAGTATTAGAGCCAAGGCTGACCAAGTAAATGGAAGTAGTCATGATGACCATGACCCTCCATTTACCCCTGCAGAACTAAAAACAGCAATAGAAAGCTTTAACCCCAAAAAAGCTCCCGGTCGAGACGGCTTAACTGCAGATATTTGTATTAAGGCAATAAATCAGGACCCAGGAACTTTCCTATCACTGGCCAATAAATGCCTAGAGCTAGGGCATTTCCCGGAACCCTGGAAAGAAGCTACAGTTGTAATATTAAGGAAACCGGGAAAGGAAGACTACACAGCTCCCAAATCGTATAGACCAATAGGATTGTTGCCGGTGATGGGAAAGGTCCTGGAGAAAATGCTAGTAGGCCGGATCAAATGGCATATTGTCCCCAAGCTAAATTCAAGACAATATGGATTCATGCCACAGAAAAGCACGGAAGACTCCCTCTATGACCTGATTAAGCTAATAAAAGAAAAAATAAGCGAAAAGAAACTAATCACTCTTGTTTCACTGGACATAGAGGGAGCCTTCGACAGTGCATGGTGGCCAGCAATAAGAACCAGGCTAGCAGAAGAGAAATGCCCATCGAATATAAGGAGAGTCGTTGACAGCTATCTGGAACAAAGGAAAGTCAGAGTAAGATACGCAGGAGAGGAGGTAGTTAAAGAGACAACGAAAGGCTGCGTGCAGGGGTCGATAGGAGGGCCCATCCTGTGGAACCTCCTACTGGACCCGTTGCTAAAGGGACTTCAAAATAGAGGGGAATACTGTCAGGCATTCGCGGATGACGTGGTCATGTTGTTTGAGGGCCACACTGGATTGGAGGTAGAACGCCGAGCAAATGACGCCCTCGCCTATGTACAGCAGTGGGGTGTCAGGAACAAATTAAGATTTGCACCGCACAAGACAAAAGCAATGGTCATAACACGTAAACTGAAGTACGACACACCACGGCTGGGCATGGGCGGGGTAGTAATAGAAATGTCCAAGGAAATCAAACTCTTGGGGCTCTTGATAGATGACAAGTTGACATTCAACGACCACGTCGCGAGCGCTTGCACGAAGGCTCTGAATGTCTATAAGCATCTATCAAGAGCCGCCAAGATCAGTTGGGGCCTCCACCCAGAAGTGATTCGATCGATCTACAACGCAGTAGTGGAACCAATGATCATGTATGCGGCGGGAGCCTGGGCCGATGCAACCAAGAAGTGGTGTGTCCAAAAACAACTAAACGCGGTCCAAAGAGGGTTCGCACAGAAACTGTGCAAAGCCTATCGCACGGTCTCCCTCAACTCGGCACTGGTACTGGCGGGGTTACTGCCTCTCGACCTCAGAGTACAGGAGGCAGCCGCCCTGTACGAGGCAAAGAGAGGGGAGACCACACTAGTACCAGGAGGAGGAGAGATAGAGCGAAGGATCGCGTTTATCGACACCCCTCATCCATCGCAGCATATCGACAGACATTTCATCTGCCTCGAAAACGGAGAGCAACAAGATACGAACAACTCGCAGGCAGTCAGGATCTATACGGACGGCAGCAAAATCGAAGGCAAGGTGGGCGCGGCATTGTCTCTGTGGAGCAATGAAGCCGAAACCAAAAACCTGAAATTGAAGCTGCCGTCCTACTGCACCGTTTTCCAGGCAGAAATGATGGCGATATCCAAAGCGATGGATGAGATTCTTAAGCATCCGGCGCAGAGTTTCGGCGTATATAGTGACTCTAGGTCATCGCTGCAGGTCATAGTGAACAACTGCTCTTTCAATCCCCTAGCCGTCAAAATCCGTGAGAAACTCCAAAAATGTGAGGCCCGAAACAAGACGGTTGGTCTTTATTGGATAAAGGCTCATGTGGGACATGAGGGGAATGAAAGAGCAGATGAACTCGCAAAGACTGCCGCCCTCTCACTTAAAACGAGACCGCATTACGACAAATGCCCAATTTCATTCATCAAGCGTCAAATCCGTGCGGGGACGCTTGATGAATGGAATAAGCGATATAAAGCAGGAGAGACTGCTTCGACAACAATGATCTTCTTCCCAGACGCAATACAATCTTTTAAAACTGTAAGAAAATTGAAGCCCGAAGGCATAGTAACCCAAATAATGACAGGGCATGGTGGCTTCTCCCAATATTTGCATAGATTCAAATTGAAAGAGAACCCATCATGCACCTGCGAGCCCAATAAAAACGAGACCCCTTTGCATGTAATACTAGAATGTCCGGTATATGGAAGAGAGCGGTTCGAAATGGAACAAGAAACTGGTATATACACAACAAAAGAAAATATTTGTAAAATAATAAGAGATGAAAATGTAAACAAAATGTTTTTAGATTATTGTGTAAATGTGTGTAAAAAAGTAATAGATAAAAATAAATAGATATATAAGTTAAGCTGAACCCAAATATTGCATAATATTTGGAATTCAGCTTAGTAGATTTAATAAAGATATAAAACAATAGATTAAAAAATGTAATAGATATAGATAGAGTAAGTTTTAACTATAAGATGTTTTCCAATAAAGATATAGATGTAAATCCCTGATCACGTTAGGGACCTTAGCTCGCGGGCCCGGCCATGGCGCCGGGACAGGTAAAAAAAAAAAAAAAAAAAAAAAAAAAAACCTAACCTAACCTAACCTAACCTAACCTAACCTAACCTAACCTAACCTAACCTAACCTAACCTAACCTAACCTAACCTAACCTAACCTAACCTAACCTAACCTAACCTAACCTAACCTAACCTAACCTAACCTAACCTAACCTAACCTAACCTAACCTAACCTAACCTAACCTAACCTAACCTAACCTAACCTAACCTAACCTAACCTAACCTAACCTAACCTAACCTAACCTAACCTAACCTAACCTAACCTAACCTAACCTAACCTAACCTAACCTAACCTAACCTAACCTAACCTAACCTAACCTAACCTAACCTAACCTAACCTAACCTAACCTAACCTAACCTAACCTAACCTAACCTAACCTAACCTAACCTAACCTAACCTAACCTAACCTAACCTAACCTAACCTAACCTAACCTAACCTAACCTAACCTAACCTAACCTAACCTAACCTAACCTAACCTAACCTAACCTAACCTAACCTAACCTAACCTAACCTAACCTAACCTAACCTAACCTAACCTAACCTAACCTAACCTAACCTAACCTAACCTAACCTAACCTAACCTAACCTAACCTAACCTAACCTAACCTAACCTAACCTAACCTAACCTAACCTAACCTAACCTAACCTAACCTAACCTAACCTAACCTAACCTAACCTAACCTAACCTAACCTAACCTAACCTAACCTAACCTAACCTAACCTAACCTAACCTAACCTAACCTAACCTAACCTAACCTAACCTTTTTTTTTTTTTTTTTTTTTTTTTTTTTTTTTTTTTTTTTGACGCTGGGAAAAATGCATTACGCATACCCCTCCATCGGGGGATGGAGGGGGTATGTGGGACTCCCGGCACTGAGACCGGTATACCCACTAAACAACCCAGCGGCACTCCGGCATCGTCTGTGCGGAGGGGGACTGGGAAACCGGCAGAGCCTTTTCATCCAGTCCCCCGCCGACGACCGCCCGCCTGCTCGGCGGGTCCCGCACGCCCCTCCCAGCGGGAGGGGCCCCGGGAATGACCGCGAGTGCTCGGTCATTCCCGCCCGACGGAGGTGGTCAATAGGTGCAATGCGGGAGAAGGCACCCCCGCGCCTGTCTCCCGCTATTGACCACCGGGAAGGGGTAGGAGAAGACCGCGTCTTCTCCTACCCCTTCTCCGTCTCCGCAGCGGCGCCGCAAGGGGATCTTCCTCCCTTGCGCGCTCCGCCGCCTCCTTTTGCGACATCACGTCCTCGCAAAAGGAGGCGACCGCTGCCCAGGCCCCCTCGCTTCCCAGCATGGCGTTTACCACGCTGGGAAGCGAGAGGTCCCGGCCGACGACGGCCACCAAGCTGCGGCGCAGCTCGGACCACGACGGGCACACCTCGAGGGTGTGCTGCGCCGTGTCCTCCGCGGCGCCACAGTCGTGGCACGCCGGTGTCTCCTCTCGTCCGATCCGGTGCAGGTACGATCCGAAGCAACCGTGCCCGGATAGCACCTGCACCAGACGGAACGAGAGGAAACCGTGGGACCTCCCGAGCCAGTCCCGCAGGATCGGCCCGAGAGCGTCCAACGTTCGTCGGCCAAACGCGGCGGTGGCGAGGTCCTCCGTCCAATGTTGGACGACAGCGTCCCTCGCCTCGCGCCGGACGGCCTCCCGCTCTTCCGGGGCGGGGCGCTCACCGAGCGCCTTACGCCCCGCCGTCCACTCGTACACTCTGGCGAGCACCCCTGCCTCGAGCTCCCAAGGAGGGGTGCCAGCCAGAGCGCACGATGCCGCGAAGCCTACCGACCGGTAGGCCCGCGACACCCGCTGTGCAATGGCCCTTTGGGGCAACCTAACCTTTTTTTTTTTTTTTTTTTTTTTTTTACGTGGGGAAATCCTCATGGATACCTCCGGGCACAAGGCCCTTCGGTTATGTCAGACTCCGCCTTTCGGCGACCTACTGACTAAAACCCCACGGTTACCGTCTTCTGCCATGGTGTGGGGTGAGATGGGGTCGCGCTAGCATTCACCATCTCACCCCGGCAGATGGCCCGGATACCGGGCCTCCGGCTGCAGCATCGCTGCACCCAGTCTTGCCCGACGGGGTGGCCGAGTTGACCCTCCCCGCCGCGCCGCCAGCCTTGCAGGCCGGCCATCCTCCGACCCGAAGGTCCGCTGAGCCTCTCACGAGGCTCGCCCCCCTCCGCGGAAGATCCGCCGGCCTCATCTGCTGTGCTCTATGCTACCTTCATAGAGACACGCAGAGAGGCCCACCGTTCCCAGCTATTTGCCACGACCAACAAAATCCCACAAGGAGAAGTTATTGATCGTGTTGACAGGGTGCACCGGCCCAGTCACTGCCGTTCCCCCCGGACGTATCCATAAGGGACAAGCAGTGACCGAGCACACGTGGAGGTTGCCGGGACTAGCACCCCCTCCGAACCTTTTTTTTTTTTTTTTTTTTTTTTTTTACGTGGGGAAATCCTCATGGATACCTCCGGGCACAAGGCCCTTCGGTTATGTCAGACTCCGCCTTTCGGCGACCTACTGACTAAAACCCCACGGTTACCGTCTTCTGCCATGGTGGGGTGAGATGGGGTCGCGCTAGCATTCACCATCTCACCCCGGCAGATGGCCCGGATACCGGGCCTCCGGCTGCAGCATCGCTGCACCCAGTCGTGCCCGACGGGGTGGCCGAGTTGACCCTCCCCGCCGCGCCGCCAGCCTTGCAGGCCGGCCATCCTCCGACCCGAAGGTCCGCTGAGCCTCTCACGAGGCTCGCCCCCCTCCGCGGAAGATCCGCCGGCCTCATCTGCTGTGCTCTATGCTACCTTCATAGAGACACGCAGAGAGGCCCACCGTTCCCAGCTATTTGCCACGACCAACAAAATCCCACAAGGAGAAATTATTGATCGTGTTGACAGGGTGCACCGGCCCAGTCACTGCCGTTCCCCCCGGACGTATCCATAAGGGACAAGCAGCGACCGAGCACACGTGGAGGTTGCCGGGACTAGCACCCCACCCCCTCCGAACCTAACCTAACCTAACCTTTTTTTTTTTTTTTTTTTTTTTCGTGGGGAAATCCTCATGGATACCTCTCCGCTGCGGGGGGCAGCAGAGAGGTTATGTCGGACTCTTACCGACTAAAACCCCACGGTGAGCAGTCTTCTGCCATGGTGGGGCGAGATGGGGTCGCGCTAGCATTCACCATCTCGCCCCGGCAGCAGGCCCGGTAAACCGGGCCACTACGCCTATGGAGGGGTGACCCTGCTCAACAAGGCCACCCCCCAGACGAGTGGGGCCGTGCAAGCCGGCAGAGAGTCCCCCGACTCTCTACCAGTGGCCCCACTACGGAGGGTGGAGGAGGCGGTCGAACCGCCTCCTCCTCGCCCCCCTTCGTCTGCGTCGGAGCGGGTCAGACAGGACGTCGTCCTCTCTGGCCCGCTCCGCTGTCTCCTTCTGCGCCATCACCGCTTCGCAGAAGGAGACCACCGCCTGCCACGATCTCTCGCTGCCGAGCATGGCGTTCACCACGCTCGGCAGGGAGAGATCCCTCCCTATCACCGCTGAAAGCGTGTGCCGCTGGGAGCCCCATGCGGCACACGCTTCCAGCGTGTGGGGCGCCGTGTCCTCCGACGCCCCACATTCATGGCAGGCTGGGGTCGCCTCCCGTCTTGCGATCTGATGCAGGTACTTTCCGAAACATCCGTGTCCGGAAAGCACCTGCACCAGTCTGAAGGTCAGCGACCCATGTCGCCGCCTCACCCACCTCCGGAGGACCGGGCGGATGGCCTCCACCGTCCACTGCCCAGGGACCGGTGGAGCCAGGTCCTCCGTCCACCGCCGCAACAGGGCGGCCCACGCCTGCCACCGCATGCGCGTGACCTCCTCCCACGCTGGGGGCTCTCCTCGGGATCTCCTCGCCGCCACGAAGTGGTACACTTCGGCGAGGATCTCCGCTTGGAGCTCCCAGGGGGGATCACCGGCCAGCACGCACGCTGCCGTCCAGGACACCGTCCGGTACCAAACCTTTTTTTTTTTTTTTTTTTTTTTTACGTGGGGAAATCCTCATGGATACCTCCGGGCACAAGGCCCTTCGGTTATGTCAGACTCCGCCTTTCGGCGACCTACTGACTAAAACCCCACGGTTACCGTCTTCTGCCATGGTGGGGTGAGATGGGGTCGCGCTAGCATTCACCATCTCACCCCGGCAGATGGCCCGGATACCGGGCCTCCGGCTGCAGCATCGCTGCACCCAGTCTTGCCCGACGGGGTGGCCGAGTTGACCCTCCCCGCCGCGCCGCCAGCCTTGCAGGCCGGCCATCCTCCGACCCGAAGGTCCGCTGAGCCTCTCACGAGGCTCGCCCCCCTCCGCGGAAGATCCGCCGGCCTCATCTGCTGTGCTCTATGCTACCTTCATAGAGACACGCAGAGAGGCCCACCGTTCCCAGCTATTTGCCACGACCAACAAAATCCCACAAGGAGAAATTATTGATCGTGTTGACAGGGTGCACCGGCCCAGTCACTGCCGTTCCCCCCGGACGTATCCATAAGGGACAAGCAGCGACCGAGCACACGTGGAGGTTGCCGGGACTAGCACCCCACCCCCTCCGAACCTAACCTAACCTAACCTTTTTTTTTTTTTTTTTTTTTTTCGTGGGGAAATCCTCATGGATACCTCTCCGCTGCGGGGGGCAGCAGAGAGGTTATGTCGGACTCTTACCGACTAAAACCCCACGGTGAGCAGTCTTCTGCCATGGTGGGGCGAGATGGGGTCGCGCTAGCATTCACCATCTCGCCCCGGCAGCAGGCCCGGTAAACCGGGCCACTACGCCTATGGAGGGGTGACCCTGCTCAACAAGGCCACCCCCCAGACGAGTGGGGCCGTGCAAGCCGGCAGAGAGTCCCCCGACTCTCTACCAGTGGCCCCACTACGGAGGGTGGAGGAGGCGGTCGAACCGCCTCCTCCTCGCCCCCCTTCGTCTGCGTCGGAGCGGGTCAGACAGGACGTCGTCCTCTCTGGCCCGCTCCGCTGTCTCCTTCTGCGCCATCACCGCTTCGCAGAAGGAGACCACCGCCTGCCACGATCTCTCGCTGCCGAGCATGGCGTTCACCACGCTCGGCAGGGAGAGATCCCTCCCTATCACCGCTGAAAGCGTGTGCCGCTGGGAGCCCCATGCGGCACACGCTTCCAGCGTGTGGGGCGCCGTGTCCTCCGACGCCCCACATTCATGGCAGGCTGGGGTCGCCTCCCGTCTTGCGATCTGATGCAGGTACTTTCCGAAACATCCGTGTCCGGAAAGCACCTGCACCAGTCTGAAGGTCAGCGACCCATGTCGCCGCCTCACCCACCTCCGGAGGACCGGGCGGATGGCCTCCACCGTCCACTGCCCAGGGACCGGTGGAGCCAGGTCCTCCGTCCACCGCCGCAACAGGGCGGCCCGCGCCTGCCACCGCATGCGCGTGACCTCCTCCCACGCTGGGGGCTCTCCTCGGGATCTCCTCGCCGCCACGAAGTGGTACACTTCGGCGAGGATCTCCGCTTGGAGCTCCCAGGGGGGATCACCGGCCAGCACGCACGCTGCCGTCCAGGACACCGTCCGGTACCAAACCTAACCTTTTTTTTTTTTTTTTTTTTTTTTTTACGTGGGGAAATCCTCATGGATACCTCCGGGCACAAGGCCCTTCGGTTATGTCAGACTCCGCCTTTCGGCGACCTACTGACTAAAACCCCACGGTTACCGTCTTCTGCCATGGTGGGGTGAGATGGGGTCGCGCTAGCATTCACCATCTCACCCCGGCAGATGGCCCGGATACCGGGCCTCCGGCTGCAGCATCGCTGCACCCAGTCTTGCCCGACGGGGTGGCCGAGTTGACCCTCCCCGCCGCGCCGCCAGCCTTGCAGGCCGGCCATCCTCCGACCCGAAGGTCCGCTGAGCCTCTCACGAGGCTCGCCCCCCTCCGCGGAAGATCCGCCGGCCTCATCTGCTGTGCTCTATGCTACCTTCATAGAGACACGCAGAGAGGCCCACCGTTCCCAGCTATTTGCCACGACCAACAAAATCCCACAAGGAGAAATTATTGATCGTGTTGACAGGGTGCACCGGCCCAGTCACTGCCGTTCCCCCCGGACGTATCCATAAGGGACAAGCAGCGACCGAGCACACGTGGAGGTTGCCGGGACTAGCACCCCACCCCCTCCGAACCTAACCTAACCTAACCTTTTTTTTTTTTTTTTTTTTTTTCGTGGGGAAATCCTCATGGATACCTCTCCGCTGCGGGGGGCAGCAGAGAGGTTATGTCGGACTCTTACCGACTAAAACCCCACGGTGAGCAGTCTTCTGCCATGGTGGGGCGAGATGGGGTCGCGCTAGCATTCACCATCTCGCCCCGGCAGCAGGCCCGGTAAACCGGGCCACTACGCCTATGGAGGGGTGACCCTGCTCAACAAGGCCACCCCCCAGACGAGTGGGGCCGTGCAAGCCGGCAGAGAGTCCCCCGACTCTCTACCAGTGGCCCCACTACGGAGGGTGGAGGAGGCGGTCGAACCGCCTCCTCCTCGCCCCCCTTCGTCTGCGTCGGAGCGGGTCAGACAGGACGTCGTCCTCTCTGGCCCGCTCCGCTGTCTCCTTCTGCGCCATCACCGCTTCGCAGAAGGAGACCACCGCCTGCCACGATCTCTCGCTGCCGAGCATGGCGTTCACCACGCTCGGCAGGGAGAGATCCCTCCCTATCACCGCTGAAAGCGTGTGCCGCTGGGAGCCCCATGCGGCACACGCTTCCAGCGTGTGGGGCGCCGTGTCCTCCGACGCCCCACATTCATGGCAGGCTGGGGTCGCCTCCCGTCTTGCGATCTGATGCAGGTACTTTCCGAAACATCCGTGTCCGGAAAGCACCTGCACCAGTCTGAAGGTCAGCGACCCATGTCGCCGCCTCACCCACCTCCGGAGGACCGGGCGGATGGCCTCCACCGTCCACTGCCCAGGGACCGGTGGAGCCAGGTCCTCCGTCCACCGCCGCAACAGGGCGGCCCGCGCCTGCCACCGCATGCGCGTGACCTCCTCCCACGCTGGGGGCTCTCCTCGGGATCTCCTCGCCGCCACGAAGTGGTACACTTCGGCGAGGATCTCCGCTTGGAGCTCCCAGGGGGGATCACCGGCCAGCACGCACGCTGCCGTCCAGGACACCGTCCGGTACCAAACCTAACCTAACCTAACCTAACCTAACCTAACCTAACCTAAAAAAAAAAAAAAAAAAAAAAAAAAAAAAAAAAAAAAAAAAAAAACCTAACAGTCAGTCAGTCAGTCAGTCAGTCAGTCAGTCAGTCAGTCAGTCAGTCAGTCAGTCAGTCAGTCAGTCAGTCAGTCAGTCAGTCAGTCAGTCAGTCAGTCAGTCAGTCAGTCAGTCAGTCAGTCAGTCAGTCAGTCAGTCAGTCAGTCAGTCAGTCAGTCAGTCAGTCAGTCAGTCAGTCGAATAATACTTTAACTCTATATAATTCAACCACCAACAGGCTTAACAGAATTTTCTAAGAGAACTGACTAAATAATTTACATTTCACGAAGTCACTACCGCCATGTTGTCGCGCCACCTATCGCATAAATAGAGTATTCCTTGAAAATTAAAATACAAAAATCATACTCGTACAATCAAGCAGAAATCGACATGATAATATTGATAATAATCAAAAGTAATCCCATTATGATTTTAAAGAATAATACTTACCAAGCTTTATATAATTCAACACCAACATTATTACTAATATTCACTACGCCAATCTGGCGTAACAGAATATTGGAGGAGAACTGAGACTAAATAATTTTCATCTTTATCTTTTTACGAAGACTCCCTAGCACTATGTTGTCGCGCCACCTATCTCTCCACTTCTTGGAGGCAAAATTCTTCGTTGTGATTGGACGCTGTCACTACTCTCGGAAGTGTGGTATAAATTGACGATCCATTTAAATACATGACAAGACTCGCGGAAGTTAGTCAAATTTTGTTTTATTTTGCTTGTCTGGACGGCGCCATCTTGACACTTGCGGAAAATCTGCCATCTTGACACTTGTGCATGATAAATTGACGATCTAGATCATTGAGGTAGTGTCATTCTTCAATGCTTTTAAGCATTGAGGTGAGACCTCAATGGCTAAACTAAATCCATCACTATGGCTTGAGAGTTGGCATTATTATTATGAAAAATGACATTTCCATCTGTCAATTTACTCAGTGTGATTTATACAAAGATTTAATATAGTATACTTTTTCTGTGGATTTATATACTTCTTATATTTTCTAATAAAAAAATGCTTTTTTTATTAGAAAATATAAGTCCACGCAGAAGCCAAACAAGAAAAAGTTAAAGTGAGTGAGTATAAAATATAGGATACGGCGTATCCTATATTTTATACTAGCTATTGCCCGCGACTTCGTACGCGTAGTGTAGTAATAATTCATCATGCTTCCGTCATTTTCCGTCCCACTAAACTCCCGTTCCAGCTCCCGTCCTGCTCCTTTCTCATTACCGTACCGCTTCTATTCTGTTACCTTCCCACTCGTATCCTGTTATCGTCCTGGTTATATCGTGGTTCTGGTCCTGATCCTGTCCTGCTCTTGTACCGTTACCGCTCCCTACAATCCCGTTACCGTACCGCTCCGCTCCTGCTCCAGTCCCGATCCTATATCGTTACCATTACGCTCCTATCCTGTAACCATCCCGCTCTTATCCCATTACCATGCTGTTCTTATCCCGTTATCATCCCATTCCGCTCCCAATCCTAATTACCAAAGTTGATAGCCCTATCTTTAAAAACTCCTTTTGTCCGCTCTCGTAATGATCCCCTTATTTATATTATTTTATTTTATTTTATTCGGGAAACTAACAGCTAGTTAGAAAACATTGGTAACATCCTAATATAATATATATATATATATATATATATATATATATATATATATATATATATATAATATATTATATATAATATATGTAATATTATAAATGAGAAAGTTTGTGTGTGTGATGTTTGTTACCAGGTATCACCGTAACTACTGAACGGATTTTGATGAAATTTGGAATAAAAATAGTTTACGTACTGAATTGAAACATAAGCTATGTTTATTTTTAAAAATCAACCCCCAAGGGGGTGAAAGAGGGTAGTAAAGTTTGAATGGAGCATTTTTATTCCTTGGTTCAATTCGCTCAAAACTCGGTACAAATAAACTTTGAACTAAATAATGAAACACGTATTTTTTATTTTTTCAAAACTACCCCTAGGAAGGGTGCATGAGAGTTTTAAAGTTTGTACGGTTTTTTTCAGTGTATGCTTTATTCCGTGGTTGAATTCACTCACAACTCAGAACAAATAAACTTTAACATAAATTTTAAAACACGTGTTTTTTATTTTTTCGAAACTACCCCTAAAGAAAGCATAAGAGCGTTTTAAAGTTTGTATGTTTTTTTTTAAATTTTAGTATTATTCATTCAAATTCGGTACAAATGAACTTTAAACTAAATAATGAAACATGTATTTTTTTTTTTTCAAAACTACCCCTAGGAAGGGTGCATGAGAGTTTTAAAGTTTGTACGGTTTTTTTCAGTGTATGCTTTATTCCATGGTTCGATTCACTCACAACTCAGAACAAATAAACTTTAACATAAATTTAAAAATACGTGTTTTTTATTTTTTCGGAACTTTTAGTAGTAAAGAAAGTGTAAGGGCGTTTTAAAGATTGTATGGTTTTTTTTTTAATTTTAGTTTTATTTATTCGAATTCGGTACAAATAAACTTTTAACTAAATAATTAATTACATATTTTTATTTTTTCAATACTACCCCTAGGAAGGGAGAAAATTGTATTCCTTGGTTCGATTTAATTTTATTTCACTAAAACCTCGGCTTAAATAAACTATAAAGTAAATAATGAATTATGTATTTTACATAATTACCATTAGGTAGGGGGTGTGCAATAGAGTTCCAAACTTTATATGGAAAATTGTATTCCATGGTTCGAAAAAATAGACAATCGGTGATGGGGCATGCCTGTGTAGGCAATTTCGTATATTTAATACGGCAATCCATGTTTGGCACGGGAAATACGAGAACAAATCGTCGAACACGTGCTTAACAATTGAAGCGAGTTCGCAAATACAGAATCATGATAGATTTGGAAATAATCATACGCAGCGCAGCCGAGCAGCCGAATACTTTTCTTACTTGCGACACATCAATTTCCACGCGCGCTAAGCCGCGGGGCGCAGCTAGTGTGTTATAGTTTCTTTGACCGAGTATACGTATCAAATGTCATCGTTCAGTTTAAAAAACATAACGGAGGCCGGGTGGAAATAACACGGGTGGGAATGCCATCGGGGGGAACTGCCATGGACCATTTACGATTCGTACGCAAAACTGACGGTGACGATGCGCCGCGGTGCCACGCTGGACGCCGCGGCCGGTCCGGGTCCGGTACGGTGTTTCTGTGCTTTTTGTTCGTCTATACCAGCGGTTCCTAATAGGTGTTCTACGGAACCCTAGGGTTCCGTGAACGGGTCACTGGGGTTCTGAGAATTGCCGACGCTGGCCGGCATTTTTATCGATATACTGACCAGCGCAAAAGTGCTGAATCAATTTCGAAAAAATGTATATGGGACCACCTCTGAAGTGTGACCTACCAAACAAAAAAAGAATCATCAAAATCAATTCACAATCGGCGAAGTAATCGCGTAACAAACATAGAACAAAAAACATACAGTAGTCGAAATGAGAACCTCCTCCTTTTTTAAATTCGGTTAAAAATATGAGTTGGGGTTCCGCCAAAATTGGGTATATAATTTAGTGTTCCATAGCTAAAAAAATTGGGAAACGCTGGTCTATACGACTTTGCGGTGCGGCACCGGTCCAGCTCCGGTGCTTGTTGATAGACGCGATTAGCAGACAGAAAGATAAGGTAAAATTCCTCTACTAGTTTCCAAGGCGACATAATCGCATCAGCAAAAAAGCCTTTTGCAAACTGACCAAAAAAAAGCTCCGTTGCAGGTCCAGCGCCATGTCCATAAAACCCGTCACCGCGAGTCAAAAAAACGCCCTTGATAAGACGTGCTATCTATGGGTGGCGCGATTTAAACAGCTAATTTGCCTTGCAACTGTACTCAACGTTATAAATATTGAATAAAACGGCTAGGACTCACGTAGTTTGTCGAATTAGTCGACGTATGGCGCGGCGACCATTGGCGGTGTCGGTGGCGGTGGCTGGTGGAGAGGTCGCCGCGATCTCGCAGCGTAAACTCGCCCCTGATGAAGAGCATCGGACATGCTCGAAACCTAGGTCGACTTATTCGACAAACTACGTGAGCCCTAGCCGTTTTATCAAATATTTCTAATGAATCAAACTCACGAAAACGTTCATATTAAAATTGCTAATCGGTAGGTACTCAACGTTGTTAAATTGCGTAATAACACCAGTTTTCGTAAACCGATATTTATAAAATAAAGTTTGTTATGTGGCCTAGGACTCCACGAAACATTTTTTAGAATACCATCATGTCAAACCATCCCTTAGTTCTACAAACTCTCAAGGTAAGTAATAAACCAGTATAAGCCGAGCCATGTGCACAAAGGGTCCGGTATGTTCCGTGGTTCAACTTATAGTGGACATGTATTATATTTTTTCCTAAATTCCGTCATAACTTCAATATTAATGGACCGATTTTGATGAAACAAAGCCTATGTGTAGCGCCGGACTCCACAGAACATAATACAAAAAACTGTATTCCAATTTGTGCCCTAGTTTCTGAGTTTATCTCGGACAGACAGACAGACAGACAAATAATTTAAAAACTGTATTTTTGGGTTTTGTTGCTACCATATACTCCTACAAAAATTGATTTTCAAAAATATCTTCAATGTACAGTAACCGCTTCGTTACAGTTTTATTACAAGTATAGATATAGATACCCGTATGCGATAAGGGTTAAGGGACTAAATTAAAAAGTAAAAATTAATAATCAAATTACTTTTATTAAACTTACAATATAAGGTATGAGGTCCACATGGCGGGTGTTTCCGTCCCCGGCCGATTATATTGAAACTCCATACAACAAAGCGCCTCGGCTAAATACAGCCGCCGGCGCCGGCGCCGTGTATCAGCTTTGCGACATTCAGACGGAACAGAACGGCACTCAGGAGCCACGGCTGATTGTGTGCCATTACGGAAACGGCCGATACAAACAGAGTACATAAATAATTAGTTTCGAGGCGCGACGGTGAGTGCCGGCGGGAGGCGCCGCGGGGCGCGGTGGGAGGCGCGGCGGGGCGCGGCGGGCGCCTTACGGCTTCCAGAGCTTGAGCAGGCCGTCCTCACTGTAGGTGGCGAGCAGGTTCTGATGCGGGTGGTGCGTCATGCCGATGACCGCCTTCTCGTGGATCTGCAACAGAGCACGGGCGGGGCGGTGAGCGCGGGCGGGCGGGGCGCGGGGCGCGGCGCGGGGCACGGGGGGCGCTACTCACGTTGATGGTGCGCTCCAGCTTGCCGGTGGCGGCGCAGAAGGCGTAGAGCACGAGGTCCTCGCCGGCGCAGTAGACGAGCGTGCCGCGCGCGCTGAGCGCCGCGCACACGAGCGCGCCGCCCGCCTGCTCGCGCCGCCCGCTGGACAGCGAGCGCACGATCTGGCCCTGCGTGTTCATGATCACCACGGTGTTGGTGCGGTTGCACACCACGAAGTGCTCCGGGTTCTTAGGCGTCAGCAGCAGCGAGTTGACGGGCGGGTCGCCGGCCGCGCCGCCGCTGCCGCCCAGCGGCCGCAGCGTCGCCGTGCACTCGCCCGTGCGCACCGACCACACCTGCCGACAGCGACGTGTCACTACTTTGTCGCCTCGCCGCCTCGCCGCCTCGCCGCCTCGCCGCCTCGCCGCCTCACCGCCGCAGCGCCGCAGCGCGCGCTTACCTTGACGGTGCCGTCAGACGAGCCGCTGAGCACGCTGTGCCCGTCCAGAGTGAACACGGCCTCGTTGACGAAGGACGTGTGGCCGCGGAACTCCTTCAGGATCTTGCCGGACTTGAGGCCGTGGATCCTGCGGACACAGAGCGGGCGGTGAGCGGCACGGCGGGGCGCTGGGCGGCGCGGCGGGGCGCTGGGCGGCGCGGCGGGGCGCGCGGCGCGGTACGCACCTCACCGTCCGGTCGAAGGAGGCGGAGAGGATCTGCGCGCTGTCGCGGCTGAAGGCGAGGCAGGTGACGCCCTTGGCGTGCGCGCGCTCCAGCTTGCGCAGCACCTGGCCGGTGGAGACGCGCCACACCTTGACCTTGCCGTCGTTGGCGCCGGCGGCGAGCGCGTCCGAGTCGCGCGCGAAGGCCAGGCTGAGCACGGCGGCCTCCATGCTCATGTACTCGTCGTGCGCCTGGTAGCGCAGGTCCTTGCGGATCTTGCCGGTGGTGAAGTTCCACACCTCCACGACGCCGTCCACGGCGCCCGTCACCAGGTACTGGCCGTCGGGCGAGAAGCGCGCGCACTCCACGTGCGACTTCTGGCCGAACTTGATCGTCTTGGAGAGCTGCGCGGGGCAGCGGTCCTCCTCCTCGTCGCGGATGGCCGCCTTGCCGCGGAACAGGTCGATGGTGGTGCCCGGCGGCAGCAGGCCCTGGTGCTGCTGCCACTTGAGCGCCTGGCCCAGCAGCGCCAGCAGCCGCGAGCTCGGCACCACCGACACCTCGCCCTGCAGCGCGGCGGCCACGGCGGCGCGCCGGCGCTCCTTGCCGCCGCCGCCGCCGCCGCCGCCGCCCGCCGCGCCGCCCGCCGCGCCGCCCGCCGCGCCGTACGCGTCGCGCGGGTCGAAGTACGAGCGCGCGAGCATGTTCTCGAGGTGGATGTAGCGCGCCGTCTCGTGCTGCTTCATGAGCAGGCAGGGGTGCGTCTGGCGCAGCAGCGAGCGCGCCGCGCCCAGCTCGCGCAGCTCGATCAGCTCCAGCACCACCTGCCGGCGAACGGAACGCGTTCACGACACGTGTCGGCCCGGAGCCCCGCGGGACGGAACGCGCCGGTACGAGACCAGAACCTGCTCGTACAGATCCATGAGCTTCTTGTCGGGCAGCTTGAGGGAGGCGGTGGCCTTCAGCACGGTGTCCCAGTGGCCGTTGTTGATGTCGGCGCAGAACCCGTCCACGCTGTCCACGGTGTTCAGCGACACGCCGGTCTCCTCCTGCACACAGCGCAAGGGACGTTACGTTGTACTGACGTACCGCACGCCGATACTTATATGGAAGCGAAGTGAACCTGAAGCATCTGCAGAGTCTTGGTGAGGTTGGACTCCTTCAGGTACTGCTGGATGAGCCGGATCACACTGCAACACACGACATGCATTCACGAGCGCGATACACTATTTCCAATTCAAATACAAAATACCAGAGACCCGTCCTGGCTTTGCACGAATGCAACTTCCTAATGTGATCTCATTTTTTGACAACTTGATTATTTTTTTATTTAATTTTTTAATTTGGACGCGGAGAGCGGTTCTGTTGTATACTATGTGGACACAGAGAGTATGTGTGTTAACACGACATTTTATTGTGAAATACCTCATGAAGAGACTATAACTAAGTGTTCACTTCATTCAATTCAATTCAAATTCTATTCAAAAGTTCTTTATTTCAATTTTGTCGTCACAGACGCACTTATGAACGTCAATTATCACAATGACTCTACCACAGTATCGGAAAAAGAACCACTACTCAGAAAATACGGCAAGAAACTGAGGGGCATATTTTTTAGAACTTTTGTCACAATATTTTATGTTTGTTTTTGACAATATTATTTTTCTTATGTGACCCCACTGCAACTTAGAGACTATGCCTATACCTAGGAATACCGTCGCCTTGTCTGTGTTGAGTTTATCACTATTAAGCATTACGTTTGGCTCTACATGTCTAACATTGGGCAAAGAGAACTTTAAACATATTGTCTTTTTCGCGTTTAATAACAAATTGTTGGCAGCGAACCAATTTGACACAATATCTAATACATTATTTACGTGTACTAGTTCACTATCCTTCCTATCTACCTTAAAGATTATCGGTGTATCATCCGCAAAAAGGTACAGGGCCAATGCCCTGTACCTACTCTTTCCTGAGAACCTGGTAATGCCCTAGTCTTGTAAATCATCTTTCCTGGTGCCCACGATCCAAAAAGGCCCAGGTATGTCAAAGCGATAGTTGGCATCCTCATAATTTATTTTAATAATACTTCTGACCCTAAAAACAATATTACTGCTTTACATTTGAGGCCCACTTACAGCTACTTGAAACAATATGACAACTTGTTATTTTAAATGAAAACACAGTATCACTTAACCATCACCTACTTCATACCGACTTTAGCCCGCCGCCGCCACCGCCGCCGCCGTTACCTTATAGTATAACAGCTGTACTAAAGTTAATAATATAATGGTCCTACTTGTACTATGGTAATTATTATTGTGATATTGGTTACTAAATACCTATATTACCTATATTAGACCTATATTATACTACCTATATTATACCTATATTAGAAAAAAAATATTGACCATAATAATGTTACAAATAATAAATCATAGGTTAAATTTGATAACTTACTCAGCGGATTCTATTTCGATGGACATTTCTGATTTTAATAGATCACTTCTCACTTTAATAAATTAACTAATAGCACGCACGCACGTGGTACACACAACTAATAGAAAATCAATTAATTAAACATATGTAATTTGGATTATTTGGAACAATTTTTAGTAAGGTGAAAGAAGGAGGTTCAGTCTGTGAAATCAACAAACCACCAACAAACAGACCAGACCAGTGCTGCCAACAAATCCAATAAAAATAAAGAATCTGTTACAATTATGCCAATTATTGCTTTATGGAAATGCTAAAAATTCTGCTAACATTTTTCATTGTCAAATAACAAGTAATATATATTTAAAATGTTTATTAATTAACAATATATTTGTTTTTTCAATTAATAATTCACGTAAAAACTGTAAGAACTCTAATTCGTTTGGTTAGAATGACAAAAAGTATGCGGTAATGTATATCCTATTTCTATCTCACTTTTTTCATACAAGAAGGAGGGAGAGAAAAAATGCTGCTTATCTATGGTATATTCAATGAGATTTGGTGGAGATTCCCCGCATTACGGTAGAGAGCATTTGACGTCAAGATTTTACCCTTTCCATTATATTGGCACCAGTAGCGCCAACAGTATAACAAAGAGAATTATTCGAAATGGAAATAATTACGTCCGCATTTATGTAAATTTTCATGGTTAAACTTTTATTTTATATGCTTAAAAAATATGCTATATGCTAAACAACAAATAAGTTTGCTAATCCACATGAAAATATGCTAAATTTAGCATAAAATATGCTAAATTGGCATCACTGAACCAGACACCCAGACAGTGCTGCCGGTAATCAAACAAGAAAAAATTTAAAAATTCCGAAATCAAAACAAAGATTACCCGAAATTATCCGTTTTTACCGAATTCGGCGAAAAAGCAGAGTTATGATTATAACAGCGTATGTATATCTACGTCTATAACTGCACAGAATCGACCGGTTACAATTACTAAGACATCGTTGAATTAGTCTCAATTAACCGCATCTCATTTTGTCTCATACCTGTAAAACCTTTTTTTTCTTTTCTTGAATACTAACGATTTGATATGATGGGTAACTTTTGAGGGACACATTCCTAATGGAAAATAGGATCGATTAAGCTCACATTATGTTTTTTTTTGAGAAATTACATTATTGAGCCAAGTACATATTTTCAAAAATCTATATACGCAATTTTTATTTTCTGTGAAATGACACATGTTTCCTAAGAATAAAAGTACTTCACTGCAAAGGAAATGGTACCTACCTTGAATGTTCCAAAATTTGGCCTCAATATAAATTACCTGTATAAATTTATGTGGTAATTTCAGTTTTAAGTGAGCCCCACACTAGGATTGTTTCGTTATGGTAGGATGTATTTTGTTGTACTTTGCCTATTTCATAGCGACGTGCCGCTATGAAATAGGCAAAGTACCCTACGTTGAAAGTCTATGCCAGCTACCGCCCGTAGATAATGCTAAATAGCATTAAGTCATTCCTTGTACCATTTTTGTGCAAAACTATTAAATAAATAAATAAGGCCCTGGGCGCATACCCGGTGTCCCCGAGTAAAGGGGGAGCTAAATGCTCTGAAAGAGACGCTTTCCTCGGAAGTACAGGCTTGGCAGGGCGAAACGGGGGATGAAAGGATCACAAAGATTGCAGAAGATCCCACGAAAGCCAGCCTGTATCAACTCAACCGAAGTTTGACCAAGGCTAAGGTATCGGTATGTCCGCTGCTGGATAGCACGGGACAGCGCCGATACAAGGCCGAAGAGAGAGCTGAGTTACTAGCCGACCATCTGGAAGAGCAGTTCCAGCTGCACCAAATCCCCACAGACGCGGCGCGTGCAGTACTGGAGCACCACCAGATGGTCCAAGAAAAGGTTGCAGTATTCCTGGCCACCCCGCCGCCACCGCTAGAAGGTGATGAATTTATATCGCCGGCGGAGGTGAAGAGGGCCGTGCTAAGACTACCGGGAAAATAGGCACCAGGGTTAGACGGCATCACAAATGCCGTCTTAAAACAGCTACCCACGAAGGGCCTGGTGTCCATAGCACGGCTCTTCAACGGAGTCTTGCGCACCCGTTGCTTCCAGGAATGGAAGACTGGAAGGGCAATCGTGCTGCCGAAACCAGGTAAGGATCGCCGATTACCCGCCAGCTACAGACCCATTACACTGCAACCGACCATCTCAAAGTTGTTCGAGCGCCTGCTGCTGCGTAGAATGAGACCTTACCTGACTACGAGAGAGGAGCAGTTTGGTTTCCGCGCCGGGCACTCGACAACACTTCAGCTCGTCAGGGTGATGCACTATCTCGCAAAAGAGACGAACAAGGGTCGCCGCACCGTCAGCGTCTATCTCGACATAGATAAGGCGTTCGACCGAGTGTGGCACGACGGCCTCCTGTTCAAGCTCATCCTGACAACGACGGTCGGAAAACTTCGTAATTATCCCTCTATAGTGTAAGACCTCAATGCTATAGAGGGATAATTACGAAGTTTTCCGACCTGAAAAAGGATAGCGCTTTACAACAGGCTCTTATAAAGAACGAGGTAGAACTATTATCATATTGTCTCTATCGCGTAACCCATTTTCTCAACATTGGTCATGACATGTTAAGTCAAAATAGTGTCCAGCAGGGTCGGCTTGTGGTTTTTTTAATTTGTGTTGTGGTATTTCTTATTATTTTTAAGTGAATCTTTGTGAATGTGTACTAGAAACAATTTAGAATTGAATGTGAAAAAATATTCGGGTGTTCCATTCATGGTGAAGTGAAAATTGTACTGAAAGATTAAGTTTTCAAACGTATGTGTTTTTCTTGTGTTTATTGATGTTTTTCGGTAACTATAATTTATGTGGATGTAACTATACATCGGGTTCGACAATTAGAACCTGCATTTGGCTTGATATATTCAGTTTTCGGTGTTATTTTGTTAAAACAACATTGACCAGTTTCGTGTGTCAGTGTGGCCATCGTATAAACATTTCAGTTCCCATTACGTCGGGTAAAAAATTGCATATTTGTGTAAAATGTTAAATGTTTTAAAATTGTGCATTCTTAAACCATTTAATTAAGATATAGGTAATAAAAGTAGTTAATGATTATAGATTTTATTTAATTTGAAATTAAAAAGTTAAATTTTAGTAAGAAGAGAGTAGAATTGTTTTAATAGTAAAGGCATTCGCCTCTTATGTAAGAACATATGTTGTAAATAAGTTCTTATTTTGTGTTATAAATTTATCTTACAGGTCCTTGCTGTCGATTACTATGGCCAATCATCCAATTCCATTGATGGATCACAATCCTACAATAAAAATGTAAGCAACGAATCTCGGATTTCTAATCCTAATTAACGCCACATAGTGAGAACGAGTTCATGAACGTAGACTTCATCATCATGTGAACGTCAAGGCTGTTCAGAACACAAAAGGACAAACCGTTTCGGGTTAGTGTAGTGAATTGACAGTTATGTATAGTTAGTGCTATACAATACGGTGGTATGGTCAATGTAATAATTGACTTTCATAAGTACGTCTGTGATCTACTCCGACAGTATGACATTTAACTGAGACACTATGCTATTTAGAATACTTCAAGTGTTTTTTGTAACATTGTGTTTATCTATCTACCTATATCCTAAGTATCAGTTGTGCTGCAGTCTTGTAAATTATGTCAAAATACTAGTTCTTCTATTGTAAATTTTACCTGTATGGAAATAATGAATGTATGTATATTGTATAAATGTGTCATATATTTTATTTGATTATTTTATTTACCTGACTGGTTTAATACTAGATAAAACCTGGTTAACAACAAAATATTAAAGATTGCATAAGAAGCATACCGTAAGGAAATGTAGTTACCGCAATGTCATTCGAGCTCTGCGTTGTATCGCCGCCACTATAGCTTTAGAAAGTTGTAGGTAGTTGGTCTGTAAAAGGTAGGAAATCTGTACTATTATTCTGTGGCCACGCTAGAACGTATTCATTACTCGGCCACCTAAAAGAGACCTTCACCTTTTGATCTGTTTACAGGAGTCTATCATAAAAAGTAATTTCTAGATCTTTCGACAACATATGCATATTCCCTATTTCCCTATTCTTTCACTCTGGGGTACAGAATAGTACAGATGTCCTACCTTTTACAGACCAACCATGAACTTCTGAAGTTATAGTGGCTGCGATGCAACGCAGAACACGTTACATTTTCATTCAAGCGAATGGGAGAATTTTTCATAGGTATGGTAAACACCCCAAAAATACTGTCAAAAAACTATTGCTATCCAAAAGTGTTACGCTGCCAGGGACTCTATAGTGTCATTCCTCAATGCATTTTCTTAACATTGGCCATGACATGTTAAGTCAAAATAGTGGCCCAGCAGGGTCGGCTTGTGGTTTTTTAATTTGTGTTGTGGTATTTTTTATTATTTTTAAGTGAATCTTTGTGAATGTGTACTAGAAACAATTTAGAATTAAATGTGAAAAAATATTCGGGTGTTCCATTCATGGTGAAATGAAAATTGTACTGAAAGATTAAGTTTTCAAACGTTTGTGTTTTTCTTGTGTTTATTGATGTTTTTCGGTAACTATAATTTATGTGGATGTAACTATACATCGGGTTCGACAATTAGAACCTGCATTTGGCTTGATATATTCAGTTTTCGGTGTTATTTTGTTAAAACACCATTGACCAGTTTCGTGTGTCAGTGTGGCCATAGTATAAACATTTCAGTTCCCATTACGTCGGGTAACAAATTGCATATTTGTGTAAAATGTTAAATGTATGAAAATTGTACATTCTTAAACCATTTCATTAAGATAAAAGTAATAAAAGTAGTTAATGATTATAGTTTTTATTTAATTTGAAATTAAAAAGTTAAAGTTTAGTAAGAAGAGAGTAGAATTGTTTTAATAGTAAAGGCATTCGCCTCTTATGTAAGAACATTATGTTGTAAATAAGTTCTTATTTTGTGTAATAAATTTATCTTACAGGTCCTTGCTGTCGATTACTATGGCCAATCATCCAATTCCATTGATGGATCACAATCCTACAATAAAAATGTAAGCAACGAATCTCGGATTTCTAATCCTAATTAACGCCACATAGTGAGAACGAGTTCATGAACGTAGACTTCATCATCATGTGAACGTCAAGGCTGTTCAGGACACAAAAGGACAAACCGTTTCGGGTTAGTGTAGTGAATTGACAGTTATGTATAGTTAGTGCTATCCAATACGGTGGTATGGTCAATGTAATAATTGACTTTCATAAGTACGTCTGTGATCTACTCCGACAGTATGACATTTAACTGAGACACTATGCTATTTAGAATACTTCAAGTGTTTTTTTTAACATTGTGTTTATCTATCTACCTATATCCTAAGTATCAGTTGTGCTGCAGTCTTGTAAATTATGTCAAAATACTAGTTCTTCTATTGTAAATTTTACCTGTATGGAAATAATGAATGTATGTATATTGTATAAATGTGTCATATATTTTATTTGATTATTTTATTTACCTGACTGGTTTAATCCTAGATAAAACCTGGTTAACAACAAAATATTAATGATTGCATAAGAAGCATACCGTAAGGAAATGTAGTTACCGCAATGTCATTCGAGCTCTGCGTTGTATCGCCGCCACTATAGCTTCAGAAAGTCGTAGGTAGTTGGTTTGTAAAAGGTACGAAATCTGTACTATTATTCTGTGGCCACGCTAGAACGTATTCATTACTCGGCCACCTAAAAGAGACCTTCACCTTTTGATCTGTTTACAGGAATCTATCATAAAAAGTAATTTCTAGATTTTTCGACAGCATATGCATATTCCCTATTTCCCTATTCTTTCACTCTGGGATACAGAATAGTACAGATGTCCTACCTTTTACAGACCAACCACGAACTTCTGAAGTTATAGTGGCTGCAATGCAACGCAGAACACGTTATATTTTCATTCAAGCGAATGGGAGAATTTTTCATAGGTATGGTAAACACTCCAAAATTACTGTCAAAAAACTATTGCTTTCCAAAAGTGTTACGCTGTCAAGGACTCTATAGTGTCATTCCTCAATGGTTTATTGCAAAAAAAAATGGAACATGCTCGCCATAGATTTATTGTCTACATGCTTAGCTATCAAATGATACCTTTTGTGTTTTTAGGAACTCTACATGGGTAGTTACTTCGAAGTTGTCGCAAAATTTGTACAAGCACCCAAAGATTTAGTATAGTATCAGGGTTCAAAGATGGTGCCATGCGCATAATGCTTTCTTTTTTTAACACATGCAAACGGCCTTTTGAGAAAAAAAGAAATGTGTAAATGTTTAATTGTTCATCTTTTTGCTTGTATTCTATTTTTTAATACTTTTTCTTTGCAAGCACCCGTGTTTCGGTGCCAAAAAAACAAAATGGCTGCCATTTTAGTATAGTGGGAGAAAAATTTCTTATGAAGGGCGATTTGTCTATAAAATTTACCGTATATAATATGTACCACCTAAGGCTCCGACACCCGTAACCGGACACACTGTATAGAATAGGTATGCAATGTTCGACACAGTAGATGTCGAACATTGCATATTTATTTATTTATTTATTTATTTTGTATAAATGCTTGTTGTGCTTACAGCAGCGCCAAAGCGCACAACGAGCTAAATCTATCTATGATACTTATATTTATATCTACTTATGTAAAAACTGAATACAGTGTTTAAGAAATATACAGAAACGCATATGAAAAATATCGACGTCTGGTGCCTGAGCAATCAGGGCGTTGAGTAAGGTTACGGCTTGGGCTGTCGGTGCATACTGCGCGGTCTGCGTGCGCACCGGCGGAGCCGCGAGCAGGCGCCGCGCGTGCGGCCGCCGCGACCGGTCCGGAGCCACTAGTGACAAGCGGGACAGAGCGGTGGGGTTATCTATGTGATTATTTAAGAGCAGGTAAAAATGCAGTATTATTGCACATTTACGCCTGGATCTCAATGTGATTACACCTACCATGCCGGCAACAAATAGGGAGGGATAAAGATATGGATAATATCCATACAGCTTTTTATAAAGAAAGCGACATGTCCCTCTGCAACGCCTCGCAGTCCGTTATGGTTTCTATACCCAAGTATAGCTTCAAATCGTCGGCAAACATGAGGCACTTAGCTGCTCTGACAACACTGGGCAAGTCATTATCAGAAATTGGGTAGGTCCAAGCGTGCTACCCTGACTCACACCCGAACTGGTGACATACGAGTCTGAGCGGAAACCTAAGAGTTGCACGTATTGGACTCTATTTGAAAAATAGCTAGCAAATAATTGTAATAATTTTGGAGTGAAACCTATGGCCGAAAATTTTCTTAGTAAAACGTCATTGTGGACGCGATCGAAAGCTTTTTTAAAATCGAAATAAGCCGCGTCCACTTGCATTCTGTTATCCATCTTAGTAACTGCGTATTCTATAAAATTAATGTGGTTGGTGACTGTAGACCTGCCTGCTCTAAAACCGTGTTGAGCATCGGTGAACTGTGTCTTGACTTGCCTGGTGATGTAGTGGTTTAAAATGGACTCAAAGATTTTTCCGAATGCTGACAGAACAGCTATAGGTCTATAGTTTTCTACCTTCGATTTGGAGCCACCCTTGGGAACAGGAGTCACCCTAGAAATTTTCCACTGAGCAGGGTATGTTGCGGTATTAACGGCTAAATTATAAATGTGTAATAATGCTAATTTAAATATGGTAATACAGTCCTTTACTATAAAGGGAGGTATTCCATCAGGTCCCACAGAGGAATGCGCTTTTAGACGTCGAACTGCAATAATAAATCTTGAGAGCTAATACTATCTACAGCAATGCGAGAAGAACACAGCGCGCTACCCGCCTCGCGTTCAGCGCTGTTAGCTGATAAAATTGGGTTATCAATCAAAAATACAGACTTAAAATAAGAGGCGAAGGCATTCGCTGCGTCTGCCCCAGATACAGTATTCCCATCATATTCAAATTCTTTAATAGACTGTCTCGTAGATTGCTGATCCGTAATAAATTTCCAGAATTGCTTTGGGTTTTTTTTAATATCTGATTCCGTTTGCCTTATATAATTATCATAAGCTAAATTGATTAGTTCTTTTGTGCGTTGTCTGTAAAATTTAAACATTTCTTTATTAAATTGTAGTTGATTTTCTTTAAACTTTTTTAAATGGAAACCTTCGTTTTTATGATTCTTATTATATCGGAAGTATACCAAGTAGGGTACTGGTAACGTGAATTACAGTTACTTGGCCGTTTAAATGGAACACAGCTATCAAAACATGAACTCAATTTATTGTAAAAAGCATTTACCGCTGTATTAACGTCAGTGGCCACATATACTTCATCCCAATCTATAGCGGCAAGAGAAGTGTAAACACATTGTAGGTCAGCTTTACGAAAGTTCCATTCCCGCGGTAGATGTTCGCGGTCCGGTCGCGGAATATGAACTCGCAATGCTCCGTCCCGCGGCCTCGCCGCCGGCCGCGCGCTTCTCACGCACACAGCAAGAGGAGGGTGGTGGGCATCAGCAGGTACAATGGGCTCCGTATCACCACTTACCACGATACACTCATCGCCCAGATTGCTCAGCACCAAATTTAACATAACACCGTATTTGTTGTTAATTGTATTATGTTGCTTCAGCTTACAGAAACTAAGCATGCAATTAAATTGCAGCTTGACATTTTGGCTGCAAGAATTCAAATTAAAATCACCTATTACTAATACGTCTGATTTTGGAAATTTAGTAACTAGATTTTCTAGTACCGTAAAAGTGTTATAGTACTTTTCTTCATTACAATTAGGCGGAATATAAACAACACAACAGATATTTTTTTTATACTTCAGCGCCACTATAGCTATAACTAGTTCGATGTCATTGAAATAACCATCCACGTCGACTATCTGTTGGATCTTGTAAACGTCCCGGACGGCCAGCAGAACTCCTCCCCATCCTGCGTCTCCGGCTCGGTCACGGCGCAGCACAGTATACCCGGCCGGAAACACTTCCGCGTCGTTGACTCCGCTAACTAAAAATGTTTCATTTCATTCGTTTATCAATATTTATGTCTAGTAACATTGATTCCTCAATGTCTAGTAATAAATCATTTAAGGTTAATAATAATATATGGTTGATTTTGTTAACTGAGCGGCATAATCGCATAGCGACTATTAAATAAAGAAAAAAAAATGAATTAAAAATATGTTCCTAATGAACCAAAGATAATTAAGAAATAATTTTGTAGACTGTACATAAAGTTGATTTTATTAAAAATATAAGTTTCGAAAGTGTACTCTTAGATTGCTTTACCCTATGTATTTAGTTCAAGTAGGTAATGTATCTTTACTGTGTATTACTATTATTCTCATTCTATGAACTATAACTTTTCAAACAGTGTGTAGTATATTATGTAGTGTTAGCACAGAAGACTTCATAATACAAGTAGTATTAGTTAGCTACAACTATTCTTCAAGTGTGCATATTTTAATTTCCAAACTAAGTAAATAACTAGGCATACTACGTACACTTACTTATATAGGTAGTGTCCAAGAACCTGAATAGATCTGTTAACGCGCGACAAGAAACGGCCGCGGCTACCTGGCTGGTCCACAAGTCATACTCGTGAACGGGTGCTGCTTGCGGGGACTGACTGGTCTGCTCTGGTCACTCCAAACTGCTACAGTCATACCTACTTATATTTTATTTACACTTTTTTGTTACTGATGCTATGACTATGGGACATCTCACTCGCACTTCTTGTTTGACATTCTGTTTATTCTAATTAATACGTAGGTAATTGTTCATTGTTATTTTCGAGACATTTTAAAAAGAGCTGAAAAAAAGACATCCCCGCAGAGTTTCTTGGTGCTATCTTCTCTAGCGGGCGTATTTCCGAAGCACTGGTAGAGGCAGTTTTCGCATTTCTTTTCAGCACCCAGACTTCAATTTGAGTAAAAGAAAGAAATGGGTAAACATACTTACCTTTTTTCAAAGTCATGTTAACATAAGTTACAACTTTTAACATGTATTATTTGTGTCATATGTTTATGACCTTTAAAAGTGCACTTTAGTGTCTATTTAATAAATGATATTTGACTTTAGTCCGGGAGCCGTCACCCGAAAATCATGTTAGCTCATAATTAGCGTATCTAACGAAAAATAATATAATAATAAATAAGTCGAATCTAACGCGCTTTAGTATAAGTAGCAGTGAATGAAGAGTGTGCGTCACGGGCGGCGCGCGGCCACCCGGCACGGCGCCGGCGCAGGCGCGGCCCCGCGGCACGGCGCCGGCGCGGCCCCTCGGCACGGCGCCGGCGCGGCCCCTCGGCACGGCGCCGGCGCGGCCCCTCGGCACGGCGCCGGCGCGGCCCCTCGGCACGGCGCCGGCGCGGCCCCTCGGCACGGCGCCGGCGCGGCCCCTCGGCACGGCGCCGGCGCGGCCCCGCGGCACGGCGCCGGCGCGGCCCCTCGGCACGGCGCCGGCGCGGCCCCTCGGCACGGCGCCGGCGCGGCCCCTCGGCACGGCGCCGGCGCGGCCCCGCGGCACGGCGCCGGCGCGGCCCCTCGGCACGGCGCCGGCGCGGCCCCTCGGCACGGCGCCGGCGCGGCCCCGCGGCACGCCGGCAGGCCCCGGCTATGTACTTGTAGCTTCGTGCCTACAGTGCGGAGTGCGCTAGGCCTGGTTATGCTATAAAGTAACTATAAAGTCGACATTAAAAAATCTACAATTTAATCAATTTAAAAGAAATTTGAATGAATAGCTTCTTGAACGCTGCTTTTATAGCATAGATGAATACCTACATTTTAGAATTGATAATAATTGACATTGTAATTTTAATATATCGTAATAATAATTGACATTGTAATGACATTTTAATTTTTAAACAATTGTATATGGATTTGATTTTTTATGACGTCGAATTTAATTATTTTATTAATTTTTAATTTTATTTGTAATTATTTGCTTATTCAATTTTAATATGTTGATGAAATTAATTTTATGTCTGTAAAAATTTGTACGCCTGCAAAGGCAGAATAAGAGATCTTTTTTTTTTGACACTAGCACCTGTACCATACCTTATTTTATGCAAATAAATGATTATGATTAGTAATAAACTCGACACAGACAAGGTGACAGTATTCCTAGGTAGAGGCACAGAACATAGATTAGTACCTACAGTATGTATGGTGAGTGGGCGGCCAGACGTACGCGGGCCAACGCGGCGCGCGGCGCCGGCGGTGCGGTTCTTATAAATTCGGGAGCATGTACTACTAGCTACGCACACCTTACCAAGCCAAGTACAATCGTTTTTCTGAATAGCCGTACCGGCGCACGCTTCCTGTACATGCAAGATATAACATTTAACACACACAAGAGACAAACCCAACCGACACTAACGATAGTGATGTTGTTATCCTGCAACTTGTATGACATCCATACAGTCCAACACCAGTGCGTCAGCGAAGAGGGATCGCTCGTCAAAACCGACCATCACTTCACTCACTTTTAGCATTACTGTGTTCCAGTTTGAAGGGCATTTTAGCCAGCGAAAATACTGGGCATATGACACTTAATATCTCATGTCTCGGGGTGGTAAGCGCAATGCAGTGCTACGCAGTTCTTTTTTATGATATTAAAGTAATAGATAGCACTGCAATTGTTATCGGCACGCGTGGCGCTTACCATCAGGCGAAAGATTTGCTCGTCTCATTAATAAGTTCCATAAAAAAATGTCAGTCGATCGCAGGATGTCAATAAAATGCTTCTCAAGAAATGTGTCCTGGGTAGTATTAAAAATATATTTAATTAGAAGAACGACGAATCGAGTAGATGCGTCCGCGTCGGTCGGCCGGTCAGTCGGTCGGTCGGCCGGTCGGTCGGGCGGGCGGTCAGTCGGGCGTGGATCGCGGCGGCGGCAGGTCGGGCGGCACGCGGCGCGCGTCGCGCAGGTACGCGTGCGCGAGCGCGGCGCGCGCCGCCACGCGCTCGCTGGGCTCGTAGCGCAGCATCTGCTCGAAGAGCGGCGCGGCGAGCGGGTCGGCGCGCGCGCCTGGCGGCAGCAGCGCCCGCGCCGCGCGCGCCGGCCAGCGCGGGAAGGAGGCGCGGTAGTCGGGCAGGCGGCGCGCGGCCGGCCACACGTCGCCGGCGCCGGGCGTGCCGAGCGCGCGGAACACGCGGAACAGCTGGTCGATCTCGCTGTCGCCCGGGAACAGCGTGCGGCCGCTGGCCATCTCCGCGTAGATGCAGGCGAGGCTCCACACGTCCACGGCGGTGGAGTAGTACTTGGCGCCGAGCAGGATCTCGGGCGCGCGGTACCACAGCGTGACCACCTCGTGCGTGTAGGCGCGCACGGGGATGCCGAAGGCGCGCGCGAGCCCGAAGTCGGCGAGCTTGATGCGGCCCTCGCGGTCCACGAGCAGGTTCTGCGGCTTGAGGTCGCGGTGCAGCACGCGGCGCGCGTGGCAGTACGCCACGCCCTCCAGCAGCTGGCGCAGGTAGCTCTGCAGACACACACACCTTACTGTGCGCACGTAAGTTGGGACTAATAATATCGAGCCCTGACAACCACATTCAAATCCGTTCAGCAGTTTATAGGTAACAAACATATAAACAAAAAGTTATGTGCAGATTTAACAATCACTCTAAACAAGATGAAGAAAAACATTGTGACAATGACTCTACCACTGTATCGGAAAAAGAGCCACTGCTCAAGAGATACGGCAAGAAACCGAGTTGAGTTCCGTACCTAAAGGGTGAAATGGGACCCTCTGACTAAGAGTCCGCTGTCCGTACGTCTGTCTGTCTGTCTGACTCGCACTTGGCCGGATATTTTTGTGTTTGACAATATTAGGTTTCTTATGTGCCAGTTGGCTACTTGGTATAGTATGCTTTTTCATCAGAATATTTTTCACATGCAATTTGAATCTACCTTCTGTGAGCTCCGTTATACATTTCGGAATTTTATTGTAGAAACGTACGCAGTTGCCCATGAGCACTTATTCGTTTTACTCAGTTTAAACCTGTGTTTAGAAATGGTTCTCTGCGAACAATTTGTTAAACGCGAAAAAGACGAAATGTTTAAAGTTCTCTTTGCCCAATGTTAGACATGTAGAGCCGAACGTAACGCTTTACAGTTAATAAACTCGATGCAGACAACTCGACGGTATTCCTAGGTATAGGCATAGATTCACAGGCACTCATACGCATAGTTGCAGCACAAAACAGATAAGTACAGAAGTCAATCTCATGTACGTATGTATTAGGTCTTTACATATGAAATTGCCGTTTTATATGAAAAAAATCAAACTAATTTTTTTTTGTATATTTTTTATGTCTAATAATCAAAGTTATTACCAATGCAATCGATATATTTTTGCCAACGCAGTTGCAGCTTATTAATGCTCTTCTTGAAGAAATCAGCTGGACGGGAGGTAACAAATTCCTCAAAGGCATTTTGTACTGCCTCTCGGGTATTTAATTTTTTTCCCGCCGAGAAGTTATCCAAATTCTGGAAAAAGTAGAAGTCTGTAGGCGCAAGGTCTTGTGAGTACGGCGGATGACGGAGAGCTTCTAACTCTAGCTCTTGCAACTTGGAGACCGTCTGCTGTGCAGTATGAGGTCGCGCGTTGTCGCGCAGGAGCAGCGGGGACGAACGATTGACCAAAGCTGGTTGGCGATGTGCGAGCTTCTCCATCATTGTGTTCAGTTCTTCACAGAACACATCTGCAGTAATGCTCAACCCGTTTGGTAAGAAGCTGTGATGAATCACACCGGCGCTAGACCACCAAACAGTGACCATCACTTTTCTAGGGGTAAGTTTTCGTTTAGGACATTGTTTAGGTGCTGAACCAGGATCCAACCAACTTGCTGACCGCTTGCGATTGTCAAACAGAAACCATTTTTCGTCGCAGGTAACAATGCGGTTCAAAATTATTTCGTTTGTGTACCTGTTGAGCAGTGCAAGGCACGTCTCGACGCGTACTTCGCGCTAGCGATCATTGAGTTCGTAGGGCACCCATTTGTCAAGCTTTTTTACCTTGCCAATTTGACGCAAATGGACCAATACTGGTTTGACGCTAACGTGGAAAGCTGCTGCTTATTCAGACGTAGATTGAGTATCATCAGCTTCCACAATCGCCTTTAATTCGTCATTATCGACAAAAGTTTTCGGAGACCACGAGGTACATTTTTTAGGTCAAAATTTACAGAACGGAAGCGGGTAAATCAATAACAGGCGGTGCATTGGTCTGTAGTGTTAGCTCCGTAAACGTCGTTGATGTTGTGTGCGGCTTGTGCCGCGTTGCTGCCACGACCGTACTCATATTCCATAATTATTCCAATTTTTAACGTATCCACGATGACTAAAGCTACTGCTAAGACGAATGAAGCCCATCATAGAAGAAAAAAACCTTATCCCTGATTATCAATTCGGATTTAGAGAAAAGCATTCCACAATAGACCAAGTCCACAGAATCACCAACATTATAGAAAAGCACTAGAAGCACGCCAATAAAGCCAGTTCGAGCACCGGTGTAAGTTGAAAAACAGCGCTGCGTTCTCATCTACGATGTGAACCCAGCACATGCTGAATTTACTCCGTTTGCACTCTGACTGTAGGTACATTGCTTATATTGTATAGTTTTAATTAGATACTAAGAACTCGAAGCTGTGTATCTTGTTTGTAGTTGCAATAAAGAATTTCTTATCTTATCTTATCTTAAAGCAGCCAATCTGCTTCTTTTTCATCCAACTGATTTATAAATATGGTGATTCTGTACAGAACCCTAATTTTCATCACTTTATGATATAGCCTATGCCACTCAGGAATAGTGTAGCTTTCTATCGGTAAAAAATGTCCTAAATGGGATCAGTAGTTCCCGAGATAACTCCCTACCAACATACATATCTCTCTAACATTAGTATACTTGGTCTAGCCATACATTAAATTATAAATTAAATTGTTTATTGAACTAAAAACGTCATTACAACAGTTTCATTTAATTCACAGTACATAAGTAATTTTATTCTAATTATTATGTACGAGCTACGTACATTATTATTTTTGTTTACTAAGTACAATCGATTAGCTGAATAGGCGGTACCGGCGCTCGCGCGCTTTCCTGTAACATTTATTTTATAAGTATTTTAGTTGACAATAAACAGTCGCTCAGAGAACATCGTTTCTCTTAAACATAACATTACCTACACAACTTCGTAGGCCAACATAACAATTGTTGAGGGTCTCTACACATACAAGAGGCAACCCCAACATTTCTTCGAACCGGATATTTTCTTCGAACCTGCCAAACATTTCTTTCGAGTCTTCAAACTGCGAGTTTTCGACGATCAAAAAGGAACCAACAATTATCCACATTCGACATCGAAACATTGCGAAGATCTTATTCGTTTAACATTTTCTGTGTTGTGTATCGTAGTGCGTAACGGCGGTAGCGAATCGGTTGTCTGGCCTCCCACAAGCGGGTCTCACACAGAACAATTGAGAAGGCGCATACACCAAGGTTACCAGCTACTTACGAGCACAGAATTAACAACATAACAACGCGAGTGTTAATTTTCACCATGGAAGCAACACTGAAAAGACAACAGATCATCTCCGAGACCATTCGGAAGATTTTAACCAACTTCAAGAAGGATGCTGCAAGTCGCAAGACTAGTGATTACATCACGAAACGTTTGGAAGCGCTTGAGAGCCTCTGGGCGGAGTTTGACAACAACAACGTCATTCTCTTGGCATCTGAAGAACAAACGCATGATTATTTCACCACCAAGGCCTACGAAAAGGTGAAACATGAATACGAGACTACACAGGAGCAGCTACGTAACTGTGTAATTTCAGGCACTTCATCAGAGAGAGGAACAACATCTAAGTCTGATGAGCTCATCAGCTCATCAGTCAACAAGGTACCAACTTTAGAGCCTTCATGAGGATCATCAGAAACGTTAATGCTGCTGAACTCAAAG
Organism: Petrophora chlorosata; assembly: GCA_951640565.1. Classification (NCBI taxonomy): domain Eukaryota; kingdom Metazoa; phylum Arthropoda; class Insecta; order Lepidoptera; family Geometridae; genus Petrophora; species Petrophora chlorosata. The sequence goes on along the minus strand of OX621198.1, from coordinate 18,252,668 downwards.
AGAAGTGGGAAATTGAAGACAAGCTTCAAACGTTGTAGTCACGCTGGAAGCTCATTGATGACTTACATTGGGAAATAGACCACCTACTCATCGGCGCTGACTTAGCGTATGAAGACGAATACTCAAAACACGAGTCTATTTTCGAAACTACGAAGCGAGAGCTGAACTCCAAATTGAGCTCCACCACGCACCGGTACCAGGCAGTTCCTCAAATTGAAATACCTACATTACCTACCTACTTTCTGGAAGCTACACGCAGAGGCCAACATTTCTGGAATTATACTCAGAAGCAATTCACAACAATGCCCTGTTGACGAAAGCTCAGAAGATGCAACATCTCAAGGGAAAACTGCGAGGCGAAGCTGAACGTCTCGTCCAGCATTTAACGATCTCAGCCGACAACTATGATACCTGCTGGGAGTTACTGACTCATAGATATAACAATATACAATTACTTTTCACGAAACAAATTCAAATATTTATGGGTCAACCGACCATACAACAACAAACAGCTACTTTGCACTTTTGTTTTAAAATTACTTCAAACAAAGTTTTGTTTGGAGTAGGTACAAATAGTATATATCTGTGACTTGCAATATGTGTTATTGAAATTTAAGCGAAACGTTTTGAAATTAAAATGCAGAATTACTTGAGATTTTTCGTTATCAAATTTTCTACCATGATATCCGTTTTCTACCATTACAAAGCTTTCTTCGTAAACATTTCCGTGGCGGAACTTTCCGACGAACGTGTCGAATGAATTAGAATTACTATGCTGGAAAGCAAAGTAATAGCTTTGGAGCCTGTCAACAAGAAAATCCAGACGAAAGGTATTACAACACGAAGTAACATGAAACCGATTAACAAAAATACCGCGGAAACAACACAGCGAAGGGTGAATCACGCCGCCGCACAGTGGATCCATGTGATAAAAAGGTGGACTTAGGGTCGAAGGTTAGATATTCGGTCTGATTTTTTTTTCAAGGTGGCTTTCATCCATCCTGACAACTTTCATTCTATAGAGAAAATCCGTAAGATGCGTAGTTTCTGAGATAAAAAATATTTATTTTTATTTTGTATGGAGAAAAACATACTTTATTTTTTTTTCTCGAATTGGGTCAATTTGGCATACGTTTTGTTCGAATTGTATGGTAGTACTAGTGATATTACAACCAAAAAAAAATATAACACGTGCCTACACTTGCCGCCGCGCAAGAAAATTCACGTCAAAAATTATATTCTTTTTTTGCTAGTTTTAAGAAGCGTTCTTACTTCTCAATAATTTTTCGTGTGTTTTCGTATGCTGCAGCTTAATTCAATCGACTTTGTAAGGAATGAAGTTAAAAAAGTACATTTTTGTTAATATTATTTTTAGTATTTATTTTAATTTTTTGCGGAGTTGCACTTTATTTATAAGGTCACGATCTTGTGACCATCGATTTGATCGTGTATAATGTTTGGTAGGGTTGCCAGAAGTAAGAGATGTAAAATTTTCGTAGCTCTGAAAATATAGGTAGACATCAAAAGTACGGTTTCTCTGTGTAATACAAAACAGAAACAGTATTTTTTGATAACTACTTCTAATGGAGATAGTTAGTATAATAAAACAGGTAAAACGTAGCATTGCGTTTTCAGAACGCGACTATTATTCATTATTAAGTGCAGGTTTTAATAAGTATGCAGGCATGCTACATTAACAGATTAGTCTTTCTGATACTAAGCTGTGATTAGTTGCTGCTGTTGTTGTTATTAAGGGTCTAGTACTCAACCTAGATAATACATTCATTCGTGCAGGTAAATATAAGTGCCTATTCGTTGTTAACCGTCGTAAAAGGATGAACTTAGGAACACAACAACTGCAGGACTACTTTTTAATTTCACACATAAATATAGAGCAATTAATAATTTATTTTTATTCTACTTCTAACGCTTAATCGTGAAATAATTTTAGAATAACGTTTTTTAATTTAAAATGGCTGGTTTAGGTTCATATCTCGACTTGTTTCTGACTCTTAGGAGTAGTGGAAGTCTTAATAATTACAAACATTTATGTGAAGTTATAATTTCTAAGATTCCAAGTGAAATATCTGAAGGAGGCCGTGCGAAAATCATGGAGTTCTGCCGCATGTGTGTCAAACGAGTAAAGACGAAATGGGCAGAGTCAAACAGAACATTAAAGACATTTCTGAATCGAGAAGCTAATAGCAAATGGCTGGAATTTAACATCTTATGGCCTGCTTGTGATACAGTTGATTTAGTTGCGGCAATAGCAATTCCTGAGGACTTAGCTCTAGAACCAGATAATTTGCCGGACGCAAAGAAGCATCAGAAGCTCGTAATAAGGATTTTAGGAAAAAAAGGGAGAAGAACACACGAAAAACTGGAAGAATCGAAAATAATGTTGACATTCTTCATGGCTTTTAATAAGTTCAGATCCACACATTTCCCGAATCAGGCTTAAGTTTTCAAAGAAAATCCATAATGATTTACTCCCAGAGGCAGTCCCACTACTCTAGACAAATCTGGAGTGCACGGATTATAAAGATTTCGAGAACATATCTCAAAAACCATAAAAATTATTAGACCTCTTGTTATAATTACTATATCTATTTTTGACTGAATAAATATATTTTAGAATAAACAGTCCTTATGAGGACTACCCACATAACAAACAGCTCTTTTCAGAGCTACAAATCTACTTATTGTTTCTGGCATATCATACATGATTAAATCAATCGTCACAAGATTGTCAATTCATAAATAATGTATAACTCCCAAAAAAAAAATTTGAAGTAGTGTAAGTAATATTAACAAAATTCTACTTTTTCAAGTTCATTCCTTACAAAGTCGATTGAATTAAGCTGCGGCATACGAAAACACACGAAAAATTATTAACAAGTAAGAACGCTTTTTAAAACTAGCAAAAAAAGAATATAATTTTTGACGTTAATTTTCTTGCGCGGCGGCAAGTGTAGGCACGTGTTATATTTTTTTTTGGTATGAAAGCCAAATCAGTGGTCGCCGCGATCTCGCAGCGTAAACTCGCCCCTGATGAAGAGCATCGGACATGCTCGAAACCTAGGTCGACTAATTCGACAAACTACGTGAGTCCTAGCCGTTTTATTAAATATTTATATTTTTTTTTGGTTGTAATATCACTAGTACTACCACACAATACGAACAAAACGTATGCCAAATTGACCCAATTCAAGAAAAAAAGTGAAGTATGTTTTTCTCCATACAAAATAAAAATGAATATTTTTTTATCTCAGAAACTACGCATCTTACAGATTTTCTCTATAGAATGAAAGTTGTCAGGATGGATGAAAGCCACCTTGAAAAAAAAATCAGACCGAAAATCCAACCTTCGACCCTAAGTCCACCTATTTGTCAAATGGATCCACTGTGCGCCGGTAATAACGAAGTTTTACTTGCTACTGAGCAACTAAAAATTATGGCAAGGGATGGAACATTCATCCAGATGAGATGCCTACTTGACCAAGGATCTCAGATCAACTTGATAGCCGAGTCAGCTGCTCAACGACTTGGACTACAAAGGCGAAAACATCACTCAAGTCTCCGGGGTTGGAATAACTACCAACCAAAGCAACGGGATCAATCAATCAATCAATCAAAAGTTCTTTATTCAATTTTGTCGTCACAGACGCACTTATGAACGTCAATTATAACAATGACTACCACCGTATCGGAAAAAGAACCACTACTCAGAAGATACGGCAAGAAACTGAGGGGCATATTTTTTTAGAACTTTTGTTACAATATTTTATGTTTGTTTTTGACAATATTATTTTTCTTATGTGCCAGTTGGCTACTTGGCAGAAGCGGAATGTTCGATGCATCTTTGTCTTCTATGTAATTACTAACTTTATAGTATGCTTTTTTTATTAGAATATTTTTTACCCTAAATTTGAATCTACTTTCTGTGATCTCCGTTATACATTTTGGAATTTTATTGTAAAAACGTACACAATTGCCCATGAAGGACTTATTCGTTTTACTCAGTCTAAACCTAGGTACTGCAATTCTATCCTAATTTCTAGTGTTTATGTTGTGGTGGTCACTATTCACCTTGAATTTGTGCAGATCGTACAACTAGTTTGTGAATCACTGAACGGTGACCACACTTACACAACAGAAGCATTGGTCATGAAAAAGATGCTGAACAACCTGCCTAACTATTCCTTCGAGAAACAACAATGGCCACATCTGAATAACATTAACTTGGCCGATCCAGACTACAACATCTCTCGACCCGTCGGCATACTTCTCGACGCCAGCGTCTACGCTGAGATAGTACTGGATGGCATACTTCGGGGTCCCGCGCACGCACCTTTAGCTCAACAGACTAAATTGGGCTGGGTTCTACTCGGCAACGTAACAACATTTAACTGTCACGCCGTACTCAACAACTTAGACGAAGTCGCACAATTTTGGGAGTCAGAAGAAATTAATGAGAGCTCAAACAATATGACCGAGGAAGAAGAGTCCCCACAGAAGAGTTCCCTACAAGGAAATAAAACAATAAGGATCATCCCATCTTCTAAACATCTGGCTGTGAACTTACGAAAGGATTTATTATTATCACTAACCGATAATGATTTAACAACATGCAAACACTTCAATGAACATCAATTGACATGCAGTCTCAACCTTCCGGTACACAACATAAAGGCGACATCATCGATCTGTGAAGCGCAAATAATAAACAATGGTAACTTATCAAGTTACGGGTACGGTAAGCTACGGGTCTGAGCAGCCGCTCAACTGCCGTCTCTCTCTAGATCTATGTGCTTCATCTTAGGCCACATCATCGCTTCACATCAGGCGAGATAGTGGCCAAACATGGATCTATTAAGCGTAAAAAAAAAAGTTGCAAGACGGTAGCCGCCGATTGTATGAATGAGTGGATCATGTTACACAGCAGTGGCGCGTGGCTATTCTCGTGTTGCGAGGAATGCCCTGTGCGCATATTTTGTCCAGCTGGATAGCGTCAAGGGATAGCGTCACAAATACTACGACTAACTGGAATCATTACGTTATCAGAAGGTTGTGTAATAAAGGGAGAAAACATTGTCATTCATTCACATAACAAGTTCCAGAGTTCATTGAAAATCAACTCGGACGGAACATACATACCGGAGTCGGGAATCAACAACATCATCAATAGAAGCGATTGTAACTTCAAACCTGAAGACCACATGAATCAGCTGATGACCATTAAACAACACATCGACCTTGTGAAAACAGTAGTAGTAGTTGGTGTTATAATTGGAGCCTTCGGCGTCATTAAAATCAAACGAGGAATCAGACGAGGCGCCGGGTGAAACCAGAGTCCAAGGTGAAGACAGAAGCAGACCACACGGACAACACAGCCGCAGCGGACAAAGACAGCGTCGTACTTCGAACGTACCGCAACACAGTGGACACCGCCAGCTCACCGATGCCGGGCCATAGACAGACACTAGATATACCTTTAGTTTCTGTTTCTTTAAATTCGGGAGCATGTACATTATTATTTTTGTTTATTAAGTACAATCGATTAGCTGAATAGGCGGTACCGGCGCCCGCGCGCTTTCCTGTAACATTTATTTTATAAGTATTTTAGTTGACAATAAACAGTCGCTCAGAGAACATCGTTTCTCTTTAACATAACATTACCTACGCAACTTCGTAGGCTAACATAACAATTGTTGAGGGTCTCTACACATACAAGAGGCAACCCCAACATATTAGTCACAAAACAGTACATATTATACAAATTGAAATTATAATACAGCCATAAATACTGTTACGATTAAAAATAAACATAATATTACATTTGAATTTGGAATCTTGCTGTGTTGTGTTTTGAATTGTTCATTGTGTTTTCTCATTTTGGCGCCAATACATTGTACAATATTTTGCGATATTAAAATGGAGTGGGGTGATAAAGAGAACCGAATCGCTGTGATTGCATTACACATAGTAGGTATGGAGCCAAATGCAATCTTTAAAACTCTCCATACGCTTGGTATTAGTAAAATGTTTGTGTATTGGGCTATTAATATGTGCAATGAGACCTCCTCTGTTTGTGACAGAAAAAGATCTGGCCGTCCACATAGTGTTCGTACAAAAAAGGTGGTCAAAGCAGTAAGGGAAAGGATTCGAAGAAATCCTGTCTGAAAGTAAAAGATTTTATCTCGGGAGATGAAGATAGCACCTAGAACCACGTCGCATATTTTAAAAGATGACTTAGGACTTGCAGCCTATACGAGACGTACTGGTCATTTCTTAACTGATAATTTAAAAAAGAATAGGGTGGTACAATCGAAACAACTACTGAAGTGGTTTTACGATTTCTACGATTGAGCAACAGGTCATTTTAACAAACAATATGACCGTATTTATGCTCTAAGCTCTAAGGAAGCTTCCCAATTAGTCGACAGAGTGCAACGTGGGCACTATCCGACTTCAGTGATGGTTTGGTGGGGTATTAGCTATGAAGGAGTGACTGAGCCATACTTTTGTGAAAAATTATTCAGTCGGTGCCAGCCAAGTCTAATAGGTAGCAGATAAATACTATGTATATAGTAAGTACTACTTGTAGGTAGTATCTATCTACTACCTTTTAGACTTGGCTGGCACCGACTTCAAATATATGAGTGGGTAGCGCTTATGATAATTATATAAATATTTTTTTTACTTTTGAGTGCCATTTGTAGTTTTGAAGTCGGTTTAGTTTTTTTTGAAAAATAATAATTTATTTTACCCTTTTTAGTGAAAAACAAGTTTTAATTTAATTAATTCAAAAAGTTTTTAAAGTCAAGCTTTTATGATCTAGAAGCCACATCATGACGAAGTTTAAAACGGGCTATCACAATTAAATGCATGTACAAAAAAATTTCATGTCTGTCCTATATCTCTGTTGAGGAGTTCCCTCGCCGGAAGTCAATCCTGGGTGTATCTGCCATGTCATGATGGAATTTAGAACAGGCTATTATGGTTAAATCCATTTACGAAATGTTGTATCTGTACTATTCACCGTTGAGGAGTTCCCTCACCGGAAGTCAACCCTGGGTGAAGCAGGTGAAGCAGTCGAATACAAACCTCCACCTTTAGAAAGTTGGTTACGAAAAAAACAAGAATCGACTTGAAGATTAAACTTATATTTTTCGTTTTTGCTATTTTTTTCAAAAACTACCGATTGAATTTCGATAAAATTTATATGGGACCACCTTTGAAGTATTACCTACCAATAAAAAAAAATCATCGAAATCAATGCATAATTGGCGGAGTAATCGCGTAACAAACACACAAAAAAAAAATAAAAAAAAAATAAAAAAAAAACCTACCGTCGAATTGTAAACCTCCTCCTTTTGAAGTCGGTTAAAAAGGTATCAAAACGTCGGCACAAGTGTATCAAGATACCATTCTTGAGAAGGTAGTGAAGCCACTTAACAACACCACGTTCAATAACCAAGAATGGTCCTTCCAGCAAGACTCGGCGCCGGGTCATAAAGCTTGGTCTACGCAGTGTTGGTTGGAAACAAATGTCTCGGACTTCATCAGAGCTGAAGACTGGCCACCGTCTAGTCCCGATCTTAATCCGCTGGATTATGATTTATGATCAGTTTTAGAGAGTATGGCTTGCTCTAAACGCCATGATAATTTGGAGTCCCTAAAACAATACATATGATTGGCAGTGAAGAATTTTCCCATGGAAAGAGGGCGTGCTTCTATTGATAACTGGCCTCAATGTTTAAAGGACTGTATTGCAGCCAATGGAGACCACTTTGAATAAGCTTTTTATATTTTAAATTGTTTTATATTTATGTATTAAACTAACACACTGTAAAAGTAATAAATGTTATTTGAAATAGAAAATTGTTTTTTCTTTGTTTCAGTATTTATGGCAAGACCAGGTAGATAGACTATGAAAACAAGAAACATAAACCGGTACTGTGAACACCTGGATATGATTATACATATAACAAGTTCCAAGTCCTATTTCCAGTACTTCCAGGAAAATCACCTATCGTTTCCACCATGTATATGACGAAAGCGACTACAAAACATAACTTCTTGCACATATTATGCGACCCAATGATAAGCCCCTCCATAGGGAACCCTGCTAACAACGTAGTTTATAATATTGGTAAACAAGGTACCTTTACAAGATCCAGAGGCAGCGGCCCCCTGGTGAGGTCCATGAGGCGCTTGAGGTCCATGTGCAGGAACTCGAACACGAGGAACAGCGTGCTGTCGGCGAGCAGCACATCCAGCAGCCGCACCACGGCCGCGTGCCGCAGCTCGCGCAGCACCGAGATCTCGCGCAGCGCCGTCGACGGCACGCCCTCCGGCTCACTGCAACCACACCCGCACGACCATCAGCCGTAGCCGACGGCGACGGCAATCACTGCCAGAGAGAGGTTACGGTCTTCTGCTTAATCTTACAGTGCATCTCGATAACTTACTTTTCAAGTTTGATTTTCTTTAAAGCTATTTCCTTCCCAGTGATACGATCTTTAGCTTTATACACGACTCCGTATGTTCCCTCGCCAATTTTCTCGACCCTTGAGAAATTTTCCATAATATAACAAGCAAGCAAACTATGAATGGTTTCTTCCTTTCATCTGAACAGTATTTCTTGCTATATCAAATTATTTAATACTAATTCCAATGAATATTAAAAAACAGTTTCCCTCCTTCCAAATCTTCTCATCCACAGACTAGGGCCGCGTTCAGAAATGGGTAATTGTTCACGAGTGAATACTTGTCAGTTAATATCAGTGATATGCCAAGTTAAAAATTAACTAACGCCTTTCTGAACGGGCATCGAGTAATACAATAAGCCAGCCAATCAAAACCAATCATTTTTAAGACCGAGATTTCCCGCGCTTTTGTTTATCAGATTTAACTGCGTTATATTGGCTAATATCGGAATTTTACCTTATATTTTGCTTCAAATACACGAATCGCTTATTTTATTTATATGTACAAAAAATCAATGCAAAAATATTGCAAAATGTAAAGGAAAATGACAACTGACAACTGTTACCTGACAGGTGAGAATCGTAGCCCGCTTTTTTATCGGTGAATATTTTCACCTGTCAGGTGAACTTTTACTCTCCCCAATTGGTTTTCTGAACGGCTCAGGGTAAATGTCAAAGTTCACCTGAGTCATTTCTGAACGGCGTTAGGGTAATAATTACATTAACTGGGTGATTTCTGAACGCGGCCTAGGACACAGAACAATAATACTAAGGCCGCGTTCAGAAATCACCCAGTTAATGTAATTATTACCCTGAGCCGTTCAAAAAACCTATTGGGGAGAGTAAAAGTTTACCTGACAGGTGAAAATATTCACCGATAAAAAAGCGGGTTACGATTCTCACCTGTCAGGTAATAGTTGTCATTTTTCTTTACATTTAGCAATATTTTTGGATTGATTTTTTGTACATATAAGTAAAATAAGCGATTCGTGTATTTGAAGCAAAAGTTATGGTAACATTCCGATATTAGCCAAAATAACACAGTTAAATCTGATAAACAAAAGCGCGGGAAATCTCGGTCTTGAAAATGATTGGTTTTGATTGGCTGGCTTATTGTATTACTCGATGCCCGTTCAGAAAGGCGTTAGTTAATTTTTAACTTGGCATATCACAGATTAACTGACAAGTATTCACTCGTGAACATTTACCCATTTCTGAACGCGGCCTAAGTATACTACGTATTCTCATCTGACCAGTGTTGCCGGTAAACTTGGGAATAACGGCTTTCCGTTGACAACGTCGGCAACGATGCGCGAACCGAAAAAAGCAGACTTTTAAAGCTTTCGTTGTCAGCTTTTTTTCGTTGTCCGCGGTTTTACTTGCTTACTGCTTATGTTACGTTTTCGTTGCTTTAGACGCTTTCGTTGTTCTGCTTTCTGCTTCTTTTTCGTTGCCGCTTACGTTATGTTTTCGTTGTGTTTTTCTTCGTTGTAATCGTTGTTTACTGTTTTTATATGTAAGTTTTTTCACTCTAGGTGCCGTTGTGTGAGCATTGACGTTTAATTTTTCGTACTTTATATGAGTATTAAAATGCGTCTTAATTTTGTATTTTACCTAAATATTTTACGTGAAGTTAGTAGCGCGTAGTTAAAGCGTAGAAATTAAATATCTAAATAATAAAAAATAATCAGTGAACTTCCCTTCATACTTTAACACTGGTATTGTTTTATATGATAGTTTTTTTACAATATATGCACTCTGCACTTTTATTGGTAAGGTTCTGAATGAAATAGTTCCACACATCGGCGTTATTGTTACGAGGTATTTTTACAGATAAGATATTTATAAATTTAAACAATTAATTACTTTGTCAATAAATATAAGTAATAAAAGTTAATATTTAGATAATTATTTTTTATAAAAAAACAAAACCGACTTCAATGTATCTTCGAAGTCCAAGGTCACATATCGATGAAATTTATATAGGACCACTTCGTAGCTATATTGAACCCGACGCAAAAATATTTTTTCAAATCGGTTCATAAATGACGGAGTTCTGAGGTAACAAACATAAAAAATAATACAATCGAACAGAGAACCTCCTCCTTTTTTGAAGTCGGTAAACAAGGTTCACGTATAGCTTCAAAAGTCAATACACGACTTTACTTTATCAATATTTCCTATACTATAAGTCATAAAAGTTAATATTTACACAAGGTTTACGTATAACTATAACTTCAAAAGCAAATCAAATAGAGATCGACAGTGACGCGGTGACGCGCATTTGAAAACATAAACAAAACTAAAAACAAAAAGCTTTTTTCATTTGTTGTCAAATACGAATAAATTACAATGACTACTATTTAAAAGGTAACACGACCGTATGACAAGTTTTTAATTTAATCGGGTGTCTTCTCTTTGCATTATTTTTAATACGACCGAATCACGAAAATAAAAAGTCCAAAGATAATACGACCAAATAACATATTTTTGAATAAGCCGGTTAGCACCAACGTTTTGTACTGTAAATACGAAGAAACTGGCGCCATCTCTGTAACCAACGCCACTTTACTAAAGTCCATTGTTATAAAATAAACCATCCTCTCTGTTCTTTTGAATAGGTCAGGTCATGATAGTTTCCTAAAATTCCGCTAGATGGCATTAATCATTTATTTTCCACCGATTTGAATGCGAGTTACGCGACAACGGCAACGAAAAGAGCTTTTTTCTAACAACACGCTTTTGAGCTTTTCTACAAAAGCCTGCTTAATTCTAGAGCTTTTGTTATAACGCCCACCACTAGTTGCCAGATCCGGTTAATGTACAGCCAATATTTGGAGGCTAAATAACGTACGGCCTGTATTGCGCACCCAATAATTCATGTACATGGCTTCCAAATGTTGGGGCGTGCAATCCAGGCCGTACAATAGACTAGATTGCACACACTGACATTTGGAAGCCAGTACATGAATTATTGGCTGTTCAATAATGGCCGTGCAATATCGACACGAGCTTGAGTTTGTACGGTCAATATTTGCCATCCAGGAAAAGCCGGTCGAGTATTTGAAATCCTGTCTGTTGAAATCCGATGTACATGGAATATTGGCTGTACAATATCAGCTGTGCAATTTTGGCCGTACATTATTATGGTCGTACAATATCTTTAGCATGCTAAAGTTAACAAATGTTAGACCCACACCGTAGTTCACGAGTTTCGACTGTAATACATAAATTATTCGGTTTTGTTTTATGAATTCTGTATTTGAATACGCTGTTACATAGCTTGCCAGTTGTTATTATTATTATTTTATAAACCGTAGAGGCTGATATGCAGGCCTAACAGTTCCGTCACCACAGCGTAGGCCTTTTATTTTACTCCAAGGCGCGTATCAAATATGGGGTAACATTTATTTATTGTAGGAATAAGTATTGAAGTTGAGTTTGGTGTTAATTGAAGCAAATGTGTGATTAAACGTACATTAGTCATAAATAACAATTAACCACAAATAATCGAAGAGCTAGTGTGGCTCAGTGGGAACGTGCGAGTTTCGATCCGATGCAACCGAATTCGAATCCCGCTGGCCCCGCACCACTGACTTTCTTAAGCTATGTGCGGATCTAACACTCGCTCTAAAATGGTGAAGGAAAACATCATGAGGAAACCGGCATGTCCAAGAATTCAACACAAAATTCAAGGACATGTGACATCCACCAACGCGCACTGGGCCAGCGTGGTGGATTATGGCCCAAACTCTCTCTATTAGAGAAGGCCCGTGTCCCAGCAGTGGGAACGTAATGGGCTAATGATGATGATGATGAATATAGTCTCCCGTTTTGCCTTCCCTTCCTCATTACTTGGGCCGCGTTCAGAAATCACCCAGTTAATGTAATTATTACCCTAATGCCGCGCCGTTCAGAAATGACTCAGCAGGCTTAGCATGGACCGGAGAGAAAAAGTTTTGTCCCCTGTTTTTATCTACCTTTGAGAGATAAAATTATCTTTTCCACCTTATATAGCACGGAAACAGAGGAAAAGATAAATTTATTCCCTTTTGACATTTGTGGTGGAAATATGTCTCCGCCTCAGAGCATGGAGTCATTATCACGTGGATAAAATAGTCCCCGTTTGACATAAGATAGGGAGAGGCTATCCTCGATCCTTTGAGGTGGGTTTAATTTGTATTTCAATCAAAACATATGTGTCGAGTATTTTATAACTATGTTTTTACGCGAGTAATGCAATTCATGGAGCACTGGAGATTTATCAGATATGGCAGCAACCCTTTTGAGATGCCGGACAACGAACTGTGACAAATTTTTCGGATCAACAAATAGATTAATATAATTACATATTTACTAAATTGTTATTATTATTTTTGATATTAAATGCATTAGCGCATGCTAGGCGAAAATCACAAGATTTTAAATAATCTTAATAAGTTTTAATAATCGGGACGGTTATCCGAAGACGCAGGCAGAGGGTAGACAAAATTGACAAAGGGGAAAAGATTTTTATCCTCTCCCCGGGGAAAATTGTCTCTAGTCCATGCTGGTGTTTGACATTTACCCTGAGCCGTTCAGAAAACCAATTGGGGAGAAAGAATAAAAGTTCACCTGACAGGTGAAATTATTCACCAATAAAAAAGCGGGTTTGAGGTCTCACAATGGACGCTGGACTTTTTGGCGTGAAGCGAAAATTCAATGAAAAGTAATACAGTTCGATTTTGTTTTATTTTCCGAAAAAGTGTTATTTCGAGTGATCAAGTGTAATATCGGTGGCATATTAACCATTATGTGTTCGTGAACGTGCACGAGTGTAAGCAAATGAAACAGGGAAAACATTGCATTTCATGTTCTCCCAAAAAGTCCATGAAAAGCTTGAATAAAGTTCAATCACTTTATGGAAGCACTAGGAGAGGGTCCGGCTTGTTGCTGATGACCCTCATACGATTAATTATACGAAAGATATAATTGTAATTTTTTCAAACTAAAAACAACGCATGATACAGCGGTATGGTCCTCGAGACTTTAGCCTACCCAAACGGGTGAATTAAAATAAAAAAGAAGTACGCTGTCAACTCTCTGTCAGTATGTATATAAGTCAAAGTCAATGCTCTCTGTGATGTAATCAATTCTTTACAAAGTTCCTCAGAGGAAGAATCAAAGTTCTTATCTAGCAAAGTACAAGAGGCTAGATAAGATATATAATTCTCAAAGCATTAAAATTTAATTGAAATGTATATAAATTAAATGAGCGCAACGTAGGTAATCCTGAGGATATGGCTGTAAGTCTTAGACATATTATAGCAAAGCGAGTTAAACAACCCCTTTGTATCCTCGGGATCAGTAAAGCAATTTCGACTACTCCTAAAATGGAAAAAGCGCTTGAGAATTTAGAAAAAAACCCGTATTACGAAAAGTACGCCGACAGAATTGCGGAGATGCAGAAGACTTCGCCGCAGGAGTTCATGTCGAGAGTAGAACATCAACTAAAATCTAAGGAAAATAAAGTGAAGAAATTTGCTGCAGTAGATACGAGGTAATCAAAGATTTCATTATGTACAAAGTTTCGTGTATTTAAACGCACCTGAGTTACTAATAGTACCTATCTACTATACTAATAGTACCTATCTACTATTTTTCAGACAATTCTCATCAGCTTTAAACCCCAAAGAAACTCTAAAGGACACTTCAAATCCTGAGAACAAGAAGCTCAGTGATATATTTAAGATCGAGCTGGTGGAACACAAAGATGGATCAGAAATACAAAGCATTTGGGAAGAGTATCATAAAAATAAAGAAGTGATATCAGCAACTATCCCTTTGATGCTGTACTCTGAGATGCAGGGAAGAATGAAAGAGTTCCCTACATTTCTGTTTCCCCTGCCACGCTCCCAGGGCTATGAGTTCATCTTATGCCAGAGCTTTGGGCCTACAGTGCACTTTACCCCTCTGCTAGCATACCAGGTAAGCAGCAATCACTGTAACAGTACACTAGAAGTTGACGGAATAGGACACTGGACTCTTTAGTAATTAGACATTCTAGTTGTCGGCCATAGATCACTAGTGCACTATACCTGCTATGCTACAAATCATCAGAATAATAAAAAATATAATTCATTTATTTCAGACTACAAGGTCCATAGTATTTTTAATAGGTACATGCATCTTAATCTATGGCTCAAGCTTATAATTATAATTTAATTGCATTGCATTGATCAAATCATTTCTGATTAAAAATCATTAAATAAAATAATTCAATACAATAGCAGTTTTACCTACCATTAAAACTCTTATTATGTCCGGAGCCTTATTCGAGGCCTTTAAACAATATTTGAGAAGCAGTCCTTCCGTTTCCGGCCGTGTAATAGTAGTTGTAGTTCCTTTTCCGGGCTTCAGAGGAGGTATTTCCCCACTTTGTTCACCAGGTGGCGCGCACGAGTCGCTCTCGTCATTGAGGTCTCAAATATATACCTAACTTATTTTTAAACTAAAATTAAGATTACAAACACCAGGCAGAACTTACCGTAAGGCCTCGAATAAGGCTCCGGACATAATAAGAGTTTTAATGGTAGGTAAAACTCTGCTATTATGTCCCTTCACCGTTATTCGAGGCCTTTAAGCAATATTTGAGATAATGTTTGTTTTCGCCTGGTAAACAAGACGCCAATGTGATTACTAGTGATTACACATTTAAAATTTTTGCAGCTTTAGCATATAATAATGTAACTTAATTCTTAGTTATATTTGTTCTTTGTCCTTCTTTTAATGAGTAAATTTACAGTTTTTGATCTGTTGTATGGGTTCAAACAGAGCAACTAATGAGTTATTAACTTCTAAGTATACAATAAATAATAGTTTACAATAAAACGTTTATCTATCTATCTATTTATATAAATACAGAAGACTGGTATCACACTTTTCAGGGCTTTCCTGACGCCAGCCGTTTCCGTAAAAAGGTTTTACCCAACCTACCGGTTCTAGAACCTAGTCATTGCTTACATTTTAGTGGCGTAGCTACCGGAGGGCTAGACGGGGCAGTGCCCGGGGACCCCAAGCTCAGAGGGCCCCTCGGACTCTGACCAGTGCTCTGACTTACAAACAATAAATTGAACTAGTGAAATTTTTTCCCATATTCGGAATATAAATAAACCAGAGAACGCGACGAATGCGGAACAAACGATTTTAAATAGTTTAGTTGGGGCCCTATTTAGCCCCAGGGCCTTTGGTTATCTAGCTACGCCACTGTTACAACTGTTCTATTTCGCGGGCAATAATGAACGAATTACAGACATCAGCTGTAGTACGCCTATTGTTGTCACATATAGGAACTTTTGAACTCACTTTACAGGATGAGGATAAAGTTTT
Organism: Petrophora chlorosata; assembly: GCA_951640565.1. Lineage (NCBI taxonomy): Eukaryota > Metazoa > Arthropoda > Insecta > Lepidoptera > Geometridae > Petrophora > Petrophora chlorosata. Next base: position 18,236,808 of record OX621198.1, on the reverse strand, counting down.
CCACATAAAAAAAGTTTCCATTTCGATTGTATGCATGCATAGTCTGTATTTGATCCGTATGCCAATCTATGAAATTACCATCCAAAATACATAAAAGGACATATGACATCCACTGACCATTTCAGTTCGTGTACTTACGACCTGAACTAGTGATAGAAAGTGATTTCCCACTCATAGTTGATCTTATCTTACATAATATCCAAGATGTTAAAGTATCAGTAGGTATTGAAACTATTTTTTTTTTACATAATTGCACGTTATTTTCTGTACTTATTGCATAAACTTGAAAATCACGGATTTAAAACCAAGAACGTTCTGTGGCCTTGAATGCCAAATGATGGAGAAATCTGTGCGATTATTAAAAACATGCCTTTCGCCCGATTTAGGTGCAAGACAACTTTCGGCATCAGATTTAGTGACGGAAAGATCCAAGCTCCTCCAAACTTTAATTCCCATGTATCATTTTGACTAATTAGACTAGCATTTTGGTACGACGTCGGCTCACGCTAACGCAAAAAGATCCATCTCCAGAACACCTCGTTTGTTGAGAACTATATCCATCAACCGCGGAAGCAGGTTCGGCCACGCGGGAAGTATTGACTTTAAGGAGATCCGATTGGATATACTGTTGTAACTGCCCGGAATATGAATTTCGAATATTTAAAAAGCCAAATGATTTAGCTCTTTTGATCGACTCCCCCTCAAATATCAGATAACTTACGACAAATCTGCTGTCACACTGCATCACACTGTAACAAAATTGACGAGAAAAGGATTGAATCAAACAACGAGTTCTTCCGCGGCCCCCCGTCCTGCGTCAGCTGCCTCTGTTTTGAGAGAATCTTATACAGATGAAAAGTGTAGTCTACACGATTTGTTGATACATAACATCTAGCACTCGAGTCAGGCTATACATTACAAACAACAAAAGTTGAACCGTGTCTGTGGTACAGCCAGCCGGGCGACGTTAACCTTAGACTCCCTACTATACTCTGAACATCTCGCAACGTTACCTTTTGGTCTGATTCATTAACTTATAGCATTGTATTGGTATTGTTTAGCTGTAATGATTAAGGATGTTATATAATGTGATAAAAATAAATTAATACATTTCAGAATCTTTTACAATATTTTATCAAAGCCCAGCAGTGTTTGCGATATTGAGTCACAGTCCATACATCTTCACAAACTTTTGCATCTTTATTATAGGACTAGGTAGGATCCGCTCATCCTGATTCTTGTCAGAAAGTTGTCCTGTGGAAAAAAAATCAAACAATCATCTCAGATAAACAACAATTCGATTTTCCTGCTTTCGGAGTATTATCCTCCACTCAATTTAAAACAGGCGCGGAAGCTTTTGGATCATAATCTGAAATAAAGTTATATTATTCAGAATTTTATTACACAGCCAAATATATTTGAGGCTTTTTACAATACTTCTACAAATATATATATACAAAAATACTATAAAAACTGAATAATAATAAAAAGTATTATTATTATTTGGGAGCTGATGTAAGTCCAAATGGTCAACAGGTCATCTGTAGTAGTTGACTTCAAGAAACAACGATGAGATGGCCTGTATGAGATCAATTTTTTATTATAATCCAATCGTTTGGTTGTAAACAGCTGGCCGATTCAGAACCCCACGACAACATACCGAATCGATTCGATTGGATAACGATCTCGTGTCGTAGGTTTCTTTTCGAGCTATTCAGAACATCCGCCCCGAGGATTCGACACGGTTTCGGTTACGATATCGAAATCAATACGACAACGTGTTGCATTTACGGAGATCGTTTTGTGTGCAATACTCGCAGCAAATTGTATTATTATCTAGACGATATAAAAATGTTTTCAAGTTATCAAAATTTATTATAACAACGTTTATCACGAATTAAAATATAATCAACAATTATAAGCGCCAGATATTGGTAGAAATACAAAAAAAACAAGAGCTTCGTAAACACCCACCTGCTGATATCCACTTGACATTAATGTTTAATCTATGCTTTAGACATTGACAAACCGCCAAATTTAAATGACTATCGCAAATTGTTTTCTTTATCATGTTTTGAAATTATTAAAAGAAGATCGAGCGAGAAGACGAGCCTCATCAAGATTCGTTAGAAATGTTAAGTAAATACCAAAATTACAATTACATAGTATCACTGAGTACTTTATAATAATTATATAGGTACAGTGATTTTATTTCGGTAGATTTATGCATCTTATTAAGTAATCTTATAGTAGTAGGTAAATAGTTCTAAAACAATCAAAGCGAACTTAACCTATAAATAAATACTAGACTTGGTAGGTACTTTATTACATAGCATTTTTGCTATATTTTATTTGTAGTAGAAAATGTAGTTTAATTAACAACACACGAAATATACTCGGTATTGACGGTCAAATCTAATGCTTTCGAGTAATATGTTGCACTCGATAAGTTGTCGTGGAAATTAATCGGACGTTCGAAAACTTTGCTTCGATATCTGCATTGTGAATAACGTTCTCGGTCGATAAATACGCGTTTATCGTACGGCTACGATTGGTTATCGACTACGACAATTTGAACGTCGATACGACTATTGTGAATATAAAATATTTTGAATCGTACGATATCAAACCGAATCGATCGACAAATGAGTTGTCGTGAGGTTCTGAATCGGCCAGCAGATTGGAATCCGATGAACTGAATTCAGTATTAATTTGGTTACTTTTAGTTATTGCAGTATTCAGGCATTGATATTTAGTCAATAATTTTAAATTAAATATGAGGCCTGAAGCCGTCGTATTATTATGTCACCCTTTCTCATGAGTAAGTATACACCCGGTCCTTTGGATGGCTTACGCAGGGACATGTGTCCAACACGTAGACGCCCCTAGGCCATTTTATTTAAATATGTAATCACTTATTTATTAGTACAATATTTATGAAAAAGTAGGAATTCTATAAAACTGGGTGTTTCGGGGATGTACAACTCGAAATGTATGCCCAAATATTATGGAATGAGCCATCTCGGAAGATGTAATAGTTTGATTGTTGGTACTGATCGACCGAGGCGAGACCAGCGGTGACCTCTCACCTCGAAACCCATGTGAAGAATCAATATTCCATAGCTTCTTCCCCTGCGTATTGATCTAACTAAATGGACTTTGTCGAATGAATCATTTAGCATTAGTCGGGGTTCTTTGACGTGAGGTAAATGACTGCTCTAAATTTAGATCGAAGGATACGCTAATTATATTAGCCTGAGCTAGAAATTCGTAATGACCCTCATTCGCACCCTTTAAGAAAGGCGGATATCTTACGTTACTACACACAAACGGTGCCGTGGAGCAACCAGCTTGGTTGTAGCCACTAGGTGTAGGTAAAAATATTAGATTGCTAAACACAAACAGTGTCGTGGAGCGACCAGCTTGGTTGTAGCCACTAGGTATACGTAAAAATATTAGATTGCTAAACACAAACGGTGCCGTGGAGCGACCAGCTTGGTTGTAGCCACTAGGTATAGGTAAAAATATTAGGTTGCTAAACACAAACGGTGCCGTGGAGCGACCAGCTTGGTTGTAGCCAGTAGGTATAGGTAAAAAATATTATGTTGCTAAAGACAAACGGTGCCGTGGAGCGACCGTCTGAATGTAGTCGTTAGGTCCAGGTTGCGCAGCCTGGGACCCATAAAAAGCACTCTCTTCTCTTGCGCAGAGAAGGAGGATTTTTGAGTTACAAAGACATTTCCAAATAATTTTCAAATATATTCATAAGATGGTGAATATTTCCAAACTACTATTGAGGAATTGATCTTTACCCAAGCTCTAAATGTATATACTCCTTGTTCAACAATATTGGCCCTCAAATTAATTGCAAAAATAAAAACAGCAGCTTTTTTTTGTCTTGTGTCCATTGTAAAAGGGCTCTTTATTTAAAGCATTGGGCAACAACTATAGATAGGTTTTGTATGGTTACAGCATAGGTGATTGCACCCAAAAATACATATATATATATATATTATAATTTTTTTGTCGGCCTGTTAATTACGTCATTCACCTTCAGTTCAGTAAACCCTGACCGTTATTTTTTTTTTGTTTTCAAAATGTTGTAATGAATTTAATTATTGCAAATACTCTTATGAAGCTTTGTAACAGTTGGCTCTTTTAAGGTTGCTAAATCGAAATTTAACGCACCTGAGGGCCGGCTTGGCGGGCACCTCATTAAGCATTTGCTCATTCAGTATGTCTACGTTCGTATCCATATTTGAGTTACAAGACGCATCCTTGCTTTTGGGAAGGTACTGACCAACTCGAAAGTGGATAGCCACTATAACTATGACAAAAAAACAAAAATGTTATGTCACTTACTTGTTTAGTGAGGCGTTCCAAAGCCTCAATCTCTTTAGGAAGTTCCTCACTGTCTACTTTGCTCATTGTACTCACTTTACTTATTAATTTTTATCCCGCTTGCCACGACTCTTTTCACCAGACGACGAAAAAGAGAAAGCCTCGCGGTCCCTTGCCACATGTATAAGATATTGTTAAAAATAAATTGTTCACTTTGATCCCGCTAGCCACGTCTCTTTTCACGAGACGATGAAGAAGAAAAAGCCACACGGTCTCATCACTATTTTAAAGGCATTGTTAGAAATCACCTGAAACTTACTTAATATTTAAAAAATAATAATAATCGCAACTACAACTTAATAACTTATTCAATTATTTCAGAAAACTATTTCAAATTTAATTCTTTTTATTTTATCTAATGCTAACAGCGTTACGTCTTCACGGCACGAAAACTTAGACGCCAATGACGAGAGCGACTCGTGCGCGCCACCTGGTGAACAAAGTGGGGAAATACCCCCTCTGACGCCCGGAAAAGGAACTACAACTACTATTACACGGCCGGAAACGGAAGGACTGCTTCTCAAATATTGTTTAAAGGCCTCGAATAACGGCGAAGGGACATAATAACAATAACAAGTACTTTGACTTGGCCCAAGAGGTAAACTAACCACCATATGGGATGTTGACTCAACGATCATTGTCCTGGTAGTTGTTTCAGCGAACGACCTAATAGCAAAGAGCCTTGACCAACATCTCAAGAGGCTCTCGCTAGACGGTTGGATTAAGGGTCAGATGCAGATGGCAGTACTCCTTGACACGGCACGTATTGTCAGGTTCCTCACTCTGCAGCCTTAACCGTCAAAGAAAAACTTAATCTATTTGATCCATTATCATCTTCAGTATATAGTTTTTACTCTCCCTCAAACGTTGCATTGTTACTGAAAAGTCTTCGATTAGGGGATGAATAATAGAAAGAAAGAAAGAAAGAAAATGATTTTTTATTGCCAATAACTTAACATAACTTAATATAACTACAATATTTATACAGTATTATGGTTTGGCAATAAGGGGTACGCTCAGCATCGTTCTGTGTAAACTTTAGTGAGTTTACACAGGGCTGGTTTTCAGCTTACCCCTTTGCTCGATCTCAGATGTTTGCCGAAAAGTAAACAAATTGTACCAGCGGAGACAAAAACAATATTTAATTTAAAAAAAAAAAAGAGATAAGATAGACAGCTTGAAATTAATAATAATAATATACATTATACAATATAAGTACTAGTATTATATTATAATAAATATTAATACACTCGAGAGCAATGAATCCGGGTCACTTAAAGAATCCTAAAAATCTCGGAAACTAAAAATGCTAGGTTAATGCAATAAATTGTATTTCATAGACAATGTAATACTTCTTAAATGAAGGTATTAAAACTTCTTAGTTATTGTAAAGTTATATCATAAAAAAATCAAATTTGAAAAAGGGCCACTTTCGAAGATGGAACTACGAAATTACAGCATTTGGTTTTGCTTTTGTTTGTAATCTGTCATTTATGTGGGTACATAAACCATGTTGATAGTGCTCTATATTCATTATTCAAGCTGAAATTATGTCGCTTACGCCTGAAGAATGCACCAGAATACTTACAATGCTGGAAACCGGCCGGAGTCAGCGCGATACAGCCAGGACTGTCGGTGTGTCGCTGTCAACAGTACAAAGAGTTCTCCGACGTTACGAAGAAACTGGTTCTAACCTACGCAGACCAGGAACGGGCAGAACCAGGTGTACCACAGCACGAGAAGACCGATACTTGGTGAACACCATGCTTCGAAATCGCTTTCTCACAGGAACTGAACTCACCAATCAGTTTCGACGCCTCGGAGGAAGTAACCCAAGTGCATGGACAGTAAGACGTCGGCTTGCTGAATCTAACTTAAAACCCCTTAGACCTGCAAACGGCCCTAAACTGGAGCGTGGGCATCGTATTTCGAGACTAAGATATGCCCAGAGCCACGTAAATTGGAGTATTGAAGATTGGTCAAAAGTTATGTTCTCCGACGAATCAAAATTTATGCTCTACAAGCACGATGGAAGACACAGAGTGTATCGAAGACCAGGGGAAAGATTCAAGCAAGCATGCATCGAAGAAAAAGTAGCCTACGGTGGTGGGTCTGTACTTGTGTGGGCCGGAATTTCTTCTGAAAGTCGCACAGAGCTGGTGATCATAGAAAACGGCTCTTTAACTAGCGTAAGATATGTGGAAGAAATCCTCAATGATCACGTTGGTCCATTTATGGTCAATTTAGGTGAGGATGCTATATTTATGCATGACAATGCCCGACCTCATACAGGTAGGATTGTGAATGACTACCTTCAAGAGATGAACATTACTCGTATGGAGTGGCCAGCGCGCAGCCCGGATATCAACCCGATCGAGCATGCTTGGGACGAGCTAGGCAGATGCGTAAAACAACGAAACCCTCCCCCAATCACGCTTCGTGAGCTCAAAATTGCTCTCACAGAGGAATGGGAGAATATTCCCCAAAATCGTATAAGGAACTTGGTGTACAGCATGCCAAACCGCGTAAACGCAGTAATGGAAGCACGAGGAGGCAATACGAAGTATTAAAATTCAAGAAAATCGTAATAAAGTTCAAAAATTTCATGTTTCCTATTTTTGTTTTAAGGAGAGATCAGCAGTTTTTTTCTTTATGTAATTTTGTGTTAATAAAATGTATGGTGACTCATATTTTTTTTACTTTCATTTAAGGAGTATTACATTGTCTATTAAATACAATTTATTGCATTAACCTATCATTTTTAGTTTCCGAGATTTTTAACATTCTTTAAGTGACCCGGATTCATTGCTCTCGAGTGTATTATAATAAAAGTGTGAGTGCTCCGTAGTACGTGCTCCGTAGTACAGATGTATTCCGACTGACAGTGATACTTAATCTACCCTACACCTAGCTTATTATTAATTTATATATATCACCCACATACACTACACTCCTCTACACTTAATTTAGAACTCATATGAACACAACACATCATTTCAACTAAATCTTACGCCCTGTGCGATATATGTACCTACACATTAAGCATAAGTCTGCTTGACAAACAGTTATGGCTAGGTATATACGTCCTGCTATACAATCACTTAAGCTAGACTGTTACACTATTACCTTTTTATAACGGACTAGGTAACTACGAGTACATGACGTTATACCTACCAGCCATAAGGAAAATAGCATACAATGGTACTTCCTAACACAGTACTTAGGTTTCCTTAATTTGTAACAACAAAGCTCCATGTCTGACAATAATTTATAACCTATAGTTTAATATCTGAGATGAAGTCAGTACTTCCATTACATTATAAGTTCCTATATAACTACTTATTATAATTAGGCCTAATTAACTTACATTTCCATATCGGTCTACTCTTAGGAGTACTCAAAGTCTGTTGGTTGTCTGGAGGAGGTTCAGGGTTCAGGCTCGGGAGCCGGCGACGGCGGGGGACTCGGGGCCCCTTGCCTGCTCCGACCCAACTTCCTCGGGAATAGAAGGGTCATTGCCAACGGCTGTCAAATCTTGTCTTATACACTCAGAGCTTGGGCAGACCAGCGAGCTTCTACTCCTTCGTTTTATCTGATCGACGTGACGATGTACTTGATCTCCCCGCACCCCTACAACTTTAAAATTAGAACGACTCAGCCTACTGTCTACAATTCCTGGCACCCACTTTTCCCCCCTTTAAATATTGACGATACCAAACATCATCTCCAGGGTCGATGACCCTCTGAGCGCCGCCCGCGCCTTCTACCAGCCGCTGCTGCACGCGACTCACTCGCGACTCCCTATCCGGCTTCAAAGCATCTAGTCGCGTGCGCAGCCTCCTACTTAACATTAACATAGCTGGGGTTTCCCCCGTTGACGCATGTTCCGTACTCCAATTATACAATAAAAATGTATGTAAGGCCTTATGTATATCCTGTTTCCCAAACACCGCTTTTTTAATTACTCTCTTTAACGTCTTAACCGCGTTTTCCGCGGCACCATTTGACGCAGGGTGATAAGGAGCCGTAAATATATGTTCAATACCCTGACTTTTATTGAAAGTTTCAAACTCACTACTCGTAAAAGGCGGGCCGTTATCAGTTACTATCTGCTTAGGTAAGCCGAACCTGCCGAACAGCTCCGTGAGTTTTGCTATCGTCCACTTGGCCGCTGTACTCGACACGTGAAAAACTTCCAACCATTTAGACATCGCATCGACTACTACTAAATAAGTTTTGCCTAAGATGGGACCCATGAAGTCCAAGTGCAGTCTCGACCAGGGCCGGCCGGGCCAGGGGCGCGGCGGCGGCGCGTCCGCCTGCGCCGCGCACGTCGCGCACATTCAGCGCCGGCCCACCACACATAGCTCCGAGCCAGAGACTAAGACTTCACAATACCCATGTGCGGTTTGTGTTAAACTTTCAAAACTCTTTCCCTACACTTTTCCGGTACGACTATCCGATGATCCTACATTAGACATCCTAACTCGTATAATTCACTTCGCCTATTAAAATATGGTTGCATTCCGACCACTTCACACTCCGACGGCCAACCGTCACGCACGAAACCTAAAATTCTACCTAAAATGGGATCACTCGCGGTGTGTGCGTGTGAGTCTAGTAATAAAGCCTCCTGCGCAAAGTGCAAATGCGTCTGTTCCGGTATAGTCCGACAAACCGGGTTGTTGTCGCTACGCAAAGGCAACCTGGATAACCCATCCGCGCTGTTATCTCCGGTGCGCACGTACTCAATATCGCAGGTATATGCGGACAGAATGACAGCCCACCTCGACATTCGACTCGGCGGCGCGCTTAGTTCGCGCGGCCGCTCGCCCGCAGAACATACACCTCACTACTAACCGCTGCGGCCTCAGGCGCAGCCCGGGCCTCCACTGCATCGCGCTCCGCCGATTCTAACGAGCCCGCGATCCGCACCGCGTTAGCAAAATCTAAACTGTCATCCTCTGCAAACAACCGTTGTCGGATGACGTCACTCCGAATGCCACACACAAATTGATCGCGAAGATTTTCGCTTAGCTGGTCGCTAAACTTGCAATGCCGCGCCATCTTTTTTAGCTCCGCCGCGTACTCGCTCACTTTTTCATCCCCTCGCTGTCTCCTTTGCCGAAAGCGATATCTTTCCGTCAAGACTGATAGGGCGGGTTGCAAATGCTTACGCATTACGTCATTCGCTTCCGAATACGTAAGATCGCTCGGTTTTCTGGGTCTCGCTAAATTCACCAGGAGTTCGTACGCCTCATCTCCCATGACTGATATCAGCGTGGGCAACTGCAAGTCAGCCTTGACTCCGTTGACCTTGAAATGCATTTCAAGGCGATCCGCGTATGGCGACCACACACCATTTTCGACGTCAAACTCACTGATTTTACCAACCGACATTATTAAACTGCTTACACGGGGTTTCTATCACGTAATAGTGAAAACCAACTCGTCGCCAATGAAAAGTCTTCGATTAGGGGATGAATAATAAAACTGCGAGTGCTCCGTAGTACAGATGTATTCCGACTGACAGTGATACTTAATGTACCCTACACCTAGCTTATTATTAATTTATATATATCTACCCACATACACTACAGTTACTAAGCGTATGTTTTGCGAATGATTGCATAGAAGTCATCCACGTGGGCATCCGTAAACATACCAGATGCACTACACTATCTGGGAAGTTTTCTGAAGGTATTATTATTAGTAATGGTATTGCTTTTTCAGGTCCACAAAGAGAATGCCCCAGAGTGCCTCACCATGGTGCACTACACTGAGCTCAGTGCCAAGGGCTTGGTGCTCATGCGTGGAGAGTACGACAAGGTAACTATTCATGAAAACAAACTGTATTCCACTTGGCACACATTATACGTATGAACTTGTGTTATTATACTCGATACTAGCTCAGTGGAGCAAGTCGTGCAGGCAGATGACGCGGGCCATGTTGCGGCAAATATGTACCGAACCAGGGACAAAACACCAATATAATAAGGCCAGGGGCGACTTTGTGGCGAGTCGACAGTGCGTGGCGACACTGGGGCTAAATGAGACCCCTGGCCCCCAGCTTAGCCTGGCCTTAACTGGCCGTCCGGAGATGCAAGAGCTAAGAACTAAGCTCCAAGTAGGGAGTAGCGTTTAAGTGAAACTGCAGCACACCTCTCGACACCCTTTAGCCACCCACACCAACATTGCCCCTCTCGTCGCCAATGAACAGCGGCCCTTAAAGGGGGCCCGTTTAGTGGGTGGCGAGTCACCACCTGCCTAAATATTTTTTTATGAGGCAGGTGCCGAAGTCTCATATCTTAGACTGGTTCTCATCTATAAAAAATTCACCTCAATAGCCCAATCATAAGTAGTTTTCATATCTCCAATAATAGTCCTCGCACTAATCGGGGGCTGTCTTTGATTGTATCTTCTAATGATGCACTTAGAGACAGTCCCCGTTAAGTGTTGCCCATTACATATCTAAATTAAACACTCTAAGAGGCCTCTACGTGTTGGACTCATGTCCCTGCGCAAGCCTTCCAAAGGACCGGGTGTATAACCCGTGAGAAAGAGCGACATAATAATAATAAAAATATTCTACATTTCTCAAACAAGGGTGCCATATACAAATCAATCGATCAATACCATCATCAGTCCATTACATTCCCACCGCTGGGACACCGGTTGTGGTCCCGTGGATCAACTGCATAGTTTGATCAATTGAACTACATATGTGTTTTTTTTTCCAGTTGGTTGAATTAATCGAATCGAAGCTGTTCTTGACAGTCCTCGTGAAAATCTATTGAACCACGTGGATTTTTCCATTAACATAATTCAAAAATAAATATCAGTTAAAAACGCAGACCTACTTTTTAGTTTATTAAATACCGCTAACTAATTTTATCTTACGGCAGAGAATAATAGGCAATATGCATGTATTTTTTTTACAAGATTTTATTTAATTTACAATGTATGTATGTGTGTCCGGGTGGAATCTTGCAAGCTGATTTAGAACCACTTCCTCTTATCCTACGGAGTTGAAATTTTGTATACTTGTCAAAGTCCGATCACAATGCAATATTATGGTGACAGCCAGCTGATCTGATGATGGAGACGGAAGGTAAGCAATGGAACTCCTTGACGGATAATCGTAAACTACTAGTGTTTGGGCTCATTTTATACGAATTTGTTAAAAGCTTGTCTGGAAAAAAATATTTTTCAACAAAAAACTTATTTAATGTATGAATTGATTCATTATTGAATACTATATAGGAAAATAAAATTCTAAATTAATATTTAGACATCATTTGTCAATAAAATAATTAAATGAAAATTTGACGCATATAAACTACTGAATACATAGGTGGGCTTAGGGTATACATAACTAGGTATGTCTGAATAAAAGGCTTGTTTATTTAAATAAATATATTATAATAATTGTATTATAATCCTTTCCTAGTAAGTAGGAAGAATTAAAGTACAATGAATACAAACCCGCACAAGCCCTCAGAGGCGTGTCCCAAGAGTCCCAAGCTACTGCCAACCTCGCTAGTGACCTGGTGGAGTCTAGAGACGCGTTCGTCGGACGACTGTATGGTCACGAGACTGCTAAACGTTAGGACACCTTCGCAACTAGTCAACAATACTATAGAACAGTAACTTGACTTTTGTTTCTTTTACAGAATGTACTCAACGGTCAAGAAGCACAATGCTTAGCAAATCAGTTTCAAATGTACTACAACACCAAGGACCAACAGAAGTTACACTTGTTAGAGACCTTTACTAAGAGTCCTGATCATTTCGAGCACATGGACCTAATTTCTCAGTTAGAAAACATTGGATTATAATTTTGTATAAATATTATAATTAAAAACATTTTTTGTTTTAATAGTTTGTTGTTGATAAATGGCACATAACGAAAAATATGTGCATGTTTTATAGTTCCAATTAATAGCTTATAAAATAAAGATGTAATGAACAAAACCATATTTGTTTGAATCAATTCAATCTATGTGGATAGTAATTATATTCTGGGGTGTCATACAAGACAATGGAGGTGTTGCCCGGCGCGGGCGGCAGGGGCGCGGCGGCGCCGGCGCCGGCGCTCCAGCGCGCCGACTCCGAGCTGGAGCTGTCGGTGAGCATCGCACCTCTTTGAATGAGCATGTGCTGCTGTTGTGCATGGGAGCACCTGATGTAATCTATTGGGTTTTCAACTATTGTTTCATTCCGAACGCAGGATTTGTTACTTGTCATAATATGCCCATTAATGCACTTGAGGATGTTATCTTCATATTCTTTTTGACAGCTCTCCACATACAGTTTTTGTAAGTTGTTAATTGTGTTTTTAATAACATCTTCTTTGATGATAGAAGAAGTTAGGTGCCTGAAGTGAGCGGGAATTTCTTTCATAAACTCGTCATATAGATGATGTCTATTATCTCTTAGTGAAGAATGTGACGAAGGAGATGTTACAACATCGTCATTTAACAATTTTGTGATTGTAAATGGCTTGTTTATGGGGCTGGTGGGGCTAAATAATATAAAACTATTGGGTGAGTTTGTATCATGATCATGGTTTTCATTATAATTTTCTTTACTCAGGTGGTTTACTTCAAAATCTGATAATGATGCATTATTGTCGTAATTTTTATTCATCTTTGTTGTATTGCAAATAGTCTCCTGACTAGTCGGTAGAGTAACAGTGCTAGCTACTTTATCCCTCACAAATTCTATGAGATTTACACTCTGTTTCTGTTTAATTTCTGCTAGTACTGGTCTCGTTATAGTTTCAGATCGAATAGCTTTCGGAAAGATAGCTTGCAATGTTAAGCGATCCATAGTTACTAAACTATTATTGGTTTTGCATTCCAAGATACACACTTTTGTAACTTGTTGAGAGGAGTGTTCATGAAAAATTGTACTCAACTTTCGTTGTGATCTATTTCTTATTTCATCGAGACATTTTCGTGTCCTTCGTTTCTTGCGTTTTGTGGTAGTAGAAGTAAATATCTTTTCCATATTGTTTTGAGCGAAAACCAAAACTAATTGGTTATATTTATTTTACTGATCGGGTCAATTCAACCAATTTTTATCTAGGAATTCAACCAAAATCCAATGACACCTTGAACAGAACCAATTTTTATCTAGGAACAGAACTATTTACACAGAAAAAACAGCTTTCTAAGAAAACAACAACTTGAAAACCAAAGAAAAATTATTATTTTATCTTTGTTGAAAACATTTGAACATGCCGCCCTCAACTCAACCAAAGAGAATCCCCTCAACCAAAGAGAATCATCAACTATAGCGAAAATTGACTTCGCTTTCAAGTGACTTGTTGGGAGAACATGAAAAGCAATGTCTTTATCTATATTGTTGCATTTGCCTACACTCGTGCACGTTTACGAACACATAATGGTTAATATTCCACCCTCAGAGGAAAAACATCTTCCTCTGAGATTCCACCGATACCTATTACCTTCGAGCAGACAGCAGACAGCCAAACGGAGTCGACACGACAGGCCTACCCCTCTCGCCAGTTTTGCCAAACGTCAAGGACAAAAATATCCACGACGTTATATAAAACTAGTTGACGCGCATCACGAGCCATTCACCAACTGTCGTAGCGGGCGAAAGAGCTCTTACAAAAATGCCAAGTTGCAGCATATATTGGTGCAAAAAATTTTCAAGAACATCAAACTACACCAAGAATAACGTAACTTTTAATCTGTATGTATTTTTATATCTAATAATGCACTAAAAAGCGAAAATTTGAAAATTATTGTCAGTCATATAAACCCACATAGTGTTGCAACTAAATCGAAAAAGTTATATTTCGGATAAAAATTTTAGCTTATTTTCATGTATCTAGGCGGCCAAAGTTCTGTTTTCCTGCATGTTATAAGAAAGTCAATGAAATTGAAACTATTAATAAATATTGTTTTACATTACAATTTTATATACCTACATGTTATTATTTTGAATAATTGTTGACTCGAAAACTGCAGAATGGATTTTAATTTGGTTTTCAGCGTTTAGTATTATAAGTTCCAGCTCTGATTATAGGGTAAACAGGTGTGGCAAAAATTTGGGACCTCCAGGGTTTCCTTTTCTCTTGGATTGAGAAAGTTTTGTCCTTAGAGTGGAGAAAATATAAACAGCATTTTTGGTATTTTAAAACTTTTGCTGCACTTGTATACATCAAAACCGGTTGGGTTGGTGGTTGGCGCTCTCATATGGGACGTCTTGCGAAAATGGTCTTTGAAAAAAGACGACTATATTGTCTGCCGTCTAAGCAGGTGAAGTCGCGGAAAAAAATTACTATAATGAGTAACTAATGAGAATGACCTAATCGAAAATAGGCACTTATATTATTTGAACGTTAGCGACACAGTCAAAAAACTGGAGTGAAATTAGTGCTGGACAGAAGCAATTCAGATATCGATAAAAACAATATGTTTAAAAATATGTCGATAAATATACAATTGTTGTATTACTTTTATGACGTTTAAAAGTGCATCTTTTTTTCTTTTTTTAAATAGCTGAATGACGAGACGAGCTGGTCGTTTATCTGATGGTAAGCAATACGCCAGCCCATAACAATGACAGCACCCCCAGAACATTGTTTTGCAAAATCCTGCGCGGCGCTGCACTGCACTCGTCACCCTGAGACAATTAGCTGTTGAGTCTCATAATGCCCAGTAATTTCGCTGGCTACAATGACCTTCAAGCCGGAACACAGTAATGCTTGCACGCTACTGCTTGGCGGCTGAATAACAGGCAAAGCGGTGGTACCTACCCAGACGGCCTCTCGCATACGAGAATCCTACCACCAGTGCCTGTTTAAATGATATTTGACTTTGACTTCTACGACAGTTCAAAATATGTTAATGACATTAAGCTTTGGGCATGCTCAAAACATTCAAAATACCAACCTTTCTAGTTACTTTGTCCTGATATTTAAGCTTTCACTTCAGTATTATAGTTGATTCACTGATTTTGAAATGACTATATTAAGCCATTTTTTACCAAAAATATCAGTCAAAAATTGTTTTTCATAACTGTTTTGCAAAATACAATTTTGACATTTGTTTGTTTACTGTATATGCTTGTGCGATAAAGTTTGCCTGTTCTTCCCTATAAGGTAGGAATAATGGAAGAAAGTATTGCGAGAACTATTGTGCCTCGCTAGAATGCTTCTCTAAAGAAGCATATACATATACAGCAATAGTTCTTGCAACGTTATTTCATGTTATTGCAAGTTTAATTTTAAATCATCGCCTATAGTAATTACATAGACTATCATTATCGTTAGTAATTACATAAAAGACAAAGATGCATGGAACATTCCGCTTGGCAGACAAGTAGCCAACTGGCACATACAAAAACAAACATAAAATATAGTATATTTTATGTTTGTTTATTTTGTTTAGTCATTGTAATAATTAGCGTTCAAAGTGCGTTTGTGATGCCAAAAAATAATAAAGAACTTTCGAACTAACTTTCATAGTTATCTCTTGAGCAACAGAATGTGTCATTCAAATAAACAAAAATTCTGTTTTATTTTATTTTTATGTGTCTTCCATGCTTTAGCAGAGTTTATCGATAACACAATATCGATAGTATCAAGCATAAAGTAGTTTACGTGATTGCCGTTTAAATATCGTGTACCGATAGAACGTCTCTGCGTGTAAATGTGATTGTGCGCGTAAAATTTAAGCTAGTGTTAACTTCATTTGTTGTGTGCGTGCATAGCGACGTGATTGAAAAATGCGTTAGTAGTGATCATTTATTTGTGTGCGTTTCCTCGTCCCCCACCGAAAATGACAGACTTTTTGTAATGGGAATGAGAGCGCGTCACCAATCCAGGCTGGATACTTTATCTGAGCCTATTACACATGATCACTCGAAAAACATAACACTTTTTTGAAAAATAAAACAAAATCATCAGATAAAGCATAAAGCCACTCGAAGACAAAATCGAACTGTATCACTTTTCACTTTCCGCCAAAAGTTAAAATAGTTAAATATCATTCGAGGAGAAGTTTAGTGAAGTTAAGAAAAACGTGACATCTCCATTGAGGTCTCATTCCTCAATGGACATCTCAGATATTTGGCTGTCTACTCGAAGGGTGACGTTGACTTTGACAATAAAATGTCATAAATGAATGTCATTCTCATTGACCATAATTATATGTCATAGAAAGAAACCGAGAAGTTGGTGTCGTGATTTTTTCTGTAGAAAAATCGTATCTATATAAAAATACATTAAAAATGTTTTTGCCTACTGTATAGAACACTAACGTTAGTAAAATCATATAGCATTGAGGTAAGTTAACTATGTGAAGTTTGGAGCTTGGAACAAGTTTAATACATATCGGAATAGATTCTTGCAGCCAAGCTATAAAGAATACTGCAGAATACAGAATACAAATACGACCCCTAAATAGTTTATGCCCCTGCAAAAATCGTTATAGTTCTCTGTTTATTTTAATTATTTTTAATGTAGTAGGCTAATTTACCCCATCATTAACAGTGAACAAATATTATTTATATTCCTATACTTACTCGGGAGCTCATTGTTTACCCAAATGTGAGTTAGAAATTATCACTGTTGCTCTCTGGAGATGAGAATCGAACTGAACTTGCGATGTGACTTCATGGCAGTTTTTTGAGGGCGCCTGCTAAAGGAGCACAACATGTGGAGCACCTAGCAAAGCTGAGAAATCATAACCAAAAGTAATTATATCAGTAAAAATATTCTAGCCTTAGTGCACTACTTCAACCAGTGCTTTACAGGACAGGCACCCTTCACTCTGGTTCTGTTTTGACTGAGTAAATATTCACAAGTGAATATTGCAAAATGACAAGTAGTAACTAACAGGTGAGCATCACAACTTACTCTTGAATTGATTCATATGTTCAACTGTCAGATGAACATTAACTTTCTCCAATGGAAATGCCCAGCACAGATATTGAAATTCACCTGACAGATTCTTAAACAGCCTTAGTTAATAACTACATGCACTGGCTGCACTTGCGTTTCTTTTATTTACCTGAAGTTCTTCATGTCTCCAATCATTTAACAAAATGATATCACCTTTGGAGTTTCCTACTTAAAGGTTTCTCATCCAATCTTAAATAAAATAAGAGTAAATTTTTTATGTTTGCTCTGCTTATGTGTTGCTGATTGTAATGATAGTTCTAATCATAATGCACTTTATAACACCCATAAATGTTGGGCTGGGCTCGTGCGAGAGGTATTGGAATTCATGAATATGCGAGCGAAGCAAGTGCGGAATTTTGTTTTTGACATTTACAAAGTTACAGTTTTGTAAATAAAAGACATATTGATGTTGTGTTACCAAAGAAAAGAGATTCTTAACTATTCTTTAGAGAACATCATAATCTTTTAATATGATATTTAATTTAATAGGTCCCGAATTTAAAACCTTGGCTGCGGCGAAATAGTTTGCATACCAAAAAGTTTGTTAAAGTAAAGCATGTGTTACAGCTAAAAAGAATTAAATATTTATAGAGTAGTAAAAATATGTCAAATATTGTTATTATGTAAGTTGAGCCCAAATAACATAAGCAACATAATATCATAAGCAATGCCTTAAAGTGAAATACGTATAGCAGCATGCGTGGCTCCCCGCGGCGGTGACGGCGAGCATGGCGGAGGGCGAGGCGAGCGGCGCGGGGGGCGCGGGCGGCGCGGGCGGCGCTGGGGGCGCGGGCGGCGCGGGGCAGCCCGACGCCGCGCTGCTGGCGCCGCTCACCGAGGACTCCTTCCTGCACAACCTGCACGTGCGCTACAAGCGGGACATCATATACGTCAGTACAGTACCTACCTACCTACCTTACTCTGCTACTTTCATATGATTGCGGGCTTCAATGACCGACTTTTATTAAATACTAGCGGCCCACCCCTGGTTTCGCATTCTTTCATTCATTCACGGGTAATTAACAAAAATTTCAAAATAAAAAATTATAACACACACATATCTCCCCTCCCGTGCGGCCCGTGCCCCAGTGACGCCGACACTGCATAAGGTAGAGGTGGGTCTTAGCGGCTTTATCGGGCAACGAAACGCAACTATTTATTGAATTTCAATAGCGGTTTTTAAAACTATCTATTTTGATAGCGGTTTTTTTACAAGGTGCTATCCTATTCTATCGCTATTTCGCAGTTCGAAGCGACTCTTTCGTAAGCATCCAAATGTTTCTTACGCAAATGGCACTTCCAATTCCCTGTAGATGTTTTATAACTAAATTTGTCACCGCACAATGTACAATTAGCCTTCTTAGTAGTGTCGTCTTTTTAAAAAAAGTCCCATAGCACACTCGCGTTAATTCGCGACATTATGCACTATGTATAGTTTTATAAATTCACTTAATAGTTTAGTTAATGTACAATGTCCTTATTACTTATATTATTATTTACAGTATATTTACACTCCTTCATCGAATTGTTCATAATCTACACTTCATAGTATATTTACATTCTTAAATCTAATTGTTTTTTAACTACACTTCACCAAAACAAATATAATCAAAAACTTTTTATTCACTGTTTACAACAACTCTTGGAAATATGTACTTAGGTACCCAATTACTATATTAATAAAGTTTTATTACTATAGTAAGTAGGTAGGTATGTCTTTACGCTGTATTATCTTACATTTTTACACATTTGTGAACTCGAAAATCAGCGATAATTATGGTGTCTAAAAACAACACCGCATCAACAGACTAATTGAATTCGAGTGGGTCAAGGGCACTTTCTCTTCGATACGATATTCACACTTCAAATTTCTTTTCATATGAACACAAACAGTATGTTACATCTATAGTTTGTGTCCTTATTTCATACGAGTTAAAGTTGAAAGTTAAATAGCAACGTGTGAATGTGACAAAGCGATTTTATTTTCTGTTTCGTTCGAACCGCGTGCGACTTCCGAATTATGCCGATAGCAGTTTTAGCAAGTAGCGAGAATAACCGAACGTTGTCGTGCGCGTGCCGCGCAGTGCATTCGCGAAATAGATAGTTTCCAAGAAATAGATAGTTTCGTCGGAGTAAGATAGCCGCTAACGGCTATTGAGCCGATAGATAGTTGCAATAACTATCTACGTTGCGCAACGCCCACCGCTAGCATAAGGTGCTGGCTAGCTAGCCGAGCAGGGTGAGCGGCTACCGCGCTACTTTTTTCTAATATTTACATTTTTAACTCGTGATATCTTTCGAATGGAATGTCCGAATTGAATAATTCAAAAAGTCTTGAATATAAAGTTTTTTAAATTTATTTTCATAAGGCTTAATACCAAGATACAAAAAAGGAGTCTTTTCTAGCGGCGGCATTACAATTAAATTTTTAAAATAAAAGAACACATATTGTGGCATAAGTATAATAGTTAGACATATGCTGTCGCGACACTTTTTGTAAATAATGATGTGTTCTGCAAAGTCGTAGTACATTATTTTATTCTATCATCAATAGTTTTCGCAGCGCCCGCGATGTAAAGAATATTTTAGGTATTTTTTTTACTCCTTGGGTTACATTATTGGAGTAAGAATCCCTAATTTTTTTTAAAATATATTATAGCCTATGTCACCCGCAGATAGTGTAGCTTCCCAACAATGAAAGAATTTTTCAAATCGGTTCAGTAGTTTCGGAGCCTATTCAATGAAAACAAACAAATCTTTCCTCTTTATAATATTAGTTTATATTTTCGCAGTTTTTATGTTTCCGTCATAGTTTTACAATCCATCCAGTTGCGCAACGAATGTACTTGCGTAGAGCAACGGCGGCCATGTCGCGGCAGGCGGGCGCGGGCGGCGCGGGCGGCGCGGGCCGCGACCATCGAACTCGCTTAGTTTGTTGGTTTGAACATTGAAGGCAGCTTAGAGTAAACGTAACTTTACTAATGTTAACTCTATGGAAGGCAGACTCAAAGCGTGTTTTTGCGAGCGAATTTTACGAGAATCGTTGGATACGTTAATTATAATGGTGCATACCTGTTCTTTGTCGGATGTACCTTGGCAACGAAATACAAATAGGATTTAAGATTTCACAGATTTGTCCGTGACGCGAGGTAAGATTTTCCTATAATTTGATAATAGGTACTGTACCTACCTGCAATCTGAAGTCCTATGTTGGAACTAATATCGCGTAGTAGGAGTAGCTTTTTTTTAAAAAAAAATATCGTTTTATTTGTTGTACACCACCTAATAATGCTAGGTATACCATTCCAGTTTTTGATTATATGCGGAGCCGCGAACTTTGGTGTGGTTTTCTTTGATTTTAAACATATATTTGAGAGCTGACTACTTAAAATGTCTTCTGGGTAACGACGAGAGTTTTGTTATGTAGTTGAACAAAATAACAGATTATAAAATTGCAATATGATTTGTTGACAAAAGAAATCAAAGGTAATTACTAAAAAAATACAAACAGGCAAAAAATCTGATTATTTTATAAATTAATAACATTCATTGTCTCTCCTGGGTCACTAAAGACAAACAACGGTTACCATTTTTCTTATATCTTGTTCCCTGGTTAACCTAAGAAAATAGCATTAGTACTGTACCTACCGTCGAATACTCGTTAAATATAATGAATAGAGGAATTAATTTTCAGATTTTTTTTTCTAGCTAAATTGTTAATAAATTGTTTACAAAATATGGGGACAACATTGTGAGCCCAAAGACAAATTCGCGTGACTCAAGAGACAAGCCGCAACTTCATGTGTTTCTTGGGTTACAGAGTTAAATCTTTTTTGTTAAAATTTACTAAAAATTAAATTATTCATAACAAATTTCTCTTCTGATCTTAATTTTTCTTAAAGCAAAACACATTTGTGGTCTGTTACAATATTCTTAATATTAAATATTACTATTATAAAACAGAAAATGAAAGAAATAATTAAACAAAATCACATACTTATATTGCGATAAACTTCCTATAAAATACCTAATAGCTTTTTCGCGTGACTCGTCGTCAGCGTGAACTAAGTTCAAAGTTAAAAGTTCAGACGACAGAGGAAGTCAATATTCGTATTTGCCTTCCCATTAACAAGTCAAACACCAAGATTATGGTGATAGACCGTGCAAAGACGTTGGTCGTGTGAGACAGACTTGCGAAAGCGCTTGCCATGTCTCAGCTACATAGAACATGGAAAGACAGGAGAATATCTCTGAAAACTAAAATGAGACTAGTTCAGACCCTAGTCTTTTCAATTCTTCTTTATGGATTTGAGACATGAATTTGAGAACATCTGGCTACAAGCACATTGACGATTTTGGGATGTGGAGTTGTAGAAGAATGCTTCGGATACTCTGGACAGCACGTCAGACTAACGTATCGATCTTAAAAAAACTCAAGATTAAAACTAGGCTGTCTACCATCTACCTCAAAAAAATACTCAGTATTTCGACCACATTGCCAGGAAGGACGGATACAACCTTGAAAAACTCATTATCAGTAGAAAGGTTGAAGGCAAGAGATCGCGTGGTCGCAGCCCTATACGTTGGTCTAACCAGATCCACACTGCACTGGACACTTAATTCTATTTATGATGCATTACACGTCGCCGAGAATAGAGGAAGATGACACCATGGACGTAACATCATCAAAGAAAAGGCAATGAATGGAGGTGGTCACGACCCTCAGACATGAGGAATACGATTCAAGGAGGGAGGGGAGTACCTTCTAACTAGTCGAAGTCGTTTTTTCAAAAATATGTTTAATGTACAGAATTGGCTCAGTTTTAATTTTAAAATAGTATAGAAATAGATGCGACGCGACGCGATGGAGGACATGTTCAAGACACTGGACTGGAAAAAGATGGGTATCAACGTCAACTTCGAATACATCTCACACTTGCGATTCGCGGATGACATAGTTCTGATGACAGAGTCGCTGCAAGAGTTGCAACAGATGTTGAGTAGCTTAGCTGATGCCTCACGCTTATTGGTCTCAGTATGAACATTTATAAAACAAAAGTGATGCTTAACGCCAATGTCACACCGGAACCAATAGTAGTCGACGGTATACCTCTCGAAGTTGTGCAGGAGTATGTCTACTTAGGATAAACCCTAAGACTGGGTAGAAACAACTTTGAGAGGGAAACGGATACGAGGATTCAGCTGGGCTGGGCATTATTTGGGAAACTTCGACAAGTCTTCTCGTCGCCTATCCCACAATGCCTGAAGACCAAAGTCTTCGACCACTGCGTCCTACCAGTAATGACCTACGGAGCCCAAATGTGGATACTGACGGTGAGGCTGGTTCACAAACTCAAAGTCGCTTAGCGAGCTATGGAACGAGCTATGCTCGGAGTTTCTTTAAAGGATCGAATTCGAAACGAAGGGATTCGGCAAAGAACCAGAGTACCGACATAACTCAAAGAATAAGCAAGGCAAACGTAGCGTAGGACGCCCTCCGGCTAGATGGAGCGGCGACCTGGCAAACTAAGTTGCTGGGGCTGTTATTATCGTTATTTTTGTCAAAAAAAGTAAAGAAAGTCTCTTGGGTCACTGAAAACGTCTCCTGGGTAACAATTTTTGTGACTCCTTGGAACTGTAACCCATGAGAAAATTTACAAGTTTTGAATTGTTTTGTTAGAAAAATGCTAAGAAAATAAAAAAAATCACGTATAAGTTGCATTTTAGACTCAAATGTCAAGGATTAAGAATGAAATCGGTTAAAAAAGTTGTTTACTTACCGAAATTTTGATGTGACCCAGCAGTCCCACAATAAAAACACGCAGTCGCTCTTAGAGCCACGGACGAGGTGGATGAATCAAATCAAGATTATAACTACGGCGGACGCGATCGTACGATTTGCAGATCTTTTTCCTATTGTTTGGCCATAGAAAAATCTATCTCACTCGCATTAAGTAGTATTTTGTATTTTGTGACCCAGCAGACGCGCGTGTTAACTGCTGCTCTGGGGACTACTTTTAAACCTTTAAATAAAAAATTTTAAACCTTTTAGTTTCTTTTCTGAACCAAGGAAACAATATTTAGATAGAAGATTGGTAACATTATATTATCCGCACAAAAAATCTTAGCGTGTGAAGGATATTTTTTTAACAGCATCATTAAATATTAGGGCTTTATGCCCTGGGGACAGCAAGAATTTGTATGAAAGTCATGTTTTGTATTCTGGATCACGGTTTTTTTTTCTTTAATTGTTCTTGAATTTTAATCACATTTTATAGGATAGTTATTCTATAGAATCTGATTGAATGACCGTGCCAAAAAATCTTTTTTAGATCACTAAATAGTATTTTTTATGTTTCCTCAAAGGTCGAGGACACGATTTTACAAAAAAAAGTTGATTGACCCAATTACATACAATTGAGTGAGGGCTAGAGAAAAGCCTCAAGAAGTTTTGTGAAATTATTAGGTACTAGCTGTTGCCCGCCACTTCGTACGCGTACTAAAGTAATCGAACCTGCAGCGCAAGCAGCGCAGGTTCTTACATATACAATATATTGTACCGATAGACAAGCGCATTCGTGAAAACCATTTGTTCAAATGCTGGTGAGTTAGACCTAAAGTTCGCTGCAGCGCTAAAACTTTAGTATGTCGTCTAACTAAACTATTAAAACATGCAGCGCTTGATCGTTTGTAGAGTTTAGTTTATATATCTAACAGCTACTAGCTAGCATATATACAATTTATAAACACTAAAACTACGATTAGGGAATTAATTTCGGCTTCGCCTCCCTGTAGCGCCGGAATACTATGCCTTCGGGCTAAAACTCAGGAGCCAAGAACGTCTCCTTATACTTCGCTGGAAGCCGGAGCACGAAGGACTTGAAACTCGTCGTCCTCGTTGACTCCAACCTCAACAGCGACAACTGGTTTAGCTCCTGGATCCGTCCGCCGCACCTCTCCTTGATATACCGAACGACATCGTCTCCCGGCGTGCTCTGGTCAAATCGGGAGAGGTATATCGCCGTCTTGGGCTCTTCAGCACAAAGCGTTGTTGTTGTGGCTGCAGGAGGAACGGTACCACGTTGGTTTCGGGCCGGCCGGGGTCGACGTTTCCTCTCCACAAGGGTGAATCCATCCTTGTCGACCTTGCTCATTTGAGGACCGGTTGGTGGACTATGCAGAGTCCTGGTGTCCCGGGAAACCTGCGCAAACGTCTTCTTTGGCCGGGTTGGTGCTTGCGGCGCAGTAGAAGTAAGTTCGGGCTGAAGCGCAGGCTGAATCGGCGATTTATCTTGCTGACCGGTGCAGGCTTCACGGGTCGTCGACACACGGTAATATTTTGTGCGGACGGCGGGCGGTGAAATTGACGACGCATCGTGTTTGTTGCGCAACTCTTCCAATTCATCGTATTCTGTGGTATCACATAGAGGTGCATCAGGCAAGACGCGTCCACACCGACTACGACTGTGCACCGCGCAAGTTCGAGCGGTTCTGGATGGGCCGGTGTGGACCCGGCTATTGACTTTTTAAAATACTAACTGCTGGAACGGAATAAATTAATAATGCACACCCTTTAAAAAAATGTTGAATTTATTTATTGACTGTATACGCTAGTGGCGACATCAAACATCTAACCAATAAGAACGCTAAATATGCTTTTAAGATTGCATGACATATGTACAATACAATGAAGAATAATTTCATTATTAATTATGATTATTTTAATTATTAATTATATTATTTATTTATTATGAATGTATCTTCTGTTTTCACATTTGAACATTATTTTAACATTTGGGCATGGGCCATAACCCACCACGCTGTATTATGTAGTTATTCCGACACAATCGTACGGTGGGTGTAGCCGTTTATAATTATAATGAATATTTCGACTCACGATAGTTTCCAAACCTTATATTTGTTTTCTTTTGTCAATGTTTCATTGTTGAATTGTTGATACTGCATAAGAATGCAGAAGCCTTTTTTGGGAACCTTCTCGATAACACGATTCGTCGAAATGCAAACTGCATATTCGAGGGTATTGAGTCGGTTCCCAATTTGACCTCTGCATGTTTTTTATCCATGCGTTTTGCAATTGTGCTAACACCGGGAACCTAAAACAAGAACAAGAACCTAAGTATTCTAATATTTAACATAATTAATTAGCTACAAGTATACATTTTATAAAAAAAGACTTCAATGTATCTTCGAAGTCCAAGTATGTATATGACACATATCGATGAAATTTATATGGAACCACTTCATCGCTATACTAATCCACACTAAACACAACGCAAAAAGAAATTTCCAAATCAGTTTATAAATGACGGAGTTCCGAGGTAACAAACATATTATAAAAAAACAATCAAATAGATAACCTCCGTCTTTTTTTAAGTCGGTTAAAAATGAAAAATATCGACAGCGAAATGAACTAAAACATAATTTATTTAAGTGGTACAATTCATACTATGGTTGTGAATTTTACCACATCACTAGACGAGTACCTATATGAAATGACAAACACGTCGATCGGTATGCAAAAATCCGTGTTTATTTAGATATGGGAATTCTTCTGCTCGTCATGTGAAGCTAAAATAGCACCTAGTGTAACTTACATACTTTTCAAACGTACGAGAAGGCTAGCACATACAAATATTCGCATTAGGAGGTGAAATACACAAATCAGACTTACCGATGAAATGTTATAGCCCTTGGTTTATGCTTTAAATCACTGACGTGGCTCTTGCAGCCTACCACAATACACGCCATGGTTCATTTACTTGTTGTTTATTGCTTAATATAATGTTTTTCCCGCAAAATTCCTTGGAAAACACCAAAACCACTGCACACAATAAAATACCAGCTGGTATCGACCAAACATCACCAAACGTCACACCCGTTGGCTGGTGGCCCGCAGGGTTTAAAGATGGTGCCATGCGCATAATACTTTCTCTTTTTAACACATGCAAACGGCCTTTTGAGAAAAAAGAAATGTGTATATGTTTAAAGGTTCATCTTTTTGCATTTCGTCTATTATTAATATTTTTTTTTTACAAAATATAGGCCTACGTTTGACCGCCATCTCGCCTGATGTTAAGCGACGATGTGGCCGATAATCGTAATCTACGGCCCAGAAAACCTCCCGATGCAAAATTTCAGTCGGATCGGAGCAACTTTCAAAATGGTCGACATTTTTTTTTCTTTTTTTTAATTTTTCCAACTTTTCCAAATGTCCCCCATCGCCCTCTATGACATTTGGTCGAGCACTCTATATCTATCTCGTACGGTTTTAAAGTTTTATGCATTACAACTTTGTAAAAAATTTGAAAATTTGAAAAAAATATGGCACCATACAAAAAAACATGGATGTCATATTTTTTTTCAAATTTTCAAACATGGCTCCAGGTTTGAGACATTTTTAGTTCAAGCGGTACCCCCATCCGATTTATAGTTTCCGAGATCCCTTGAGCAGTTCCACCTAGGTGTAGGTGTGGTTCCAACCCCGTTTAAAACAAGCAAAGTATCTCCATTATATAAGAGAAAAGGTAAACGTGATAGCATTGACAACTACAGACCAGTCTCAATAATACCCGCAGTTGCAAAAGTGTTTGAGAACGGCCTATGTTCCCGCCTCGTTAAATTTCTGTCTGCAACAGACGCCCTATCAGAACGGCAATATGCCTACCGTGAAGGGCGATCGGCAACATCGCTTACTCGCGAGGTGGTACGCCGTGTCATGGCGGCTCGCGAGTCCAAGCTGCAGGTGGCGATGCTTGCTGTGACCGTTTGCTTTGCTTTGACTTTGCTGTGACCTGTCAAAGGCGTTTGATGTCGCTGACCACGCCGTTCTCGCTGTAAAGCTACAGAATTACGGCGTGGTCGGCGTCTCGTATGCTCTTTTGACAGATCTAATGCAAGACAGATCTCAAATAGTTGTCGGTTGTGGCGGCTCAGAGAGATCGGATCTGTTGAGGTCAGTGATGGGCGTAGCGCAGGGATCCTCTGTTTCGAACATCCTGTTCTCTCTGCTCTTGAACGATCTGCCTGCCGCTGTGACTACGGCTGAGGTACTGATGAATGCTGATGACGTCGCTGCTGTAGTCACTGCTGTAGTCACTGCATCATCGGTCGATCTGTTTGAGCACGGGTTGAACAGTACAGCTTCGCAAGTAGCGGGCTGGTTCCACAACAATGGCCTCGCCCTCAAATTGAGCAAAACTCATTTCATACAGTTCAGTCTCTCGGGTAGGTCACTGAGACCCTTGACTGTGCTTAGACTGTGCTTAGCCGTAGATGATGTAAAAATCGAAGAGGTTGAAACGACGACTTTCCTAGGGTTCGATATAGATAGGGGCTTAAAATGAGAAAAACATATACATAACACCTGCGGAAAAGTGGGAAACGCTTGCTTCGCCTTAAGTCGAGTCGCGAGAGTCGTGTCGAGCGACGTGCGAGCGTGCTACTACGCGACCGTGCACTGTCAGCTGCAGGACGGGGCCGAGCTACGGGCGCGAGCCGCGGACTGGCAGCGCGCCTTCCGCATGCAGAAGCGTGCCGTGCGGTGCATGGCTCGCATACCGCAAGACACCTCCGCTCGTCGATATTTTAGGAAACTGGGAATCCTTACGTTACCTGCCATATTGATATTTCGAGTAGCAGTGTACGTAAGGACCAACCTAGACTCGTTTACTAAACGCGGGTTTGTGCATTTATACTGTACTCGAAATAGAGACAAACTGACGGCTAACCCTAGATCCCTCGAGAAGTCCTCCAAGTTGACACATGTTATGGGTCCGACCGTGTACAACAAGTTGCCGGAGAATATCTCTGCAGCTCCCAGCTTACAGTGCTTCAAGTGAAGACTGAAGCGGTGGATTGTTGAGCAATCGTTCTATAGCAATGACGAATTCTTAAACGTGAAATTATGACATTCTTATATTTTATTTTGATTTTTTGTATTGACATAGCATTTTATTCGAATATTTTTGACATTGACACAAATTAATTTATTTGACATTAAATTATAGGTGTATGGATTTCAGTACAGTTGAGTCTAACACAGTGAGTGTTCGGATCGCGTAATCTAGTAGTGTACATATATATGAATGGTTCTCATTCTTCTCATCGATCGATATGTTTGACATTATAACGTTACCGTTTTGTTTGGGATCGTCTATTTTGTCGATTTAAGAGAAAATTGAATGAAATGAACGAAATGAGTATTTATAATAATAATTTTATTTTATTTATTTTAGCAATCCAAACAGCGTCTTATCGACTCTTGAGAGAGCTTTTAGATAGATGAAAGAGATCAAGTTCTGACTAATACTTATTATAAGTTCGTGCAGCTCGACACAGAACTGAATTCTGCGCATAATTAGTACTTACATGGGGGACATGTAGCAAAGGTATGCCTTGTTCGATATGCAGGCGCCAGCAGCGAAACATTAGCTAGGAGTTCAGCTGGCCGATTCAGAACCTCACGACAACTCATTTGTCGATCGATTCGGTTTGATATCGTATGATTCAAAATATTTTAAATTCACAATAGTCGAATCGACGTTCAAATTGTCGTAGTCGATAACCAATCGTAACCGCACGATAAACGCGTATTTATCGACCGAGATCGTTATTCACAATGCAGATATCGAAGCAAAGTTTTCGAACGTCCGATTAATTTCTACGACAACTTATCGAGTGCAACATATCACTCGAAAGCATTAGATTTCACCGTCAATACCGAGTATATTCCGTGTGTTGTTAAATAAACTACATTTTCTACTACAAATAAAATAAAACTCACAGTAAGATTCAACATAAACTAATTCTATGTAATGAAGTACCTACCAAGTCTAGTATTTATTTATAGGTTAAGTTCGCTTTGATTGTTTTAGAACTATTTACCTACTACTATACGATTACTTAATAAGATGCATAAATCTACCGAAATAAAATCACTGTACCTATATAATTATTATAAAGTACTCTGTGATACTATGTAATAGTAACAGGGAATATGCACATATTTTTTTATGGTTTTATTACATTCTTTATAATTAGTTTTGCATTCAAAAAAAAATCTAAAAATGTTACGTTATCATTTTACCATATATTTTTAACATTAAAGTTCGGAGTGTAAGAAAATAATTCAAAAAGGAGGCCATTTTGGCGCCAGTAGCTGTGACGTCACATAGTGGACTTGTCAAATTAAATTGATTTGTAAACAATGGATATTTCGAAGAAATCGTTCAATAAATATTGCATTGTGCTAATGTGCAATAATACTACTGTGACTTCACCTAATAAACATTTTTTCAATGTCCCGAAACACTCTGCTATCAGTAAAAAGTGGTGTAAAGGCAACAAAGATATTTCATCAATTAGCTGAAAACCTAGTTATTGCTGCTACGGGGATAGTTTTAATGTAAGTATATTTCAAGATATGCTTCTTCAATAACTAAACTTATAAATTAACTAAAAATATGAGCTTAAATCGACTCTATTAAGTGGGAAATTAAAAGATAACCTCAATAAAAAACAATGACTTCGTACGCCGATACTATCGAGTAGTACTCTCATAATTACGTTTTTAATTACAGCTAGAAGATGCACAACCTAGACTAGAGGGAAGGCACGTCTGAAACATAGAGTTCTTGCTCACATTATTGCCAAAATGTCATGACAGAAGAATGGGTTCTATTTATTACAAGAAGAATATTTATAAAAATATTGCAAGAACTTCTTTAGAAATACCAAAACCTTCCTCTTATTGGTGGCAATTGAACCAGTTACCCGAACCTAGTACCAATATGTACCTATATGTATTGAGATGCATTCAAGAATCTGAAAAAGGGTTTAAAAATATGATGCGGGTAGGTGCTGACAGCTATAGAAAAAGAGCCGAAAAGCTTAGGTACATCTTTTACCAAAGATATGTTACTTCTTGACCACATTCCAGCATGCATCAAAGATAAACGGATCACAATAAAAGAATAACGAATAAGTCATTCACCATATTAGCAATAACTTTTAGGTACTTACAGAGGTACATATTTGAAAATTAGTTTTTATAAAATTAGGCCTATGAACTTTGTTTTATGTTTAGTTATAGTTACGGTATAAATAAACATATTTTAATATATTTTTTAGATTGTTATTTTAACACATAGGAAATTATCTTTTACACTTCACTAATATATCCTTCTATGCACCCATACCAAACATGCAATAGCATGCTTGCATCCACCTGTAACAATTTAATCTCATTAACATCTACAATCTAAATTAGAGGTACTTTTTTATTAAATTTTGTAAAGGTCAGGTTTCAATTGAATGTAGTAAAAATAAATATATCAGTTTATTTTGCTTGCAAGTATGTCAATATTATCCACAGCAAAATCTCACTCCACAAACTGGAAGAGTTATTCAACTTAATCTGAACCAGAGCAGTGAAATCTATACCTTAATTTGAGCTCAACTCGGTATACGATTGGCGCATGACCAGCGGGTAGGCCGGCAGGTTTTGAGAGGTTAAGCCAGTTTGTAGGAGGTTATATTATAAATTATCTAGTACTTAGCATTTAAATACCTTACAAAGTAATACATTATATACCTTTATGTGCTGAACAATCTTCACACTCATTCGCTTTATTACACATTGCCATCACCGAGTATGCTTTGTGGCGCGCATTGTGATCAGGAGTTATTGAAGCTTAAATTAACACAAATATCCCCATTTCTTTTCACTTGTACATAGTCGACAGCATTATCGCCTTAAGATCTCGCCCAGATTCGGAAATAGGAGTTCATTGTTACACTAAGTGCATAATAAATTGTGTAGGTAGTGCCTACATAATTCAATCAAATAACCACATTCCAAATAGTCCTTCGTAACAATCATATAGTTATAATGCAATAAATGGACACATATCCCTTAGTTTTCTGTGCACATACTTAGATGAAAATACGATCCATACGATATTACTAAAAGGTTATGTAAAAAATAAAATGTGTTCAAATGGCACAGTAAAACTGAAACGAAAAGCTGTTGGAATATTGCTTACCTTGCTGCTTTTACTCCTCTGATCTAAGCAGAAGTAATCAGGATTAGATGTAAAGAAAGATGACATCATGAAAGAGTCTTTAGTAAATTATCCGATTGCCTCTGCACAAATCCTGGTTCCGTAATTGTGTCTCTTACGTTTACGTTTCTTTTACAGAAATAATAGCTTTTATATTGTCTAGTTTTATGTGAAAATCGTGAAATTGCACAAAATAAGTTAGTAGGGGAACAGGTATAGTAATCGGCCAGTTAAGGTGCCGCTAGGCACTAAGTATTAAACAAAAAAATTAAAAATGGGTAAATTGAAATAAAAAATAGTTCTAAATGATAGACATTAATATATTTAATCAGTCTTATTTTTGAACATATTTCTCTTTTATCTATTATTTTAATAAAATCAACTCAAAAATGTTATATTCGAATTAACAGTAATTGGCCACATTTTTGCAATTATTTGCCATATAATCGTATAGTTATTAGCCATAGAAAACAAACAACGAAATCAAAGTAATAATAGCCAATAACCCAGATTCTTACTAACTAAAATATGACGTCTTCATTACTTTCATCCTCAGACGGTTCAGAATCATCATTCAATAAATAACAATTATGGCATATGAAATCGTTCAGTTCGTCGTCATCTGTTCGTCTCTCTTTCTTTTCCTTTCCATTTTTTCATTCTCTTTTCGTTGCTTTTCTAGTTCTTCTTTTTCAACAGATGCTCTGAAACTCTCGGAAGTTATGACATATGGTTTTTCTCTGTATTCCTTATAAATTTTCTTTTATTGTCTGGTGGATCTGTAAGTAATCATTTATTGATGAGCTAATATGAGGCTTATCTTTTGAAGTAGACGGCGTGTACAAATCTATATTACTTTTTGTTGGAGTCATAGTAATTTTACTGTTGTAACATTATCTTCATTGGTCAGATTTACATTTGTAGTTGTATTATGGGGAGTTTGTATTTCAATATTAGTTGATTCTTTTTGTGGAATATCCCCATGAAACAAGCACCAAACTTTGTATAACGTAGGTGAACTATTATTTAATGTTGCACCACGAGATTTCAAGTCCTTCATTTTATTTATAATTTCACTTCCTTCTTCTTCCTTAATAACACTTTCAAAATCTTTAAGAGATATAAGTTTATTTTCAACATTAGATACTTCGTCTATATTTATTGTGGCTACACATTTTTTATAATCAATGGCGTTCTCATCAAACGGGCACAACCCACAGGCCTTGAAACCACTAATTATATTTTCAGGCTTTAAATCATCGACGACAGTTTTTAGATATATTGAAATATTTAACTTCGTCACAACCTCACCCACATTTTTCGCCTGAAATTGTCGAACGGCTTGCCGGTACATTTTTTTTACAGGTCCGAAAACGGATACGTCTGCTAGCTGAGTAAGACCGGTGGTGTTAGGATAAAGTGCAATAAGTTCGATTCCCAGCTGCGTACAAGTTGTACTAAGCTGCAAAGTAATGTGGCTTTTGTGTCCATCTATAAATAAAATCACTGGTTTTGGAATATCTTGTTCTACGAGATACGGCGCAAATATTTCAGCTATAAACTGTCTGAAAACATCTGCAGTCATCCAGCCCGAATCACTACGGCCAATACCCTATTTTGGAGGCACTGATGATGCAATTCTATCCGGTAACCATTAATATGGGAAGACTATTAACGGTGGACATGTCTTGCCATCGGCAGAAAATGTAAAAAGGACAGTGATATTTTCTTTTGGATTTCCTTGCTGCACTGCATACACATTTTTGTCTCCTTTAGGGGCAAGTACACGACCAGTAGAAGGGCAAGTCTGAAACCCTGTTTCGTCTGCATTAAAAACACGACGTGGATCCTCAATCGCATCTAATAGATTTTTACTGGTTAGGTAATTTTGACTTCCTGGAACCATTTTTTTATATTCATTTCGGAAACGCAGGCACTAGCTTTACTAACTCCTTCACTAGTTCTTTAAGCCAAACTAGGATGTCGTTTCAAAAACGCTTTCAACCATCCCTGTCCAGGTCTATTATTGACAAAAGGAGTATCTCGTGGATTGTCTGTCAAAAATTTTTGGACGGTGTCGAGAACATCATCCGATTTCCTTGGAAAACCTTTCCGGGCCATATTGATAAGCCATTCTTCGATAGAAGCTTCTTCATTATAACTTAAATAGGGTGTCGGACCGAACTCAGATTTTGAAGTGGGATTTTTAAGTTTAAATTGCAAAGTTGCTCTTGGGATGTTATATTTTTTTGCAACTGCTCTTAAAGACATTGATTTTTCGTTTAATTTTTCCAATGCTTTATCTAGGGCTTCCTTTGTATATTGTGGTATTTTGGGCATGATTGAATTTTAAAACTGTTGGAAAAGAGAAAACATGCATTAATGAAGCTGTCTTATCTAAATTAATTGATATTACAGTTATTGGCCCTTTTTTCTATTGCTAATTGATACAAGTGGATCAGTACTTGGCCTAGGCCAATAACTGTTAAAATGGCTCTAAAATTGATAGAAATTCATTAGCGTTTCACAGTAACAAAAATATGTTAGAGTAAGGCCTGAACACGCTTTTTTATGTTAAGAATGAAATATAGCAATTAGCATAGGGGGCCAAACATTGTAAATTTCAGAAATCATAGGTACAGTAATTGGTCACAGTAAAATTTGTAGGTTATGTCAAAATATTATCATTTTGCACGTCAAACGCGTCTAGCATGCACTTAATTCAGCATATTTTAAAAATAATTAAACACTCAACTAAAACGATTGTTTTCAAAATATTTTATTAAGAAATACTGCGGTCTTAACATTTTTTTATCAAACTTACCTGTTTACGTACCGGCGCCTTAAAATCACAGATTACAAAAGAACAAATCCTCCTGGCGGCGTTTTGCCGAAACATTTTGACAGTCAATAATCGTGTTGCCATAATATATTTTTTTCTTCCCTAAATAACGAATAGATTGCTAGTTTCTAAATAAAAAACTGGTTATGGCTAACTACTGTATGGGGGCCAATAACTATACTGATTCCCCTATTTATTATTTATTTTCCACCATGTGACGTCACGACTATCCACGACCAATAGGAACGCGTCTTCAACTTTTTGGATTTACGTTTCGATATTGCAAAAATGTGTATGTCTTTATCATTAAAAAACGTTTATTTAACTGATTTAAAAAAATATTTAGTATTATTACTAAATAGTCATAAGGGTAATCTATCAATTATAATATGCTTCAATTTTTTCGAGATCACATGCATATTCCCTATTTTTGTATTTACTTAACATTTCGAACGAATCTTAATGAGGCTCGTCTTCTCGCTCGATCTTCTTTTAATAATTTCAAAACATGATAAAGAAAACAATTTGCGATAGATATTTAAATTTGGCGGTTTGTCAATGTCTAAAGCATAGATTAAACATTAATGTCAAGTGGATATCAGCAGGTGGGTGTTTACGAAGCTCTTGTTTTTTTATATTACTACCAATATCTGGCGCTTATAATTGTTAATTATAATTTAATTCGTGATAAACGTTGTTATAATAAATTTTGATAACTTGAAAACATTTTTATATCGTCTAGATAATAATACAATTTTCTGCGAGTATTGCACACAAAACGAACTCCGTAAATGCAACACGTTGTCGTATCGATTCCGATATCGTAACCGAAACCGTATCAAATCCTCGGGGCGGATGTTCTGAATAGCTCGAAAAGAAACCTACGACATTAGATCGTTATCCAATCGAATCGATTCGGTATGTTGTCGTGGGGTTCTGAATCGGCCAGCTGGACAATCTATGTTACCGGACAAAATATCACGTAACAACAGGACATCATATTGCCTCCGTCGCAGTGTTGTACAAGATACCTTATACAAAGTATCTGGAATACAAAATACAAGATACTTTCAAATTAAGTATTTCAGATACCAGATACAAATACCTTTCTGGAATGGTATCTGCAATACTAGATACAAAATACGTATCTTTCAAATACTTTTTTAAGATAAAATACTTTTGTAAGAAACGTTTTAATGTGAATTATTTACGCATAAGCCGCGATGATCGCGCAAATGTGATAAGACAAAATATAATATTTTTAAGATTTTCATTGAAATTTAAGTTTCAACGGGCCGTTCAGTGTTATCTTTTTTATAATAATAATAATAATAATAATAAATTTTTATTCAGATAAAAGATCTGTAGGCTTCTCATTAATCTACATATTTATAAACTTATAAGATATCTTAAACATAATATTAAATTAATTTACTCGCCTACATGTCTCAACACACAAACATTAAACTAAGCTAAATATATTAAATACATATTACATACCTACTTACATTTATTTATAATACAATATAGATTTACATAAAATATCATAATTATATTATATACTTTTTCCATATTATATATACTTACATACATTACTTATACATACTAATATTTAAATAAATATCATATAAACAAACATCAGAACATTCACGTAGCACACGATATTTACACTCAAGTTATTGTGCATTGGAAACGCTCGATCGGTGCAGCCTTTTGTTTATCGCAATCCGGTTGCGCTGCGGCGCGCGCTCGCGCGGTGTCCCTACCACCTGCGCCCGCGCCGCTCCCGCACCGCACCGCACCCGCGTCTCATCTAGCCGCGCTCTGCGGCCGCCGGCCGGCCGGCCGTCCGGCCGTCCTTCAGTCGACCTATGCCTTTACCGCGCGAAGCCCGTGTCGCTTTTCCACTTACCGCTGACCGCACCTTTCGTCGCGCGTATGATATGTTGTTTACGAATTAAATTGTGCATCGTAATTCGGGTGCTACTTACGTTATTAACACACACTGTACCTAGTACGTAGGTTGTGAATAATAAACGCCTGAGTTATACCGTTAGAAGAGACTTACTTCATTTCTACTAACTTCAACTTGAGGACCTAACCGGCCCAGCACCTAAACTGGTGACCCCTGCAGTACACGGAAGAAGAAAAAGAAGAAGGAAATAAGATGAGTGATAGCAGTGACTCGGCGAAAACCGTATTACCTGGCGAGAATGTGACTACGCGACGCGCTAGAAAAGTGCGCGTTTCCACTGATCGGGAGCACGTCATTTCGCCGGACCTCCGGAAAGTGAATTTAAAAGTTCCTCCATTTTCACCGGATGATCCTGAAATATGGTTTGCGCTTCTAGAAGGTCAGTTCGAAAATTTTGACATTACGGAAGACTCCATTAAATTTAATAATGTAATCACCAACTTAGACTTGCAACATGCGAAGGCTGTGAAGGATATTATTATCAGTCCTCCAGCAAGGAACCGCTATGCAAAAATCAAGTCCGAATTGATAAGACGCTTATCCGCTTCTCATGAAAAGAAGGTTAAGCAGTTACTCACCCACGAAGAGCTCGGCGATAGAAAGCCTTCACAATTTCTAAGGCATCTCCAGGATTTAGCCGGTCCCTCTGTTCCCGAAGACTTTATCAGGACGATCTGGAGCAACCGTCTCCCTAGCAACATCCAGACAGTGCTCGCATCCCAGCCCACCCATTCATTGGAACAACTCTCGGATTTGGCAGACCGCATCCAGGAAATTACTTCGCCCTACAACGTCGCTGCAACTTCCAGGGCTACACACGCCCCACCATCGAGTGAGATCGCAGAACTAAGGAAGATGGTTGAGCGCCTTGCGCTGAAGCTCGATGAGCACACGCGCGCATCATACCGCTCCAACGACCGCTCCAACGAACGCTCCAGACAGCGACGTCGCTCATCATCGCGTGAAGGAACCCGCTCGAACTCCAGCTACCGCAAATATCCAGTATGCTGGTATCACTCGAAGCACGGAGACAAAGCACAGAAATGCATCAAGCCATGCGACTTCAACAAGGCGGGAAACTCCACGGGCAGTCGCTAATGGCGGCTGACGATTGCCCTGCCTCTACTGGTCGCCTCTTTGTTACTGACCGCAGTTCCCGCACCCAGTTCCTGGTGGACACCGGCAGTGACCTCTGCGTGTACCCGCGATCTGCGCTTCGAGAACGCCGTAACAAGACCGACTATCAACTGTGTGCAGCGAACGGAACTACCATAGACACTTTCGGTTACTTAGAGCTTAACTTAAATCTTGGCCTAAGACGCAATTTTTCATGGCGCTTTATCGTAGCAGATGTTACTAAAGCAATCATAGGTGTTGATTTTCTTAGCTTTTATAATTTAATTGTAGATTGCCGTAATCAGCGCCTCATAGATAACACCACTACGTTATGCTCAAGCGCTTCTATTGCTAAGACCGATGTATTTTCTGTTAAGGCTTGGACGGGTGACACGAGGTACCACGCTATCTTAAATAATTTTCCTGAAATTACTCGCCCTTCAGGCACACCAGTGGTTCCAAAGCACAACACTGTACACTACATTAACACCACACCTGGCCCACCCATCTCATGCACTCCCCGTAGGCTAGCTCCCGACAAACTTAAAATCGCAAAGCATGAATTCGAGCTTATGCTTAATAATGGCACGGCGCGTCCTTCTAAAAGCCCCTGGGCTTCACCATTGCACCTTGCTCCTAAAAAGGATAACGGCTGGCGGCCTTGTGGCGATTATAGGATGCTTAACGCTCGCACTATCCCAGACCGTTATCCTATCAGGCACATACACGATTTTGCCCATAGCATTGCTGGTTGCAAAGTGTTCTCGACCATTGATTTGGTGAAAGCATATAACCAGATACCGGTTAACGACGCCGATATTCAAAAGACAGCCATCTCCACACCGTTTGGCCTGTATGAGTTCCCGTTTATGACCTTTGGGTTACGAAATGCAGGTCAAACGTTTCAAAGGTTTGTCGACGAGATGACCAGAGGTCTCGATTTCTGCTATTGTTACCTTGACGATTTCCTAGTATTTTCAAGGACGAAGGCGGACCACGAGACCCACCTTCAGCAGCTCTTCACCCGCATGAGGGACTACGGTATCTTGGTCAACACGGCAAAATGCACATTCGGAGCTACTGAGGTATCGTTTCTGGGTTACAAAATCTCAGCATCCGGCACCAAACCCTTGGAAACCAAAGTGGAGGCCATCAATAACTTCCCCGCGCCAAAGACGGTAAGAGAACTCCGACGATTTTTAGGGATGCTCAATTTTTACAGGCGATTTTTACCGCAAACCGCAAAAATCCAAGCACCCCTAAATGCGTTGCTGACTGGCACAGTCAAGCCATCTCATCCAGTTAACCTGTCTGGCGATACACTATTGGCTTTCGAACAATGCAAAGAGAGCCTGTCTAACGCCGCATTACTTGCACACCCAGATTGTCAGGCCAAACTCGCTTTGGTAACAGATGCGTCCGATTTGGCAATGGGTGCAGTTTTGCAGCAATTAGTAGACGAACACTGGGAACCCCTTGCATTTTTCTCGCGTAAGCTGAGTCCTTGTCAACAGAAGTACTCGCCTTACGACCGCGAACTTCTAGCTATATACGAAAGTATTAAATACTTTCGTCACATGTTAGAGGCTAGACATTTCGTGGTGTATACTGACCATAAACCCCTCAGTTATGCTTTCCATGAACGAAAAGCTAACTGTTCTCCCCGTCAGTACCGCCATCTTGACTACATCTCGCAGTTCACTACAGACATTCGCCATATTTCCGGCCGTGACAATGTCGTAGCCGACACGCTGTCGAGAATTGAGGAACTGCAGATGCCAATCGATTGGGACCAACTTGCTACTTCTCAGGCTTCAGACCAAGAACTGGCTCAACTCTTGGGTGGTGAATCTTCACTCCGCCTAGAGAAGTTGAAAATTCCCAACAGCCACACGGAACTATACTGTGATGTTAGCACAGCATCACCAAGACCTTTCGTGACGAAACCGTTCAGGAAACAAATCTTCGACAGTCTTCATAACCTCAGCCACCCCGGCGCAAACGCAACTGCCACACTGGTAGCTCAGCGATTTATTTGGCCCGGGGCGCGCAAAGACTGTCGAGAATGGTCACGAAAATGTCTGGCATGCCAACGCGCTAAAGTAAGTCGCCACGGGTCATCTCCATTAGGCACGTTCAACTTACCTCGCGCTCGGTTTGCTTTTATCCACGTGGATATAGTGGGACCCCTGCCTCCATCACAAGGTCATCGGTACTGCCTCACGGTGGTGGACCGTTTTACACGCTGGCCCGAAGTCACGCCAATGCCAGATATGACAGCCGAAACTGTTGGCAAGGCGTTGATGTCGTGGATATCCAGATTTGGATGTCCCACTGACATCGTCACTGATCGCGGTCGACAGTTTGAATCCACGCTTTTCCAATACCTTGGAAAAATGATTGGATTCAAACATCGCCGAACAACCGCATATCACCCTGCGTGTAACGGTCTGGTGGAACGTTTCCACCGCCAACTAAAGGCTGCAATAATGTGCCATGCTGACAGCAACTGGGCGGACACATTGCCCCTAGTGCTATTGGGCATACGCAGCGCTTTTAAAGAGGACCTTCGGGCTTCTTCAGCCGAGTTGGTTTATGGTGAACCTTTACGTTTACCAGGAGAATTTTTCCAGGCAACTGTTCCCACCTCTACCGATATATCGGACTTTACCACACGTCTACGCCAATTTGCAGCTAAGCTTCAGCCCACACCCGCTGCACGGCATAGCAAAGACAAAGTCTTTATATTCAAGGACATAACATCTACGAGTCACGTCTTTTTAAGGGACGATGCATTGCGAGGTGCTTTACAACCTCCCTACACCGGCCCCTACGAAGTACTCGAGCATGGAGACAAGGTCTTCAAAATACTGGTGAGAGGCAAACCTGTTACAGTCTCTATAGACCGACTCAAACCAGCTTACATATTAGTTGACCCCACTCCCACAACCATCCCCACTCCCATTCCCACTACCTTACCGGATCCCAACCCTATACGCCATCAAGATATTCTAATCCCCGTCCCAATTCCAACTCAGGTCAAGGCAAAAAAGACTCGCTCCGGGCGTACAGTTCACTTTCCTGATTACTTTCGCCCGTAGTGACGGTCTCTGGGGGGGAGTGATGTAGGCTTCTCATTAATCTACATATTTATAAACTTATAAGATATCTTAAACATAATATTAAATTAATTTACTCGCCTACATGTCTCAACACACAAACATTAAACTAAGCTAAATATATTAAATACATATTACATACCTACTTACATTTATTTATAATACAATATAGATTTACATAAAATATCATAATTATATTATATACTTTTTCCATATTATATATACTTACATACATTACTTATACATACTAATATTTAAATAAATATCATATAAACAAACATCAGAACATTCACGTAGCACACGATATTTACACTCAAGTTATTGTGCATTGGAAACGCTCGATCGGTGCAGCCTTTTGTTTATCGCAATCCGGTTGCGCTGCGGCGCGCGCTCGCGCGGTGTCCCTACCACCTGCGCCCGCGCCGCTCCCGCACCGCACCGCACCCGCGTCTCATCTAGCCGCGCTCTGCGGCCGCCGGCCGGCCGGCCGTCCGGCCGTCCTTCAGTCGACCTATGCCTTTACCGCGCGAAGCCCGTGTCGCTTTTCCACTTACCGCTGACCGCACCTTTCGTCGCGCGTATGATATGTTGTTTACGAATTAAATTGTGCATCGTAATTCGGGTGCTACTTACGTTATTAACACACACTGTACCTAGTACGTAGGTTGTGAATAATAAACGCCTGAGTTATACCGTTAGAAGAGACTTACTTCATTTCTACTAACTTCAACTTGAGGACCTAACCGGCCCAGCACCTAAAGATCCATTTTTGTTAGTAAATTTCTTAAGCTATGTTAGTAAGTAGTTTTTTTTTTAAAATTAAAGTTTAAAAGAAGGCATCCCTATGAGTGTCCTGCCAGATAGCGTCTCAGATAAAGGCTTTATCCGACCAGAACCCGCAGGAAGGCCCTCATGATGCAAGAATCGTATTTTCCTGCAATCATTTGTAGAATGTTGTTATTGCTACCCCGCATCCTGTGCAGCAGAGAGGCGGTTCTTTTGCGCAGGATGGCATGAAAGCCATCAACCCGCGCCTCCGCAAACATTGTCGAAGCACTGCAGAAGCGGGGCAGCCCCAACAACATTCTAAATCCATTATTGTATTGGACTCGCAAGGCATTGAACGATCTTTGCGTGTAACTGACCCACAGGCTGCTCGTGTAGAATGTTTGGCAATATGCCTTAAAGAGAGTTATTTTAACTTGTTTACTACAACGAGCGAACCTGCGCGCCAGCATGTTGCTACGGATCGCCAATGCCCTGCGCTCCCTTTCTATATCTACTTGATCCTCAAGGCCTTCAGTAACATAGTGTCCTAAGTATTTAAACTGGGTGACCCGTTTAAGTTCTATGCCATTTAGCTTTATTACGGGTACACTCTCTGGACCCTTGTTACCGGTAGCCCTGAAGATCATATATTCACTTTTTGCACAGTTGTACAAAAGGCCATGTTTTAGCACGTAATCCTCACATATAGCTAACAGCCGCCTTAACGCGCCTATTGATGGACTCAGCAGTACCATGTCGTCCGCGTAGCTAATATTGTTCATACAAACATTATCAACCGAACAGCCGACCTGTGCACTACTGAGCCCAACCAATAGCTCGTTCACATACAAGTTGAAGAGCTTTGGAGAACTTAACCCACCCTGTCTCACTCCGCACTCCAACCTGTACGTATCAGAGAGACTATCTGCCCACCTAATACTGTTTGTTTGGTGAGCATACCAGTATCGAAAGAGCCGTTGCACCTGTATATGCACGTCCGTTTTACTAAGCTTCTCCCACAGCAGGTCATATGGCACTAAATCAAAGGCTTTTGACAGGTCAAGGAAGCATGCATACACAGGTGTTCGCCTCTCCGTATAGTATTGAACAGTGTGCTTGAGACTCAGAATCGCGCTTTCAGTTGAAAGTCCTGATTTAAATCCGAACTGCGCGTCATGGATGCTCAAGTGCTTTTCAAGTTCCGAGTCAAGCACACTGTCCAGCACCTTCGCCACCACCGTAGCTAACGATATTGGCCGATAGTTGCGCTTGTCAGATAGGTCGCCTGTTTTGTTTTTTACTATTGGCACAACAATGGTTTTCATGAGCTCAGCGGGCAGGTGTGAGTGACTCAAGCACAATGTAAAAAACATTGCTAGAACGCTCGGTAAATGGATTCCCGCATACTTAAGGTGCTCGATACTGAGTCCATCATGACCTGGTGATTTACCTCGGGACATTTTCGCTATTATACTCGAAACTTGTTTCGCCGATACTATAAATAGATCACCGGTCATGATGGCCCCAGCATCCCCCACCAAATTTGACGGACCTAAAGGTGAGCTCACTCTAAAATGCTCTTTGAACAGTTCAGCCACGTCCCTACCGTCACTTACACCCTCCACGCTCACAGGGAGACCAGGCCTAAGATTTAATTTATTAGTTGCTTTCCAAAAGTCACCAAAATTCTTTGAAGAGCGGTGTTCTGCAATGATATCCATTTTAATTTGATCTTTATTATTCTGACACCATTTTAATTTATTTTTAAATATTTTTCGACTTTCACACATTTCATTATACAATATCCCATTTTTCGGTCTATTATGCCAAACCCAGTTTAAAAATTTAAGCCTGGCATCCCTGTGTGCTTCACGCACATGTTTATTCCATTCTATCACCCTTCCCGGTTGATAATTGCTATTTTTACATTTACTACTATAAATAGACGCTTCTGTTAAAGTCGAAATTATGTCGTTGTAAAGTATATTTAACCTATTTTTATGATCCTCATTATTACAAACACTAAAACTGCACTTACTAAATTCTTGTGGAAAATCGATTAACCTAAGCTTACTGTGGCAGTATTCACTGAACTTATATATTTGTTCTTTAGTTCTATTCCCCCAAATAACCTTGTTACATTTACTACTCCCACTCATATTTATATTAGCTTTACTAACAATTCCGTTTAGCTCACAATCAATAATAAGAGGCAAATGATCTGACCAAAAGGCATCATATTTTATCCTAACGTTGTTTACAGTTTGCAAGGCGGACCGACTAACAACGCAGTGGTCAAGCCACCGGGTACACCCGTGCGCGTCACTTACAAAAGTATAGTTATTTGAAGAAAGGCCTAATCTATCGATATCTACACAAGTCCATT
The DNA here is from genome assembly GCA_951640565.1 of Petrophora chlorosata. Lineage (NCBI taxonomy): Eukaryota > Metazoa > Arthropoda > Insecta > Lepidoptera > Geometridae > Petrophora > Petrophora chlorosata. The sequence goes on along the minus strand of OX621198.1, from coordinate 18,193,180 downwards.
GTTGATCCGCACATAGATTGTCTAATTCCTTCCCAAACAGTTCGCCGGGGTGCGCGTTAAAGTCTCCCAATATATATATAGCTTCAATAGAATTACTTTCTACAATGGCACATACCTCGCCGAAGCACTCAGTAAATTCCATTAAATTTTCAACTGTGTCCGTAGGCATGTACACACTGAACACTAGAATGAAACGGCCATTGATCGTAGCTTTTATCGCACTAATACGCGGATTTTTGCACTCAATCACTGACACTTCCCTAAACATAGCTTTTCGCCACAGTATCGCAACGCCGCCGTAGGGCCTTCCCCTCAGAACGCCCGCCGAGGTGTCGACCGCTGACGTGCCGGTGTAAGCGAAGTCCTGGTCGATTGTACCGAGGAACGGGATATCATGCGGGAGCAGCCACGTCTCCTGCAGCGCTATGATGTCAGCCGTACTACATAAGCCTCTCACACAGTCAATCGACCTTTTGAGTGACTTACAGTTAAAACTAATGAACGTAGACTTGGTTCTTGCTTGTGTTTGTAAATCCATATTAATTGTTATTAGATAATGTTACACCATTCCCACTTATCTTTTTTCCATTCCTAGTCGCATTGTTAAAGTAAACAAAACGACGAAAAGAGATACCTTCTGGCCATAGGCAGTCGTCTAAAAATAATGCGAGTTTGTGTTGTGGTACAAGAATTTTATAAGCATTGTAATCTCGCGGTTTTTTCATACTAATTTTCTTTAGCATTATTTTTGTTTGTGTCTTTGAAGCAATGTAATCAGCGATATCACTTTCAGACGTCTGCTTATCAACATTCGTAATAAAGAGAGGAATTTTAATGTCTGCGGCTCGAAATTTTGTGTTTGGCTCTAACGCAGCTTTTCCTCTGCTTCCAGCAAAACGATACTTAGTTTTCTTCCCTTGTACAATAGTCCATTCATTATCTTCCTGCCCGTATTGCACGCACTTGTCGCTTCCGCTTGGCGCTAGTGAGGTAGAACGCGCTGCTTTAGAAATGCATTTATTAGGTTGCACATTAACAGTACCGGTTTGCACCGAAACCGCAGTGGGGGCCTCAGTGTGCCTAGGAAGATCTTGTGCAAGCGGGACAGACTCATGTTTAGTGCTCTCGGGCGACAAAGACGGATGCATTTCAACCGTCTCGTTGTTGGGTGATACCGTGCAGCCGTGAGTTTTATTTAAAAAGTGGGGTAGGCCCATCGGCCCGCTATCCAAACAAAAACTTGTTATTAGTCCACCGCCCCGTTTGTGGTTGATATTCTGTGATTGCGAATATTTCGGGGAAGGTTGTTTGAATTGTAACAATTCTTTCTTAAATTCATCAAACTGCTCATTAGTTACGTAACATTCCTTCATTGACCGAAGTTCTTTTTGCAACAATAGAAGGTCTTTTAAAAGTCTTGTTGCGTCTATATGGTCGAAAGTGACCGGTGGTAGTTTCTGCAGTTCCCTTGCCACAAAAATCGGCACTTCTTCAGGATCTGTCGCCTTAAATAGTGCTATAACATCATAAAGATCCTTCTGTGACTTTCCATCCTTTCTTCTTTGAATTTTTCGTTTTGTTGTCGTTGTCGATTCAAAAAGCAAATTTTTTGCCGCTTCGATGTCCTCGACGGAGAAAGATGTGGTGCACAATCTCACTAAACTTTCCTCCTTTTTATATTTTTTTATTTTTATTATGGAACTGAGTGATAAGACGAGCAAGTCGTTTTCCTGATGGTAAGCACTACGCCTGCCCATAACAGATGCAGTGCCACCAAGAACTCTTTACCATAAAAGCACTGCGTAGCATTGCATTGCACTCATCACCCCGAAACATCAGATATTAAGTCTCATATTCCCAGTAATTTCACTGGCTACAATGCCCTTCAAACCGTAACACAGTAATGCTTGCGCACTACTGCTTGAAGGCAGAATAACTGGCAAAGACATTGACATATAAAATTAATGCCAGCATAGAACCTTGTCACATTTTGTGAATGAATGCACATATAACTACATATTTGTAAGTATTAAGTATTCTGTGCTATAACTAAAAGTATTTTAGAAAACATATTATCTACAAAATACTAAGATACCAACAAAAGGTATTTAAATAGAAGATATAAGATACATTTTAAAAAAGTATTTTAGATACAAGATGAAAATACCTATTTTGTATGTTGTATCTGTATTTGAGATACTTGTATCTTAAATAAGTGACATCTCTGCTCCGTCCGTGTCCGATGCTCTAATGAATGAAGAGCACAGTGCTTGCATGCTTCGTTATAACACTCAACAATTTGATGATCTTTAAAGCTTAAGTATTTGATGAATTTATTTTGTAGATTCCAATCTCAATATGAACTCAATATTATAATAAATTCATTTATTTCAGGCAATAATACAGTTAACAAATTAAAAGTACCCGGCACGTATAATGTATACCTTACAGACTAGCAATATATATATACAATTTATAAACACTAAAGCTATTTGCTTCAGCCTCTGGACTCCCTACAGCGAAGAGCCAATAGGATTGTCGATGATCGCAAGTAGGTGTCTGAAAAATTAGAGCCACTTAGCCTCCGAAGAGATATCGGTTCGCTTTGTGTGTTCTACCGCCTTTATAATGGGGAATGTTCTGAAGAGCCTGACCTGCTTCCGCCTTCCCAATGTTACCACCGCACATCGCGCCATCGTCAAAAAGCTCACCCACATCTTACAAAATTGGACTTCCCACACCACTCGCTTAACTCGCACTTTCCTTCCTCGCACTTGTAAGATGTGGAACGACCTACCTTTGAGCTACAACATGGAGTCCTGTAAAAGTGGAATTAATAGAGTCCTTAAGGGTCGACAACGCATCAGCAATGCCTCTGGTGCTGCAGATGTCCATAGGCGACGGTAACCGCTTACCATCAGACAGGCCGTCTGATTGTTTGCCGACATTTTTATGATACGGACCTTATTTCTCCCGCGGATATCCGCAGATACGGATACGGATATCCGGAACATCACTAGTAGGTACCTACTACCGGCGGTTTCGCCCTACATCAAAGGCGTTGCGCTACTGTATGTATTGTAAATATTGCAATGCTGTGGTTCCCTAGTCCAACAAGGAACCCTTCAACTGTAAGGGTTTCCTTGTTGGACTACGGACAGACGGCCGGACAGGACGATCTTCGAAGGCTTAAAAGATCGTTCCGTCCGGCCGTCTGTCTGCCTGTCCTCATCCTTCACGGACTCATAACTTGTAGTTATGATCGCGTCGCAAGTAGCTACATAACGTTTGGTACAATGATTTTGACGATATAGATCTCAATTTTGCGACAGAGGAAGCTTATAATCGTATTGTTTCGAGGCCATCTTATTAAGTTTCGTTTATGAAGAGGTCCAGCTCTTCATAAACGAAACTATCTTCGTACTCACCCAACCGATTTCGATGTAACATACCCTATAATCTAAGTTGGGACTAATGCTACCAAATCCTGAAAACTAGGTACATTAAAACCCCTTCAGCAGTTTCCGAGTCTATAGAAAACAAACATACAAACAAACAGACAAAAATTGTAAAAACCGTGGATTCGTGTTCAGTACCCCCTAAATAGTCGACCGCAGTTCGATGTTTCAAGAATATGTTCAATGCACAGAAGGAGTTTTGTGCTTACGAAGCATCGGTTGAGTTTTAAGAAAAAGAAAAGTGCATGGGAAATGTTTTTTTAATTTTCTTAAAAACTTACGACTTCATTTGATGGGCTTTGGGGGAAACATTCCTGATGGGGAATAGGATCAATTAAGCTCGACTAAACACTTTTTAAAAAATTCAAATATGCTGTTTTTGTTGTTTTCATAATTCAACTGATGTTTCCTAAGAACAACGTCCTCACGCAAGAAACAAGGTACATACCTTGAAAATCCCAACATTTTTCCACATCAGTAAGGTCAATTTGAACATGGCACGATTTTGTATCGGTGTAGGAGCCAGTTTGTGGAGCACTGTCGAGATAATGTATGCATGTGGTGTGGGTGTGTGCGCAGACGTACGTGGGCAACGCGCTGGTGTCGGTGAACCCGTGCCGCGCGCTGCCGCTGTACTCGGCCGAGCTGGTGCGCGCGTACCTGGCGCGCCCGCCCTACCAGCTGCCGCCGCACCTGTACGCGCTGGCCGCCGCCGCGTACCGCTGGGTGCGCGACCGGCGCGAGAGCCAGTGCATCGTGGTGACCGGCGAGAGCGGCGCCGGCAAGACGGAGGCGGCGCGCGTGTGCCTGCAGTGCGCCGTGCTGGCCGCGCCCGCGCCCGCGCCCGCGCCGCACGCCGCGCGCCTCACCGCCGCCGGCACGCTGCTCGAGGCGTTCGGCAACGCCGCCACGGCGCGCAACCACAACGCGAGCCGCTTCGTGAGTACACGCACCACTCGCCGCATCATCACACCACAACAACAGCGTTCTATACTTTTCATTGCGCTAAACCTTAGGTTTGTTTATCATGAGGTTTCGGCCACGTTTCATCGAGCGCGGTCACGGAAATGCGGGTACCAGCGTCGAGAAGGACCGCGACGCCGGCGCCGGCGGTGCCACTGACTACCCGCACTTGGTCTTTTTAAATAACAGGGTTTTCAGTTTAATTGTACGCCGTGATATAGCTAGATATGGAGCACTGCTACAAAAATTTTGACATCAAGACCAATTTGTACCCATATTTACAATTAACAAATGATTATGATTAAGATTATGATTATGATTAGGGTTGTCAGTACGGTACACCGTACCACGCCGACAGGAGGTATCCTCAATCCTTAGATTGTTGCAAACATACAACGCGGAGCGCGCACGCGCCGGTCACTGGGTTCCATGGAGCGGCCAATTTGAATCCCTCCTCCCAGTTGTAGTCGCAGGGCTCGCATTTCAACCGCTTCACGCATTATTCTGATTTAGTAATGCATTCCGTAAAGTTCATCGAGCGACCGGTCCAGACAGAGCAAATGTTCCTTTGCAGGAGCGATGCGTTTGTTCCTTGACTGTTGCAATTGATATTCAAATGGGTCTAATCTGGAAGTATATGCTTTCGAATAAAAATAATTTACCGAACCGGTTCATAAATGACGGAGTTCTGAGGTGTAACAAACTGTTCTGACAAATGAATGCCTGCTACCAATCTCCCATTGGAATCGCGCGCCGCTGCTAGTTTTTAATTATTGCTAGGATGAAGTACCTATTGGTGTTATTGCTCTAATGACTTTTTCTAACTAGCACCAATATAAAAATAATTTCACCCTCACTTGTACTGCCACACGAGGAGCTGCATTAAAAGCATCATCAATAAGAAGATACTACTCTCTTCATTTCCACTACCTGAGCTAGGATCTAAACACAAACATTGAAGTCTACTGGGTACTGATTAGGGCATGCTCCCGGTAATTATCGGTATCGAAAGTACCGGGAAATCCCGATACTTTTGAACATTACCAGTACCGATTCTCTACGAAGCTAGTTCCGGTTCTTTCGATACTTTCGATACTTGATGTCACGATTTTATTGTAAATTTTTGCTAGTAAAACTATTAATGTATGTCTTAAAATCACTCGCGAATCGTTTAGTTTCCCTTCAATTTTATATTATAAGAACGTTTTAACGTATTATGAACTTACAATTACTTACAACGTCCTATTATAATCCAAGGAATTTAATACAAAAACAAAAATCGCAGATCTTGCCACCGCCACTTCAAACAGATTCGGAACGCACTTGTGCTTTGTTTTAAAGTATGGCGTAGAATTTATTTGGTTGTTATTATTTCATAGTTTAAAGCATGAATTCTAACTTTAATAGACAGAATATGATTAGATGATTCTATAATTATGTCATAAGAATAAAAGATATCTTTTAACTTGTTGATTTTGATTAGGTAGGTACGTAGTTTGTTTTAAATGTTGTTTTTTAATTGATTATAGGCTTGCATTTGACAGGTATCTCACTTGTTGTTAAGTGACGATGCGGTCGAAGATAAAGCACGCTCGTCTAGAAGAAACCTGTTTACTCGTGTCTTAAAGACACATAGATTATAGCTATCCGGTCTTTCAATGGTCTCCAAGGTTTCGAGCTGGTATTTGGTGTAGCCGTCCCACAGGTGACAACAGTACTCTATACACGACCGGACTTGTGCTTGGCATAGAGTTAGAAGCTGTTCCGGTATGGAATACCGTCTTACCTTGGCCAATATACCTAGCCTTTTTGCTGCTACTTTAGCCTTGGATTCTATGAAGCTGACAAAGTTTAAGTTAGATGTCAGGGTGACACCTAATAGCTCAAGGTGGTCTGTTATCGGTACAGATACATTTCGAAAAGTGGGAGTCAGATAGAATTGACTCTTCTTTGCGGAGAAAAAACGCCTGGGTTTTTGCTGCATTGAACTTTACAAGGTTGGCATCACCTCAATCGGATACGGCCTTCAATGCCAAGTTCATGCGATCAACCATGGCCTCTCCTTGAGACAGGATCTGCACTCCACTGGTCCGTGAATCAGATATATATCTCTTTACGACTGTGCTGTCGTCTGCAAACCCAAACATACCGGGTTTTAGCAGATCGTTAATATACAGCAGGAAAAGAGTCGCAGAAAGAACCGACCCCTGAAGAACCCCGGCATTAATTGCCAATTGATCAGACGAGCAGCCTTCAATGACTACTCGAATTGATCGGTCCCTCTAGAGAGTCCAATACCCATATACATAAATACAGTAGGTAGGCCATATGCTCGAAGCTTGCTAATCAGGCTTTTATGCCATACCCTATCAAAGGCCATTGAGGCATCTAGAGAAACCGCAAGTGCTTTTCCTTGCTTCTTAATGGCCTCGCTCCAAAAGTGAGAGTGGCATACGCAAGAAGGTTCCCAATTGATGGGTCTCGGCGAAAGCTATATTGTCGGTCACTGCGAAGCTCATTCGCTTCGAGGTATGCCAGGAGCCTGTTGTTCAGTACACGGCCAGTACTTGCAGAATATGGACGTGACTGAGATTGGCCTGTAATTTGAAGGGTCGACACGACTGCCTTTTTTGGGTACAGGTTGCACGTTAGCTAGCTTCCAGAACTTTGGCACTAACGACGAAAGAAGAATGTCATTACTGGAGACAATTCAGACGCGCAAGTTCTCAGAATGGCTGGAATATCATCAGGACCACTTGCTTTATTCACGTCATTCGATTTCGATTAGGTACGTAATTTGTGAATGTTGAATCAACTTGTTGATTTTTTAATGATTATTCCAGTAAACTTGACTTAATTTGATCTCTGATAAATAAAACATATTGTTGTGAGTGATATTTTTATACTTATTTAGTAAAATTGAATCCGAAAAATATAAATTTCTTTGTTTTACAGTTTCAGCTTCATTGCAAGGTCCTTTTATTTTTCAGTATCGAAAGTACCGGGAATTCCCGGTTCTGTGTCAGTATCGGCTAAAAATTCCCGGTACTGAGAATGGTACCGATACTGCATGCCCTAGTACTGATGTCGAGAGAAGGCCGTCTCTTGTGACATATTGAATGTAACGGCGGTGTGGTGTTGCAGGGCAAGCTGCTGGAGATTGAGTTCGACTTCAAGGGCGAGCCGGTCGGCGGACACATCACGCACTGTGAGTACCGCGCCCCGCGCGCCGCGCCCCGCGCCCCGCGCCTCGCGCGCCGCGCCCCGCGCCCCGCGCCCCGCGCCCCGCGCCCCGCGCGCCGCGCCCCGCGCCCCGCACCTACTCGCGCCAGACTATACACACACATGTATCGTGCAGTTGCCGGAACTATCGGTACTAGCTATCACATCTACATGTGGAACGATATAAGGCAAACTTGTTCTTACATTTTTAGCTGTGAAATTGTATAATATGAGCTGCTCGTCTTACAACAATAATATGAGCTGCTCGTCTTGCAACAATCATATGAGCTGCTCGTCTTTCAACAATAATATGAGCTGCTCGTCTTCCAACAATAAATAAAACAAATCCATACCTTCCACATTAAAGACCTTAGGGCCTCTGTACGCCGCGGTCGTCAGTTGGCGCGGAGGCGCGCTCGGCGGCGCACGCGCACGCGCACGCGGCGGCGCACGCGCACGCGCACGCGCACGCGCCGCCGCGGCCGTCTGGTGCGCTCTGTGGATCTCTGCGGCGGCTACCTTCACCGTTACAACTCGATGAAAATCATGGACATACTACCTTTTTCCGGCGACTTCGTCCGCGAAGACGACAGAGAAGTCTTCTTTTTCTAAAGAGCATTTTAGCAAACCTCCCTCGTACGAGAGCGCGAGCTACAAACACGTCCAGCTGTATCTTCGTACTCGCCCAATCTATTTCGATGCAACATACCCTAAGTTGGGACTAATGCTACCGAACCCTGAAAATCATTTCAATATTGGTTTAGTAGTTTTTGAGTCTATAGATAACAAACAAGCAGACCAAAATTCTATAACCATGGATTCATGTTCCGTACCCTCTAAATAGTGGAACCCAGTTGGTTTTTCTAAAATATCTGCAACGTACAGAATTGACTCGGTTAGATTTATATTTATGAACATAATCAATTTTAGGCAAAAAAATAAGTTTTTTGTCAGTATCCCAAATTGCTATTATTGATGAGACAACTTTAAATGGATTTGTAACAACACGTGATTGTAACTATAACGGTTAGGGTAGTTGCCGCGGGGATCTCCACAGGGAGGTTCAAGAAGCGCCGCCGGCGGCGCGCAAGGCTTTGTTGTCGTCATTGTGCAGACAGCGATCTGCGATCGGTAACTGTCGTAACCCTGTGCTACTTGTCGCTGTCGACGAGTGAGTAGCGAGCTGCGAGGCGGCGAGCGCGATCAAACTTACTTGTATTTCCAAAATACTATTACTACAATAATACCTACTATAACAAGAATGAACAAAAACATGTAAAATATTGACATACTTATCTCATCTGTTGCACGCAGACCTCTTGGAAAAGGTAAAGGAACATAATATTTGAATCGTTTTACTTACATTTCAAAAATAATAAAGCTAACTTGTTTCTTGTACGAGGTGGCGCAGTAGTAATGTCATATGTGAACTGGGTAACATTTTGTTACTAATTAAAAAAGTTAGCTCTGTTTTCTTGAAAACATTATTTGAAGATTTAAAATTGATGACATTAAGATGAAAAAATGGATATCGCTCAAATGACCACCTCCCGAGTTGATGCACAATTGTGCTCGTTTTATAGCACATTGAATTGTTGCTCGAAAACAGCGGCAGGACTTGCGAGGCTTGTGATTTGTTGGGGTAAACGAAAACAGCGGCAGGACTTGCGAGGCTTGTGATTTGTCGGGGTAAACGAAAACAGCGGCAGGACTTGCGAGGCTTGTGATTTGTTGGGGTAAACGAAAACAGCGGCAGGACTTGCGAGGCTTGTGATTTGTTGGGGTAAACGAAAACAGCGGCAGGACTTGCGAGGCTTGTGATTTGTTGGGGTAAACGAAAACAGCGGCAGGACTTGCGAGGCTTGTGATTTGTTGGGGTAAACGAAAACAGCGGCAGGACTTGCGAGGCTTGTGATTTGTTGGGGTAAACGAAAACAGCGGCAGGACTTGCGAGGCTTGTGATTTGTCGGGGTAAACGAAAACAGCGGCAGGACTTGCGAGGCTTGTGATTTGTTGGGGTAAACGAAAACAGCGGCAGGACTTGCGAGGCTTGTGATTTGTTGGGGTAAACGAAAACAGCGGCAGGACTTGCGAGGCTTGTGATTTGTTGGGGTAAACGAAAACAGCGGCAGGACTTGCGAGGCTTGTGATTTGTTGGGGTAAACGAAAACAGCGGCAGGACTTGCGAGGCTTGTGATTTGTTGGGGTAAACGAAAACAGCGGCAGGACTTGCGAGGCTTGTGATTTGTTGGGGTAAACGAAAACAGCGGCAGGACTTGCGAGGCTTGTGATTTGTTGGGGTAAACGAAAACAGCGGCAGGACTTGCGAGGCTTGTGATTTGTTGGGGTAAACGAAAACAGCGGCAGGACTTGCGAGGCTTGTGATTTGTTGGGGTAAACGAAAACAGCGGCAGGACTTGCGAGGCTTGTGATTTGTTGGGGTAAACGAAAACAGCGGCAGGACTTGCGAGGCTTGTGATTTGTTGGGGTAAACGAAAACAGCGGCAGGACTTGCGAGGCTTGTGATTTGTTGGGGTAAACGAAAACAGCGGCAGGACTTGCGAGGCTTGTGATTTGTTGGGGTAAACGAAAACAGCGGCAGGACTTGCGAGGCTTGTGATTTGTTGGGGTAAACGCGAGATTTCAAAAACCCCAAAAGATAGAAGTGTGGCACCGTTAGATGTGGTGATCTGGACGGTCATTTCAAATTTCCAAAACGGGAGATCACTCGGCTCGGAAATTGGTCTCTCAAAATCTCAATTGTTGCCTGAGCTTAATTCCACGTTTTGACGTGTGCATCGCTCCGTGGCTTGTCGTCAACTAATTATATATCTGTCTACAACATGGACGTCGAAGCAGAATGATATTTGACGACTTTTGCAAAAATTAAGGCACATTCACATTACTTTGCGCCACCTTGTATAATAATAATAATGGTGATGGATTTCTAACAACAAATTATTCAATGTGAAACGGTCGCGGCGGTCGTCGACCTTGTTAAAAACACCGTTTATGTATCCATTGCACCTATAAGAAGTGGGTGGAGCCGCCGCGCGCCGCCCGCGCACGTTCGCACGAGTTAGAGCCAGTCCACACGGCGCGTTGCGTTGCGTCGTCGCAACGTGTCGCAACGCAAATATTGTGACGCAATGCCGGCCACACTGGCGCTGCGTCATCGCGTTTCTACGACGCAGTCGTAACGTTCCGTCGTCGCACAGCTGCGGCGAACATTTTGTAAAAACATCGCAGCCTATTTAAAAGTTTAGATATATGTTCCCAAGCTATTGTTTATAAATGTTTATTTTAAAATGTACATGTGACTTGTTCCATATAATTTCTCTTCCCTGACTGAATGCAATGAAGTAATCCAAGCCTAATTCTCAATGGTACTCATTTTACACTGCAAATAAAACTGTAAACCTGAATACAATACAAACATACGTAAAAAACTAAATGAGCTTGCGTGTGTTTTCTCCCTGTGAACGCACAAACAAGAGGGCGCGGCGGAGCGCGGCGCAATGAGTATACGTCGCGCCGCGCCGCGCCTCGCCGCGCCTCGCCGCGCCGCGCCGCGCCATGTGGACCGGCTCTGATTGCGTGGAGAGCGTTAGTTGCAAGTTTTCGTGGTGGATGTTGACCGGTGTGTGTGTGTGTGCAGGAGCGCGCGCACAGCGTGTGCGCGGGCGAGCGCAACTTCCACGTGCTGTACCAGCTGCTGGCCGGCGCCGACGTGCCGCTGCTCAGTGAGTCCGCGCCCGCGCCGCACACATTACACATTACCACGATAACGGCTTGTTTCAATCACGTTTGGGATCGTCTCTTTTAGAGTTTTTTTTTATATTTTAACTGGCCCGGATACGATGTCCTTTAAGCCATGACTGAGAAAATTAAATGAATGAAATGAACGAAATAAACGAATGAGTTTAAAATTAATATAGACGAAGTGTTTTCGTGGTGCTGCCGAAATAAAATAGTCCTTAATATTGAGATGGCGGGACGAGCTCGACCAGAATGGGTGCAACTGGCGCAAGACAGGGACGAGTGGAAAGAATGGGCAAAGACCGTTAGTGTCCCACTGCTAGGCAAAGGCGGGAGGCCTTTGCCCTAAAATAATAATAATAGTAACAAATATTGATAAGTGCTAACACATAACATTCACTAACAAGAGGCAAAATATTCCTGCTATTTACGAACTTAATAAGATACCCTTGAATGAAGTGAATACATTAGAGATGTGGGGGTAACGGTCGACAGTGGCCTTACTTTCGAACTCATATTGTCAATATAATTATAAAGTCGGCACAGCTAGTTGTGCCGTTTTGTCTCACGACAAATAAAGTCGTTCAAAGACCCCACAGCTATTATTCCCATTTATTGCAGGCTAGGAAGAAGTGTTTTAGAATGTAACAGTTCGATATGCGCGCATTCATAAAATATGTATGTATGTATGTGTCGGCTGGCACGTGCCACAATACGTGTAGAACTTCAAATTGAAATCATACGAGTCACGATTAGCTTTTATTATCTTAAGTCAGTAAATGCGCGCCGAAAACTATCACATACATTCTTTTTGTACAAGGTTATTCATAGCATAGTTTTATGGCCAGATTTCCTCGCGGACATCGGAGTTGAACTCCCACGACCGGGAAGTGGCTTATGTAACCGGAGAACGTTCCGATTGCCACAGTGGCCAACTAATATTGGACAACGTTCCCCTTTATACAGAATGTTAGCGCAGCACAATGGACTCCGCTCGTCCACACATATATTTGATGGTTGTTTACCCTCAACGGCGGCTAAACTCTATGCAATTGTAAATGGTCAACTGTACCTATTTGTTATTTTTTATTTTTTCTTTTCTATTTAGCCTTATCTCTGTTGAAATGTTGTTGCATTGTTATTGTTTATTGTAGTGTATATAGTGGGTGTCCCAAAGTAACGCAACATTTGTATCTGCCGTCATTTGTGCCGGACATTGTTGGTAACCCTGAAATAATAACCATTTGACGGCTGACAGTTTAGGTTCGTAAAGGTAGAGTGGTACACGATACAACATGTTTTCATTATTGAACAATATCTCAAAAATGTATGCCGGGGTACCTCAAGGGTCCGTTCTCTCTGCAACGCTATTCCTGCTGCATATCAACGATCTGCTTAAACCCGGTATTTTTTTGTATGCAGACGACAGCACCGTTGTAGAGAGATACATACCGGAGACACGAGCCAGCGGAGCACAAATACAGTCTCACAGGGAGGCGATGGTCGAGCGCATGAATTTTGCTTTGCAGGCAGTCTCCGATTGGGGCGATGCCAATCTAGTAAAATTCAATGCATCAAAGACCCAAGCGTGTCTATTCACCGCAAAACAGAGTCCCTTCAACCTGGTTCCAACTTTCCGTGATGTGTCCATTCCGGTGGCAAACCACTTTGAGTTGTTGAGTATCACCCTTACATCCAACCTCAATTTTGGCTCGTATATTGAGTTCAAGGCTACATTAGCTGCGAAGAAGTGGGGAGTCCTGGGGAAGGTCAGGTGGTATTTCACGCGAGGACAGCTTCTCAACCTTTACCAAGCACAAGTCCGGTCATGCATGGAATACTGCAGTCACCTCTGGGACGGCTCAGCTAAGTATCAGCTCGAAGCCTTGGACTCTATAGAGAGGTGGGCAACAGAGCTTATTTATTTATTTGTGTTAACAAACAGTTACTTTTAAGAAACTTAATTATAACTATATTGGCATGCATAGTGGTGTAAGTAACCCACATCGTTAACCGCTAGTTATGTATGCAAAGTGTTAAATGTAACAGTATCAAAAGTTAATAATATTTATTACAAAATATCAGTCATCAGGAGTGAAGACATACTCCGTCACACAATGTGCTTAATTTCAAGTTAACATTTGGTTTCTTAGTAAGTTTTAATACTTAAAGTTATCCAAGGGTATCGCTAAACAGAATAAGTTAATTTATCTTGAGTCGCCGGACAATTCCTCAACGACTTGCCTTCTGTAAGAGAAAGCAGAAAGGGCAAATATATCCAACGAGTTAATCTTCATTCAAAGTTCATCTCGTCAAGATGCCTAATTCAAATCTTGCGTCAATTTTGGGACACCCGTTATGATATTCAAGAAATAAATCACTCTAGTAGTATTAAAAAAATGTTTATTGTTGTTAGTTTAATTATCATATGCATGTATTGGCTGTAAGTTTTCCGAAAATAAATAAATACACCACCAGCAATAAAATAACAATATCAAAAGCAAAGCCTAGTGAGCGGCCGCGCCGTAGTGCAGCCACGTTGTGTCCGCGCAGAGCGGCTGAAGCTGCAGCGGTCGTGGGAGCAGTACCGCGTGCTGCGCGCCGCCGCCGCGCCGCCCGCCTCCCCGCGCCGCGCGCCCGCGCACCCCGCGCACCCCGCGCACCCCGCGCACCCCGCGCACCCCGCGCCGCACGCCGCCGCGCAGCACGACACCGACCACTTCGCGTTCACCAAGGTGAGCGCGCCGCCCCGCCCCGCCCCGCCCGCCCCGCCCCCCACTCGCTACATGGCAGGCACGTGTGCGCAGGCGGCGATGGCGACGCTGGGGCTCGGCGGCGGCGAGTGCGGCGCCGTGCTGCGGCTGCTGGCGTTCTTGCTCAAGCTCGGCAACGTGCAGTTCGAGCCGCAGCACAACATCGACGGCTCCATCGGCACGCGCATCCACCACCTGTACGGTGCGTACCCGCCCCGCGCCGCCCCGCCCCCGCGCTCCCCCCGCGCCTGACGCGTGCGCTCGTGTTGCAGAGCTGCGCGAGGCGTGCGCGCTGGTGGGCGTGGACGCGGACGCGCTGGCGGAGGCGCTGGCGGCGCCGGCGCACGCGCCGCACCTGCCCGCCGAGCCGCACCACGCCGCGCCCGCAGGTGAGCGCACGACGCGGCGCCGGCGCCGCGGGCCCGACGAGCTGTCCGATCGCATGATAACGAACGTATTGCAGAGGAGGCGGCGGAGGGCGCCGCGGAGACGGACGGCGAGGGCAGCGAGTGCAGCGAGTACGGCGAGTACGGCGGCGACGCGGAGTGGGCGCGCGCGGCGCTGGACCGGCTGCTGGGCGCGCTGTACTCGCGGCTGTTCACGTGGCTGGTGCAGCGGCTGAACGCGGCGCTGAAGCCGCGCGGCGCCGGCGGCGGCGGGCGCGCGGCGCTGGCGCTGCTCGACGTGTACGGGTTCGAGTCGCTGGCGCGCAACGGGCTCGAGCGGCTGCTCATCAACTACGCGGCCGAGCGCGTGCAGGCGGCCGTGACCGGCGCCACGCTGCGCCGCGAGCAGGAGGAGTACGCGCGCGAGGGGCTCGCGTGGCGCGCGCTGCCCTACCGCGACCACGAGGCCGCCGCCGAGCTGCTGGACGCCGGGCCCGAGTCCGTGCTGGGCGCGCTGCGCGACGCGGCCGCGCGCGCCGCGCCCGACGCCGCGCTGCTGGCGCGCCTGGCGCGGCGCCGCCACCCGCGCCTGCGCGTGGCGCCGCCCGACCGCTTCACCGTGGCGCACTTCGCCGGCGCCGTCACCTACTGCGCGCGCGGCATGGTGTGCAAGAACCGCGACGCGCTGTGCCGCCGCTGCGGCGGCGCGCTGGGCGGCGCGCGCGACGCGCTGCTGGCCGAGCTGTTCGCGGCCGAGCGCGCCGCCGCGCCGCCCTCGCCGCGCCGCCCCGCCGCGCTCTCGTGCCGGCAGCGCGCGCTGGTGGGCGCGCTGGTGCGGCGCCTGCCGCCCGCGCCGCGCCTCGTGCGCTGCCTGCGCGCCGACGCGCTGCTGCGCCCTCATCACTTCGACGCGCAGCTGCTGCGCCACCAGATCCGCACGCAGGGGTGAGCCGCGTCCCCGCCCGCGCCCCGCCCCCGCCCCCGCGCCGCGCGCCCGCTGACTGACCGCTCGCGCGCAGGATCCTGGAGATGGCGCTGCTGCGGCGCGCCGGGTGGTGCGAGTCGATGTGCGCGCGCGCGGCGGTGGCGCGCTACGGGCTGCTGGCGCCACGCGGGGCGCGCGCCGCGTCGCCCGCGCCCCCCGCGGCCCCCGCGGACGCCGACGTGCGCGCGGCGCGCTCGCTGCTGCGCGCGCTGCCGATCCCGAGCGCGGAGTTCGCGTACGGCCGCACGCGCGTCTTCATCCGGAGCCCGAGGACGGTCAGTCCCATTATATATTTCATCAAGAACCCCGTTAACTTCGGTGCCGCGGAGGCGGCCGGAGGACGACGTCGACTAGTTGTAGAGATCAATCGATAATTTTTTAAATGTATTTTTTCATATCTATTTTCTAATTCAATAAATTTTCATAATGTACCATAATCAACAATTTCATTTTAATTAGCATGCTGTGTTCTCTTCAAGAAGGTCGTACACTCACATGCTGTAACCTGTTCAATGTTATTTTAAGCAAGACCTGTGTACAGGCCAGTTTAAAGATCCAAAAACAAAAAAGTTACCGTATTACATGTTTAAGTTTAAATAAATAAATAAATTATACTAAATGTAGCTGCAGTTTTCCTAAAAGAATAAATAAATAAAAAAACACTTGATAGTGGAGCACATGTAACGCCTTAGAAGAGCCAGTGTAATTGTTCACGTGATGTGTTGTATGTGCGGCGGCCGCAGGTGTGGGAGCTGGAGGCGCTGCGCGCGGCGCGCGTGGCGGCGCTGGTGGTGGTCGCGCAGCGCGCGTGGCGCCGCCACCGCGAGCGGCGCGCGCACGCCGCGCAGGCCGTGCTGGCGCGCGCGTGGCGGCGGCGGCGCGCGGCGCGGCGCGCGGCGGCGGCGGGCGGCGCGCGCGCGGGCTGCGTGCGCGCGTGGGCGGCGCGCGCCGTGTGGCGCTGGTGGTGCGCGTGCGCGCGGCGCCGCTACCTGCTGGCGCTGTGGGCGCGGCTGCCGGCGCGGCACCGCTCGCCGGCGTGCGGCGCGTGGCCGGCGCCGGCCGCGCCGCGCCTGCTGGGCCGCGCCGACGCGCTGCTGCGCCGGCTGCACCACGCCTGGCGCTGCCGCGAGTTCCGCGCCGCGTTCGACCAGACGGCGCGCAACCGCATGCGCGAGAAGGTGACGTGCTCGGCGCTGTTCCGCGGCCGCAAGGCGACGTACGCCGCCAGCGTGGCGCACCCCTTCGTGGGCGACTACGTGCGGCTGCGCGCGTCGGCCGCGTGGCGGCGCGGCGCCGGCGCGGCCGCGGACCGGTACGTGGTGTTCGCGGACGTGGCCGGCAAGGTGGCGCGCGCGTCGGGCCGCGTGGCGCGCTGCCTGTGCGTCGTGTCCACGGCGGCGCTGCTGCTGCTGGAGGCGCGCTCGCTGCGCGTGAAGCGGCGCGTGCCGGCGCACCTCGTGTACCGCCTGTCGCTGTCGCCGCACGCGGACGACGTGCTGGTGGTGCACGCGCGCGCGCCGCCGCCGCCGCCCGGCGCCGCGCGCGACGCGCCCGACGCGCCCGACGCGCCCGGCTGCCTGTTCGCGGTGAGTGCCCGCCGCCCCCGCCCCGTAATTTTGATAGCATTGTTTTTCTAATTGTTTCGTTCTTTCTCGAAGTAATGTATAGCTTAGTAAGTTAGTTTTGTTTTTGTAAATTCTATATTTGGATAAATACTTGAATTTCTCTTTAAGTGCTTTTTTCAACGCTGGTGAATACCATTTAGGAAAAAATTCGTTTCTTACATTTCTAGTCGGTATAAATTTGTTTTTTAGAGTTGTAATGAAGTTGTAAAAGAAACTAACAGCATCCTCTAGACTACGCTGAGAGAACTGATTATCCCAGTCGGTTTCAGATATTTTAGAATTTATCGACTCATAGTCACCTCTATTATATAGATATCTGACGTATGTCAACGGTTGTAAGCTGGGAATATCGCAAAATAAAGTACGTATTAACAGAGCTTTGTGGTGGGGGTCAATAGGTACCAAAGGGTCATCACAGTCTGACACAATTACATCATCATTCGACAGAACCAGATCTAATATTTTTCCGTGGTTGTTTACTATTCCATTAAATTGGCATAAGTTATGTAAATAAAGGTCATCAATCAAAGTGATCTCATCCCTGCTACAAACATTTGTAGGTTGTAATGTTGACATGCCAGTGATACGATTCCAAATTATAGAACTTAAGTTAAAATCACCGATTATTAAATACTTGTCGTTTGGATAATTCAAGGTCAAGTCATCTAGTTTAGTCAAACAGTTATTTAGCTGCTGCGAGAATGACAACCCAAGATTCTGTTTACATAAGTAGATAACACATAAATGGACTTTAATAATTTTAGAGTGATAATGTTTTAATGAAATAGTAAGCCATAAATCTTCCGCTGACGAATGATACCGTGGCTGGGCCGTAGTTGAAATGTCCCTTCGTATAGCTATAAGCACGCCACCCCCCCCCCCCCTTGTCTGTCCCGTTATCTCCAGATCCCTATCCCGCCGCCACACTATGTACCGGTCATCAAATAGTTCTGAACTCACCACACCCTCAACAAGCCACGTTTCTGTTAAAACAATCACGTCGTACGAACTGAGACAAAGATTCCTATAAAAAGTTAATGTTTTAGAAAGTAATCCGCGAACATTCTGATAGTAAACTGGTGGTGGTACTGGTGGTAGGTTTCTCGTATGCGAGAGGCCGTCTGGGTGGGTACCATCGCTTTGTCAGTTATTCAACCGCCAAGCAGTAGTGCGCGAGCATTATTGTGTTCCGGCTTGAAGGGCATTGTAGCCAGCGAAATCACTGGGCATTATGAGACTCAACAGCTAATTGTCTCAGGGTGACGAGCGCAGTGCAGCGCCGCGCATGATTTTGCAAAACAAAGTTCTGGGTGGTGCTGTTATTGTTATGGGTTGGCGTATTGCTTACCATCAGGCAAACGACCAGCTCGTCTCGTCATTCCGTTACATAAAAAAAAAGTAAATATTTAATTTATTTTTATCATCCATTTTCGAAGGTAAGTAATAGAAGAAGAATAGCAATTGAATAAAGCAAGTATTTATATTGTAATTCCAGGAAAAACAAAGTTGTATTGAAATAGTACCTACATATTATTAGTAAAAACTCAAACTCCGTGTCGTCAATAAGAACAATAGATGAATAGGTGCGATAAGGCGGGCAATAGCAGTAGGCATCGGTAGATGGCACAGGTGCGAAAGAGAGGTGAGCTACTTTAGCAAAACAAAAGACTCTTACCTGCTGACAAAGGCGAGTCGGCTGGACAGACGTACACAGTGTGGATTTAAGTAACAATGATACAATATTATTTAGATTTCGAAACGCTATTATTAAAGTGAAGTATTTATGTATAATAAAAAAATTATAAAGTGGTTTATTATAAGATTTTAAGCTGATTGATAGATAATGCATGTAATAGATATCTAAGTGGACACATTCTAGGACATTTTGTTTAAATCACTTTCCTTAGTGATGACGAGAATTTGAGAAGTATCGTTCTTCCAAATGTGGATCTTCCCGAACTTCACCCACACATAGCAAAATCCCTTCTCTTTAGCCATAGTCTTGACCTTGGTCAGCAAGTTCTTCGATTCCGCGGTCAGATGATCATTTACGAAGACCCGCTGCTGGAAGTTCTGGAAGCCAAGATCGGCTGCCGTCAAGGTTTTGTA
This sequence comes from Petrophora chlorosata, assembly GCA_951640565.1. Lineage (NCBI taxonomy): Eukaryota > Metazoa > Arthropoda > Insecta > Lepidoptera > Geometridae > Petrophora > Petrophora chlorosata. The sequence goes on along the minus strand of OX621198.1, from coordinate 18,173,920 downwards.
AAATCGCGCGGCTGCTACAAATTCTTCTTTAACGTAGCGGTTGATGAAGCTGACTATGATAGACTTCTCCTTGGAGTTGTGAACAGGAACTCTATACACATAGTTGATGTGTGTTTTGGGAAAGAGGCAGTTCACCTTCTTGCTAACAGACTCCACAATCATGAAGAGGTTCTCATCCTTCTTGGTTGGAATCCCTTTGATTTCGACATTGTTGAGACGAGACCTTTGTTCACTCGCGGATATCTGAGACTTAAAGAGCACAACTTCACTCTGCAGAGAGCTGGCTTTCGCTTCCCACTGTTCAACGTCGGAAACTCTGACCTCCAATCCGGAGACCTTACCAGTGAGATTACCGATTCTATTGTTGGTGAATTCGTTGGAAGCTTTCAGATCAGATACTTCTTCCTTAATGGTCTTTACGTCTTCAACTAGTGAGGGCATCCCGGCGAGCTGAGTTTTTATTCCCTTAATCTCCCTAAGCACAACCTCCAAGGTTACAGGCTCAGAGCCAGTGACTGGTGATGGGGTCGGTGATAGTGTTCTGCAAGAGGTGCATTTCCAGGCAGCACGCCTATCCGAACCCAGCTTTCTCCTTCCAACTTCCGATATTTGAGCGCAGCCAAAGTCCAAGTGTTTCTTGCAGGAGCCACACTGCACTCCGTCATTAAACTCAATTCCACACGATGTGCTCTTCATTGTGATAGTAGAAAAAATAAAATGTTGACAATCTCTAAAATTTCTAAAATTAGAATACGCGTGCGTTCTATACGAGTGCTCACAGCTGACTGAGCGTCGAGTGTGTTGCAGGGCGAGGGCGCGCGGCGCCGGCGCGGCGACGTGGTGCTGCGCACGTGCCACGTGCTGGAGCTGGCCACCAAGCTGTTCCTGGTGGTGCAGAACGCGGTGGGCGCGCCGCCGCACGTCAACATCGCCACGGAGTGAGTGTCCGCCCCCGCCCCCGTGCGGTGCGGCGGCGCGGCGGCTGACCGGCGCGCGTGTTGCAGGTTCGAGGCCAACTTCGGCGCGTCGGTGGTGACGGTCGCGTTCCACGCGCTGGGCGCGCTGGGCGAGGAGGGCGCGGCGGGCGCGCGCCTGCTGCGCCGCGCCGACCGCATGGACGTGCTGCTGTAGCCGCGCCCCGCCCCGCGCGCCGCGCCCCGCGCGCCCCGCGCGCCCCGCGACTCGCACCGCAGTGTTCGTACTCTAACGAGATTACCCCGCTCTAGGATCTTATGACGCCGTAGTGTGTAGGAGGCCGGGGGCGCGCATCGCGAGGCAGAGGCCTGATGTTGCACAATCGTTTAAGTACCTTTTACTCACCGACGTTTTTGTCCGATTTCATAGTTTGTCCGCGATGTCGTCGGTAGCCAGCGAGTCGCGACAGAGCTCGGCTCGCTCCCGAGACGAGCGCTCGGTAGCCAGCGAGTCGCGACAGAGCTCGGCTCGCTCCCGAGACGAGCGCTCGGTAGCCAGCGAGTCGCGACAGAGCTCGGCTCGCTCCCGAGACGAGCGCTCGGTAGCCAGCGAGTCGCGACAGAGCTCGGCTCGCTCCCGAGACGAGCGCTCGGTAGCCAGCGAGTCGCGACAGAGCTCGGCTCGCTCCCGAGACGAGCGCTCGGTAGCCAGCGAGTCGCGACAGAGCTCGGCTCGCTCCCGAGACGAGCGCTCGGTAGCCAGCGAGTCGCGACAGAGCTCGGCTCGCTCCCGAGACGAGCGCTCGGTAGCCAGCGAGTCGCGACAGAGCTCGGCTCGCTCCCGAGACGAGCGCTCGGTAGCCAGCGAGTCGCGACAGAGCTCGGCTCGCTCCCGAGACGAGCGCTCGGTAGCCAGCGAGTCGCGACAGAGCTCGGCTCGCTCCCGAGACGAGCGCTCGGTAGCCAGCGAGTCGCGACAGAGCTCGGCTCGCTCCCGAGACGAGCGCTCGGTAGCCAGCGAGTCGCGACAGAGCTCGGCTCGCTCCCGAGACGAGCGCTCGGTAGCCAGCGAGTCGCGACAGAGCTCGGCTCGCTCCCGAGACGAGCGCTCGGTAGCCAGCGAGTCGCGACAGAGCTCGGCTCGCTCCCGAGACGAGCGCTCGGTAGCCAGCGAGTCGCGACAGAGCTCGGCTCGCTCCCGAGACGAGCGCTCGGTAGCCAGCGAGTCGCGACAGAGCTCGGCTCGCTCCCGAGACGAGCGCTCGGTAGCCAGCGAGTCGCGACAGAGCTCGGCTCGCTCCCGAGACGAGCGCTCGGTAGCCAGCGAGTCGCGACAGAGCTCGGCTCGCTCCCGAGACGAGCGCTCGGTAGCCAGCGAGTCGCGACAGAGCTCGGCTCGCTCCCGAGACGAGCGCTCGGTAGCCAGCGAGTCGCGACAGAGCTCGGCTCGCTCCCGAGACGAGCGCTCGGTAGCCAGCGAGTCGCGACAGAGCTCGGCTCGCTCCCGAGACGAGCGCTCGGTAGCCAGCGAGTCGCGACAGAGCTCGGCTCGCTCCCGAGACGAGCGCTCGGTAGCCAGCGAGTCGCGACAGAGCTCGGCTCGCTCCCGAGACGAGCGCTCGGTAGCCAGCGAGTCGCGACAGAGCTCGGCTCGCTCCCGAGACGAGCGCTCGGTAGCCAGCGAGTCGCGACAGAGCTCGGCTCGCTCCCGAGACGAGCGCTCGGTAGCCAGCGAGTCGCGACAGAGCTCGGCTCGCTCCCGAGACGAGCGCTCGGTAGCCAGCGAGTCGCGACAGAGCTCGGCTCGCTCCCGAGACGAGCGCTCGGTAGCCAGCGAGTCGCGACAGAGCTCGGCTCGCTCCCGAGACGAGCGCTCGGTAGCCAGCGAGTCGCGACAGAGCTCGGCTCGCTCCCGAGACGAGCGCTCGGTAGCCAGCGAGTCGCGACAGAGCTCGGCTCGCTCCCGAGACGAGCGCTCGGTAGCCAGCGAGTCGCGACAGAGCTCGGCTCGCTCCCGAGACGAGCGCTCGGTAGCCAGCGAGTCGCGACAGAGCTCGGCTCGCTCCCGAGACGAGCGCTCGGTAGCCAGCGAGTCGCGACAGAGCTCGGCTCGCTCCCGAGACGAGCGCTCGGTAGCCAGCGAGTCGCGACAGAGCTCGGCTCGCTCCCGAGACGAGCGCTCGGTAGCCAGCGAGTCGCGACAGAGCTCGGCTCGCTCCCGAGACGAGCGCTCGGTAGCCAGCGAGTCGCGACAGAGCTCGGCTCGCTCCCGAGACGAGCGCTCGGTAGCCAGCGAGTCGCGACAGAGCTCGGCTCGCTCCCGAGACGAGCGCTCGGTAGCCAGCGAGTCGCGACAGAGCTCGGCTCGCTCCCGAGACGAGCGCTCGGTAGCCAGCGAGTCGCGACAGAGCTCGGCTCGCTCCCGAGACGAGCGCTCGGTAGCCAGCGAGTCGCGACAGAGCTCGGCTCGCTCCCGAGACGAGCGCTCGGTAGCCAGCGAGTCGCGACAGAGCTCGGCTCGCTCCCGAGACGATCGCTCGGTAGCCAGCGAGTCGCACTCGGTGCTCGGCGCGGCTTCGGTTGTGCTCGGTATTATAGGTAGCGACCAAAACAATCTGACCACCTATCGCCCGACTCAAGCCCCAATGCTCCACTACACTTACACTACACACCACCCACTGTCATAACTAAAGCAAGAAAACAACACTCTGGCGGCATCACATCTGCACTCGGCACTCGGCACTCGGCACTCGGCACTCGGCACTCGGCACCGCTCGGTGCCATCCACCCACAGCAGGATGTTAAGACTACAATCTTAAATCAGATTTTCGATAATTCAAGTAATACCAAAGATATGTAATGGTTTAGGCACGCTCCGTCCCTTTCTAGCGAAACGTGTTTTGTTCGTGGCTTGTGGCATCTCGAGGGAGCCGCTATCAAACAATGATTTCATAAAAGCTGTTGGCATTTCTTCCTAACTACTGAATTTTAAATGGCTGTAAAATTAAAAGTAAAGTTGGCCTCATCAGGTTCTTAATGGTTTTCGCGGCGGTAAATTTGGTTGCTCTAATAGTGAATGAATAGTGAATCTGTGTTCTTAGATTCGCGGACAAACTTAATCGGACAAGTGGCTTTCGATCGGTTCGCCCCAATGTTTTATACACATTTCAGTAATTTAAGGAAGCGGGATGGCGCGCCCCCGTGCCTTGTGTACCAGTAAGTAACGTATGAAGCATTAGTCAGTAATTGAATGAATTGTGTTACTGTTGCGGCACCGTCCGCGTCGCCCGCCCGCGCTCGGCGCCCCTCACCTGGCGCCCCACGCCCGGCGCCCCTCACCTCGCGCCCCACGTCCGGCGCCCCTCACCTCGCTCCCTCCTACGTTGTTTTCGCTGAGGAAGACGTGGTTGTTCAGTTGTTGACACGCATAGAGCGCTGCGGTCGCGTGTTCTCGTACTAGTTCCTATCTAGGTCCATGGTGGAACTACTGTTTCTATTGTGTGTGCTCCCGAATTATAGTTCCATTATTGTTTTCGAGTTCTTAAAGTAAATCAAAAACGTGGTATAAATATCCCGTTTCTAAACTTAGTTGTAAGTCATTTGAAAACGGTACGAAAATAAGATCCATGGTACAATGTTACGAACATGACTCAAAAAGTATGGTATCGTAGTTTTCGTACCTTCTGACAAAGCTAATTCGATGGATTATTGAAAATTTGAATGTGACAATAATTTAACGACAGATTAATGTCGTCTTTAAAGTTCGTCGATCGTTTCTGCAACTAAGTAGGAAACTTATACTTTATAAGTAGGTGTTAGAAATGAGCGCCGGAGAACGACCGCGGCGTAAGTTCCAGCGCTCAAAAAGGGCATAATTGGCGCGGGAAATAAGGCTGCTAGGCTCAAGTGGGACTCGGCGGGTCACATTATTAAGTTGCACCCTGATCACTGGGCTAAGACCACAACGCAACACAAAGGTGCCTGGAGGTGGAAGACGGCGCTATGGCCGGGCCAAAGGGAGATGGAGAGATGACCTGGGTGCGTACCAGGAGGCTCGGTGTGAAGTGGCGCAAAACAGGGACGTCTGGGACTTGGGGGAGACCTTGGCCCAGCATTAGGAAAGCACAGGTTAAAAAAATTGAAGAAAATGTACGACAAACAGAAGTATGAGATATATTATGAGCTTCTGCCAAAGATGTGTCTGCCAATCGATAGGATGCGACATTACATTCTGCCATAGGAGTTCTGCTAGAAAAGGGGGAACCTTTCTGAATAGGTACATGTTGATTTCCCAAAAAGTGTACGTAAAGTGCGAAACATCAGGAGACCGGAAACACTGGAAAGTTATACACTAAGGTTGTTGGGTGTATTTAAATGATTGATGATTAAGTTGATCTCGTTGTGTGGCCGACCTGCAGCGTGTGGCCGATCTGCAGCGTGTGACCAACCTGCAGTGTGTGGCCGACCTGTGGCGAACAATTTAATGAAACAAATTCATGTTTTTCAAGAACTTATTAAGAAAAGAGAACTCTAAATATACTAAAAATGTTAAGGCCACACGTCGCCGCCCGCGCCGCGCCGTGCAAATGTTAAGGCCACGCGTCGCCGCCCGCGCCGCGCCGTGCAAATGTTAAGGCCACGCGTCACCGCCCGCGCCGCGCCGTGCAAATGTTAAGGCCACGTGTCGCCGCCCGCGCCGCGCCGTGCAAATGTTAAGGCCACGCGTCGCCGCCCGCGCCGCGCCGTGCAAATGTTAAGGCCACGTGTCGCCGCCCGCGCCGCGCCGTGCAAATGTTAAGGCCACGTGTCGCCGCCCGCGCCGCGCCGTGCAAATGGCCATCGGCGCTCATAAAGAAGTATATTTAGGTATAGCATATAATAACATTTTTGTCGAAAAATATATTTTTTAAAGATTTCCGTCAAGAAGTTCCATTGCCCATCTTCCGTCTCCATCATCAGCAGAGTTATTCTAATTCATTCGACTCGTTCGTCGGAAGGTCCCGCCACGGAAATGTTTACGAAGAAAGCTTTGTAATGGTAGAAAACTAATTTCATGGTAGAAAATTTGATAACGAGAAATCTCAAGTAAGTCTGCATTTTAATTTCAAAACGTTTCGCTTAAATTTCAATAACACATATTGCAAGTCACAGATATATACTATTTGTACCTACTCCAAACAAAACTTTGTTTGAAGTAATTTTAAAACAAAAGTGCAAAGTAGCCTCGTAAATGTCAACATCGGATTTCGGAACTTTCCGACGGGTTTCCGAGAAACGTTATTCTTAAATCCAAATTCGAAAATGTTTGACACTCCAATTCGGATATCATGCGCAAATATTTCCGAGAGCAATTTGCTGTTGGAAACGCTTACGAAATTCGGAAATTCCATATTTATGTAAAAAAAATAATTAACTACGGTAATTATATTGTGAAGTTAGTGTTGAATCAATAGGGGTTTACCTTCTGTTTTGTGGTTTTGCCCCAAAATTACTAATTCTTTTACCAACTTTTAGGTTATTATTATAACAATACATTGTTTCCATTTTTGTTGAGTAGAGAGAACACATTATAGTGCTATAAACAGAGAGAAAGAATAGGCGTTATTACTTTACAGAACCGCTAGCTGATGCGACGAATCAAAACCAATCACAAATTCGCGGTAATTTGCTGATCAGCTGATAATCATTTGACATTTGATAAACTGGTGCATAGAGTATGTAACAAGAGTGATAACATGCGTCTATACATTTTGTGAGTTATACAAACCGACACTGAACTACCAAAATAGTCTCTTTTGCACTCTAGTAAAAAGTATAATATATTCATGAAAGAAAAAGGTAGCAGTAGTTACTTCGTGTATAGGCCACTTTTTTGTGATGACGTCACGTAGCTCCGCTTTTCGGCCGGGTCGGCCATTTTTAGTCACAGTGACTTAACCGATTTACGGTTCAACTTTCGTAGTATTCTTCTCTAGTATTCTGTTTACATAATTTGTGAATATTTAATGTTTATGTGTATTGTGGTTATGAATGAAGTGTGTAAGATCATCATCAGTGGAATTGCATGTACTAGAAGGTGGCCGGATTTTATTCCATTTTGTATTATTTTGTGTGATTATTCCACCCGTTCTTTTTTAGGGTTCCGTACCTCAAAAGGAAAAAAAACGGAACCCTTATAGGATCACTTTGTTGTCCGTCTGTCTGTTACGACCCAAAAATCTCGGGGACGCGTGAAGGTATCGTGTAAATGAAAACCATATTCTCAGGTACACAATCCCTTGAAGCTGTGAAAAATCAAACTTCTAAGTTAACGTAAAAAAAGATACGGCCGTTTATACAGCACAAAATGTATATTTTGACACTCAATGGGATCAAAATGTATAGGGTACTTTCCATTGACCTAGAAATATGAAATTTGGCAAGTAATATCGGCATATACTACAGGTACAGGAAAAATATTCTTTATTTAAAGTACATAATCAATCATCGAGGTTAAATATGTACCTACAAATTTGTACGTAGCCCTCCTCGGTGGGAGAGTTCGACTCGCATTTGTCCGGTTTTTTTTTTAATGGTAGAAGTCCTTTATAGCTTTTTATAATCAATGGTTTGGTGAGATGTTGACATTTACGAGGCTACTTTGCACTTTTGTTTTAAAATTACTTCAAACAAAGTTTTGTTTGGAGTAGGTACAAATAGTATATATCTGTGACTTGCAATATGTGTTATTGAAATTTAAGCGAAACGTTTTGAAATTAAAATGCAGACTTACTTGAGATTTCTCGTTATCAAATTTTCTGCCATGAAATCCGTTTTCTACCATTACAAAGCTTTCTTCGTAAACATTTCCGTGTCGGAACTTTCCGACGAACGAGTCGAATGGATTAGAATAACAATGCAGATCAGCTGGTTGTCACCATAATATTGCTTGTCATCGGACTTTGACAAGTATGCAATATTTCAACGCCATAAGATAAGAGGAAGAGGTTCTGATTCAGCTTGCAAGATTTGACCCGAACAAGCATAAGTACAAGCATTGCAAGTTTAATATAAAAAAAAGTTAAATAAGTACCTAAGCTTTTAAATATGTACTAAGTTTAGCTCCATCTTTTGACTATAAAGTTCAAATAATAGGAAATGCGGAGTAAGCCAAAGTAGACTAGTACATTTGAGGACGTACGAGACGCGAGTGACGAGATGAGAAGCGCGGGCGGGCGGGCCGGGCGACGGGCGGGCGGGCCGGGCGCCGGGCGCCGGGCGCCGGGCGGGCGGGCCCTTCTGTTGAACGATATAACTAATGTTACGTTTTAAACGAATGATTAATATACGAAAGTTTTATCGTTTTTAATAAAATGTTACTAAAAATGAACCTGTTTTTTCTTCAAAAGGTGCCTTCCACAATCGAACTAGGTAGGTCTACAATCATTCATCAAACACGGTATCTAAAACTGATGCCAAGAAATTACCAAATCGGTAGCTTAGACGTGTAGGTAGTCTCGCAAATCTATTGCCTGGCCGAGCGGCTCTCGCCGACAGTTGCCTGTCCGAGCGGCTCTCGCCGACAGTTGTCTGTCCGAGCGGCTCGCGCCGACAGTTGCCTGTCCGAGCGGCTCTCGCCGACAGTTGTCTGTCCGAGCGGCTCGCGCCGACAGTTGCCTGGCCGGCTGCGGCCACCTCGCTGCACTGGATCAGAAGTATGTTTGTGGCAGTGTTCGCGGCCGCTTACACTATTATTCATTAGTCCGACTAACCTGTCGGCAGCGCGCGCGCGGCTCACGAGCCGCCGCGCTAGTAGTTTTATGTATATATTCTGTGGTACCAGGTGGAGTTTCGAGAGGGATATCGTGGCCAAATCCGAAACTGAGAAATAGAGCTAAGTGGTGTCAGGAGTCATGGTCCAGTCACGATAAACACAAATTACATATAATACCTTAATTTTAAATCTGTCACTTGGCCGTGAAGTCAAACCGATTGGTTTTAAACAAATATGACGCTGTATTATTTTTATTTATTTGAAATAGCAAACAGCTACCTATACATTATAAAGTATACATAACTTAAAGTTATACAAAATTGTTATTAATAATGCAGCCCACAACGCTACTCACATATTATTATACAGAGTTAACATAAACTTACCGCCAGATTGTCATTGGATATAACCATAGACTTTAAAGTTGAGCTACGTGAATCATACTAATTATATAAAGGTACACGAATGAGATTACATATAAAAAAGTGATAAAATTTAAACATATAAGTACAATTAATGCAAAATCACAAAATATTGTTATAATAATAGAATTAGTGTGCTGACCATCTATTTGCGCCACAGAGTGCAAGCGCATCCAGTGGACAAACATCTGGGTGTCCCAACGGTCCGCCAAAGTGGCCAGGATGCTGTTGGTGCTGGCGTGCAAACGACTCAACAGCGATGCACTACGTTTTCTGATGATGGCATGAAAGCCATCTATCCTCAGATCCGCAAACATACTGGAAGCGCTGCAGAAGCGCGGCAGCCCCATCAGCACCCTAAGACCGTTATTGTACTGGACGCGCAGGTCACTGTATGTCCGCTGCGTATAGTGAACACATAGACTGCACGTGTAGAAGGATTGACAGTTAGCCCTAAACAGCGTCGCCTTCACTTGCTTGTACATCGTGCAAATCTACGAGCCAACATGTTGCTGCGGACAGCCAGCCATCTGCGCTCCCTCTCAATATCTAGGTTCTCTCTAAGATCCCCAGTGACTCAGTGACCCAAATACTTAAACTGCGTCACCACATTTAGCACAGTACCGCTCAAGGTTACTTGCGGCACTGAATATGTTTTCGAGCGAGCTTTGAAAAGCATGAGCTCGCTTTTCCATATTTGTATCAGTATTTGAGGCCATGGGCAACCGCATGGGACTCGCAAATTGACAACAGTCTCTTTAGTGCTCCAATCGAGGGGCTCAGCAGCACCATATCGTCAGTATAACTGATATTGTTAACACAAACTCCGTCTATTTGACATCCAACCCCAGTGCTACTTACTGAGCTCCTCAATTAGGTTATTCAAGTAGAGGTTAAAAAGCATGGGAGAGGTTAAGCCCCCCTGCCTTACCCCACATTCCAACTGGTACTCCTCCGACAACGCCCCACTCCACCTTACGCGGTTTACCTGGTGATTATACCAGTACTGAAACAGGGATGCTAATTCCGGGGGCAAGCTGGTAACTTCTCCCATGGAAACTCATACGACACCTCGTCGAAAGCCTCAGAGAGGTCCAGGAAACACGCGTCAACTGGAGTTTTCCTATCCGTGTAGTACTTTACAGTCTGCTTGAGGGAGAGGATGGCACTTTCAATGTTGATCAATGCTTCCATTGATTGCTTCCAACCGAACAAGTCTAATAACTATCCCTTAAAATCTATCCTGTAATTTTTAAATATACTGTTGTTTGTTAACTAAGTGCAAAAATATCAATTGTATCAAATGTGTTATTGTACTTAAGTGTCTACCATCCGGCGGATAGGAGCTCGCTGCCGATACTTTGTGTGACATCTATAATGCCTAGGACACAGATACTTGCGTTGCACTCGCTCAATGGCATCTACATATTTATTATAATAGGGATCCCAAACGGGCACCGCATACCCTAGTTGGGAGCGTACAAGATACAGATAAGTAGAAGTGCGTCTAAAATCAGAAGAAGACTTCCTTACAAAACCGTACATTTTGAAAGCTTTATTTACAATGTTATCGACATGTTCATTTAATGATAGTTTAGTATCTAGCTGTACACCTAGGTCACGCAGCGCATTCACTTGAGTCAAATGTACACTTAGGTCACGCAGCGCATTCACTTTAGTCAAATGTACACCTAGGTTTCGCAGCGCATTCACTTTAGTCAAATGTACGCCTAGGTCACGCAGCGCATTCACTTTGGTCAAATGTACACCTAGGTCACGCAGAGCATTCACTTGAGTCAAATGTACACCTAGGTAACGCAGCGCATTCACTTGAGTCAAATGTACACCTAGGTCACGCAGCGCATTCACTTTGGTCAAATGTACACCTAGGTCACGCAGCGCATTCACTTGAGTCAAATGTACAACTAGGTCTTTTTTTTTTTTTACACTTAATAGATCCATGTTTGGCCACTATCACGCCTGATGTGAAGCGATGATGTGGCCTAAGATGAAGCACATAGATCTAGAGAGAGACGGCAGTTAAGCAGCTGCTCAGACCCGTCTCCCCGATGGTTCACCGAACATCATCCCGAAACACGACTAGGTCGCTTGACGGTATGGCTTTGTCACGAGGATTATATAGGATTACCATCCGGTGTTCATCAATAGCAAGACGATACCGCACGAAAATACGGCCAAGTACCTTGGCATGACACTAGACGCAAAGCTTCGCTGGAAGGCACATATCAAAAAGAAACGCGACGAGTTGGAACTTCGCTATAGGAAAATGTATTGGCTACTTGGGAGGCATTCTACGTTGTCAGTGCACAATAAAGTACTATTGTACAAACAAATCCTCATGCCAATATGGACGTATGGTATCCAGCTGTGGGGGTGTACCAACCAAAGCAATGTAGCAATGATACAAAGATTCCAAAACAAAGTACTCAGGGGTATCGTAAACGCTCCGTGGTATATTCGAAATGACGACCTCCATCGGGACCTGAAAGTGGACCTCGTTACTAATGTTATTAAAAAGTTCGCCGATACTCACGAATGTAGACTTCACCATCACGTGAACGTCGAGGCTATCCAGCTCCTCGACACCACAGACCTAGTGAGAAGGCTCAAAAGGACAAAACCTTTTGAGTTAGTGTAGTGAAGTGACAGTGTATCGTAGTACCTATACATAATTTAGTGCTACCCGTAAAGAACACAACAACAAAGTGTCTTCGCCTTAATACAGACAGTAAGAAAAGTGTTCATGGACACATTCTTAGTTATACTATACTTAGCAATTTAAGTCAAAGTTAAATTACTTATTTGTCTTATTAGGCTAGATTGTAATGTTAATGGGATGTCTTTTAGAGACAGATCAATAAAAAAAAAAAAAGTTAGTACGTAATTCCGAACGTGTTTGTCTTTGAGGTCGAATTCAAAATCGGAACAGTCGGAACTTCGAAAGGGCTGGTCTTTGTCTCTCTCTGTTTCTAATGGCGGGAAAGAGATAGAGTGTGAATGTTTCGCATTGCATGATTAACCCAAGGCTGAATAAGATATTCGCGGCTTTCTGAAATTAAAAAGTTACTTTGTCTCACTCAGTGAGCAAAATCGCATTTTGCTCACTGATTTCAGGCAGCAAAACCTACATGTTTGAGCTACTGAAGTGAAAAGTTTATTTACCTCCTAAAGGGTTCTCGCTGCTGAAGTGAAAAGTTGTGTGTTACACGAGAGCAATCGTTGAATCCTTCGCTTGCTCAGGATTCAAAATCAGCACTCGCAGCAAAAAACGACTTTGCTCTCTTGTTGCACAAATAACTATTAAAATAACGTATGAAACACGCATTTTTAATTTTTTTTTGTACTATCCCAAGAGGGTGTGCAATAAAGTTCTAAACTTTGTACGGAAAATTTTATTGCTTGATTCAATTCACTCAAAACTCGGTTTAAATCCTAATCTTTATATAGTATGATATAATATAGAATGTATTATGTAATATAATGTACCTAATATATAATATAATACATAATGTTATATATAATATACAAAAACAATTTTTCGCTGCTCGCCAGATGGCTAGCACAACGCTTGACCACAACAATTATTGCAGTGCCACCCAGGACCTGAAAACCATAAGAAGCACTGCGTAGCGTGTCCCAGTGATTTAACTGGCTACAATGTCCTTCAAACTGGAACATAGTAACGCTTGCGCACTATTGCTTGGCGACAGAATAATTGGCAAAGCTGTGGTAAAATAAAAATTGTTTATTTCAGATAGTACACATCCATAGTTATAAATTACAATAAGATATTAAAATTAATATTTAAAATCAAAAATTATAAATTAAAATCAAAATCACAATTTAAAATACCAAATTGAAATCAATAATTAACAATTAAAAAACAAATTAAAATTATAAATCAAATTAAATTAAAAGGTTTGAAAATAAGTAAATAAAGTAAGCAACTAAACATGTAAATAAAAAAATAATTATCATTACACAAATATATACAAACCTCGCCGAACTAGACACTTCCAGAGCGGCGCCGGCGCCGGCGAGGTGAACCTGTCTGCTACCGTCTTTAGGATGCTATTGGTACTGCCCCGAATTCTGTGGATCAGGGATGCAGTTTTCTTGCGGATGATGGCGTGATAGCCATCAGTGCGAAATTGCGCAAACATCCCTGATGCACTACAGAAACGGGGCAGCCCCAACATCATCCTAAAGATGTTATTGTATTGGACGCGTGGGGTGTCTAGCGACCTCTTGGTGTGACTGACCCACAGACTTCCCGTGTAAAAGCTTTGACAGTACGCTTTAAAAAGCGTCACTTTGACTTCTTTATTACAACAGGAAAATCTGCGGGTCAGCATGTTACCTCTGACCGCCAGAGCCCTACGCTCCCTCTCAATGTCTACATCGTCCCTAAGGTCGTCGGTAATGTAATGCCCCAGATATTTAAATTTCGTAACTCGGTTAATGTTCAAGCCATTTAGGGTAAAGTTGTGTAATATATCGGGGCATTTACCGGCGGCCTTAAAGACCATGTATTCACTTTTCTTAACATTGTATAAGAGGCCATGCGCCCCTACATAGGCCTCGCACACTTTTAATAACTCCCTGAGACCTCCCACCGTCGGGCTCAGCAGCACCATATCGTCAGCGTAGCTTATTTTATTAATGCTAACACCTATACCATATACCATATACCTATAACATATATACCATCTATACGACAACCAACGCGCATGCTGCTCAGCCCGACGATGAGGTCGTTTACATATAAGTTAAAGAGCTTGGGAGACGTCAACCCCCCCCCCCCCCTGCCTCACCCCGCTCTCCAACCTATATGCTTCAGAGAGAGTATTAGCCCACCTTACAAAATTAGTTTGGTGAGCATACCAATATTTAAAAACATTTAACACTTCCACCGGTATAGTATGCTTGAGACTAACGATTGCGCTTTCAGTCGAAAGTCCGGGCCGAAACCCGAACTGAGCGTCATGTAGATCTAAATATTTTTCTAAATAAGAATCAAGCATACTGTCCAATATCTTGGCAATCGTTGTTGCTAATGATATAGGCCGGTAGTTCCCTTGTCTGAGATATCCCCGGTCCTGCCCCCGTACCCATATGTCCCTCAAGCGCCAATCGTATATCGTGTTGAGCTCAAATTAAGGTATAGCTTCACTGCGACTAATGAGATACCGACTAATTATTATCGATTCAGACAAGAAATCGAATTAATCTCATTTATTTATACCAAAATATGATAACTAAAAGTTAAGATAAACTTAATAGGACAATGTATGTGGCATCATAAGACATTGCCGCAGTGAATCTACACCCTAATCTGAGCTCAACACGATATACGATTGGCGCTTAAGGGACATATGGGTACGGGGGCTGTTCTTCACAATGGGCACGACGATGGTCTTCATTAAATCATGTGGTAAATAAGAGTGAGTCATACACATTCAGAAAGTTAAGAGTAAAGTTGAGTAGAGTGAGTCATGCACATTGAGAAAGTTAAGAGTAAAGTTTGTATGATATTTTTTTATTTTAGTTCGATTCAATCGAAACTTGGTACAAATAAACTTTAAATAAATTATAAAACACATATTTTTATTTTTTCAAGACTACGAGGGCTGCACTAAAAGTATCGGGAATGGAATATTTCCACTGTTCCTGTCATATTAAAATCTTTTTAATTGAAAACTGCTTGGTTTTAAAAATCGAATACCATTTATTTATTTAAAAAAAGATTCTCGGTCTTGTCACAAGGTTTTGTCAAACTTGTTTAGTTGTTGAGAAAATGGAAATGACTCGAGAAAATTCAAGAGCGATGATTTATTATGACTTTCGAAGTGGTTTAACACAAAAACAGTGTGTTGACCGGATGATTTCTGCATTTGGTGATGAAGCCCCATCAAAAACCACAATTTATCGCTGGTTTGCTGAATTTCAACGACGTGTCTAGCTCAGTGATGATCCCCGTCAAGGTCGTCCAAAAACTGCAGTCACCCAAGAAAACGTTGATGCTGTGCGTAAGCTGATTGAGGAAGATCGACATGTGACATACCGCGAAATTCAGGCAACTTTAGACATTGGCATGAGTCAAATACAAATAATCTTGCATTAACAATTAGGTGTAAAAAAGTTGTTTTCCCGATGGATAATATATATATATATATATATATATATATATATATATTATATATATATATATACATATATATATAATATATACATATCTATAATAAAACATTATATTCCTTTTTTGGGGAGTCGCGTAAAAAGCAGTTTGCTTGAAAGTTAGTTGTAAAGTAAGGTTGGTAGGACAGCTGGCTTTGCTAACTGAAGATAAAATTTGTTTGTCAGATCTGTACACGCGGCGCACTAATATTCTTTGTCACAAGTTCATTGCTCTTTATCAGCTGATTGTTAGGGTTGAAATGAACTTGATTACCAGAAATGTTTAAATTATCATATCTTGTGATTTTAAAAAGTTTCTGGTGATTTGCACTTGGACTTGAATTATTAATAAGCTTCTATATGCGTGGTTTAATTATTACTACACATTTATGTTACACGTTGTATATATATATATATATCTTTGTTTGCGGTGACTTTAATATTGATATTCTAGTTGATTGTACTGAAAAAACTAATCTCATCTCTTTGTTTAAATCTTTTAATTTGAATTATCTGTTCTGTGAGCCAACTAGAGTGACTGACACTTCATCTACTTGCATAACATTTTTTCAGACAAGACAACCAAGAAGACATCTATTATGATCGGAGTCAGGTCAGACCACAAAGGCCTTGCAATTGAAATTGAAATCGAAAAAAATAAACAAAAAGCTATAATTGAACATAGACCATTAACTAAAGGAATATTAGGAAAACATAAACTGAATTTACAACTAAAAATCCTAATGATATTTATAACTTATTATTTTCTGTAGTTAGCAGAGAATTCAATAAAATTTGTCCCAAGAAAAAACTACAAGTAAACGGAAAAGTACAATTTAGTGACTGGGCAACTAAAGGTATACGGAAAAGTAGAGACATTATGTTTGATTTATATTACCAAAAATCTTTGACATCGAGTAAAGATCTCCATGACTATGTTAGACGTTATTCAAACATATTTAAGGCTGTTTGCATTCGCGCTAAATCATTGTTTTTAAGTCGTAAAATACGAAAATCAAATAAAATTAAAGCCGTTTGGAAGACCATAAACACGGAGACTGGTCGTATCAAGGCAAGGGATTCTGAATGTAAGTTAATAGTTGATAATCAACAAGTCTCTAGTCCAAAATGTGTAGCCAACGCCTTTGAAAATTTCTTTTCTAACATACCGTTAGATGTCACAAAATCGCTCGATTCTAGTCCTTATGTAGCAGAGGCTCTCCTGAAAGATAACTTCCCATTAGACTTACCAGATTTCCAATTCAGACATACTTCCACTTCTGAAATTATCAAAACATTCAGATGCCTTAATGTTAAAGTTACGGAAGATTTATGGGGCCTCTCCGTTAAAATGTTAGAGTCAATAATAGAAATCATCGCACCACATCTCATGGCTATATTTAATTTGTGCATTGATACAGGTTCATTTCCCGATTTGAGGAAAAAAAGTAAAGTTACTCCCATCTTCAAGTCAGGTAACAAAACTGACCCCTCAAATTATAGACCAGTTTCTGTGCTTCCGGCTCTTAGTAAGATATTTGAAAAATCATACTACGGCAACTATTGTCTCACTTTAACGAACACAGAATATTGAACGAGAATCAGTTCGGTTTCACGAAAAGCAGATCAACAACTGATGCCGGGGTACATTTAGTTACCCATGTGCTTGAAGCTTGGTAGAGTTCACAGGATGCCATGAGTTTTTTGTGACCTCTCCAAGACTTTTGACTGCGTAGAGCACAGTACTCTGATTCGTAAACTCCACCACTACAGAATTCGTGGAACTGCTCTGGATCTTGTAGAGTCCTACCTAACTGACAGGCAACAAAAGGTTGGTATAAATGGCGTCACTTCATCTGGATCTTTGGTCAAAATGGGTGTACCACAGGGTTCAATTTTAGGGCCGTTCTTGTTCTTAGTGTACGTAAATGACTTACCTTTTATGGTGAAAGACCTTGCAAACATTGTACTTTTTGCTGATGATACATCGATAATCTTTAAGGTAGATAGAAAGGATAGTGAACTAGTACACGTAAATAATGTATTAGATATTGTGTCAAATGGGTTAGCTGCCAACAACTTGTTATTAAACGCGAAAAAGACGAAATGTTTAAAGTTCTCTTTGCCCAATGTTAGACATGAAGAGCCAAACGTAATGCTTAATAGTGATAAACTCAACACACACAAGGTGACGGTATTCCTAGATATAGGCATAGACTCAGTTGCAGTGGGGTCCTCATATCGATGCTCTATCAGGAAAACGCTAGTTCTGCTGCATACGCGGTTAGTAAAATTAGGCAATTAACGGATATAGCTACGGCTCGGTTACTTTACTTTGCATACTTCCACAGCTTAATGTCATATGGCATTTTGCTGTGGGGGTCTGCCGCGGATATAGAAGCAATTTTTATTTTACAAAAGCGGGCGGTTCGCGCTATTTATGAGTTAGGTCCTCGCGAATCATTAAGAGAAGTCTTTAAACAAATTAATGTATTAACTTTACCTTCTTTGTATATTTATGAAAATATAATGTATGTTCGTAAAAATCTGCACAAATTCAAGGTGAATAGTGACCACCACAACATAAACACTAGAAATAAGGATAGAATTGCAGTACCTAGGTTTAGACTGAGTAAAACGAATAAGTCCTTCATAGGCAATTGTGTATGTTTTTACAATAAAATTCCAAAATGTATAACGGAGCTCACAGAAAGTAGATTCAAATTTAGGGTAAAAAATATTCTAATAAAAAAAGCATACTATAAAGTTAGTAATTACATAGAAGACAAAGATGCATGGAACATTCCGCTTCTGCCAAGTAGCCAACTGGCACATAAGAAAAATAATATTGTCAAAAACAAACATAAAATATTGTAACAAAAGTTCTAAAAAAATATGCCCCTCAGTTTCTTGCCGTATCTTCTGAGTAGTGGTTCTTTTTCCGATACGGTGGTAGTCATTGTTATAATTGACGTTCATAAGTGCGTCTGTGACGACAAAATTGAATAAAGAACTTTTGATTGATTGATTGATACCGCATTCGCTCTGTGAAGAGCAAAAAGCGGCTCGCGTTACTTGGTGCGTCAGAACTCTCGAAAGATTCCACGCAGGATCCTCAAATGCTGTATACAACATCGTATCAGGTGACGAATCCTGGATATACGCGTACGAACCCGAAACATAAAACCAGTCACGAGTTTGGGTGTTCAGAAATGAGTTAAAGCCAACAAAAATTGTTCGTTCACGGAGTGTTGCAAAAAAAATGGTGGCCACGTTTGTCTCCAAAATCGGCCAAGTTACGACTATTCCTCTTGAGGGACAAAGAACGGTTAATGCAGAATGGTATGCTAGCATTTGTTTGCCACAGGTCGTTTCTGAACTCCGTAAAGAGAACTGCAACCGCCGCATCATCCTCCATCACGACAATGCGAGTTCTCACACCGCACACAGAACAAATAAGTTTTTAGAGCAAGAAAACATAGAATTATTAGACCATCCGCCGTACAGCCCCGACCTAAGCCCTAATGATTTCTATACTTTCCCTAAAATAAAGAATAAATTACGTGGACAGAGATTTTCATCACCTCAAGAAGCTGTGGAAGCCTACAAAACGGCCATTTTGGAGACCCCAACTTCCGAATGGAATGGTTGCTTCAATGATTGGTTCCATCGTATGGAAAAATGTGTCAAATTTCGCGGAGAATACTTCGAAAAGCAATAAATACATTTTTAAATAGTAATGTTGTGTCACTTCCTTGATTCCCGAAATTTTCAGTGCCACCCTCGTATATAGTTAGGTACCTTTAGGAGGGGTGCAAAGGAGTTCTAAAGTTTGTATGTATTTTATTTTAGTTCGAATCACTCAAAACTCGGTTCAAATATGAACACTGCCCTTCCGTGCAAGGGCAGTGTTCATATTTGAACCGAGTGTTGGACCTTTAGTGTTTTAGACGCTTAATTCGGAATTTGGATACAACCTTACATAGAAAATAATTGGTACAGGTAGGTATCTTAATATATATGTAGGTAGGTACAGAGGTATTTGCCATACTAATGTCACACGTATACAGTACCCCTAGTATGTGTTTACAAATTACGAAAACGGTACTAGTCTTCGTGAACTCGCTAAACTGATAGTTTTAATTGCAATCGGTAGTACGAGCACAGAATACAAAAGGAACAGAAGCAGCACTCCGCAAAGAAATTTAAACAATTAGCGACTCTTGCTGTGACGCAATAAAATTATATTCAGCTCGCGTAGCGCTGCATACCTACCAGTCATATTAACCTACAGACAGTGGCGTAGCTAAGTAACCAAAGGCCCTGGGGCAAAAATAAACAAGAGCCCTAACTAAACTATTTAAAATCGTTTGTTCTACTCCAGTTCGTACTCCAGATTCGTCATCAGAAACCTGCGGGGAACTCCCCGCAAATTTCAAACAAAAATGTTCGAGACTTGTTTGGAATAAGCCTGTATTTTTTTCAAATAAGTTGCCATTATTAAAGTCGCGTTCCTGGAACTTGTTTTGGTTTTACTCCGAATGTGGGAGAAACTTTCACTAGTTCAATTTATAGTTTGTAAGTCCGAGTCCGTGTGGCCCCCTGAGCTTGGGGGCACTGCCCCGTCTAGCCCTCCGGTAGCTACGCCACTGCCTACGTTAACGTTAGGGTTGATACTTGTGTTGTGATGAAATATCAATTTGAATAGTTCAAGTAATGTATATCTCGACTATCTATGAGGTACTATTATTCTCATTCTACCTAGTAATTATAGTTGTAGTTAATACCTAATAATACAAGTAGTATAAGTTATTAACTACAACTATTCTACAAGTGTGCATATTTTTATTTTCTAAGTAGATAACTAGGCAAACACTATGTACACTTATATAAGTACTGTCTAAGAACCTGAATAGATCTGTTAACACGCGACAAGAGACTAACTTTGATAATGATAGTAAATAGCACAGACTATATATAATAATACCTAATACCTACTAATAAAATTCATCATTTATATCAGAATAAAAGCTTTGAGTAGGTAGGCAATTTTTTGTTATATATACACAGTCAGGTCATAAGTATAGTCACACAGTAAAAACTTTTCTTTTAGAATGCTGGCCACAAAAAAGTTTATTGAATTCGAATTTCGAATTGTTCATGAAAATAAAAATGAATACTTTTTAGAATTTTACTCATTTTTAAGTATGGAGTGGACGCTTAAAGAAGACCGTGTTGCAGTTATTGCGTTGCATCGTTGCGGTTACACGCCATTTAAAATTTTTGACATACTGAAAAATTTGAATATAACCAAAAGATTCGTTTATCGTACCATCAAACGATACAATGACTCTAGTGTAGATGACAGGTCAAGAAGTGGTCGCCCTCGGTCTGTTAGGACTCCAGCAGTGATAAAAGCTGTAAAGGCGCGAATTCAAAGTAAACGTAAGCAGAAACTGTTGGCCCTTCAGATGGGGTTAAGCAGAATCACGGTGAAAAGGGTGTTAAATGAAGACTTAGGGCTTCGGGCATATCGAAGAAAAACAGGACATCGTTTAAATGCTCGTCTAATGGACCTGAGAATGAAGAGATGCCGCGCTTTGTTGAAGCGGTACGCGGGAAAAAAATATCGGAAAATTCTTTTTTCGGATGAAAAAATATTTACCGTAGAAGAGAGCTACAACAAACAAAATGATAAGGTGTACGCACACAGTAGTGAAGAAGCGAGCAACCGTATTCCACGTTTCCAACGAGGTCATTTTCCATCCTCGCTCATGGTTGGGAGTTTCTTATTGGGGCTTAACAGAGGCACATTTTTGTGAGAAAGGTGTAAAAACAAATGCAGTTGTGTATCAAAATACAGTCCTGACGAACCTTGTGGAACCTGTTTCTCATACCATGTTCAATAACAGGCACTGGGTATTCCAACAAGATTCGGCGCCAGCTCATAGAGCGAAGAGCTCACAAGACTGGCTGGCGGCGCGTGAAATCGACTTTATCCGGCACGAAGACTGGCCCTCTTCCAGTCCAGATTTGAGTCCGGTAGATTACAAGATATGGCAACACTTGGAGGAAAAGGCGTGCTCAAAGCCTCATCCCAATTTGGAGTCACTCAAGACATCCTTGATTAAGGCAGCCGCCGATATTGACATGGACCTCGTTCGTGCTACGATAGACGACTGGCCGCGCAGATTAAAGGCCTGTATTCAAAATCACGGAGGTCATTTTGAATAAACTTTATTGTCATAAGAATCTATGTTTTGTTAAGTTCATTTTGGTATATAAATGATTACATAATTAATTAACTTGTTTCAATTATTTTATATTAAACATGTGACAGAATTTATGACCTGACAAGGTACATATATATGATAGATAGAACACAGAATTTAAAAATAGATATACCTAATATAACTTTCTTAAAATGGTGTAGGTACATACATTTACTTGCTTTTCGATGTCCTTCGGAAGTGCAAAAAAGGAGATTCCGGTCCTTGTTGGTATTTAGGCAGCCAAATACGATGCAGTATTTGCTTGTTTTCATATTTGTGTTAGACAGTAATACCACGTAATACTAGTCGTAAAGCGGCGCGGGCGGCGGCGGGCGCATAATGTACGTGCGTCACGGGCGGCGCGCGACAACAAATAATGTTAGTCTCTTGTCGCGTGTTAACAGATCTATTCAGGTTCTTAGACAGTACTTAAATAAGTGTACATAGTGTGTTATCTACTTACTTAAAAAATAAAAATATGCACACTTGTAGAATAGTTGTAGTTAATAACTTATACTACTTGTATTATTAGGTATTAACTACAACTATAATTACTAGGTAGAATGAGAATAATAGTACCTCATAGATAGTCGAGATATACATTACTTGAACTATTCAAATTGATATTTCATCACAACACAAGTATCAACCCTAACGTTAACGTAGGCAGTGGCGTAGCTACCGGAGGGCTAGACGGGGCAGTGCCCCCAAGCTCAGGGGGCCACACGGACTCTGACTTACAAACTATAAATTGAACTAGTGAAAGTTTCTCCCACATTCGGAATAAAACCAAAACAAGTTCCAGGAACGCGACTTTAATAATGGCAACTTATTTGAAAAAAATACAGGGGTATTCCAAACAAGTCTCGAACATTTTTGTTTGAAATTTGCGGGGAGTTCGCCGCAAGTTTCTGATGACGAATCTGGAGTACGAACTGGAGTAGAACAAACGATTTTAAATAGTTTAGTTAGGGCTCTTGTTTATTTTTTGCCCCAGGGCCTTTGGTTACCTAGCTACGCCACTATCTGTAGGTTAATATGACAGGTAGGTATGCAGCGCTACGCGAGCTGAATTGAATTTTATTGCGTCACAGCAAGAATCAGAATCGCTATTTGTCTAAATTTCTTCGCGGAGTGCTGCTTCTGTTCCTTTTGTATTCTGTGATTGAACGAACTCCATCACTACATAGTATAAAACAAAGTCGCTTTCTCTGTCCCTATAATCATAATCATTTATTGGTAATTACATTGTTACACGTCAACTATAAAAAATATCATAAAATTCCAATATTACCAATCAATAAATGTCATACACTAATAAAAGACAACACACAAACAATAATAATTAGGTTGTACATTAACATGTACTATAACTACTAAAATGTTGCGATGTCAGTATAATCAATTATCAATATTAATTAGAATATCAAAAATAGTTCAATGTCACAAGTAGAAAAAATTAATAAATCTGTTTATAAAATAATTTATAATGATAAATTAAGTGCATTTGAAGTCAATACATTCTTCAAAGCTGTAGACCGTCTGCTCGATTAACCAACGTCGTAAGCGTCCTTTAAAACAGCCAACACTAGGTGCTGCGATTACGTTCTCGGGCAGTTTATTGTAAACTGTTGGACCCATGACATAGGATTTTTTTGAGGATTTTGTCAAATTTGTGCGTATTCCCATGAGGTTGTCTCTATTACGGGTGGAGTACTTATGCACGCTGCTGTGTTGCGTAAAAGAAGCCAGGTTCATCCTTATGTATATCCCTATGTAGGTATGCTTAAATCTTTAAAACTACGCAACGGATTTTGATGCGGTTTTTTTTAATAGATAGAGTGATTGAAGATGAAGGTTTATATGTATGTATAATAACCGTGCGAAGCCGGGGCGGGTCGCTAGTGCTATATATATATCTATCTTTCTTACACGACCGCAAAAGAAAAGAGACAAAACATTTCGTATGTTTGACGTATTGAGTTACGTATTTCGCGTTTCGCGGTTAAACAAGTGCAGTGATTATTTTTGATAACTTATTAAAAAAAAGAGTAATATGAGTAGGACTAGCCCATCACAACTTGAAACAATGGTCGACTTCATGGAGAGGTAACTGTTTCCTAAAAAAATGGTTTAGAAGACGTTGCACGTGCTATTATATAGACGACCAACTCAATCTCATCACTAAAGATTCGGCTGGGTAAGTTTAACCTCCGCTTCTCTACGAGCTCCTGTCGCTCCTCATCACGACGGTCGGCTTCACCAGCCTCCGCGGCTAACCTCCATGCAAAATAACGTCTCGTAATCATGTTTATTTGCAATAGTCGACACTCTTTAGAAGCTCTCACCGATATTTAATTAGCGAGTGTCAATACTATGAAAGTTTTCGTATACGTCAAAGTTTACTACCACTAACTTGTCAAAGTCCCTACTTTCTCAGGGGCTACTTTTTCGTACTGCCAAAACGCAAAAAAATACTTGAAAACTTTTTTCGAATTCGTTAACTACGATTCCATCTAGCCCGTACTGCCGATTTTAGTTCCTTTACGTTTCCGCTAGGGGCGTTGCATGTTGTATGGAAGGAAACGAAACTTCATATCGTTTACGAAAACTATCAAAACTCGTACTAGGGGTACAGGTTCCTTATAAATAAACTTTGGTTCAAATCGAACGTCGTACGTACAAAATATCAGTAGGTTTGTATCGGGGTTTATTGAACAGAGACTATATTAACGACAGGCACAACATTCATCCACCACCACATTTAATTTAAATATAGTAGGTAGGTACGAGACGTACACAACGCGGCCGGCGCGGCGCGGTGGTTGCGGCGCGGCTGCGGCGCGGCGGCGGCGCTCGAGCGCTCACTTGGCGCGGCGCGGCGGCGGCGCTCGAGCGCTCACATGGCGCGGCGCGGCGGCGGCGCTCGAGCGCTCACTTGGCGCGGCGCGGCGGCGGCGCTCGAGCGCTCACATGGCGCGGCGCGGCGGCGGCGCTCGAGCGCTCACTTGGCGCAGGCGAACTGCGCCCGCAGCCGCCGCAGCGACGACAGCGACTCGTCCTGCAACAACGAAACAAAATCGCTTATTCACTATATTATGTTCCACGGCGCTGCGCTGCGCGGGTGAGCGTGAGCGGTGAGCGTGAGCGGTGAGCGTGAGCGGGTCACTCACTTGTAACGACCAGCGATGAATCTACACTTTTTACCACAGTTTTACAATCCATACAGTTGCGCAACGAATGTACCTACTAGCGTAGATAAATAAGTGGTAACGAACACACACACATACTACACGCTCACAACAAAAACAGGATTTCAATCGCATCTATCTATATACTATTATAAAAATGGAAGAGACAATTCTGTACATTGAAGATATTTTTGCAAAACCAACGGGGATGGACTATTTAGACAGTGCGAATACGAATCTATGGTTTTTAGAATTTTTGTCTGTTTGTTTGTTTGTGTGTTTGTTATCTATAGACTCGAAAACTACCGAACGGATTTTAATGCCGTTTCCATTGTTTGATAGCCTACATCTTAACTTAAAATTTGGTGTATGATTGCGCTATGACATCGCAATGCTGAGATATCTTTACATAAGCGTACGAAGTCTTCCACGAAGGTTTCCACCAACGTGTCGTCTTGATGAGCTTTTATGCACGTCTTTTGATCGACTCTAAAGACTTGAGCTGGTATTTGGCAGACCCGTGCCAAAGGCACTTCATACAAGAACGGGCTTGTGCTTGGAAAACGTTCAAATGTTGAACCGGAATGTTTTACCGCCTGGCCTTGGACAAAATACCAATTTTTTAGCAGCGTCTTTGGCTTTAGGTGGATTACTAGAAGGTCAAGTTGGTCATTTATCGGTATTGATACACTAAGAAAAGAAGCAACTGGAATGGGCCCTTCTTTGTGGAAAAACTCTTCGTTGCACGTGAAGAGAATGCGCCTTCGTCATCGATCTGATGAAGACAAGCGCTTACATTCTTCTAAACACAATTTAGCTGCCGCTAGAAATTCGGAGAACCCGAAAGAACATAAAATTCGTCTTTTTGAACATATAATAAGGAACCTTGAGGTGACTTACTCCGATAGAAGCTAAAAAAGAATTTATCAACTACCCGAAACTTTTATGGTTTACATTGTATCCCGGAAAATGGCAAAAATCCGCGCATAAACCATTTGCTGTGATCCACGCGCACGAAGTCGCACAAGCTAGTTTTATAATATTAGTAGGAAATGATTAAAATACAATTGATCAATACAAACAAGCGTTAGTCCTGAGAGCCGTATCCCGCTAGTATGGCGAAGGTAGCTAGTTACAAAATGTGCTCACGGCTTTACCGTCTACTCTTACTATTACGCATCATGTGTGGCTAGCGTGGCTGCATCGTGGAGCGCGAGGAGAGTTATTCTGCCGCCAAGCAGTGGTGCGCGTTACTGTGTTCCGGTTTGAAGGGCATTGTAGCCAGCGAAATTACTGGGCATTATGAGACTTAATATCTGACGTCTCGGGGTGATTAGCGCAATGCAGTGTTTTTTATAGTATTAAAGTTCTGGGTGGCACTGCAATTTTTATGAGCAGGCGTGACACTTACCATCAGGCGATCGACTTGCTCGTCTTAACACTCAATTCCATAAAAAAACGATGTTAGGCAGATACCTTCAAATGGGCAGTGTGGTGAGGTTCGCCGCTCGCGGCAACGCCGCCGCCGGCGCCGGCGTTGTCATTCTCCAAATCTCCTACAAACAAGTAAATGCATTTTAGTGCCTGTGTGTAAAACAAGCGTTGGCGTTGACAATGTGTTGACTTTGTGAGGATTGCTCAAAAGACGACCGGCTCACCGCTTCCGGCGACGGCGGCGGCGGCGGCGGCGGCGGCGACGCGCGGCGGCGAGGGCTGTGCGTTGCCGTTGTCGTCGGGCTCGGAGCGCGACGCGCTGCCCGTGCTCTCCCAGCTGCAGCAGCCTGACGCACCTGCGCACGCGGGCCGGGTCACCAGGGCGGCGGGCGGCGGGCGGCGGCCGCGCGCGGCGAGGTACTCACTGTCAGTGCGGCGGCTGAGCTCGAGGCTGGGCTCAGAGTCCAGCTCGAGCGAGGACTGCGACGCCACCGAGCCGCCGCTGCTCTCCTCGCTGCCGTCGCCGTCGTCGTCGGCCGCCTGCTCCATCTGCTCGTCCTGCGCTGCGGCGGCGCTGCGTCCGCTGCGGCCGCTCGCCTCCTCACTGGAGCTCAGCTGGTCGGCTCCTGCGCGCAGTACGTCAGATGTTTCGACATGTTTTCCCTCTAAATAGCAGTGTGGAGTAATGTTGTGTATCTCTAAGTGTAACACCCGCGCCCGGCACACGTTTCGAAGAGCTCGCAGAATTCGATTTTACGTAAACATAAATACTTAGTACAAGTACCCAAATTCACTTAGTTTGCGTGCTTGGAGATAGAGCGTGTTTTTTAGTTTTTGAAAAAGACACACAAAAAGCAAGAGAAAATGAAATAAAAACCATATTTTTCTTTCCTAGCTTTTTTATTGGTAGATAAAGTTTCTAATGCAGACGCTGAAGTGATAAAGAATTGATAAAGTGGGCAAGTACGTGTTTGATGGTAATTAAAGGAAGTATGTTGAAAAAGATGTTTCTATCTATGAGTGCAGAACATGAAAGATGCGCGAGCGGAGCGCGACATCTTCGGAAATGCGCGAGTGAACAGAGAATTGAAAAGTCATTGAATTCACTATGAATTAGAAAGTCTATTACCATATATACGCATAGAGCAATGTACCTACATAAAATGTCAACATTTGAACCCTCCGTGCGCGGGTCAGACGCGCAAGTGTCCTGCGCACATGACACTGTGTTGTCGTAAATATTATTAAGTGTTGTACCTAGCTTAAATCATAGCCAAAAGGCTTTGTTTTAATAATATTATAAACTAATAATATTTGAATAATACTTATTATATTATTATATATATTAGGTATAAGCTTAATAATACTAGTCACGTAACTTTATGTAACTTTCTGTGTTTTGAATGTTAACGAAAAATAAACTTGTCAACACACTTGCTCAAAAAGTGGCTCTATGGTCACCGCAATTAGGCACAGAATGACACCCATAATCAAACTGTGACTTTTTCATTGCTATAACTCACTAGCTTCGAGTAGACGGCTAGATACTTTATCTGAGCTCACTAGTGAGATAGTTTTTTTTTTTAATTTTATTGGTTGAGGTGCTTTGTTCTTAAAAACGTTTTTATTCAAAAAAAGATCGTGTTTAATAGAACAAATAAATTAATGTTCCCATTGCTTGCTCATTTCATGCAACTTCTTATTTAAATAGATAATTTTAACTCGTACGTGTTTAATAAATAAAACTTTAAGTCAAATATAAATTTTGTTTTCTCTGTAATAAAAGGAAACTTTAAATTCCCCATTTTGTAGGTGGCAGAATACGCGCAAACCCTATGCGCGGAAAATAAAAAAAAACCTCATCCCTTTAGTCTGTGGCTGATCGCAATGCGCGCGCATAGGAAAACTGATTAATTTTTCCCGCCATAGCGAATCATTTTTCACAACTCGTTTTCACTGTTGAAAATGAGTTTTTATTGTTATTTTATTCACAAGTGTGTTGAAAAACGTCGTATGATACACGTGTGTATTGATGATTACCGTCCTCGGCTCTCTTAAGAACCTCACCTAACGGCTCGGGTCTCAATGGCGCCTCAGCGGTAATCACCAACATTACACACTAGTACCATAATGTACTATTATCTATTTAGGATAAAGACAATTTTGCATTACCAATAGATATAAATTTCTTTACTCTTTGTTTTGAAGGAACAAAAGTCAAAACGAAATGGCGATGGCGTTTGTTTAACAAAAGTTAGCGGCAACGGGTAGTTACAAGATATACTTATTACTACGTGATGGTGGTTCGGGGATTAGGTAATTAGGTTGAACGATTTTCGTAACAAATAATAATTTTCGTAACAAAATTAAATATTATTATTACCATGTCGCTCTTTCTCACGGGTTATACACCCGCCCTTTGGAAGGCTTGCGTGGGGACATAAGTCCAACACGTAGAGGCCTCTTACAGCATTCAATTTAGATATGTAATGAGCAACACTTATCGGGGACTGTCTCTAAGTGCATCATTAGAAGATAAAATCAAAGACAGCCCCCGATCAGTGCGAGGACTATTATTCAATTCAATTCAATTTCATTTATTTCAATCAAAAGATCATATACAATTGTTATTATTACAATGAATCCAATTAAAAGAGAACAAACATACAAATAAATAACAAATAATTAATAATAACAATAATAATAAATGTCACAGAATCATATATTATATATTCATTATCAATTATCATATTATTCTCCTGTCACATTTTCATCATTTGTTTATTAGTCAGTACATGAACCCTACAGCAATGGTTTATGTACTGACAGTCAAACCTGTATGATAAAGTTGTTAGGATAGTGTTGGGGCTGGCCCGGACCCTGCGCACCAGGGATGTGCACCGTTTTCGCATGGTCGTGTAGAAACAATCGACCCGCGACTCGGCAAACATTCCCGATGCGCTACAGTGCCGGGGCAGCCCCATCAGTATCCTAAACGCATTATTATATTGAACCCGAAGGGCGTTGTACTGTTTCTGCGTATATGCCACCCACAGGCTGCTCGTATAGAAGGACGTACAAAATGCTCTGAAAAGAGTAATTTTAACGTCCCTCGAACAACGCGCAAACCTGCGGGCTATCATATTGGCCCTCACAGACTTATTGAAGATATGAAAATTACTTATGATTGGGCTATTGAGGTGAACTTTATAAATATGGATGAGAGCCGGTCTATGATATGAGACTTCGGCACCTGCCAGTTCCGCCTCATAAGAAAATATTTTGGCAGGTGGTGATTCGCCCACTAAACGGGCCCCCTATAAGGGCCGCCGTTCATTGGCGACGAGAGGGGCAACGTTGGTGTGGGTGGCTAGAGGGTGTCGAGAGGTGTGTTGCAGTTTCATTTAAACTCTACTACCGGCGTTATACCCTTTAACACTTCCACCCTTGGAGCTTAGTTCTTAGCTCTTGCATCTCCGGACGGACGGCCAGTTACGGCCAAGCCGGGGTTCAGGGGTCTCATTTAGCCCCAGGGAGAATCTCGGGGTAAGGCTTAGTGTCGCCACGCACCGACGACTCGCCACAAAGTCGCCCCTGGCTTTTATTATTATTATTATTATTTATGCTAGTAGTGAGTAAAACCACGTGTAGTGAGTAAAACCACGGCATTTACTGGCAGTTTCCGATATTTGGCGACGAAGCGTGCTGGAATAACATTCCCCCACCCATTAGAAACCTTAATACAAAATACACTTTTAAATCTAAACTTAAAACTTATCTTCTGGAAAAACAGAAGCAGGGTATTCCCAAGAGCTTCGTTCGCTTACTAATCTGCCGTCAATATTGTTCGACATTCTACGCACTACTATTACCTTTCCTGTGATTTTACCGAGGCAACACCCATGCATCTACCCCTACTCTACACATGCACGTTGGCCTCTTCTGGTACCCCAGACTCTGAAGAGACTGGTGTTATCAGATGAGACCACACCACATTAACCAAAGGCATTGGTGTCCGTGGAACAATTTATTTGCAATCGTTTTTACTTGTCATACTTACTGTCAAAATAATACCATAAGCGACATGTTCGGATCTGAGACCGAAGGAAGGACGCAGCGCAGCTGTGCCGATCAATGTATGTGCTCCAACTGAGACCGAAGGAAGGGCGCAGCGCAGCTGAGCCGATCAATGTATGTGCTCCAACTGAGACCGAAGGAAGGACGCGGCGCAGCTGAGCCGATCAATGTATGTGCTCCAACTGAGACCGAAGGAAGGACGCAGCGCAGCTGAGCCGATCAATGTATGTGCTCCAACTGAGACCGAAGGAAGGACGCAGCGCAGCTGATCCGATCAATGTATGTGCTCCAACTGAGACCGAAGGAAGGACGCAGCGCAGCTGAGCCGATCAATGTATGTGCTCCAACTGAGACCGAAGGAAGGGCGCAGCGCAGCTGAGCCGATCAATGTATGTGCTCCAACTGAGACCGAAGGAAGGACGCAGCGCAGCTGAGCCGATCAATGTATGTGCTCCAACTGAGACCGAAGGAAGGACGCAGCGCAGCTGAGCCGATCAATGTATGTGCTCCAACTGAGACCGAAGGAAGGACGCAGCGCAGCTGAGCCGATCAATGTATGTGCTCCAACTGAGACCGAAGGAAGGACGCAGCGCAGCTGAGCCGATCAATGTATGTGCTCCAACTGAGACCGAAGGAAGGACGCGGCGCAGCTGAGCCGATCAATGTATGTGCTCCAACTGAGACCGAAGGAAGGACGCAGCGCAGCTGAGCCGATCAATGTATGTGCTCCAACTGAGACCGAAGGAAGGACGCAGCGCAGCTGAGCCGATCAATGTATGTGCTCCAACTGAGACCGAAGGAAGGACGCAGCGCAGCTGAGCCGATCAATGTATGTGCTCCAACTGAGACCGAAGGAAGGACGCAGCGCAGCTGAGCCGATCAATGAAAAACACAATTTTTCACTAATTTATTTAACTGCATGCTAAAGTGGTAACGATTAGTGATTTGAAGACTCTGAACATAAAGTTTTTCTGTAGTTGACCTATTTTAAGACAAATGTATGGTCACGTATTAGAAAAAGAATTACGACATAGATATGAAGTTTCTCTTTCGAGACCGATTTTTTGGCACCTGTCAGATTTCCATGATCATAGCTGATATAGCATGTGCTAGCTGTGGATCCGCCTTTTTAATTAAAGTTGATTGTAAAAAACGTGTGGTACACACCCGCGCCCGCGGCTGCGTCTGCGCCCGCGACCGCGGCCGCGCCTGTGCCAGCGGTAGTTCCTTTCGGCTCGTAGCGCAGCCGGTGCAGCAGCAGCGGGTAGAAGCCGCGCGCGGTCGCGTTGTGCGGCTCGTACTGCAGGATCAGCCGGCAGTACTTCAGCGCCTCCGCGTACTGCCGCCGCATGATGGCCGACAGGAACTGCAACACGCACGCGTCACGCGGTCAGCGCCGCGCCGCGCCGCGCCCCTCGCCGCGCCGCGCCGCCGCCGCGCGCCGCCACCCTCCGGCCGGCGCCTACCACCGCGCGCCGCTCACCTCGGCGAGGAACTCGCTCGGTGCCGACAGCGAGTCGTTGCCGTCGGAGCAGTCCTCTGGGCTCGCCGAGTGCCGGCCTGTGGCTTCCATGGCGCGCGTCGCGCCGGCCAACGCGGGCGCGGCCGACTCGCGCGCGCGGTAGTGCTCGCTAGCCGGCCGGTAGCGTGTCGGCGGCGGCGGGACGTCGCCGCGCGGTGCCGGCAGCGTCACCACCAGGTGGTGCGAGGGCGCCGGACAAGCCAGCCGCGTAGACTGTTGACGCTCTGGCAGGCGCGGCGGCAGCGAAGACGTTGGCAACAGGGGTGAAGCGGGCGCGCGCCGCTCGCCGAGGCGGAGCGCCGCGCGCGACGCGGTGTCGAGCAGGCGCGGCGGCGCGGGCGGAGGCCACGCGGCGCGCGGCTGCAGGGGCGGCGGCGGCGGGCGCGGCGGCGCCGGCCGATACAGGCGCGAGTTCGGCACGGTGCGGCGCAGCACTTGGCTGCCGCGCCGTTTGCAGCCGGCGGCCGCTCTCGCCTCTGTGCGCCGCGGCCGCAGCTGCGGCCGGCCCGGATACCTGCGGACAGAGGTTGATAATATGTTCGGGCGGATGATCGCTTGGCGCGGCCGGCGAGGCGCGGGCGGTGGCGCGGTGGCGCGGGGCTACTCACAGCCTCGGGTTGGGCACGTAGGAGCTGCGCCGGACGCGCGGTGCACCTAAGTCTATCACGTCATCAGAGTTTGCCTTTTGCTTTGTTGAAGCCGGTGTACTGCCACTGGACCTTGTACTGAAAATGAAAATCGTATTTATTTTATAAAAATTACACGAAGTAGGTACCTGTACTTATAGTTATGAAGTCTGGCACAAGATACACCCCGCCCTAAAACTTCAGCTAAACTTAGTATAATGTAGGTATACATGTATGGACAGGTTGATAGCTTATGAAAGTTTCCACAGATGGACAACTAAGTACATGAATGTGCGAGATAGCACGCGAAGTGAGTCTGTGGACGTGACTATGGAAACACTGTTTTACGAGAATAATTATGTTTTATTCACAGTGGTGAGTGAAACTAGTGAGTTTTAATGATAAATACTACTAATTAATGATGATATTGCTGCTAAATAAACTATTGCTAATGAATGCCCCGGTTGCTGCTCGGAAATGCACTGACGCGGGCCGCGTGCAGTAAGTATTGCTGCCTCAGCATGTGTTCGATTGCATCGAACATGCAGGGGAGACGGGTCTGAGCAGCCGCTCAACTGCCGTCTCTCTCTAGATCTATGTGCTCCATCTTAGGCCACATCATCGCTTCACATCAGGCGAGATAGTGGCCAAACATAGATCTATAAGGCGTAAAAAAAAAAAAGAACATGCTCCCGAGGGCAAAAAAGATGAGAAAGATAATATGAGGATGCTACAAAGATAATAGTTAGGTGATACAAGATGATAAACAATAGTATGCTTATGCTAAATGATAGGTTAGTTATAATTTTGAATGAAATTGTATAACAAGATGATAAAACATTTGTTTCTTATTAGCTAAGACGAATCAAACTATAGACTCGTCGACGCGAAATATAGAGCGTTTATTCGCGACGGGTGAGGTCGACCTATCTTGCTTCTGTAAACGCAAACTTGAACATCGCTTCCCTACTGTAGGCTCACGCGCACTGACACTCACATTTGCTCCTTGTTCGGACAAAGAGATATCACCCGCACTCACACTAGAGCTTTGCTCTTGTACCGATCGCTTTACACTGATATCACTCACACATACACTGCTGCTAGGGCCTCTCTCGGCCAGCTCGAGCGGGGGCTCGAGCGAGCTCCGCACCCGCCTGCCTTTCCGCCACAAGAACCACAGGAACACTGCGACTGCTGCTGCTAACAACCCGTACGATAGTACATAGTTGTGAATATCGTGGACCGTTACGATATCTGTTTGATGAGCCGTTTCCTTTAATGATTTTATCTGGTCTCCGAGGATGCTTAAGGAGATATTGATCTGAGAATTTTCTTCATCTAAATCTGAGTAATCGGTAATAGGCAGAGCTGTATTGACCAATTGATGTAACGGATTGATCTTGCTTTGTAAAATATTAGGCTTAAGATTGAGCGTATTTTGTAATTGTTTGTTTGTTATTCGAATTAAGTGTTACGTATCGTCCCTTTATCATACATTGCTGAGTTAGGCTAATGAGTCCGGCCTTGCTGAGTTCGCTTGTTTGTACGTCATCGTCACATATGATTCGAATTTGATCCGAGCCGCAGTAGAAATAGAAATATGTAGACAGGTCATGTAATTGAATCCACACATTATTACAGCTGGTTTTAACGACCTTGCAGGCTTCTTGTTCTAATTCGCAGAACCTTTCGCCGGGACCTAGGTGTTTAATAGGGCCTTGTAATTGACAAAGGTATGTCTCGTCTTGATTTTCACAGTTTTGAAGATCATTTGAATTCGCTGTTAGGTAAGCATCTCTTCTCAGATTAATGGTGATATATTCTGCTACAGTTTTAATGCTAATCATGCCCTTTTTGACTTGGTGGGGCACAGGTATCAACTTGAAAAGTTGAAAGTTGTCTCTGCTGATTAACGGTAAAGTGATTTCGAAAATAAAATATTGTTAAGTCATCTTCGCTTTGACTTTTATTAATTTATATATTTTGTTTAGGTCTGTCTGAATGTTTTCTATATGTATAGTAACTTCTTTGGATATCTGACTGGAAACTATCTGAAGCTCATCGTAATTGTTTGGGTGTTAAAAGATGTAAGTTGATCTGGCCATGGTATATTTCTGTCATTGTGTCTAATAAGGTATCTTGAATTCTTCTTAAGTTTTGTATTAAGTTATTACTGGCTATGGCTGCTATAGTTACCTCTTGTATAAGATTAATTTCATTCTGTAAAATATTTGTTACGTTATCCAATCTATTTATATGTCAATTTATAATTTTATGCTGGCTTTCAATTGTCTTTTCTGTTCGCTTTCATATGTTAAATTCTGCCTCTACAATAGACGTCTGGTTCTTCCAAAGCTGAGTCAAGTGATTTTGATTCTGATGCACAAGTTCAATGTCGATAGAAGATATTGTGCTTACTATTGAATATGTCAATGTCTTTGGAGTAGGTTTGATTAAAGTTTCTACACGTTCTAGGTATAAAAGAATTTTGTTTATGTTGGTGTGTGTGCTGGGGATATGAAGGTGAAGGTAGGTGGTAGTAGGTAGGTGGCTATTATGAACATCATGTTCGCGGTGATTATAAACATTATTTTTTAAATCATATTTTACTTTTCTAGCTTTTCTATAGATAAACTCTCATATTTAGACGCCGAAGTTTACTTTTCCGCAATTTTATTTTCGATTGACAAAGTAAACAAATTTGTGTTTGGTGGGAAAGGAAGTAAAAAGATGTACCTATAAAATATCTGTATTCCGCGTGTACTGGACATGAAAGGTGCGCTATTTTTGTGCTAGGTAATCGATAGCGAACCCTCTACAATTGTCATCCAAAACGATACGGGAAGGTAAACGGAACGGAAATGAGCAAACCGAGAGATTTAGTGGATATAAGATCCATAACGTGCAAAACGCAGTCTTAGTTTGGTCTATATACGTAAGTAATAGTCATGGTATCTACCAGGCATTATAACACCTAACAGCTATTTGCCACAGGTAGAGCGATGCAGTGCCGCCGGGAGTTGGCTGAACAAAGTTTTTTTTTTATGTAATTGAATGACGAGATGAGCTGGTCGTTTGCCTGATGGTAAGCAATACGCCAGCCCATAACAATAACAGCACCACCCAGAACTTTGTTTTGCAAAATCCTGCGCGGCGCTGCACCGCGCTCGTCACCCTGAGACAATTAGCTGTTCACAATGCTGTCTCACAATGCCCAGTAATTTCGCTGGCTACAATGCCCTTCAAGTCGGAACACAGTAATGCTTGCGCACTACTGCTTGGCGGCTGAATAACTGGCAAAGCGGTGGTACCCACCCGGACGGCCTCTCGCATACGAGAAACCTACCACCAGTAAACGTTCCGGGTAGTGGTGCAACTGCTATGGAGGCGCCGCGCAGCCACGCGCATGCGCCAAGCGTCGCGACACCGAACCGCTCGCGCTCGCGCTCGTCTCTTCAATTACGAAAAATCAATAAAATAGTATACCTAGATGCAATGCAATATAATAATTATCAACATATATTTTAATAATAAAAAAGGTACCTATAAGTATGGCAAAGTATTTCATTTACAAAAAAAAAATTATCTTCGATACTCTTTTTTCAATACCAGGATCTCGTTATTCGTGGAGACCAACTTGGTATTAATACCGGTATTGTAAGCACTAGTGTCCATGGTATAGCCCAGCCTATACGCAATAGGATACATGGACAACAGCAGCTCGCATCATCACCAGGGAGCCGCATCCGGACTCCTTCCCAGCGCGCCGCCGCCGCCGCCGCCGCCGCCGCCGCCGCCGCCGCCGCTGTTCCAAGCCGTTCAATTCAACTTTTGAATAAACGTGGTCTTTGCGTAACTTGTGAAGTAAACTGTAACTACCCCTCAAGCTCCTCACAC
This sequence comes from Petrophora chlorosata, assembly GCA_951640565.1. Lineage (NCBI taxonomy): Eukaryota > Metazoa > Arthropoda > Insecta > Lepidoptera > Geometridae > Petrophora > Petrophora chlorosata. Next base: position 18,137,614 of record OX621198.1, on the reverse strand, counting down.
AGTGTATACTCTTAGTTTCATAGATAGATCATTGTCGGGTCACTCCCGTCCCTCCAATATGGTTGATGGTGTGGTCCGCAAGTCATACTCGTGAACGGGTGCTGCTTGCGGGGACTGGTCTGGTCATGCCTATTCATATACCTACTGTTACTGAAGCTATGACTATGGGACATCTCACTCGCACTTCTTGTTTGACATTTTGTTGGTTTTATTTTAGTATAAGTATGTACTTAATTGTTCATTGTTATATTTTGAATCATTTTAAAACAGTTGAGAAAGAGACATCCCCGCAGAGTTTCTTGGTGCTATCTTCTGTAGCGGGTGTAGCAACGAAGCACTGGTAGAGTCAGGTTTCGCATTTGCTATCTGGGCACGGAATTCAATTTGTACTTATTTAATTAATTTTGTAAGTATCTACTGAAAACAAGACTCACCCAAACCGCTAATTTTTACTTAAAATCAAATAATGATAATGTTTAGTCTCACAAGATGTGTAACACTTTATACTTACTAGTAAAAACATGCTCGTCGCTTTACAAAACCAATAAATAAGCTACAGACACTAATTATAATACAATAACACATAATAGGCAGCAGCAGCTGGGCCTACCGAGGGCGCACCGCCGGCATCGACAGCCCCGGCCACAACACATCTACCTACAATGAACTTACTAAATGTAAAGCACTTACGTACTTAGGCAGCCCGATGACGGCGCGGTGGCGAGTAGCATAAACATACATATAGTGATCTCAATTATCTACCTCTTCAGGTGCTTTCAAGGTACTTAAGCTTTAGGAGCAGCTACTGAGCCTACCCCATTGTTGCTTTAGGAGCAGCTACTGAGCCTACCCCATTGCTACTTCACGAGCAGCTACTGAGCCTACCCCATTGCTGCTTTACGAGCAGCTACTGAGCCTATCCCATTGCTGCTTTACGAGCAGCTACTGAGCCTACCCCATTGCTGCTTTACGAGCAGCTACTGAGCCTACCCCTTTGCTGCTTTACGAGCAGCTACTGAGCCTACCCCATTGCTGCTTTATGAGCAGCTACTGAGCCTACCCCATTGCTGCTTTACGAGCAGCTACTGAGCGTACCCCATTGCTGCTTTACGAGCAGTTACTGAGCCTACCTCATTGCTGCTTTACGAGCAGTTACTGAGCCTACCCCATTGCTGCTTTACGAGTAGCTACTGAGCCTACCCCATTGCTGCTTTACGAGCAGCTACTGAGCCTACCCCATCGCTACTTCACGAGCAGCTACTGAGCCTACCCCATTGCTGCTTTACGAGCAGCTACTGAGCCTTCTCCATTGCTACTTCTCGAGCAGCTACTGAGCCTACCCCATTGCTGCTTTACGAGCAGCTACTGAGCCTATCCCATTGCTACTTCACGAGCAGCTACTGAGCCTACCCCATTGCTGCTTTACGAGCAGCTACTGAGCCTACCCCATTGCTGCTTCACGAGCAGCTACTGAGCCTACCCCATTGCTATTTCTCGAGTAGCTACTGAGCCTACCCCATAGCTGCTTTACGAGCAGCTACTGAGCCTACCCCATTGCTGCTGTTTTTGTATTACTGTGCTGATAAACCAGTCTTTACCAAAGTGGGCGATAACGCCCCCTTGTGGGCGCTGCAGGTCTCAAGGGGGGCGGTAAGAGACCCAGAAAGAAAATGGGGGCGTTGTGTAGAGGCGGGGGGGGGGGGTGATTTGTAATTTTATTTAGCTAGGAGGCCTCTTAAACAACGACTGCAAGAGCTCTCGACTCTCAACAACAACTTGTGAACATCAACTAATATGAATTAAAAGATTGCTCAAACTCGGTTCTATATTTCTCTCCGCGTAGTTCATATATCTGTCCTATTTTATTGAATATAGAAAAAATGAAAATCATGTCAATCGGTCGCTCCGTTTCGTAATGAAAGTAGACACAAACAAACAAATAAAAAGGCAACAGACACACTTTCGCATTTTAATAGTTATTAGTACTCGTAGATATCTATCATGTTTTAACAAGTTTTTGTTAAATAACCCGAATTGTGCATTCCTGTATCAGTCGGCTGGTTCATTGAATACTTGTTCGGATTTGTTGAGTACGATTGAGCGTCGAATGAGATAAACGAGTTTATGTATGTTTGTTTTATTCCTGTCGGTGCGTGCTGCTTAAGCATTCCTATATAAACAATGTAATATTTATTTTATTTTCATTTGTGGTCTCGCGCGCAATAGATGAGCAGTACTTATGCCTCCTCTACACTACTCGCGAAGTTGAACGTATTTCTCAAAGCAAAACAATGTCGGAAGTAAAAAAGAAGAGACGGCAATACTGTGCGGAATATATTAAATTCGGATTTATTGAAAATCCCACAAACCCATCGTCGCCTTTGTGTCTTCTATGTCTAAAAACATTTTCGAATGAAGCAATGAAGCCTTCAAGGCTGCAAGATCATTTGAATCAAATGCATGCAGATAAGAAAGACAAGAATGTAGCATATTTTCAAGACCTAGAGAAGAAGCATAATACTCAGCCAAGTGTAGCAAAACTATTTTCGGCGGCTGCTAAGCAAGATGACGACGGACTTCGAGCTTCGTACAATATCTCTTTGTTAATTGCTCAAAATGGCAAACCACATAACGGAGAAGAGTTAATATTGCCAGCAATAAATGAAGTAATAACTACTGTGCTTCATAAACCGGCCGCAGATATTATCCGAAAAATTCCTTTGAGTAAATTCTATGCAAAGACAAATTGATGAAATGGCTGAAAACATTGAAGAATCATTGTGCGATCACCTGAGGACAAGTCAATTCTCAATTCAGCTCGATGAGTCCACTTTACCAACTAATGAAGCATTGTTGTTGTCTTACGTGAGGTTTATTAAAGATGAGAAAATATGTGAAGAACTATTATTTGCTAGAAATTTAGAGACCGATACAAAAGGTGAAACCATATTCAATACATTGGAAAAGTTTTGCGATGAGAATAAGATTCCTTTGAAAAATATTATTTCAGTTGCTACGGATGGCGCTCCGGCTATGACAGGGTGCCATAAAGGCTTCATAGCGTACTTAAAAAATAAAATTCCAGATGTCCTTGGTGTACATTGCGTTATTCATAGACAACATTTAGTTGCTAGAAACATAAGTGAAAAACTATTTCAATCACTGCAATATGTCATCAAAGCAGTCAATAAAATCCGCAACAGCTCTTTGAATGATAGATTATTTCATCAGTTTTGTGTTACTAATGACGAGGATTTCAACCGTTTGTTGTTTCATACGTTCGTTGGCTATCAAGAGGCAATTGTCTGACTCGATTTTACAACCTGTTTGACTCTGTTATAGAGTTCTTGGAAACTAAAGATACAGAATTGCACGACAAGCTCATAACATCAAAGAATGATATAGCTTACATGACAGACCTGTATAAATTGTTCAACGACATGAATCTCCAACTGCAAGGCGATAAACTAAATTTAATTAAAACAAAAAACGTCGTTGCTGCTTTCGCAGCCAAACTGCTTCTACACAAAAAGAATCTGGGCAGACATGAGTTTCACAATTTTCCAAATTTATCAGTATCATGCAGTAACGACGAATTGTTTGTCTACTGCCAACATTTGGAAAACCTCCACATTGACTTCACCGAACGATACCAGGACATTTTGAACTTGGAAATACCAGACTGGGTGTTGGATCCGTTTTCAAATGTCAACACAGCAATGTCACCTCAGCTGGAAGAAGAACTTATAGAATTGACAACAAACGAGGAAATAAAAATCAAGTTCAAAAATGGTTACCAAGAATTTTGGCTACAAAAACCGATCCCGCAATTGTACCCTGGATTGTGGTCAATCGTTCAACGATTCTTGATAGCATTCCCATCGTCATATTTGTGTGAACGTGGATTTAGTGCTGTGACAACACTGCTTACTAAAAAGAGAAATCGTTTGCTTGTTACCGAACGTGGCGACTTGCGACTGTTCTTGAGTAAATTGGAACCTGATATCAACAAACTTATTAAACAGCATCAGATTCATCCTTCACATTAGTTTTTATATAAGGATTGATTATTTTAGTTATATTTTTAATAAAAGATACTCTGTTTTAATACTATAAAGTTGCGTTTCAATAATCATTCTTATTGGCAGGTGGAGCCCGTAAGAGTTAACTTGAGACCTAAGCGCCGTTGTATGTTACCTACTGCGCTCAGGTTTCAAGTTGCGGGTTATAGTAAAAGTTTCGTTTAGAATTCTCCGTTAATATACATAATATACATATATAGGTCACAATAATTAATTAATTTAATTTGAAGTTATAGTGGTTTTTAAATAGGTAAAAAAATGGGGGCGCTAAAAAAATATTTATTCTCAAAGTGGGCAGTAGACAAAATAAGTTTGGGAACCACTGTGATAAACTATAACTTTGTGTTACTCTAAACTCTAGGTACGTGTATTGTGTCTAGTTTGGCAAATATTTTTTCTATTCCATTGCAACGACGTAATTTTACCAGACCTATCGCCACCTAGGCACACTTATCTACAGACTAATAACTGTGCTAAAATAATGTACCAAAGTACATTCCATTTTTTATCATAGACGTCAACAAGATAAACATTTGGCTGAAAATGCGCCTCACTCTACGAATAAAAAGTCTCACTCACTAGTGACCACACTCTCATACTCACACTAACCGCGACCAAAACAACAGCACACGGCCCACTGGTATCGATTGCGGGCAACAGTTTGCAGGAGCGAAGCGGTGCGCGGCGCGTCCGTCCGGCGCGGCGGCCGGCGGCGGCGGGACTGCAAGCCGCGAGCCGCAGCAAGCGCGCGCGGACACTCACCGCTACTCGCGACCTCTCTCGGCAGTCTCGCCCGGCGGACTTAGGGGCTCCTCTAGGTATACTGTTGCTCCAGTGCACTTGAAATCATACAGCGCATGCTCCGACATTCCTCTCGTCTATTGGAAGACTGCGACCACTACATACATACTATTAAGTATTCCAGGTTTAAGATATTTATTTCTCAAAAAGAATATATGTTTATTCACTTACATTATTTTTTTTTTTGTAATGATCTGTCTCAGAAAGACATCCCATTAACATTACAATCTAGCCTAATAAGACTAATAAGTAATTTAACTTTAAAAACAGAACTTCTCTAATCCTTAGTTCGTCAATATCGCAAAATCCCTTGTCATCTTCTCTAAATAAATAATAGCAATTTAGTAGAGCCATCGATCCCTTGTCATCTTCTTTAAATAAATAATAGCAATTTAGTAGAGCCATCAATCCCTTGTCATCTTCTCTAAATAAATAATAGCAATTTAGTAGAGCCATCAATCCCTTGTCATCTTCTCTAAATAAATAATAGCAATTTAGTAGAGCCATCAATCCCTTGTCATCTTCTCTAAATAAATAATAGCAATTTAGTAGAGCCATCAATCCCTTGTCATCTTCTCTAAACAAATAATATCATCTTGTTTGCCAGTTTCGCCGCATCTGCTTCTTGTCTTGCTATTCCAATAGTTAGTATTCTTTGCTATTAGCTTACGTCTAGATGCAAGGTACTATGAAGCCCATCGTTGCCAGTGTGGTAAAGCAGTTTTTTTATTATTATTATTATTTATAGGCTTGCGTTTGACCGCTATCTCACCTGTTGTTAAGTGACGATGCGGTCGAAGATGTAGCACGCTCGCCTAGAAGAAACCTGTTCACTCTTGTCTTAAGGTCACCCAGATTATAGCAAGTTTGCAGTTGCTCAACTTGGATATACAAACATTTTTGCATAATAATTTAGAAGTTCGCAATTAATTAAGTTTAGGTAATAACTAGAATCGTCGGTAACGCGCGGTGCATCTTTCGACCGGGCTGTCGCTATCGTAGAGTAACTTGTAATCGTTATGTCCGGTAATGTCCGGTGTGCTGGGCGGGGAAGGAAAGGGAGGTGCGCGTGAGATACCGCGGAGTATATAATTATTTTGAACTATTTCTCTCGCCAAGCGCGCGCGGGTAAGGTCCGATGTGCTGGGAGGAGAAGGGAAGGGAGGTGCGCGTGAGATACCGCGGAGTATATATTTTGAAAAAGCCCGCGTTATATCTGTTCATTTAATAATTCATCTGGACGACAAATTCATATTGGTGTATGTGGCATATCAGAACTAATATTACTTGTTACTTGTACTTACTATAAATTATCCTGTGTTAATATCATAGAGTTAACATTACTAGGTATAGAGCGCGTGTTCCTAAGTGGGAACAGTATGCGCGGGTAAGATTATAGCATCGTCCTCCGCAAGCGCTAGTAGTCTTACGAGTACTAGCAGTGTGAGCGCCCGTTGCGAGTTCTTAGCTCTATTTATCTAAAAAAAATGGTTAAATGTGCAATAAAACCTTGTAAAAACGATACTCGGAAATACACTAAACAGAATTCTAACATCACATTTCACCGGTAAGCCAATTTTTAATACTTTTAAGTTCAAAGTTCGTTTCGTTTCGCGGGGGTGAACAAGACGTGAGACGCGGGACTACACGTACCGCGCGCACTGCCCCGCAACCCCGCTAAGATTGCCGACTCAAATAGTGATGTGACGCGTTCGGCCTATTCGATAATGATGTTTGTTATGAGTTATGAGTATGGCGAGCAATAGTTTACACCTGCACATTATCTGCGGTTGCGGTTTAAAATTCTAGAAATCTATATAATTTAAAAAATAAATTAATAACACTTGTGTTGAGAACGACTGGACTGATCCGGCAATTTATTTTATGTTCGTAATATGCCAAATTGGGTTTTATTGAAAGAAACATTGGAAAACTTGTCGGGAAAATTGGGAAAGTCGGGAATAACTGAAAGTGCTTTTTTTGTTTTGGGGTTTTGTATGAACTCAAGACCTTAACTCACGATTCGAACGATGGATATACCTACCTACACAGGACAACGTCTGTCGCTTCAGCTAGTAATAAATAAAATAAAATTATTATGTAAATGATTTAGATTTGAGTGTTTAATTAATTTTTATAAAAAGTAACTACCTACTTACAGTTGTACAGATTATACAATGTTATAAGGATGTATGAAGGAATCACTTTTCTATGTATATCTCAAATGAAAAACACATTTTTTACCAATGTTTGAATTTCACAAAAAACATTAGCTGATGATGATTGATGATGATTTTTATGGAAAGATGATTTTGATCGTGAATTTAAAAAGTAGGTATTACATTTATCTTACGGCATGTTTTTACACCACACAATATGAGTAACTATTTACCCCTTTTTTAGATTTCCAAAAGATATTTCACATAGGTACTACACATGCATCTTATACATTCATACATTAAAATAAATAATTTTCACTTACTAAAATTACACTTGTAGGTACACAAGACATAACATACATACACAACAATAGGAACCGTGTCACGGCGCGGCGCGGCGCACAATTATTGCCCATCACTATTTGCCACATATCTATCAATATAGCTAGCTATAGTTTCTGTGCATTGCGCGAGAAGTACGATACGCGCGCTCTATAGTTATGTAAATACCTCGGCTTTATACTGTTATAATTGTAACATGTATAGTAAGTAGTACAGTACCGACCGTATGTACTCCTTGAGGATGAGCGTCTGTACCGCACTTCGAGTAGTACTTTATCTGAGGTACCGCACGAACACCGGTCGAGTGTCTCCCGTGAGTGTAGCCGGTTAAATATGAATAAAGGTACTCACGTTACTTTTAATTGTAATATAGTATAATACCTACTAGACAATACATTACTCACGTTTCGTAGACCTTGATGGTTTTTATTACCATTTTATGTGCATAATAATTATTATTTTGTATGTATATATCACAAAAAATTTGGAGTATTTTTGCAATCTTTATTAAATTTTGAATCGCGTCACCGCCCGTGTCTTCATAAAGAAAAAAAAAACTATATACCATAGAGCCATAGAATGTTTTTATCTCAGAGTAATGAGCATTGAGGTCTCACACTAGTGTCATTCCTCAATGGTAATGAGTTTTTATCTAAGATTTAGTATAGTAAAAGATTGACCGAAAAAAGTTGTACTTCCAAAACAGAATGCATCCTTTTCTACTTATCACAAAAGTTACTTGGAATAAAAGAGACCACTATAGTTTCTCAATACCCAAAAAATACCCAAGTGTCTCCACTTTGCCTATATATACTTACTTATCAATTGGTTATACATATATTGTACTTTAGTGATATCCTATTTTCATACCGATACAACGTATCGACCTCCGGTCTTATAAGAAAATGTTAAACATTTTTTTTCTAAGACCGGAGGTGAAAAGTTCTTGTGTAAAGTTTTGAAGGAAGCGACTTGTTACGAATAACGGATTGTATGCTTGAAAGTAGTGTATGCTTTATGCACACTTTAGACTAAGTATCTCGTTTTTCGTTCGCGCAAGATAAAGCATACTTTAGCTTTTTCACACCAGCCAATCTACATTCCGGTCCACGATCGAAAGTTTGCTTAGTCGATCGGGTGTTTAGTTCGTCTTTTCCTTTTGATTTCCTGTGCGTTTGTATCATGCACGCGTCGGGCGAGATATATAACCCCTGGTGATATACCCAGTATCACCAGGCCTAGCGCACTCCGCACTGTAGGTGCGAAGCTACAAGTACATAGCCGGACACCGACGGTGGGTCGCGCGTCGTTACATGTGCCGCGTCAGAAGAGATAAGACCTATGCGATAGAAAGAGAGGCGCTCTGTAGGTTAATATGACTGGTAGGTATGCAGCGCTACGCAAGCTGAATTGTATTTTTATGGGGTCATAGCAAGAGTTGCTTAAATTTCTTTGCGGAGTGATGCTTTTGTCCCTTAGTATTCTGTGGTATCACATAGAGGTGCATCAGGCAAGAAGCATCCACACCGACTACGACTGTGCACCGCGCAAGTTCGAGCGGTTCTGGATGGGACGGTGTGGACCCGGCTATTGACTTTTTAAAATACTAACTGCTGGAACGGAATAAATTAATAACGCACACTGTTTTAAAATACGTTGAATTTATTTATTTACTGTATACGCTAGTGGCGACATCTAACATCTAACCAATAAGAACGCTAAATATGCTTTTAAGATTGCATGACATACAATACAATGAAGAATAATTTCATTATTATTTATGATTATTTTAATTATTAATAACAGCCAGCACTACTATCAGTATTAACTAGGTATAGGTTGCGAAGCTCATCTTATAAGTCTCCGCTTCACAGGTATTTTCTGCAAACAAAAGAATATACTTATAAAAAAGAATATACAAAAGAATAGACTAAATAAATGGTCAAATAATTTCTTACAATTAATTGAATTTTATTTATTATGTCAAGCAACCCGGCTTAACATACTGAAATTGAGCTGAATTACATTTTCCAACACTTAAGTCCAAAGATATTTAATGTTAAAAGTTAGTAGAGGGGGAGCCCCGCTCCCTTTCTAGCAATAAGTAATTTGTTCTTTTTAGACTTGAAAATTTTTACCAGTGGGCCATTTTTTTTTAATAAGACTACAATATGTAATTACCTGTCGCGTATATACTGGCTGACTTGAGAAAATTGTTGGTACTGCATAAGAATGCAGAAGCCTTTTTTGGGAACCTACTCAATAACACGATTCGTCGAAATGCAAACTGCATATTCGAGGGTATTGAGTCGGTTCCCAATTTGACCTCTGCATGTTTTTTATCCATGCGTTTCGTAATTCTGCTAACACCAGGAACCTAAAACAAGAACAAGAACCTAAGTATTCTAAATATATTTAACATAATTAATTAGCTACAAGTATACATTTTATAAAAAAAAACGACTTCAATGTATCTTCGAAGTCCAAGGTCATATACATATCGATGAAATTTATATGGAACCACTTCATCGCTATACTAATCCACACTAAACACAACGCAAAAAGAAATTTCCAAATCAGTTTATATATGACGGAGTTCCGAGGTAACAAACATATTATAAAAAAATCAATGAAATAGATGACCTCCAACTTTTTAAAGTCGGTTAAAAATGAAAAATATAGACTGCGAAATTAACTAGAACATAATTTATTCAAGTGTGCCACTTGAATAAATTATGTCCTATTATCATATCTATATTCATACAATGGTTGTGAATTTTACCACATCACTAGACGAGTACATGAAATGCCAAACACGTCGATCGGTATGCAAAAATCCGTGTTTATTTAGATATGGGAATTCTTCTGCTCGTCATGTGAAGCTAAAATAGCACCTAGTGTAACTTACATACTTTTCAAACGTACGAGAAGGTTAGCACATACAAATATTCGCATTAGGAGGTGAAATACACAAATCAGACTTACCGATGAAATGTTATAGCCCTTGGTTTATGCTTTAAATCACTGACGTGGCTCTTGCAGCCTACCACAACACACGCCATGGTTCATTTACTTGTTGTTTATTGCTTGATATAATGTTTTTCCCGCAAAATTCCTTGGAAAACACCAAAACCACTGCACACAATAAAATACCAGCTGGTATCGACCAAACATCACCAAACGTCACACCCGTTGGCTGGTGGCCCGCAGGGTTTAAAGATGGTGCCATGCGCATAATGCTTTCTCTTTTTAACACATGCAAACGGCCAATGAGAAAAAAGAAATGTGTATATGTTTAATTGTTCATCTTTTTGTTTTACGTCTAATTATATACTACGTCTTTGGTTTTTATAATAATGTTTGCCAAAAAAAATACAGATTACATTTGAATCCTCATTGGTCAATACCAAAGAGTCAATTCAGCCCTCAGAGCATTGAAGCTCAGAGTAATGATATTACTCAGAGGAGGTTATCACTCCTTGATTTCTTCTGATCTCTTTGGCCGACTCGCTAGCAGCTTCGAGTAGACAGCCAAACGGAGTCGACACGACAGGCCTACCCCTCTCGCCAATTTTGCCAAACGTCAAGGACAAAAAATCCACGACGTTATATAAAACTAGTTGACGCGCATCACGCGCCATTCACCAACTGTCGTAGCGGGCGAAAGAGCTCCTAAAAAAATGCCGAGTTGCAGCATATATTGGTGCAATAAAATTTCAAGAACATCAAACTACACCAAGGATAACGTAACTTTTCATCTGTATGTATTTTTATATCTAATAATGCACTAAAACAGCGAAAATTTTAAAATTATTGTCAGTCACTAAACTCACATAGTGTTGCAACTAAATCGAAAAAGTTATATTTCGGATAAAATTTTTAGCTTATCTTTATGTATCTAGGCGGCCAAAACTCTGTTTTCCTGCGCGTTATAAGAAAGTCAAATGAAACTGAAACTATTAATAAATATTGTTTTACATTACAATTTTATATACCTACATGTTATTATTTTGAATAATTGTTGACTCGAAACCTGCAGAATGGATTTTAATTTGGTTTTCAGCGTTTAGTATTAAGTTCCAGCTCCGATTATAGGGTATACAGGTGTGTCAAAAATTTGGGACCTCCAGGTTAGGTACCTTTTCTCTTGCATTGAGAAAGTTTTGTCCTTATAGTAGAGAAAATATAAACAGCATTTTTGTTATTTTAAAAATTTGCTGCACTTGTATACATCAAAACCAGTTGGGTTGGTGGTTGGCGCTCTCATATGGGCGGCCTTGCGAAAATGGTCTTTGAAAAAAGACGACTATATTGTCTGTCGTCTACGCAGGCGAAGCCGTGGGAAAAATCTACTATAAATTAGTAACTCATGAGAATGACCTAATCGAAATTAGGCACTTATATTATTTGAACGTTAGCAACACAGTGTAAAAACCGCAGTGAAATTAGTGCGGGGACAGCACCAATTTAAACGTCGATAAAAAATATGTTTTAAAATATATGTCGATAAAAAATGTAGATGTTGTATCAAACTTTTATTTGGCAGATTTCCAATAGAACCAGTAAGTTGGTCTGGCTGGATTCGAGCTTGTGGAAATGATGTATCGTGGGTTCCTAAGCGTACCAGCACAAATTGCTCGGAACATTTCGAAACTAATTGTTTCATACCAACGTCTAATAACAACGATTAAAGACTATTTTGTCAAGGAACACAAGTCATTGGTTAAAGTTATGTTAAGTACCAGCTTTATCAATACATATTTCTGGCCATAATTGATTATGATATACGTGTGTTTTAACTTGTTCTCGCAGTCCTTGAGTCAATTTTCGCATTTCTTTTCTGCACCCGGACTTTAATTTCAATAAGGGTAAAAATACTTACTTACCTTTTTTTTCAAAGTCATGTTAACTTAAGTTACAATTTTTCGAAAACTTTTCATTTGTTTTATGACGTTTAAAAGTACATTTTTGTGCCTATTAAATGATATTTGACTTTGTCTTGTATTACACTTCAAAATATGTCATTATAATGACATTAAGATTTGAACATGCTCAAAACATTCAAAATACCAACCTTTCTAGTTATTCTTTGTCCTGATTTTTAAGCTTGCATTTCATAGTTGATTCACTGATTTTGAAATTACTATATTAAGCCATTTTTTAACAAAACATCCTGTCATCAATCGTTTTTCATAACTGTTTAGCAAAACAATTTTGTAATTTGTTTGTTTACTGTATATGCTTGTGGTGACATCTTCGATAAAGTTTGCCTCTTTTTCCCTATAGGATAGGAATAATGGAAGGAAGTTAGCAAAAACTATTGTGCCTCGCTAGAATGCTTCTCTAATCACGTTATTGCAAGTTTAATTTTATATCATCGCCTATAGTTATTACTTAGACTATCATTATCGTTAGTAATTACATAAAAGACAAAGATGCATGGAACATCCCGCTTCTGCCAAGTAGCCAACTAGCACATAAAAAACATGATATTGTCAAAAACAAACATAAAATATAGTGGCAACATTTCTAAAAAAAATCCTCTCAGTTTCTTGCCGTATCTTCTGAGTAGTGGTTCTTTTTCCGATACCTACGGTGGTTGAGTCATTGTAATAATTAACGTTCATGAGTGCGTCTGTGATGCCTAAAAAAATAATAAAAAAAATCGAACTAACTTTGATACTTAGTTATTATTCTCTTAAGCAACAGAATTATGTCATTTAAGAATTCTGTTTTATTTTCTTTTTATGTGTCTTCCATGCTTTAGCAGAGTTTATCGATAGCACAATATCGATAGTATCAAGTATGAAGTTGTTTACGTGATTGACGTTTAAATATCGTGTACCGATAGAACGTCTCTGTGTGTGGATGTGATTGTGTGTGTAAAGTTTAAGCTAATGTTAACTTCTTTTCTTATGTGCGTGCATAGCGACGTGATTGAAAAATGCGTTAGTGGTGATCATTTATTTGTTTGCGTTTCCTCGTCCCCCACCGAAAATGACAGACTTTTTGTAATGGGAATGAGTGCGCGTCATTGAGGAATGACACTACCTCAATGGTGCGCGTCAAAGACGTATTATATCATTGAGGTCTTACACTATACACGTTATATTTTCATTCAAGCGAATGGGAGAATTTTTCATAGGTATGGTAAACACTCCGAAATTACTGTCAAAAAACTATTGCTTTCCAAAAGTGTTACGCTGTCGAGGACTCTATAGTGTCATTCCTCAATGTATTATATATACTAAATCTTTGGTGCGCGTCACCAATCCAGGCTGGATACCATTGAGGAATAACACTACCTCAATGCTGGATACCAAAGACGTATTATATAATACTATACTAAATCTTAGCTGGATACTTTATCTGAGCATAGAGTAAATCATAGATGTGTCAAATCAAATGTCATTCGAGTAAGGCCGCGTTCAGAAATCACCCAGTTAATGTAATTATTACCCTAACGCCGTTCAGAAATGACTCAGGTGAACTTTGACATTTACCCTGAGCCGTTCAGAAAACCAATTGGGGAGAGTAAAAGTTCACCTGACAGGTGAAAATATTCACCGATAAAAAAGCGGGCTACGATTCTCACCTGTCAGGTAATAGTTGTCAGTTGTCATTTTCCTTTACATTTTGCAATATTTTTGCATTGATTTTTTGTACATATAAATAAAATAAGCGATTCGTGTATTTGAAGCAAAATATAAGGTAAAATTCCGATATTAGCCAATATAACGCAGTTAAATCTGAACAACAAGAGCGCGGGAAATCTCGGTCTTAAAAATGATTGGTTTTAATTGGCTGGCTTATTGATTACTCGATGCCCGTTCAGAAAGGCGTTAGTTAATTTTTAACTTGGCATATCACTGATATTAACTGACAAGTATTCACTCGTGAACATTTACCCATTTCTGAACGCGGCCTAAATTGAATATCGGACTGTCTGCATCTTAGGCCGCGTTCAGAAATCACCCAGTTAATGTAATTATTACCCTAACGCAAAAATTTAGTATACTTTTTCTTTGCCCTAACGCCGCGCCGCGCCGTTCAGAAATGACTCAGGTGAATTTTGACATGAAAAAAATATTCACCGATAAAAAACGGGTTATAATTCTCACCTGTCAGGTAATAGTTGTCAGTTGTCATTTTCCTTTACATTTTGCAATACTTTTGCATTGATTTTTTGTACATATAAATAAAATAAGCGATTCGTTTATTTGAAGCAAAATATAAGCTAAAATTCCGATATTAGCCAAAATAACGCAGTTAAATCTGATAAACAAAAGCGCGGGAAATCTCGGTCTTGAAAATGATTGGTTTTGATTTTGATTGGCTGGCTTATTGTATTACTCGATGCCCGTTCAGAAAGGCGCTAGTTAATTTTTAACTTGGCATATCACTAAGATTAACCACAGAATACAAAAGTAACAGAAGCAGCACTCCGCGAAGAAATTTAGACAAATAGCGACTCTTGCTGTGACGCAATAAAATTCAATTCAGCTCGCGTAGCGCTGCATACCTACCAGTCATATTAACCTACAGATAGTGGCGTAGCTAGGTAACCAAAGGTCCTGGGGCAAAAAATAAACAAGAGCCCTAACTAAACTATTTAAAATCGTTTGTTCTACTCCAGTTCGTACTCCAGATTCGTCATCAGAAACTTGCGGCGAACTCCCCGCAAATTTCAAACAAACATGTTCGAAACTTGTTTGGAATACCCCTGTATTTTTTTCAAATAAGTTGCCATTATTAAAGTCGCGTTCAAATCAAATCAAGTATTTTCCTACTTTTTATGTTCCTGGAATTTGTTTTGGTTTAATTCCGAATGTGGGAGAAACTCTCACTAGTTCAATTTATAGTTTGTAAGTCAGAGTCCGTGTGGCCCCCTGAGCTTGGGGGCACTGCCCCGTCTAGCCCTCCGGTAGCTACGCCACTGCCTACAGCGCGCACGCGGCACGTGTAACGTTAGGGTTGATACTTGTGTTGTGATGAAATAATATTATAAATGCGAAAGTTTGTGAGAATGGCTAGCTGGATGGAAAGAAAGAAACTTTAGATTGATTTAGTCTCCGTTTTTATTAATAGTAGTTGGCGAATAAAAAAGAGTACCTGTTAGGTCTCAAGTAAAAATATTTAGATAATAAATACTTAACAAAGCTATACCTGACCTAGTAAACCCTATCGTCACTTGTTTAAACAGATCTTGTCATTACCTACTCAGGCAAATACGATACGAGAGACATTGATAATGATAATAAATAGCACAGACTATTTATAATAATACCTAATACCTTCTAATAAAATACATCATTTATATCAGAATAAAAGTTTTGAGTAGGTAGGCAATTCTTTGTTATATATACATACATCAGAAATGATATCAGAATATGATAGATGGAACACCGAATTTAAAAATAGATATACCTAATATAACTTTCTTAAAATGGTGTAGGTACATTTACTTGCTTTTCGATGTCCTTCGGAAGTGCAAAAAAGGAGAGATTCCGGTCCTTGTTGGTATTTAGGCAGCCAAATACGATGCAGTATTTGCTTGTTTTCATATTTGTGTTAGACAGTAATACCACGTAATACTAGTCGTAAAGCGGCGCGGGCGGCGGCGGGAGCATAATGTACGTGCGTCACGGGCGGCGCGCGACAACCCACTAAACTAGCGATGTGCCCCTCACTCGTGAGGTCCCTCGTTTGAGGTACTCGTCTCGGCGAAATGAAAGAGTTACTCGTTTTGCTACTTTGAACAACCTCATTAGGTTACCTCATTTTGGTTTGAGGCGGCGACTCGCACGACTCACGCGATTGCACGAGTAACTCGCGAGTTGTCTGACAAAATGAGTGAGGTGTGAGGAGCTGAGGAGTTGGTTTTTACTCTATGAAATGAGGTGCGATGCGAGTGAGGCGAGTACCGATCGTCCGGCGCGTGTCATGTTCAACATTATAAAGGCACGTAGGACAGAAAACGAGTAGAAGCAGGTACAACTTTGGCTTATTTGTATGAAAATACAGCATTGTTTAAGAATATTTATATATTTGTTGTTGTATATTTGATACCTTTACAGTGCTAAAACGCGACTGAACAGTGCGTTCACCTGTATGAACCACACTTATCGAAATACTTGTCTAAGGTAAGTAAACCACAGCAACTGATAGAGATCTAGGTACATTTGCACGCATGCCTTTAGGTGAAGTTCTGATTGGTTGCTGTGACTTTTGTATTCATGAATGTTTTAATGTCGTCGCGCTTAACTCAGTAGGTGTATCTATCTGTCTGTAGTACGCGTGTACTTCTCTCGTTTTTTGTGTACTGTGTGTGCTTTTAAAGGCGAAAAATAGTCTAGGTAAAAATAATACACACCGATTTATTAGAAAATAGAACACAAGGATTTTCATGGGTAGTTTAAATATTTACATGTTTGAAGCAAATAATTTTTAGAATATCTTTGAATGCAGTATTACTAACTTTTAAAAATAACATTAAGTCTTCTTTCAGTAAAATATCCTATCAACGATATTTAAGGTACTTTCCCTTCATGTCCCGTAGTCTTGAGACGCCCTGTATAGATAACCTATGTAAAGTACCTACGAACTAAAAAATAGAACGAGCAAAAAGTATGCGAGTTGTAGGAACACGGGTGTAATGTGGACGAAATTATAGCCTACAAGTTTTCTTGCGTTCGAGTGAACGAGGAGAGGCGTTCGACCGTTCGAGGTTCCGCTCACGCGAACACTTCTCCTCAAATGAGGGGCGCCTCGTGAGGACCTCAAAAAGTAAAATGAGGTCCTCCCTCATCCTCGTTTGAAATCGATGAGTTACCCATTACTACACTAAACTCCGCACGACCCGTTGCTGGTGTACGTACTTGTAGCTATGTACATGTAGCTTCGTACCTACAGTGCGGAGTGCTATAGGCCTGGATTAACTGACAATTATTTACTCATGAACATTTACCCATTTCTGAACGCGGCCTTAGAGTAATGACACTTTTTTTATTACTCTGAGGTCTGCATACTGTCTGTTTCTGTTGCAGATTGGTCGCAGAAATGGCCGAGTTGTTGTTTGTGCCGTATAAAAAGTCTTCGGACGTAGATATTATTAAACCATTAAAAAATTTGATCCAATCAACGTACAACAGTGGCGAAACCCACGAGGACTACAGCGATGCGCTGAATGAGCTGAGCCGGCTGCGGACCAATGCTATTTGGAAGATTTTCGAGAACTCTTCGCTCGACCTTATTTACAGGTAATCCGCTGTTTGTTCCGTATGACTCACTCCTGATCACTGAATCACGCTAATGTCTTAATAAATTGTTAAGAACTTTACGGGAGTCGAACGAGAAATGGCTAACTAAACCTAATATAGGTATAAATATACGTAATTTATTAATTATAATAACCAAGACATAGCTAAGTACCTATCACATGTCATGTCGAGGAAAAATACTTCACTTGACTTCTTGTTTTATGGCTTCTGTGTCTTAATGTGAAAAATACTTTAAGAAACTGAATAGTACAAGTTTCTGTGTTTGGTAGTAGATCAGTACTGTAATGGAAATGGAAGTTTCACATTCGTCAAGTCTGTACAAAACTAAGCCAGATCATATTTGCCTTGAAGCGCCAACGACGAGCGAAAAGACTGCTGTCACTGCATACCACGGCTATGTGGTATCTGTTCTAAGATACAGCCTTTTAATATAGGGAAACTACAAATATTAACCAAGCTTTCATTGCTCAGAAAAAGTGTGTAAGAGCTTTAAGTGATGCGGGTCCTTTAGTGCATTGTGCCGGTACGAATATTTGTTAACGGAAATCCTAATTTATATCTAAGTGAAGACAATACATTATTTAAATTCCCAGATACCTAAGAGGGAACTGCCCCTAAAACTTCATTAAAAACAAGTTACAAAAATGGCTTGTCAATCATTTTTTATATAACTACAAATATTATGGAGATTTAATGAATGAAAAAGTGTGCATAATACATTTGATGAATTAAAACAAAAATAATGAATTGAATAATCAATATTATATTACAGTAGAAACTCAACTATCTGGCCCTCAGGGAATCGCGATTATCCAGACTACCAACCGCTACCGATTAAATAATTAAGTCATATTGAGCCAAGTTACAAAATGTTTAATATATGTGCTACAAGACGAATTTATGCAAGTATGAATGTGTCAGAAGATAATGTAAAAGTTGTTTTATCATTTTTTAAGGTAATGAATTTAAAGGAGTGTTGTTACATGGTTGTAGATGCGTGGGATTTGATTGAAAGGTACGACTATAAACAAGGCTTGGAACAGAGTACTTAATCGGGCGAATGAAAATTCAGTTGCCAATACGGATGATTCTACTTTAGACGATATGAAAAGCTAATGTTAAAGATACAAATATGCCCAGAATTGTGATGATGATAATATAAAAGAGTCACTTTGACTTTGACTTTGAGAGGGTCACTTTGATAGTAATGAGATTATGTTGGATGACAAAATCGTAGAAAACATATTGTAGAACAGCAGGAAATGCAAGAAGATGAAATGAAACACAAGAAAATCTAGACGTGGAAAATGATGCAGGACCATCTCACGATGAAGCAAATCAGGGCCCTAACTCACTATGACAACTTGGCGATAAAATCGATCTGAGGAATCGATGTGATTTCGAAGCAAAGAGCCCTAATTATATGCCTTAACAGTGAAGAGCAAAGAGCTTTGAAATCACATAGATTCCTTCATTAATAATGGACATTTCTATGACGCATTCATATATTCGTATACTATGACGCTTCATAGAGAATACAAATGTCGCAGATGTCGTTTATTAATGAAGGAATCGACGTTTCCTCGAAGGAAGGAATAGCCAAGTTGTCATAGTGAATTAGGGCCCTGACTCTAATTCACCCTGGGCCCTGGCCCTGGAAATGGCCCTCAAGTAGTTTGAAAAATATGCGCAAAACCTGCTTTTCTTCATACATTTGATTATCCGGATTTTCGATTATCCGGATTTTTGATTATCCGGATTTTCGATTATCCGAATCCCTAACGACAACAATTAGTCTGGTTAATCGAGTTTCTAGGGCCGACTGTGTGTGTGTGTGTGTTTCGACTGTAGGTATGTTAGATAATATTGATCCTGGACATAGGCCTCACATGGACACGGACAACCTAATTGTGAACATGATGCTGGTGTCACAGTTACATAAATGTAAAGTTAAAATCAGTTATTTATTAACTATTTTTAAATATTTTAGTATAGATAATATTCATAAGTAATTATTTGCAAAATCTCCTATTCCAACTAAAACATAATTATTAACAAGTAGAAATGCCAGGTAATGATATTTAAAACTGTGGATCTAGTTAACAGTTTATACCTTATAAACTATTGATGTTGTCTTTTTTTTTTACAAATGATAGGTCTATGTTTGACCACCATCTCACCTGATGTCAAGCGACTGAGGGGTGAAGTGAGAGAAACTGAGGGGCATATTTTTTAGAACTTTTGTTACAATATTTTATGTTTGTTTTTGACAATTTTATTTTTCTTATGTGCCAGTTGGCTACTTGGCAGAAGCGGAATGTTCGATGCATCTTTGTCTTCTATATAATTACTAACTGTATAGTATGCTTTTTTCATTAGTATATATTTCACACTCAATTTGAATCTACTTTTTGTGAGCTCCGTTATACATTTTGGAATTTTATTGTAATAACGTACATCAGTGCCTAGACCTTGTAGTCTCAGGAGCAAGATCTCGTGGCCGGCCTAAGACGCGATGGCTTAACGCTGTTAATGCGGACATGAGAGCCAATAAACTCACAATGCAGGACTCCGAAAACCGTGCGAAGTGGAGAGAGAGGAGTAGGAAAGCGGACCCCGGCCGAAGCCTGGAATAATAATCGCTAGGCAGAAGAAGAACGTACACATATGCATGGGCATATTTATTTTATTATAGAAGGACTTATTCGTTTTACTCAGTCTAAACCTAGGTACTGCAATTCTATCCTTATTTCTAGTGTTTATGTTGTGGTGGTCACTATTCACCTTGAATTTGTGCAGATTTTTATGAACATACATTATATTTTCATAAATATACAGAGAAGGTAATGTTAATACATTAATTTGTTTAAAGACTTCTCTATATCCGCGGCAGACCCCCACAGCAAAATGCCATATGACATTAAGCTGTGGAAGTATGCAAAGTAAACTAACCGAGCCGTAGCTATATCCGTTAATTGCCTAATTTTACTTACCGCGTATGCAGCAGAACTAAGTTTTCCTGATAGAGCATCGATATGAGGACCCCACTGCAACTTAGAGTCTATGCCTTACCTAGGAATACCGTCGCCTTGTCTGTGTTGAGTTAATCACTTTTGAGCATTACGTTTGCCTCTACATGTCTAACATTGGACAAAGAGATCTTTTAACATTTCGTCTTTTTTGCGTTTAATAACAAGTTGTTGGCAGCGAACCAATTTGATACAATATCTAATACATTATTTACGTGTACTAGTTCACTATCCTTTCTATCTACCTTAAAGATTATCGATGTATCATCCGCAAAAAGTACATTGTCTGCAAGGTCTTTCACCATAAAAGGTAAGTCATTTACGTACACTAAGAACAAGAACGGCCCTAAAATTGAACCCTGTGGTACACCCATTTTTACTAAAGATCCAGATGAAGTGACGCCATTTATTCCAACTTTTTGCTGCCTGTCAGTTAGGTAGGACTCTACAAGATCCAGAGCAGTTCCACGAATTCCGTAGTGGTGGAGTTTACGAATCAGAGTGCTGTGCTCTACGCAGTCAAAAGCCTTGGAGAGGTCACAAAAACTATATATAATTAGTATATATTAATATATCATTACCAATTATAGTATTTAAATACTATAATTGTTAACTGTATAGAGTATGCTTTTTCATTGGTGTAGTTTGAAAACGCACCTACTTTGTTTGATTAATAAAATTCGTGAGTACTCAACTCGTAAATAGGGCAAACCGCGCGCTTTTGTAAAATGAATATAGAATGTATTTCTGCTGCAGAACCCTACAGCAAAATACTATATAAAATATGCTGTGGAAGTATGCAAAATCGGACATTGTTAAGACTCTTTGTGGTCACTACACTGCACTACACTGTCTTGAATCTATAACTATGCATGTACCAATGGGGCTGGCATGCTCGTTTTGACTAAAAGTCGCTTTATTTTACTTAACATTCAAATCAAAGTCAAAAAGTCAAAGTCAAAATTTCTTTATTCATGTTTGGCATCACAGACGCACTTATGAACGTTAAATTATCACAAGACTACCACCATATCGGAAAAAGAACCACTACTCAAATAAAGTAAAACTTCCTAAAAACTCATTATTAATAATAATTTACGGGTGATATACCTATACTTTTATTCCGAGCCACAGCGGCCCGGACTAAAAGTATGCAAAGTAAACTATCCGAGCCACAGCGGCCCGGAATAAAAGTATGCAAAGTAAACTATCCGAGCCACAGCGGCCCGGAATAAAAGTATGCAAAGTAAACTATCCGAGCCACAGCGGCCCGGACTAAAAGTATGCAAAGTAAACTATCCGAGCCACAGCGGCCCGGAATAAAAGTATGCAAAGTAAACTATTCGAGCCACAGCGGCCCGGACTAAAAGTATGCAAAGTAAACTATCCGAGCCACAGCGGCCCGGACTAAAAGTATGCAAAGTAAACTATCCGAGCCACAGCGGCCCGGACTAAAAGTATGCAAAGTAAACTATCCGAGCCACAGCGGCCCGGACTAAAAGTATGCAAAGTAAACTATCCGAGCCACAGCGGCCCGGAATAAAAGTATGCAAAGTAAACTATCCGAGCCACAGCGGCCCGGACTAAAAGTATGCAAAGTAAACTATCCGAGCCACAGCGGCCCGGAATAAAAGTATGCAAAGTAAACTATCCGAGCCACAGCGGCCCGGACTAAAAGTATGCAAAGTAAACTATCCGAGCCACAGCGGCCCGGACTAAAAGTATGCAAAGTAAACTATCCGAGCCACAGCGGCCCGGACTAAAAGTATGCAAAGTAAACTATCCGAGCCACAGCGGCCCGGAATAAAAGTATGCAAAGTAAACTATCCGAGCCACAGCGGCCCGGAATAAAAGTATGCAAAGTAATCTATCCGAGCCACAGCGGCCCGGAATAAGAGTATCCTATGTCTTTTACCTTAAGTATCTACATGCCAAATTTCATTAAAGTCCTTTCGGTAATAGTTTTTGTTAAAAGGCACACCACTCTCCCCGCTTCCGACAACGGCCACAACGCGGCAACATACTACTATTTATTCTGTGCCGTGAGCCCGTGCCATCGCGCTACATGCGTTTTAATTTTGCAATAATTTATTTATAAATACAATTAATGTGTGTCGGGATACAAAACAAAATGACATGACATACACAAACACGAAGGAAGAAACAACCCACAACCGTACGGTGTGGCGCGGGACTACTAGGAGGGCTGACCCCAAATAAATTGGGACTATAGCCAGGAGAAAGAAGAAAGAATGTGTGTCGGGTCATTCCCCTCCTTCCAATATAGTCGAGGGGGTGATGGGTGGTCCACAAGTCGTACTCATGAACGGGTGCTGCTTACGGGGACTGGTCTGGTCGGCTGGCCAATTCAGAACCCCACGACAACATACCGAATCGATTCGATTGGATAACGATCTCGTGTCGTAGGTTTCTTTTCGAGCTATTCAGAACATCCGCCCCGAGGATTCGACACGGTTTCGGTTACGATATCGAAATCGATACGACAACGTGTTGCATTTACGGAGTTCGTTTTGTGTGCAATACTCGCAGAAAATTTTATTATTATCTAGACGATATAAAAATGTTTTCAAGTTATCAAAATTTATTATAACAACGTTTATCACGAATTAAATTATAATCAACAATTATAAGCGCCAGATATTGGTAGAAATATAAAAAAAACAAAAGCTTCGTAAACACCCACCTGCTGATATCCACTTGACATTAATGTTTAATCTATGCTTTTGACATTGACAAACCGCCAAATTTAAATGTCTATCGCAAATTGTTTACTTTATCATGTTTTGAAATTATTAAAAGAAGATCGAGCGAGAAGACGAGCCTCATCAAGATTCGTTAGAAATGTTAAGTAAATACCAAAATTACTATTACATAGTATCACAGAGTACTTTATAATAATTATATAGGTACAGTGATTTTATTTCGGTAGATTTATGCATCTTATTAAGTAATCTTATAGTAGTAAGTAAATAGTTCTAAAACAATCAAAGCGAACTTAACCTACAAATAAATACTAGACTTGGTAGGTACTTTATTACATAGAATTAGTTTATGTTGAATCTTACTGTGAGTTTTATTTTATTTGTAGTAGAAAATGTAGTTTATTTAACAACACACGGAATATACTCGGTATTAACGGTCAAATCTAATGCTTTCGAGTGATATGTTGCACTCGATAAGTTGTCGTGGAAATTAATCGGACGTTCGAAAACTTTGCTTCGATATCTGCATTGTGAATAACGTTCTCGGTCGATAAATACGCGTTTATCGTACGGTTACGATTGGTTATCGACTACGACAATTTGAACGTCGATTCGACTATTGTGAATTTAAAATATTTTGAATCGTACGATATCAAACCGAATCGATCGACAAATGAGTTGTCGTGAGGTTCTGAATCGGCCAGCTGGTCACTCCTAACCGCTACTGTCACACTTATTTATATATTATTGATATTTTTTTTGTTACTGATTCTATGACTATGGGACATCTTCCTCGCACTTCTTGTGTGACATTTTGTTAATATTAATTTAAACCTAATTGTCCAGTATAATATTTTAAACGAGACATTTTAAAAGAGTTGAGAAAAAGAACATCCCTGCAGAGTTTCTTGGCGCTATCTTCTCTAGCGGGCTTATTTCTTCTCGTCTTATTAGGAAAGAAATGGGTAAACAAACTTACCTTTTTTTTCAAAGTCATGTTACAAATACGCACACATACACTTACGTTACAAATTTTAACATAAATATTTGTAATTTTATTTGTATTACGTGTTCATGACGTTTAAAATATTTTTGTGCCTGTTTAATAAATTATATTTGACTTAGACTAATAAATTAAATACAATTAAGAATAAATAAATTATATCTCCTAAACTATACAACCAAAAAAATACAATAGGGGTAAATTCATCTTGATAAAATGTCCTATTTATTTGTATAAAGATGAATATGTTATACATACTCGTACCTACCTGATAAGTACACCTATACATCACCTACAATTTTGTCATTTTTCTTTGAACATAATGACCATTATTGTGACCAAATTAACTTCTGTGGACTTAGTTATCCCTCTGTGGAAACTTTTGTAAGCTACTAACTTGTCCAAACATTTATACCTATGTTGTATTAAATTTAGTTGTAGTTTTCCTGAGAACATATATAAATAAATTATTTCTGATTGTAATCTATAGAAGGAATGAAGTGCACAAGGCACAAGCTAAGAATAAGATGAGTGACGATGTCGTGTCGTGTCGTGTCCGCAGCTACTACGACCAGCTGGTGGCGCTGGAGAGCAAGGTGCCGCCGCACGAGGTGCAGATCCCCTTCAAGTGGAAGGATGCCTTCGACAAGGGCTCTATATTCGGAGGCAGGATGAGTCTCAGTACGTTCCCTCTATATTATGTCGTACTCCATCGAGTTTAGAACTACCCTACATCACAGTAGTGATCTCAAGCTCAATCAAAACGCAAAGTTGCAAGTTGGGCGGTTTTCACCGAGCGCACTTTGGAGAGTGTGCTCGGGAGCTGCGTGACCTCATACTTACCATCTTCCCCGTTATAATGAGGCATGCTCTAGATCGCGTAAACTTGTAGTCGACGCTGTACGAGCGCGTGTGTGTGTTACAGCGGTGAGCTCGCTGGCGTACGAGCGCGTGTGATTGTTACAGCGGTGAGCTCGCTGTACGAGCGCGTGTGTGTGTTACAGCGCACATACGGGTATTTGATACAAAAAACTGGCCAAAACCTTTTTTTGGTAATTTTGGGTCAATTGTGCCTCCTAATTATTTTTCATATTAATTTTAGTATAACCCAATCATTTCTATACCCTTTTCTCCAAAGGGACTTACGTGTGAAATAAAATCGAAATAAAATAAAACATTATTTTCTATTTCAAGCATTATGGTGATTTATTTGTACAATAATTAATAAAAAAAGCATTTAAAAATACACAATGATTTAAAAATAACGCTTACTTTTTACATAACCTTACAAAATACATAAATGAAAAGCTATGTACAAACTGTAATTTACATCGAAATAAAAGTTAAATATACATTTTCTTGTAATATTTACAGAGAAACTTATACAGCTAATATTCGTGAGACTCGCTATCGCTATCTGCTTGATCAGTACTAGTGCCCGGGTCAGCATTATCAGTGTCAGTGTCCGCGGGACACTCGTATTCAACTTTAAGAAATTGTAGAATTTCTTGCGATAGTGGTTTCCTGTTCCTTTTGAATTGCATTCTGCTGCTGCTACTAAGAAAGACATCAGAGGTCAGAAGAAGGCGGTTCATGACATCTTGGAGGCAATTCTTTCGCGAAAACTTTCTTGCAAAGTTTTGCCTGTATAGGCGGAAATGTTTATTCCGCGACTCAGCTGCCTCCTCTGATAATTGTCCAATCGGCAAAAGAGCATGTTTGATTACCAAAGCCCCATGACACAAAACTTTATGCAAAGTTGGCGTCATGGGGTGCCAGTTGTATAACTGCACATATAGTTCGGCTGTTGACTTCAGAAACACCGAAAATTTTTCCGTGTCAATAGAGAACCCACTCGAAATAACTTCTAGAATCAACTTGAGGTTCTTAAGGAAGTTTATATCAATCCCTGTTATTGAGGCAGTTGTTACAGGATCGGCAAAGAATCTCCTAGAAGTATTTCCATCGTTAGTATTTCCAAAGCCAGCTTTCGGCACGTCTACAAGCAAGCCCATTTGCTCTCGAAAGGCCTCTTGAATCTCTTTCTTTTTATCTGCCGAAAGCTGCTTTTCCTCCTTGTTAAGCCTCCATTTTTTGATAGGTAGTTTGTAGGCTATATGGAGACATGTTTCGAGAAATCTAATCCGAGCGTGCAATATTGATAGTCCAAATTTGAGCGAGTTCGAATCTATCAAACTTTCGTCGGTTTTAAGATTGTTGAAATCTTTGCTGGTCTGCTTGCATATGTAGCACTTCATTGTTGACGTGGTATTAGTTGCGGCATTGCACACTTTACCATCTACCATTGTAAGCACAAGTGTGTGCGACACCTTTATGACTTTATTGTCAGCCTCAACTTCAGTGGGGTTTATGTTTTGTGCCTGGTTTTCAATGTGTGCTATTTCGGATCGAGTCACTTCATTATTTTCATGCACAAACTGAATCCTTATAGGACGGCAAAATCGGCAAGATGAAGGAGCTGGATTCTGCCACCAAATCTTCAGTTGGCCATTCACATTACTTGTCAGTCGTAGGGGTACTAATGAGCTTATAAAAACATGGGCATCGGAGCCTGACTCATCTTGGAATTTTTGTTTAAATTCTTGTGCTTTCGAGCCATCACATCCCCATTTGCAAATGAGTTCCATATTCTGCCCTTCAATTTCTGTTGCTGTCATTAACACTTTCTGGAGGTACAGGCAAAGGCGTTGAGTGGTGTGGTCAAGAAGATCTTGTAAAGTAATTTCTGCTATCGATTCGGAGACAATAGATTTAGGATAGCACTCCGTTTTCGCTCTCTGTAGGAGAGAATAACAGGGGTATATATCCTCCTGCCCATCTCTTATCACATTATATTGTTTGCGCGTTAGGTCGGCTTCCACGTATTTAATCAGTGCTTGTGTTATCGTTAACTTGCCGCTTTTTGAACTTTTGTCGGCTGAACTTATGATTTTGCGGAATCTAGTGGCTCGTCTCGGAGTCGCTGAAGCCTGTTTTATTATTTGAGACAAATCATTGTTGCCTGCGGCTCGTTCACTCATCACGGCAGCATACGTCAACTCTTCATGCGATATTTCTGATCTCACTTTCTCTGTTTTGCGCCTTTTGCTTCTTTCACTACATTCTTGGAATTCCTTAAGAGGTCGGCCGGGTTTATTGTGTCGCCAAACAGGTAGAGAAATTTTTTCTTTAAGCCATTGTTCATTCGTTTTTCGGAAACGACATTCTTTGTAGCTTGCTGAGGTCCATTTTAGCTTGTAATGATGTTTAAATGATTTTAAGCAATGGCGGAGTACTTTAGTTTTGTCCTCGGGGCATTTGGTCATTTCAATTAGTTTATGCTCAAGAAAGTCCAGTTTTTTATCTAAATTTTTGTAGTCGCACTGTTTTATTACGTTAAACATATCCTCTCTTGTTATTGTCATCGATGACTCATCATAAGGACCTGCCAACAAGAAAAAATCTATGTTAAAATCAAAGAAACACAAAGTGTTGTTTTTTTTTCGAAAAAAACCTATTTTTGTTCAGAGGCTATAATTCATAGGGGCGGAAAGAGGCGGAAGGTTTTTCTCTTGATATGAAATCTAGAAGGTTCAAAGAACACGATTATGTATAAACTTTAGCTTAACTATGTTTATCTGATACTTAATTTGACGAAGGAAACCTATTTTACGTGTTTTTTTTTGCATAAAAATACTCATGACTTTATGGTACAATTAAAGAATGAAAAAGTGATCCTAACAGTAGCACAATAGATTCAAAATAAAGTACATACCTGTGCCTGAAGATTCCATGGTGGTTTTTGGGGTTTGCACTAAACACAACAGTATGATTAGTCTTAAACAGCAATTGAAATTTGCGAGCGCCGAGAAAACAAACGTGTCACTAGCACAACAGATGAGTTCCGACTGACGTTGAGGGCGCATGGAGCGCTCTAGCCCCTTCTGGGTACCGGTTTCTTAATGAATAGAGTGTCCCATTGTTAAAACATAACAAAGGATAGCTGCGCGGTTACTATTGTAAAAATGACTTTTGGCCAGTTTTTTGTATCAAATACCCGTATGTGCAGCGGTGAGCTCGCTGGCGTACGAGCGCGTGTGTGTGTTACAGCGGTGAGCTCGCTGGCGTACGAGCGCGTGTGATTGTTACAGCGGTTAGCTCGCTGTACGAGCGCGTGTGTATGTTACAGCAGTTCGCTAGCTGTACGAGCGCCTGTGTGTGTTACAGCGGTGAGCTCGCTGTACGAGCGCGTGTGCGTGTGTTACAGCGGTGAGCTCGCTGTACGAGCGCGCGTGTGTGTGTTACAGCGGTGAGCTCGCTGTACGAGCGCGTGTGTGTGTTACAGCGGTGAGCTCGCTGGCGTACGAGCGCGTGTGTGTGTTACAGCGGTGAGCTCGCTGGCGTACGAGCGCGTGTGATTGTTACAGCGGTTAGCTCGCTGTACGAACGCGTGTGTGTGTTACAGCAGTTCGCTAGCTGTACGAGCGCCTGTGTGTGTTACAGCGGTGAGCTCGCTGTACGAGCGCGTGTGCGTGTGTTACAGCGGTGAGCTCGCTGTACGAGCGCGCGTGTGTGTGTTACAGCGGTGAGCTCGCTGTACGAGCGCGTGTGTGTGTTACAGCGGTGAGCTCGCTGTACGAGCGCGTGTGTGTGTTACAGCGGTGAGCTCGCTGTACGAGCGCGTGTGTGTGTTACAGCGGTGAGCTCACTGGCGTACGAGCGCGTGTGTGTGTTACAGCGGTGAGCTCGCTGGCGTACGAGCGCGTGTGTGTGTTACAGCGGTGAGCTCGCTGTACGAGCGCGTGTGTGTGTTACAGCGGTGAGCTCGCTGGCGTACGAGCGCGTGTGTGTGTTACAGCGGTGAGCTCGCTGGCGTACGAGCGCGTGTGTGTTACAGCGGTGAGCTCGCTGTACGAGCGCGTGTGTGTGTTACAGCGGTGAGCTCGCTGTACGAGCGCGTGTGTGTGTTACAGCGGTGAGCTTGCTGTACGAGCGCGTGTGTGTTACAGCGGTGAGCTCGCTGTACGAGCGCGTGTGTGTGTTACAGCGGTGAGCTCGCTGTACGAGCGCGTGTGTGTGTTACAGCGGTGAGCTCGCTGTACGAGCGCGTGTGTGTGTTACAGCGGTGAGCTCGCTGGCGTACGAGCGCGTGTGTGTGTTACAGCGGTGAGCTCGCTGTACGAGCGCGTGTGTGTGTTACAGCGGTGAGCTCGCTGTACGAGCGCGTGTGTGTGTTACAGCGGTGAGCTCGCTGGCGTACGAGCGCGTGTGTGTGTTACAGCGGTGAGCTCGCTGTACGAGCGCGTGTGTGTGTTACAGCGGTGAGCTCGCTGTACGAGCGCGTGTGTGTGTTACAGCGGTGAGCTCGCTGGCGTACGAGCGCGTGTGTGTGTTACAGCGGTGAGCTCGCTGTACGAGCGCGTGTGTGTGTTACAGCGGTGAGCTCGCTGGCGTACGAGCGCGTGTGTGTTACAGCGGTGAGCTCGCTGTACGAGCGCGTGTGTGTGTTACAGCGGTGAGCTCGCTGGCGTACGAGCGCGTGTGTGTGTTACAGCGGTGAGCTCGCTGTACGAGCGCGTGTGTGTGTTACAGCGGTGAGCTCGCTGTACGAGCGCGTGTGTGTGTTACAGCGGTGAGCTCGCTGGCGTACGAGCGCGTGTGTGTGTTACAGCGGTGAGCTCGCTGTACGAGCGCGTGTGTGTGTTACAGCGGTGAGCTCGCTGGCGTACGAGCGCGTGTGTGTGTTACAGCGGTGAGCTCGCTGGCGTACGAGCGCGTGTGATTGTTACAGCGGTTAGCTCGCTGTACGAGCGCGTGTGTATGTTACAGCAGTTCGCTAGCTGTACGAGCGCCTGTGTGTGTTACAGCGGTGAGCTCGCTGTACGAGCGCGTGTGCGTGTGTTACAGCGGTGAGCTCGCTGTACGAGCGCGCGTGTGTGTGTTACAGCGGTGAGCTCGCTGTACGAGCGCGTGTGTGTGTTACAGCGGTGAGCTCGCTGGCGTACGAGCGCGTGTGTGTGTTACAGCGGTGAGCTCGCTGGCGTACGAGCGCGTGTGATTGTTACAGCGGTTAGCTCGCTGTACGAACGCGTGTGTGTGTTACAGCAGTTCGCTAGCTGTACGAGCGCCTGTGTGTGTTACAGCGGTGAGCTCGCTGTACGAGCGCGTGTGCGTGTGTTACAGCGGTGAGCTCGCTGTACGAGCGCGCGTGTGTGTGTTACAGCGGTGAGCTCGCTGTACGAGCGCGTGTGTGTGTTACAGCGGTGAGCTCGCTGTACGAGCGCGTGTGTGTGTTACAGCGGTGAGCTCGCTGTACGAGCGCGTGTGTGTGTTACAGCGGTGAGCTCACTGGCGTACGAGCGCGTGTGTGTGTTACAGCGGTGAGCTCGCTGGCGTACGAGCGCGTGTGTGTGTTACAGCGGTGAGCTCGCTGTACGAGCGCGTGTGTGTGTTACAGCGGTGAGCTCGCTGGCGTACGAGCGCGTGTGTGTGTTACAGCGGTGAGCTCGCTGGCGTACGAGCGCGTGTGTGTTACAGCGGTGAGCTCGCTGTACGAGCGCGTGTGTGTGTTACAGCGGTGAGCTCGCTGTACGAGCGCGTGTGTGTGTTACAGCGGTGAGCTTGCTGTACGAGCGCGTGTGTGTTACAGCGGTGAGCTCGCTGTACGAGCGCGTGTGTGTGTTACAGCGGTGAGCTCGCTGTACGAGCGCGTGTGTGTGTTACAGCGGTGAGCTCGCTGTACGAGCGCGTGTGTGTGTTACAGCGGTGAGCTCGCTGGCGTACGAGCGCGTGTGTGTGTTACAGCGGTGAGCTCGCTGTACGAGCGCGTGTGTGTGTTACAGCGGTGAGCTCGCTGTACGAGCGCGTGTGTGTGTTACAGCGGTGAGCTCGCTGGCGTACGAGCGCGTGTGTGTGTTACAGCGGTGAGCTCGCTGTACGAGCGCGTGTGTGTGTTACAGCGGTGAGCTCGCTGTACGAGCGCGTGTGTGTGTTACAGCGGTGAGCTCGCTGGCGTACGAGCGCGTGTGTGTGTTACAGCGGTGAGCTCGCTGTACGAGCGCGTGTGTGTGTTACAGCGGTGAGCTCGCTGGCGTACGAGCGCGTGTGTGTTACAGCGGTGAGCTCGCTGTACGAGCGCGTGTGTGTGTTACAGCGGTGAGCTCGCTGGCGTACGAGCGCGTGTGTGTGTTACAGCGGTGAGCTCGCTGTACGAGCGCGTGTGTGTGTTACAGCGGTGAGCTCGCTGGCGTACGAGCGCGTGTGTGTGTTACAGCGGTGAGCTCGCTGGCGTACGAGCGCGTGTGTGTTACAGCGGTGAGCTCGCTGTACGAGCGCGTGTGTGTGTTACAGCGGTGAGCTCGCTGTACGAGCGCGTGTGTGTGTTACAGCGGTGAGCTTGCTGTACAAGCGCGTGTGTGTTACAGCGGTGAGCTCGCTGTACGAGCGCGTGTGTGTGTTACAGCGGTGAGCTTGCTGTACGAGCGCGTGTGTGTTACAGCGGTGAGCTTGCTGTACGAGCGCGTGTGTGTGTTACAGCGGTGAGCTCGCTGTACGAGCGCGTGTGTGTGTTACAGCGGTGAGCTTGCTGTACGAGCGCGTGTGTGTTACAGCGGTGAGCTCGCTGTACGAGCGCGTGTGTGTGTTACAGCGGTGAGCTTGCTGTACGAGCGCGTGTGTGTTACAGCGGTGAGCTTGCTGTACGAGCGCGTGTGTGTGTTACAGCGGTGAGCTCGCTGTACGAGCGCGTGTGTGTGTTACAGCGGTGAGCTCGCTGTACGAGCGCGTGTGTGTGTTACAGCTGTGAGCTCGCTGGCGTACGAGCGCGTGTGTGTGTTACAGTGGTGAGCTCGCTGGCGTACGAGCGCGTGTGTGTGTTACAGCGGTGAGCTCGCTGGCGTACGAGCGCGTGTGTGTGTTACAGCGGTGAGCTCGCTGTACGAGCGCGTGTGTGTGTTACAGCGGTGAGCTCGCTGGCGTACGAGCGCGTGTGTGTGTTACAGCGGTGAGCTCGCTGGCGTACGAGCGCGTGTGTGTTACAGCGGTGAGCTCGCTGTACGAGCGCGTGTGTGTGTTACAGCGGTGAGCTCGCTGTACGAGCGCGTGTGTGTGTTACAGCGGTGAGCTTGCTGTACAAGCGCGTGTGTGTTACAGCGGTGAGCTCGCTGTACGAGCGCGTGTGTGTGTTACAGCGGTGAGCTTGCTGTACGAGCGCGTGTGTGTTACAGCGGTGAGCTTGCTGTACGAGCGCGTGTGTGTGTTACAGCGGTGAGCTCGCTGTACGAGCGCGTGTGTGTGTTACAGCGGTGAGCTTGCTGTACGAGCGCGTGTGTGTTACAGCGGTGAGCTCGCTGTACGAGCGCGTGTGTGTGTTACAGCGGTGAGCTTGCTGTACGAGCGCGTGTGTGTTACAGCGGTGAGCTTGCTGTACGAGCGCGTGTGTGTGTTACAGCGGTGAGCTCGCTGTACGAGCGCGTGTGTGTGTTACAGCGGTGAGCTCGCTGTACGAGCGCGTGTGTGTGTTACAGCTGTGAGCTCGCTGGCGTACGAGCGCGTGTGTGTGTTACAGTGGTGAGCTCGCTGGCGTACGAGCGCGTGTGTGTGTTACAGCGGTGAGCTCGCTGGCGTACGAGCGCGTGTGTGTGCTGTTCAACGTGGGCGCGGCGCAGAGCGCGCTGGCCGCGCAGCAGCCGCTGGACACGGAGGACTCGCTGAAGCTGGCCGCGCGGCTGCTGCAGCAGGCCGCCGGCGTGTTCGCGTGGCTGAAGGCGAACGTGCTGCTGGCCGTGCACCAGGAGACCACGCCCGACCTCAGCCCCGACACGCTCGACGCGCTCGCCAAGCTCATGCTGGCGCAGGCGCAGGAGGTCATCGCCTACAAGTGCATCCGCGGTGAGTGCCGCCCCGCCGCGCCCGCCCCGCGCCGCCGCCGCCATGTCGCCGGTAACGTTTCGCATCTCTCGGGTTCACAGATGAAATGAAAGACAGCATGGTGGCCAAGGTGTGCGCCGCCGCCGAGGAGATGTACACGGACGCGCTGCGTTCGATGCAGAAGGAGCCGCAGAAGGCGCTGTGGGACCGCGAGTGGGTGGGCGTCGTCGCGGCCAAGCAGGCGGGCATGCGCGGGCTGGCGCAGCTGCACGCCAGCGCCGCCAGCCGCGCCGCCGGCGCCGCGGGCGAGGAGATCGCGCGCCTGCAGGCCGCCGCCGACGCGCTGCGCGCCGCCGCCGCGCGCCTGCCGCACGCCGCGCCGCTGGCCGAGCCGGCCGCGCGCGCCGCGCGCCGCCTCGCCGCCGCGCGCAAGGACAACGACTTCATCTACCACGAGCGCGTGCCCGAGCTGGCCGCGCTCGAGCCGCTGCCGCGCGCGCCCGTCGCCAAGCCGCTGCCGCTGCCCGACCGCTTCGCCGGCGCGAGAGGTACGCGCCGCCCCGCCCCGCCCCGCGCCCGCCCCCGCCCGCTCACCGCCCGCTCTCTGCGCAGACCTGTTCGAGTCGCTGGTGCCGCTGGGCGTGCACGGCGCGCTGCAGGCGAGCGCCGCGCGGCGCGCCGACCTGGTCTCGGCGGAGATCAACAAGCTGCGCGAGGGCACGCAGCTGCTCAACAGCGTGCTCGCGTCGCTCAACCTGCCCGCGTGCCTGGAGGAGGCCGCGGCCGCCGGCGCGCTGCCCGACTCCATCCGCGCCAAGGCGGGCGCCGTGCGCGCCGCCGGCGGCGCCGCCGCGCTCACGCGCCTCATGCACGAGCTGCCCGAGCTGCTGCAGCGCAACCGCGACATCCTCAACGAGGTGCGCCCCGCCCGGCGCCCCGCGCCCCGCGCCGCGCGCCCCGCCCGCACTCACCGCCCCCCTGCCCGCAGGCGGAGCGCATGCTGCGCGAGGAGGCGGAGGCGGACGCGAGCCTGCGCGAGCAGTTCGGCGCGCGCTGGACGCGCACCGAGTCCGCCAAGCTGACGGAGGGGTTCCGCGCCAACGGAGACAAGTACCGCCAGATCATCGACAACGCCGTGCGCGCCGACGACATCGTGCGCGACAAATACCGCCGGCACAAGGACGTGAGTGTGGCCCGCCCCTCCCCGCCCCCGGGGCCCCCGCGGCCCCCGCGGCCCCCGCTGAGCTGTGCGCGCGTGTTGCAGAACATCGAGCTGCTGAGCCTGCGCGAGGAGGAGCTGAGCGCGGGCGTGCCGGCGGCGGCGGAGGCGGGCGCGGGCGCGGGCGGCGCGGCGGGCGGCGAGGCGCTGGAGGAGCTGCGCGCGCTCATGCGCGCCGTGGAGGCGCTGAAGGCGGAGCGCGACGCGATCGAGGCGGAGCTGAAGGACACCACGGTGGACCTGCGCGCGCAGTTCCTGGCGGCGCTGGCGGCCTCGGGCGCCATCGACGAGCCGGCGCTGTCGGCCGCCGCGCTCGGCGCCGCGCTGGAGCCGCTGCGGCGCCGCGTGCGCGCCTCGCTGGACGACCAGGTACCGCTGCACCGCGCTCGCCCGCAACTTGCACACACCGAACGCTGCGGACGAGCCTCCACGGAGGGTGACGCGACACAAGCGCAGTGATGACATTCTGTACTCCGCAGGAGGCGCTGTGCGCGCGCGTGTCGGCGGCGCACGCGCGCGCGGGGGCGGGCGGCGCGGCGGGGGCGGGCGGGCGCGACGCGGCGCTGCGCGCGCTCGCGGCCGCGCACGACGCCTTCCAGGAGCTGACCGCCAACCTCACCGAGGGGACCAAGTTCTACAACGACCTCACGCAGGTACGTCGAGCCTCCGCGCGCGGGGGCGGGCGGCGCGGCGGGGGCGGGCGGCGCGGTGGGGGCCGCGCACGACGCCTTCTAGGAGCTGACCGCCAACCTCACCGAGGGGATTATTGTCATCTGCCCCTACAAACGTTCCCCACGCGGTGACAGACGGTAATAGTTATGGCTACCGGCCCCCGCGGGGATGGTTGATCATAGTGTTTCAGAATGTATTGCCGTCTGTCCCAGCAACAACCTATGCAGTGGCAGATGGTAACTCTTATATGGCTAATTATTAAAACTTTCAAAACTCTCAATGCCAAAACCACTAAAGATTTCTTATTATATTTTTAAGCATTAACGAATGCCAAGCAAAAAAGTTAAACAAGGTTTTTCGGAAAGAAAAAATTCGACCACCTGCTGGGACTCGAACCCGCAACCCAATCTCCCCTGAGCGCGGGACGCTCTACCAATTGAGCTACGGTGGGCACCAACTCGAGTGTCGTCGCCGATTTTATTCTTGGCATATATAAATGATTTACCCTTTAGATACCTTGCAGATGTTGTTCTAGTCGCTGATGATACATCGATAAGTACATAGGGAGGATAGTGAACGCGCATGTAAACTACGTATTGGATGTTGTTTCGAAATGGTTCTCTGCGAACTATTTATTACTAAACGCGAAAAAGACGAAATGTTTAAAGTTCTCTTTGCCTAACGTTAGACATGTAGAGCCGAACGTAACGCTTAACAGTGATAAACTCGATGCCGACAACGCGACGGTATTCCTAGGTATAGGCATAAAGTTGCAGTGGGGTCCTCATATTGATGCTCTATCTGGAATACTTAGTTCTGCTGCTTCATATGCGGTTCGTAAAATTCGCCCTTGCGTCGTTCGAGGGCTAACTGTAGCCGTCCTCGCGTCGATCGAGGGCTAACTGTAGCCGTCCTCGCGTCGATCGAGGGCTAACTGTAGCCGTCCTCGCGTCGATCGAGGGCTAACTGTAGCCGTCCTCGCGTCGATCGAGGGCTAACTGTAGCCGTCCTCGCGTCGATCGAGGGCTAACTGTAGCCGTCCTCGCGTCGATCGAGGGCTAACTGTAGCCGTCCTCGCGTCGATCGAGGGCTAACTGTAGCCGTCCTCGCGTCGATCGAGGGCTAACTGTAGCCGTCCTCGCGTCGATCGAGGGCTAACTGTAGCCGTCCTCGCGTCGATCGAGGGCTAACTATGGCCGCCCTCGCGTCGATCAAGGGCTAACTGTCTCGTAACATGTGGGTCTCGCCTCGAGTTGATCCTCTGCTTTGACTGAATAGCGAGAATTTATTCGATTTCGTGCACAGAACGAACGCTACGGTGCATTGTTCCACCGCGACGTATGATTTTAATTTAAAATGAATTGACATTTGAGTGACTACTATGTTCGTGCAGAGCGCGACACGACAAGTCAACATAATATTTGTTCCGCGTCGCAGCTACTCGTGGCGTACCAGAGCAAGGTGGAGGACTTCTGCTTCGCGCGCAAGACGGAGAAGGACGAGCTGCTCAAGGATCTCACGCAGCAAGCGTCGCGCTCCGCCCCCGCGCCGCCCGCGCCCGCCCCCGCGCCGCCCGCGCCCGCCCCCGCCGCCAAGAAGGAGCCGCCCGCGCGGCCGCCGCCGCCCGCGGGCGCGCCGGCGCCGGCGGCGGCGCTGCCGTACCCCGCGCAGCCGCACGGCATGCCGCTGCCGTACGGCGCGGCGGCGGCGCCCTACCCGTACTACGCGGCGCCCATGCCGGCGCTGTACAACCCGTACGCCACGCTGCCGTACCCGTCCATGGGCGCGCGCATGCCGCCGCCGCAGCCCTACGCGCCCTACCAGCACCCGCCCGCGCCGCAGCACTACCCGCACGCGCCGCCGCCCGGGTACAACCCCTACCCCCCGCAGCAGTAGCCGCGAGACGGCGGCGGCGGCGGCGGCGGCGGCGGCGGCGGCGGCGGCGGCGGCGGCGGCGGCGGCGGGTTCCCCTGTTGCGAGCTTTTATCTTCGCCTGTCTGTACTATTGCACCGTGAAATGTAATCAAATAAAACCTCACGAGTCGACTCGAGTTTGTAGTTTGCGTCGATCGAAAAATAACGGACATTGCGCAGTGCGCGAGGGAACTCGTCGTTGGTAGTATGCTGACCTGTCGTCCATCTCACGAGGTCACACGCCGCCGCCGTCGCGACGCTTCGCGTGTAGGGCTTCTGTAGCGCCGCCGGGACTCCGCGCGGGGACGCCGCCGTCCAACGACGGTACAAACGCTGCCGAAATAAACGAAAGCGAAAGTCGATAGCCGCCGTAAGCGACGGCGCGGCGCGGTGACGGCGCGGCGCGGTGACGGCGCGGCGCGGTGACGGCGCGCCGCGGTGACGGCGACAGCGCGGCGCGGCGACGGCGACGGAGAGACGACTTCAGATTATATTATTATGTAAAATATTATGCATTTTATTTTTAAGGCTCAAAAAATGTTTTATTGTAACTGTTATCGACTTAATTCAAAAAATATGTATTGGAATAATAAAAATAAGCGTTGTGATAATATGCGATCGATCGAAAACATTATAAAGATATTAATATAACATGCAACATGTGTTCTGGTGCGCACTCGAATGGTAGGTATTCTGGCAAACTACATGTTCCGTGTGGTGTGTACAAGAACACGCCGAGCGCGGCCATCGAATGTACCTACAGGTGCACAGAGGAGACCATACAATGTACCTACAGGTGCACAGAGGAGGCCATACAATGTACCTACAGGTGCACAGAGGAGGCCATACAATGTACCTACAGGTGCACAGAGGAGACCATACAATGTACCTACAGGTGCACAGAGGAGACCATACAATGTACCTACAGGTGCACAGAGGAGGCCATACAATGTACCTACATGTGCACAGAGGAGACCATACAATGTACCTACAGGTGCACAGAGGAGACCATACAATGTACCTACAGGAGCACAGAGGAGACCATACAATGTACCTACAGGTGCACAGAGGAGACCATACAATGTACCTACAGGTGCACAGAGGAGACCATACAATGTAACTCGGGGACTGTGGAACTGATTATATAAGCACACAAATGTGTATGCTTAGCAATATCCGTGGGAAAAGAAAAAATATTGGTATATAGATAAGTGCTATACCTACAAAGAAAAGGAAAATATTTAATTGTAAGTTGCTATCACTGACTGCTGAGCATTTTATTTTTCATTTAATCCAAGATAATTATTGTTTATCATTTGCAAACCACTGAAAGTAGTTTTGTAAAATCTCATTATTTTTTATTCAAGTAATGTTTATATCTATGTACCTATACTTACATATATTTTTAATTGTATAAAGAATTATTTATGTTTGTAACAAATAGTAAATATTTTTTTAAGAAACTTAGTTTTTAAATATCTACACATTTTCAGATGTTTTTAATCATCGCGAATCACCTCAGTTATCCTTGAGTTAACTGAAATATCTTACTAATGTAACGAATGTTTTAAAATGCGAAAGTTTGGGAGGATGGATGGATGGATGGATGGATAGATGTTTGCCACTCAATCACGTAAAAGCTACTTAACGGATTTTGATGAAATTTGGTATTATTGAGAATAATTGTCGAAGCAGGTCCCAAAATAATACACTATGGTACTTCTAATACAAGCTGTATTAGAAGTATTTGTATAACTTAACCAAAACGCTATGAATTTCAGGTTTCAAAAGCAACGGACTCTCTTATCTATTGTGATAACCACGAATGAAATGCTTGCGTGTTTTAAGGCTTGCCAGTGCCATCTAGTTTCACGGAAGCGTACTAAACATACCGGCCACCAAGGACAAATTGACAAATTTTCCTTAAATCTACACACTATTAGGAGGCTTCATAAGTCTTGGCAAGCACAATTGAATTTGATTACAATGTCTATTACATTTTTTTACTAAAACATTGCGACAAACAAAACAACAAAATGAAAGAAGTTACTTTAATAAAGAGAATAATCTTTGGTAGCAAAAGGTACATCTAATTAGTAACAGGTAGAAAACATAATTTTGAGACTGGCCGTTTGATAATTGTGTTTTTAAATTTTAAACTAACGACTCTAGTAACTCCGTCCAATCCAGGATGTTTTTGCTCTATGATACCGTATAACCACCGAGCTGTAGGAAGATCGTCTTCCATCACCAATACCACATCCCCAACATTTGGCTCAGGGTTTTGATGAGACCATTTGTGGCGATGGAGAAATTGAGTCAAATATTCCTTGGACCATCGTCGCCAAAAGTCTTGAGTCATCCGTTGGATGAGTTGCCATCGTCTGAGCGATCCCACATTGACGCTTCGTAACTGACATCTGGGGCAGTAACTAAGGGTTCACCTATCAAAAAATGACCAGGTGTCAGTGGAACTGGATCGCCAGAATCATCACTCAATTTGGAAATTGGACGCGAATTGAGGCAGGCTTCAATCTGCGAGAGAAGGGTCGACATTTCTTCGAACGTTAATGTTGAATTTCCAATGATGCGTTTTAGATCATGTTTTGTAGCCTTAACTCCCGCTTCCCACAATCCTCCGAAGTTAGGAGCTCGGGGAGGTATGAAGTGCCACGCAGTTCCGTTACTTGCTAAATATTCGGCAATCTCTACTGCCATGCTTGATTTTTCAGAAGCAAACAATGACTGTAATTCACGGGAGGGGCCAACAAAGTTAGTGCCATTGTCACTCCATAGGTCTGCACAGTGAACACGCCTCGCTACAAAGCGCTTAAAAGCTGCAAGAAAGCCTTGTGTTGTCAGGTCACTGACACATTCAAGGTGAATAGCACGGGTGGCCATGCAGATGAACAGGCAGATGTATCCCTTGTAGGAATGGTGACCGCGACCTTTAGAGGTCCTGATATTAATAGGTCCAGCATAGTCCACACCACTATTAATGAAGGGACGAGCAGCAGTTGCTCGTGAAGCAGGTAATTGTCCCATGAGTTGGTGACGTGAACGAGCTTAATACCTTATGCAGTGTACGCATTTCCTGACAAAGGTCTTAACAAGATGCTTGGCTCCCAGTACCCAATACTTTGTCCGTAAGTGATTAAGCATTAGTTAAGGACCACCGTGAAGTGTCCGCGAATGAGCATCAGCTATCAATAGTGCTGTGAATAAAGACTTTTGAGGAAGGATTATTGGATGCTTCATCTCTTCGGTAATCTTTGCATGCTGTAATCTTCCGCCTACTCTTAATATTTCATCTTCGTCAACAAAGGGATTGAGTGCTTTAAGTTTACTTCTCTTGCTGATGTCCTTATTTTCTTTCAGATTTGTAATTTCATCCAGAAACTCTTCAGCTTGGCAAATTTTAATGCAGCTTTTCAGACTTTCTTGTATTTCCTGTCTTTCAATCCATTTAGATACTGCTTGTTTTTTGACTTTTTTGACCCATCGCTTTATAAGAGCAACAACGCGGATCAGTCGTGTGAGAGAAGAAAATCGCGAAAAAATCTCTTCAGTGGGATTTTCCTCTACCTTTGAACTTGGGTAAGAATTGATGGCACAAAGCCTTTTAACATTTTCTTCTAAGTTGGTGTCTTTCCTTTCAAGATTCTTATAATTTATGCTTTTATCTTTCAGCCACGGCGGACCTTCTAACCAAAGCTCTTCGTTTTGTAAATCCTTTGTACCCCGTGATGCACAGTCAGCAGGATTATCTTTGGATGAGACATGCGACCATTGCTGAGGTTCCACAGCCGTGATTATTTCCGTCACGCGATTTGCAACGTAGGTTTTCCATCGGTTGAGTCTAATGTTAAGCCAGGCAAGTACTACTGACGAGTCGGTCCATGCATGGATTTGCTTCTTGTCAATGCTCAAAACTGACGCTGCTTCAACCAAAAGTTTAGTTAGAAGCACTGCTCCACAAAGCTCTAACCTCGGGATTGAGATTTGTTTGATGGGAGCTACTTTGGTTTTGGATGTGATCAGATTGATATGCACTTTCCCTTGACGGTCTATGACGCGCACGTAGACTACAGCGGCAAAACCATCATGGGATGCATCACAGAAGCCTTGAACCTCAGGAAGGACGTCGTCTGCTTTGGTGTTAATCCATCGTGGAATCTTGAACTTGGTGAGTTAGGTTAGGGCTAGGTTAGCCAGTCCTTCAGCAATTGAGGTGGAAGCTCGTCATCCCACTCAATGCCCGAGAGCCACAATTTTTGTATAAATATTTTGGATGTAATGATTACTGGAGATAACCAACCCAAGGGGACAAATAAACGTGAAATATCCGATATTACTCTTCTTTTTGTTACAGGTACTGTCACCGGTGGGAGCTGCACTGCGTACTCAAGGCGTCATCGTTCCGGTTCCAGGTCAATCCCAGGATTTTCATGTAAGTATCAAGTTTGATATTTTTATTCATATCAGTTCCTCCTTAATCTCTATCTATTTCCTCTAACAATTCTTCACTGTTACTACTCCATTTTTGCAGATTAAATCCTCCTATAAGTAGTTTTGTCATCTCCTGATAGATCTGTTTTCCTTCTGCCACCGTTTCACAACCTGTCATCAGATCATCCACGTAAAACTCTTTTAGTATTTTTTCAGACGTCGACGGATATGCTTTGCCATCATCACGAGCCACTTGCTGAAGACTTCGAACCGCAAGGTAAGGTGCTGCTGCCGTACCAAACGTGACCCTCAATATTCTTAACTGTTGCAGGTCGTCGCTCGGAGTATCTCGCCACAATAGCCGCTGATAATCCTGTGTATCCTTTTCATTGATCTTGATTTGTCGATACATTTTGACGATATCCGCTACCAAACATATTGGAAAACTTCGCCATCGCATGATAATATGACGCAGACCATCTTGCAGCCTCGGACCAACCAGTAAGTCGTCGTTAAGGGATACACCGTTAGTACCAGATTCAGAAGCGTTGAAAACCACACGAACCTTTGTGGTGTCTCTGTCCTCTCTCACAACTGCATGTTGAGGT
Source organism: Petrophora chlorosata (assembly GCA_951640565.1). Taxonomy (NCBI): domain Eukaryota; kingdom Metazoa; phylum Arthropoda; class Insecta; order Lepidoptera; family Geometridae; genus Petrophora; species Petrophora chlorosata. The sequence continues at coordinate 18,095,465 of OX621198.1, read as the reverse complement.
AAGTACACTGCATTTGGCTTGTTAAGCTGGGTTTTTGGTACTACTTCCATATGACCGAGTTGTAAGTATTCCTTAATGACTTCTGTGTACGCTTGTTTCAGGATTGGATCCTTGCTTAATCGTCGTTCTTGTTGGAAAAAGCGTTTGGTGGCAATTTCTCTTGTGTTCCCATACTGGCACATTGGATCTTGATCTTTGAACGGTAAGTTGACGATGTATCGTCCAAAGTTGTCTCTTTGGGTAGTGGTTGCGAAAATCTGTTCATACCGTTCTTTATCTTCAGTAAGGTGAGACTGTGTGACCACTGCGTCTGACTCTTGTTCCCAAAATTTCTTCAGAAGGTCATTTTCAGGATTGACGTGAACATAATTATTGCACAGCAATTCTGTGTTGTCATCGACTTCATGATCGTTTATTGGCCCAGAGAGAATCCAACCCAGCTTAGTATTTTGTGCAATTGGTGTTCCGGGTGGACCCTTGATTATTCCATCCAGAAGTATCTGGCCATAAACGTCTGCACCTAGAAGTAGGTCAATTTTGTTTGGTGTTCGAAACGATGGATCGGCTAGAGTTACGCCTGAGAGTTGTGACCATAACTCTACCACGACTCGCTTTGAAGGTAGCACTGATGTGAGCTTGTTTAGTACAAAAGCTTGGATGCTTATACTAACATCTGGGTCATGAGCTCGAATTTGCATTGAAACCTTCGAATTTGAAGCAAGGGAAGCATTCGAACCACTTCCGATCCCCAGGATGGAGCTTTTATGCGGAATTTTCTTTAGCCCGAGTAATTGAACTGCAGATTCTGTTGCAAAAGAAGCTTGAGATCCTTGGTCTAATAAGCATCGCAGTGTTACAAGTGATCCAGACTTTGATTGGGCGTTGACTAATGCCGTGGCAAGTAAGACTTGGCTGTTGGCAGTTGAAAAGCAAGCTGCTATATTCGCCGAAGCACTGGAGGCAGTACTTTGGTGATTTGATGTTGCAGGAGCGACATCTTGCTCAGTTGACCGGTGAGCGTCGGTTGAAGGAGTGATATTTTTGGGATGCAACAGTGTGTGGTGTTTCTTTTTGCATAAACGGCACCTAGAGATGTGACGACACGAATATACAGTGTGATTGGACTCTAGACAATTATAGCACAAATTTTTTGATTGGACGAATTTACGTCGAGTGTCAATGTCATCGGCGGAAAATTTCTTACAATGACATAAGCGGTGAGTTTCGTTGCAATAAGTGCATGAGACTGATATTGTATTGTTAGTTGTGTGAAGCACTTCGGTAACATTGGTGTGAGTTTTAGGTCTTAACAATTTAGGATCGATAAACTCCAAAGCACGTGACCTTATTTCAATAAACTCTTTGAACTGTGCAAGCGTTGGTAATTCGTTGGAAGATTCGCTAATTTTAAGTTCCCAGTTTTTTCTGGTTTCGCTATCTAATTTCAAACTTAAAATGTAAATAACAATGGTATCCCACGACTTAACATCGATGCCTAGATTTTTAAGGGCGTACAAACACGCATTAGTACAATCGAATAGGTCTCTTAACGCGCTCGCAGACTCCGACGTCAGATTTCGTTGACTCATGAACTTCTTCAAAATACAATTGGAAAGATATCTTTTGTTGTCGTACCGATCTTCGAGTAACTTCCAGCACAAGTTGTAATTCTCGTTAGTGATCAGAATGTGTCTCAACAACTGATCTGCTTCGTCGCTCAGTAGGGTTTTCAAATAGTGCAGTTTTTGCACGTCTTCGAGACTCCCGTTCTTGTGTACCAGCGACACAAATAAGTCTTTGAAACTCGCCCACTCCATATACTTTCCCGAAAAGGTAGGTATAGAGATCTTCGGTAGTTTAAGACTCTGATCTTTCGTGGTTGTCGTGGTATTTCCAGTTGCTTGCTCGACGTGGCAAGGTTTCTTGATTTTGCTAAGAGCATCCATTATCTCACATTTGTGTAGCGTGTACAATTCTTGTGTGGTATCAAAGAAATCAATAATTGTGTACTTGCTAGCATTGAAAACTGTGCTGTCTGTATCTCTCACTATCTCGTTATGGTTTGCGGCAAATTGTGCCCAAAATCCTTCCAATGTGTCAAGTCTTATTGTTAAATAAGCCTCTGATGAAAGCCTATCTTTCGGTGACTTGTTCTCGCCTTTGTAATGCGTAGAAGTAAGTCTTCCTGTACTTTAACTTTTGAATCCATATTTTTCTAAGTCTCGATGTTTTTCTCAAAAAATTTCTAAGTGTTTGGCACTTGTACTGAAATAGGTTCCCCGTAACTTCGTTTTTTCAGTCCTAAACACTTATATATATTTTTACAAGTCCGAGATTTTATGAATTTTTCTATGTGTTTTTTGCACTAGTTAATAAGGTTCAAAGTACTCACAGTTTTGTCACTTCACTCAATCCAATATTTGCTTACGTCCTGAAGGTGTCCAGTCCCGCTCCAAGGTGTAGATGCTCCAGGGGTGGTGCACGTTATCCGGCAGGTCCAGGTCCTGCAGGTGTACGCCCAGGTCTTCCAGGAGGAAGCCCAGTCTTCCCAGGGTCTGGTCCAGATGATGTTCCAGGTCCTGAGACTTCGGAGCACCCTGAGTAGCAATCCGCCTCCGTGACGGCGAGTTCTGTGACGTCACTTACCCTCTAGGCCGTAATTATCCGGTTCGAAGGACCAATGTCGAAGCAGCTGGCCGATTCAGAACCCCACGACAGCATACCGAATCGATTCGATTGGATAACGATCTCGTGTCGTAGGTTTCTTTTCGAGCTATTCAGAACATCCGCCCCGAGGATTCGACACGGTTTCGGTTACGATATCGAAATCGATACGACAACGTGTTGCATTTACGGAGTTCGTTTTGTGTGCAATACTCGCAGAAAATTGTATTATTATCTAGATGATATAAAAATGTTTTCAAGTTATCAAAATTTATTATAATAACGTTTATCACGAATTAAAATATAATCAACAATTATAAGTGCCAGATATTGGTAGAAATATAAAAAACAAGAGCTTCGTAAACACCCACCTGCTGATATTCACTTGACATTAATGTTTAATCTATGCTTTAGACATTGACAAACCGCCAAATTTAAATGTCTATCGCAAATTGTTTTTTTTATCATGTTTTGAAATTATTAAAAGAAGATCGAGCGAGAAGATGAGCCTCATCAAGATTCGTTAGAAATGTTAAGTAAATACTAAAATTACAATTACATAGTATCACAGAGTACTTTATATAATAATTATATAGGTACAGTGATTTTATTTCGGTAGATTTATGCATCTTATTAAGTAATCTTATAGTAGTAGGTAAATAGTAGTACAAGTACAAGTAATCTTATAGTAGTAGGTAAATAAAGTTCTAAAACAATCTAAGCGAACTTAACCTGTAAATAAATACTAGACTTGGTAGGTACTTTATTACATAGAATTAGTTTATGTTGAATCTTACTGTGAGTTTTATTTTATTTGTAGTAGAAAATGTAGTTTATTTAACAACACACGGAATATACTCGGTATTGACGGTCAAATCTAATGCTTTCGAGTGATATGTTGCACTCGATAAGTTGTCGTGGAAATTAATCGGACGTTCGAAAACTTTGCTTCGATATCTGCATTGTGAATAACGTTCTCGGTCGATAAATACGCGTTTATCGTACGGTTACGATTGGTTATCGCCTACGACAATTTGAACGTCGATTCGACTATTGTGAATTTAAAATATTTTGAATCGTACGATATCAAACCGAATCGATCGACAAATGAGTTGTCGTGAGGTTCTGAATCGGCCAGCTGGTCCCAAAATAATACACTCTATGGTACTTCCAATACAGCTTGTTTTTTTATAATTATGCTTGTAGTTGTATAACTTAACCAATGCGCTATGAATTTCAAGTTACAAAAGCAACGAACGCTCTTATCTATTGTGATAACCACGAATGAAATGCTTGCGTGTTTTAAGGCTAGCCAGTGCCATCTAGTTTCACGGAAGCGTACTAAACAATAATTTTCCCTTACCTGACCTACTGGGTAACAGTCGTCATGGAAAAGGACATAGGCGCAGAGATGCGAGTGTGACTTATTTGCAATGCATGTTTTTTTATGTAGCTGAGTCATGAGACGAGCAAGTTGTTCGCCTGATAGTAAGCGCCACGCCTGCCCATAACAATTGTAGTGCCACCCAGAACTTTTAATACCATAACAAGCACTGCATTGCGCACATCTGGGACATTGAAGGCGGCGATAACTCTGAATGACCCGATCGGTCTCAGAAATTCCGATATTAACACACGTAAACCAGTAGGTAGGCCATCAGTCAATATTCTGTGTCTATGTAATTCTAAAGTACCTACAGTTACCTCACTTTCGTCCTGCATATACGTAGATAATTTATTGATAAATCCAATAATTATACGTACAGGCCTGACTTTTTGAACAGGGATCCTATAAGCCAACTATAGCCGTTAGAAAAAGAACAAATTTCTTGTGAGAGATCCATATGGATTCGAAATGAACCAAACTGCCTTCTTTTGGATATTTGAAAAAATTTACTATTCTACCGAATTTCATAGGTATGTTTTATCTATGATTCAGTCCAAACAAAATGTCCAGAAATAGAGATGTGTCGTTCCGGACCGTAACAGTTCCAGGAACTATTTCCTCCACTGGAACGATATCGGTGCAATCCGCGATATCAACTGAAGTCGGTTCGCATGTCCTAATCGGTGCGGAACTTCGGACCGCACATGTATACCGCACCGCACCGACCGACTATGACCGAAGGCGATAATTCACGAACCGATCCGAGCTCTCTCTATCCTAAAGGCCCTTGCAATGTTATTAGATTGAATAATTTGATTTACATACTACGAGTTAAAGTTGATACTAGATTGAATAGAAAAATAAGTATCATGTTTGAATTTTATCTGACTCTTGGTTGACAGTCCTAAGCTTGAAAAGTATGAAGGTAAATCAACTTACAGTTTTGGTTATAATAAAATAACTTTCTCCCACCATACGCGTTCTTATTAAGGCGAGAGGGTATCTGTGGTAGGCGTTTGCGCATTATGTCACGTAGGTATATTTTGTGCTGACCATCTCCTATATGTCATGTAGTGGAGAGTAAACAATAAGCATGTACTAGTGTTTACTAGATAATCACGTACTACAATAAGACATAGTATAAGTAGTTATAGTTTTAAGGTACGATTGTATTCTAATTATAGAAGTTCACCAGTAAAGATAGATCAACTAAACAAGTAGTTTCAATGGACCAGAAAGCACCACATTACAGATCCTTGACAGATACTTGAAGACTTGATTAGCGCACGTCTATCCAGAAAACCTTTTTTCTACTGGGAACCATAAGTACCTACCTGCCTGCCTTGTAAGTACCTACCTGCCTTGTAAGTACCTGCCTGCCTTGTAAGTACCTACCTGCCTTGTAAGTACCTGCCTGCCTTGTAAGTACCTACCTGCCTTGTAAGTACCTACCTGCCCTGTAAGTACCTGCCTGCCTTGTAAGTACCTGCCTGCCTTGTAAGTACCTACCAGCCTTGTAAGTACCTGCCTGCCTTGTAAGTACCTACCTGCCTTGTAAGTACTTACCTGCCTTGTAAGTACCTGCCTGCCTTGTAAGTACCTACTGCCTTGTAAGTACCTACCTGCCTTGTAAGTACCTGCCTGCCTTGTAAGTACCTACCTGCCTTGTAAGTACCTACCTGCCTTGTAAGTACCTGCCTGCCTTGTAAGTACCTACCTGCCTTGTATGGGCTAATTTTTCTAAAGTTGCAATTAGGTAGGTACTCATAAATAACTAGATACTAGTTGTACACTACCAGTTGTGTAGTAGTACCTACTAATTATATTATATACTACAACTTCATGAAAATCCATAAAATATCTGTGATTGCACCTTTTTCCTTTGTACTATAAATTCGCTCTTTCTCACGGGTATATAAGTACACCCGGTCCTTTGGAAGGCTTGCGCGGGGACATGAGTCCCAACACGTAGAGGCCTCTTAGAGCATTTAATTTAGAAAGTAATGGGCAACACTTATCGGGGACTGTAAAAATATTTTTGCAGTGTATAAAAATAAGTTTTGAATGTTACATTTATATTTAATTTATTATCTACATACCTACTGTTATAAAAATTTGCACACCTGTCGGTCATAACATAGCGATCTATTATATTAATTAAAACCTATAATACAATTATGTTTCTACCTATGTTTAAGCAAATAAATGAATTTTAAATTTTTGAACTGTCTCTGAGTGTATCATTAAGATACAATCAAAGACAGCCCCCGATAAGTACGAGGACTATTATTGGAGATATGGAAATTACTTATGATTGGGCTATTAGTGCAAATAGTGACCATCATAACATAAACACTAGAAATAAAGATAGGATTGTTGTACCTAGGTATAGACTGACTAAAACGAATAAGTCCTTCATGCGCAACTGCGTACGTTTTTATAATAAAATTCCAAAATGTATAACGGAGCTCACAGAAAGTAAATTCAAATTACGCGTTAAGAACGTTCTAATGAGAAGAGCATACTACACTGTTCGTAATTACATAGAAGACAAAGATGCTTGGAACATTCCACTTCTGCAAAGTAACCAACTGGTACATAAGAAACATAACATTGTAAAAACCTAAAAAAATATAACAAAATCTCTAAAAAACAATGTCCTTCAGCTTCTTGCCGCATCTGCTGAGTTCTTTTTCCGATACGGTGGTAGAGTCTTTGTGATAATTTGACGTTCATAAGTGCGTCTGTGATGCCAAAATGATTAAAGAGATTTTGATTTATTGAGGTGAGTTTTTAATGGGAACCGGTGCATGATATAAGATCTCGACACCCGCCAGTTCCGTCTCATAAGAAAATATTTGGGCAGTTGGTGACTCGTTGGTGACACCCACGAAGCGGACCCCCTGGGCCGCTGTTCATTGGCGACCAAGTCAAATGCGCAATAAAGTGTATAACCCTACAGTACTGAGTCGAGTAGGCTACTATGTCCCTCAGAACTATATCCGCGCTGGTCAGCGTCGCCGGCACCAGCTGTTAGTGTCGTCTGGCGTGTTACGCACACAACATGCGAATAATGCACCGACGGCGAGAGCAATCAAACTAATTAATCAGTTCCTTAATGAGGTCCAAGATGCCGACATACATATTGACCCCATTAGTCGTATATATAAGTATATAATATTCCATTTAAGTGTAGCATTGTGAGCGTTTTGGCGTAGCTGTAAGTTCACAATTGTAAACTATGAATAAATAAATAAATAATACAAATCAAATTAAAAATTGTAACAAGTTAACATGACTTCGAAAACAACGACGAGTGGCGACGTCGGTGTGGGTGCTGAAATGTCCTACACAGGTCCCATCTGAGGGCCCCATCGTCTGCTTACATTGTCACTTTAGTGTTCGAGAAACTGATGACAATTGGTGACGAAACGACGTAACAACTCGGTGCTTACCATTTTCATTAAAATTTTAGCAGGATATTAAATCTCATTAGTGAAGTGCCTATTCCAAATTAAAGTAAACCCAATTAGTATCACATAGCAACTATTTATTAAATAATAAACATCTAGTACATTTGATTAGCCGTGCATACAATAATACGGTTTAGAACTTAGGGGCGGGGCACTCCTCCTTGGAGTAGTCTCTGGTGGGAGAGTAGAACTGAAAAAGAAACATTATTACATTAAAATATTGAAATTATACTGCACAAAAACTTATAACTTCAGGATTTTGTTATCTTTGCCTGGACTAAGAACAACCCGCTAATCGACATCATGTCGCGCCGGATTATTCTGATAGATGTCGCCGACATCTAATGTTCGAGCTTTCGCAGCATAAATAAGCCGCTGAATTTATATTAGCATTATCATAATAATTGTAGATGTGAAGTTCGATGAATGCTAAAATTCATCGCTTAGCACAACACTTTCATCGCTTATCATGCCGCACGAATGCGTATCTCTGCTAATGCTGTTGCGATTGCGAATCCACGGAGTGTCCCGTTCCCCCGCGCGTACCGTTCCCCCGTGCGTCCCGTTCCCCGGCGCGTCCCGTTCCCCCGTGCGGCTCGTCTGCGTGATTTTTAAGGCAGATTTTTAAATGAATTTTGTTCCATGTTATTTTTTTATGATGTCATCAAACCCTTTCATTTTAGGCCAAACAAGCAGAATTTATTATGACCAATCGTTTATTTCTATGTTTCAATAATTATGTAATAATTATCAATTTCAATTACGTACATAATTGTTAATTTACAAGTACGACATCTACTGAAATTATCTCACATACTTATTTATTAATATTTTGCATACCTACCTAAAAACATTGTTAAGCTATTATAGCCTAGCATGCGTTATTTCTAAGAACCAACATTTCTATAAAAACTTGTCTTGTTTTGAATACCAATACCCTATTGTTTAGGGCGAGGCGCGCTACATCGTGAATCTAATCAATTATGTTTAGGGCGAGGCGAGCTGCATCGTGAGTCTAATCAAGTATGTTTAGGGCGAGGCGAGCTGCATCGTGAATCTAATCACTACCAGTTGTGTAGTACCTACTAATTATATTATATACTACAACTTCATGAAAATCCATAAAATATCCGTGATTGCACCTTTTTCCTTTGTACTATAAATTCGAGCTGCATCGTGAATCTAATCAAGTATGTTTAGGGCGAGGCGAGCTGCATCGTGAATCTAATCAAGTATGTTTAGGGCGAGGCGAGCTGCATCGTGAATCTAATCAAGTATGTTTAGGGCGAGGCGAGCTGCATCGTGAATCTAATCAAGTATGTTTAGGGCGAGGCGAGCTGCAACGTGAATCTAATCAAGTATGTTTAGGGCGAGGCGCGCTACATCGTGAATCTAATCAAGTATGTTTAGGGCGAGGCGAGCTGCATCGTGAATCTAATCAAGTATGTTTAGGGCGAGGCGAGCTGCATCGTGAATCTAATCAAGTATGTTTAGGGCGAGGCGAGCTGCATCGTGAATCTAATCAAGTATGTTTAGGGCGAGGCGAGCTGCATCGTGAATCTAATCAAGTATGTTTAGGGCGAGGCGAACTGCATCGTGAATCTAATCAAGTATGTTTAGGGCGAGGCGAGCTGTATCGTGAATCTAATCAAGTATGTTTAGGGCGAGGCGAGCTGCATCGTGAATCTAATCAAGTATGTTTAGGGCGAGGCGGCTGCATCGTCAATCTAATCAAGTATGTTTAGGGCGAGGCAAGCTGCATCGTGAATCAAATCAAGTATGTTTAGGGCGTGGCGAGCTGCATCGTGAATCTAATCAAGTATGTTTAGGGCGAGGCGAGCTGCATCGTGAATCTAATCAAGTATGTTTAGGGTGAGGCGAGCTGCATCGCGAATCTAATCAAGTAAGTATATTCAACTCCTTTACTTTAAAAAAACCCATCTGCAGAGCTGTGCCACTCGATCAAAGAGTATCACAAGCGTATTCATGCAGACTTGTTTACGTTAGTGAATCACTAACATGCTTACATCTTGTCATTTTTGTGTAGCTTTTAAAATTGTAAAATGTTGTGTTGTAAAATAGCAAACTTTAGTAGCATGAACATACCTTGTACTGCTTGTCCCTGTACTCCTGCCAGGGCTCGGGGTTGGTCTTCCTGTTCCACGAGACGTCCGGCGAGCGCGTGGCCAGCCGGATGATGTAAAAGACGGCGCCGGCGCACCCGATGCCCGTGCACACGTACAGCGGGATCAGCTGCACTCACATTACACTTTATTTAGTTTGCAATAGTCAGCTTACAGTCTAACACCAACATGCTAACTACATAATATCAAGTCATTCTGATGTCTCGAGTGTTGAGCGCAATGCAGTGCTATACACTTCTTTTTACGGTATTAAAGGTTCTGGGTGGCACGGCAGGCGTGGCGCTTACCATCAGGAGCACAACTTGCTCGTCTCATTACTCAAAAAAATATTGGTAATTATTTGAAAAATAAATTGAGACTCATAACAATGGTTCTTATACTGTAATTGAAGATGTCAACAGGTTGGAACTAGCGTGCAAAATTATTCAAAAGTGACAAAGCCTTGGAGCGTTGTCGGCGTAACTAGTTCGCACAATAGGACATGAGAATTTGTTATTAACTGAATATTAATTATTAATACAAGGTACATTTTTGAACAAGGATCTCTATGGCAATTACCCTAACCGTTAGAGATGGAATAATTTGCTACTAGATGGATTTCTAACAACAAATTGACAGCCTCTTTGGTGTAAAGATTGATGAGGGATTTTTGTTTTAAATAAATAAATTATTACAATGAGTCTACCGCCGAATCGGAAAAGTTAATTTTATAAAGTCTGAATCACAGAACAAGGAATAGGTAACATTTGCGGATAAATTATAAAAAAATCTAGCGTTGCAGATATTATGTACCTACCTGTAAGAAATTGCGCATAGCGATAAGGCCGCCCATTGTACCCACTGTTTATTAACTTTGTTAATCATTGTTTATCCTGTGTGTTTGGTATTCATTGAAGCATTATTGTATTGTATTGGTTGTGTCGGTAGTTATGCGCCCGACTGTACCTGGCTTCATAACAGTACGAGCCTAAAACTGCAATGCTGCAGTTTGACGCATGATTTCTCCGAATGCACATACAGATAAGCTGGTGGCTCTGTGACTCTAAGGTTTAGTTTAACGTTAATTAATAAATACATGCCTTACTGTGTGGACGTATTAATATTTTCGTATTTTAATTCAAAACTTAAGTTTTTAAAAACACATTTGAAGCTCCCGTAATCTTATCTAGGTACCAGTGTATAAACATACATTGTATTATATGCTACATTTCAACATTCTTATTTTGATATTTAATGCATTAGCGCATGCGAGGCGAACATCCTAAGACTTTTAAATAATTAGGAAGGAGAATAATGATATTGCTCGGGCAGGGAACGAACCTGCGTCGTTCGGAATACCGTCCCGACGCCTTAACTACTGTGCCACCGAGCCAACTGCTCGGGCAACCAAATTTCTTCTATCCTTCTTATATGGTCTTTCGGGGACGATTCTACGTCATCTGTCGTCAATGCTTCCATTGATCAACCGAACAAGTGTAATATTACAATTAGCAACATGTTCTAATGATAGTGCAAGCCCTATCAAATTTTGATATTTAATGCATTAGGGCATGCTAGGCAAAATCCTAAGATTTTAAGTGGTTCAGGCGTCGGGACGGTATTCCGAAGACGCAGGTTCATTCCCTGCCCGAGCAATATCATTTTTCTTCTTCCTAATTATTGGAATTTCAACATTCTTGTTTCGAAGCACTCAAATCTTCATGAACTTTTTGATGGATCTAAAATTAGGTTTCTAGATCAGAAATAAGGGATCTAAATTTATGAATCTAGATAAGTACCTACATATCGCACCTTCGGTGCAACAAAGTCACAAATAGCCAAAACTGCAAAATTGAGTTAAGTATGCCAAATTGTCTTAGAGCCATGCCTATATCGGGGCAACAAAAACACCCGCGAAAGTATCGCAAAAATCTACTAAATGGCGCGAGTGCCTTTGTGGTTATTGGTGCATTTTTCCATTCGTTTTGGGCCAACAAAGTTTGATTAGACAGTTGTGCCCCCGCGCCTGCGAGATTATGACGTGCGTTGGAGCTAAAGCGACACAAATGATGTATACGAGTGCAAAAAGCCCGACTGAAATGCCTAAATAATAAGGCATAACTCATTTAACTAAATAATTCCTGGTGCAACAAAGTCACAATTCAGGACACTTTTTTTGTTTTGCGTTTTATTAGAATAATTTTAGTAATTTGAATTAAACTTTTGACATGAAACTATAGAAAACACAATAAAGCATCAATTTTATAAAGATACACCTAACCTACTACAATTAGACATCCAGTAATAAGGCAATAAATGCGAAAAAAATCTTCAAAGTCCTCTCCTGTAAAATTCAAAACTGAGCTGTTGTGACTTTGTAGCACCGAAGGTGCGATATTAAGAAATTTCAAGAACCTCCTACATTCCACAAGAATAGGTATTATAAACATCACCATTCGCTATGACTTTCTTAGCCACAAAACAACTGCAGTGAAAGAATTTCGCGAAATCTAATCAATACAAATGTCAGAGCGCAAAAAAAGTTGGAAATGTAACATAGGCAAAACTAACGAACAACAATTTTGAACCCTACCTCTTTCTGTTAAGGTCTACAAAAGCGAAAAAGTGGTGAAGGCTATGGCTCTGTATAGTCATGTTTGCGAATTGAGCGGAATGGAGAAGACCCATAGACTCCCATTTCATGCCCCCCTTGCCCCTTCCCGCTTTACCACTCACGACCTGACCCATCGGTATCAAGTGGTGACGAGCCCATTACTCCTGATTCTGCATCCGATTCAATGAAGTTATGACTTTATGAACTATGGAGCACTGGTTTGTTTGAGCTCAACTCTCAGACTTCACTGAGAATATGGTTTCCATTCCAGTGACAGCACAAATGTTGGTGCACAGGAAACAACTGCACAAGCATTTGTTTTGAGTCTGGGTGTTGTAAAACCTTGTAGCTCCTGGTTTCTACATAGAAAGGAATCCTAGTTAAGGGCCACAATCTATGTATGTGATACTTTTTTGGGTGTACTTTTATTAATTGTTTATACAAAAAAAATATTCCACTATTAAATTATTCAATCTGTAACAGTTAAGGTAGTTGCCATAAGGATCCCTGTTCAAAACTCTGATTCATTGTAATTACTTGATAAACAATGACATAAAATAGATATCAGCAGGGCGATCATGTATTTTTTATTTCAATCAATTTCAATAAGAGCCATATTACACAGTAAAATTGAATAGATTGGACATATACATAACGATTCATAGCACAATCTCACTTTGTAAATTTGTCAGGTAACTGGTTTCTCATTGAAATTGATTGAAATAAAAGATACATGATCGCCCTGCTGAAGTCAGAACCAAAATCAAAATTACAGGTGTGGCAAAATTTTAGAATCGTAATGTAGTTCTTTTTTTAAGATTACATCTTTCAGGGTACTTTTAAAAAAAAACTAAATCTGCAGTTTTATTTTATCCAAAATTTACCAATGTTTCCCAGGAGCGTAAGAACAAAACTTTCTCATTGCAAAGGAAAAGGTACTAACCCTGAAGATCCCAAAATGTTGTCACACCTGTAAACAACTGCATATTTTTCATATATTTTTGTAATAAGGTTGAAACCTCCATTTCTTTAAATTGTAAAAATAGATGTAGTCGCTTTTCGTTCTATCTGCGTAGGTTATCCCCAACGGGGATAGCAAGACGTTAGCGAAAGTAGGTGACAATATAATTAAATTTATGTTGGTTTCACTATACAGAAACACAATATGAAAAAGAACTTGCTAGGTAAATAGAGGTTAATTATGTAAGCACTGCCGAACCAAGACGCAGTACACAGTGCATTCATAATTTAGGATGATCACTTACAGCTTTATGTTTTTTCAAACTCTGGATGCTGAGACCCTGCATTTTAAACGTGTTTGGAACTAGATGAAGGAGGAAACTGCGATTCACCTGTTTTTTAGTGAAATTTTTCACTATCAATCGATCGCTAACTTTACCATTAAAGTTACCATAGACTAGGAATTATACTACGACATAAGAGTAATGAAAAACGGTGACAGAGTGACTGGTGACAGATGACAGTTACAGTTTGACTGCTCCAAACAAAGATAAAATTCAAAGATAAAATTAATGTGAGACCTCAATGGATAAAATTATATACTTCGTCTTTGGCTCCAAACTTCGAGTAGACAGCCAAGAGGCTTCAAATCAAAGGGCGTTCACTGGCTACACTAACAGCAACTGTACGGATAGATTCGATGTATCTATACTTTACATGGAGTGTTTTATACATTGATGAATTTCTATATATTGATATCTTATATATTGATGGCATTTTGCTGTGGGGTTCTGCTGCGGATATAGATACTATTTTTATATTACAAAAGCGTGCGGTTCGCGCGATTTACGAGTTGGGTCCACGTGACTCGTTAAGGGGTTTTTTTAAGCAAGTTAATATATTAACTTTACCTTCTTTATATATTTATGAAAATATAATGCATGTTTGCAAAAACTTCCAAAAATTCAAAGTAAATAGTGACCATCATTACATAAACACTAGAAATAAGGATAGGATTGTTGTACCTAGGTATAGATAGACTTACTAAAACGAATAAGTCCTTTATGGGCAACTGCGTACGTTTTTATAATAAAATTCCAAAGTGTATAACGGAGCTCACAGAAAGTAAATTCAAATTACGCGTTAAGAATGTTCTATGAGAAAAGCATACTACACTGTTCGTAATTACATAGAAGACAAAGATGCTTGGAACATTCCACTTCTGCAAAGTAACCAACTGGTACATAAGAAACATAACATTGTAAAATCCCAAAAAATTGTAACAAAATCTCTAAAAAAAAAATGCCCATCAGTTTCTTGCCGTATCTTCTGAGTTCTTTTTCCGATACGGTGGTAGAGTCATTGTGATAATTTGACGTCCATAAGTGCGTCTATGATGCCAAAATGATTAAAGAGATTTTGATTTTGATTTGATTTTGATTTTGATCGTCCATTGAACATTACTAACGTAAACTTTTTCGGGTGCGTATCATATTATCGAAATACATTTTTGCCTTAACGGACATTTGGCATCATTTTGACGTGACAACGTCTTAAATTAGGTTGCGGCTGGGAGTCACTTATGAAAAAGTGTAACGCTCGGTAACGTTACGATGAGTCACCGAACGAGAGAGAGGCCCGCCAAAAGACGTTGTCACGTAAAATCTTCGCCCGTAAAACCGACTTTACAGGCAACCATTTTTTTTATTTGATATGGTACTGTGGCGACAACATTGCGCCACCACTACATCGGAACTGCGCGGTGATTGGCCAAATTGTTGGAACGGCCAGTCATATGCCCGCCCGGTTTCTAAACGAAGAAGAAGATGAAAAGAGCAGAGGCGACAGCAACCACCAAAAAAAAAAGGTCCAACACAGAGCCGCTGAGAGGCGCACCGACTAGCGGAGCAGCCACCAGCGGCCTGCCAGTTCCAGTAATATAAGTATACCAATTGTCCGTTAAGGCAAAAATAATTTATACTCAATGAACGGTATTAAAATGTATTTTGAAAATATGATACTTACCCAAAAATATTTCCAATATAATATTTTTGTAATTCTTATTTAATGTCTATCTTTCAAAGTCAAAGTCAAAGTCAAATATCATTTATTAAATAGGCACAAAAGTGCACTTTTAAAGGTCATAAACACATGATACAAATAAAAAATGTTAAAAATTGTAACTTATGTTAACATGACTTTGAAAAAAAGGTAAGTATGTTTACCCATTTCTTTCCTATACTCAAATTGAAGTCTGAGTGCTTTCAGGGCCCAAAATGTTTTTTCGCATTACCTTTTTCTAGAACTAACTAAAAAACTACTAGTATTTGTGGACCTAACCCAACCAAACAATTTAGCCGGCATTGCGATATTCTGTCAAAACTCAGCTATCATAAAATTTTCAAAATATCCAAATAACTTTTGAACAACTGGAACTGATTACTGAATATCGCAGAACATACAGCTTGAAAGCAAAAAAGTCATGTTATACATAGAAGTTAAATTGATAGGCATTGTGGCTCGGGATTCTCCACCCCTATGCCACCGTTGGTCCACCCCTCCAGTTACACCGTGTATACAAACATCATGCACGCCATTGAGGAATGGCACTAGACCCAATGATGCACGGTCATTCCTCAATGGATGCACGCCAAAAGTGTAGTCTGTGGCCCATTGAGGAATGACAACCTCAATGCTGTGGCCTGAAACCACGATTTTGTTTTAATCATTGAGGAATGATAGACCTCAATGGTTTTAACATTGAGGTCATTCCTCAATGGGTTTTAATCATTGAGGTCGTGTCATTCCTCAATGGTTTTAATTTAAGCGATGACACATGGATGACACCATTGAGGTTTGCGGCAAAGATTAAATAATTTAAATACATTGAGGTCTCATCATTCCTCAATGTTTAAATATGTTGCGGTCAGACCCAAAGATAAAATATAATTTTTCTTTGGTCAGACCATTGAGGTCTCACATCTCAATGGGTCAGACACAAAGATAAGAAATTTTTACTCTGAGAATTTATCTTTGGTCAGGGTCAGACACATTGAGGTCTCACACTATTCCTCAATGATTTTAATCAAAGAATTTTATCTTTGATTTTAATTATTTACCTTTGTATCTGACATTAAAATCTCTATCTAGCATTGAGTGTCAAAGTCAATATTGCTAACTAGTCTTTGTCAGATCTTTCTTGACAGATTATGTCGGATAGCTTAAAAAAAATGGCAATAAACTTTTGATTTTGACAAATGCATCAAATCAAAGCAATTTTATTTTAGTGAATTTAGAATTAGTGTGTTGCAGATAACCTATTTTTAATGATTTGGTGCTATTTTAGTGGGTGAACATTTATTTCAATACAGGGAAATAAATAACATACAATATGAGTTTTCTATTGTGAGTATTTTCATTTCTATTCACGCACAATGGCGTATCTATTTTTAACTGAAGATCTTCCGCTCGTCTGCGCGCTGACGTCTTGTTTACGTCCGTGATGAAGTTTCAGTTGCTACATTAGTTATTAAAGGCTCGTTTTAAAGTATCGGCGCGGCGCCCTGCAGGGCCCGCCCGCCGCAGCGGAGCGGCTCACGTAATACCGCTCCGTGCAGGCGAGGCGGCGACTCAGCGCGTTCGGAGAGGCGCCGCGCCGCTAACAAGTCGAGTGGTTTACAGCGGCAGTCGGTCGAACAAGACGTTCAAACCCAAGAAGAACATCCCGGAAGGCACGCACCAGTACGACCTGATGCGGCACGCGGCCGCCACGCTGGGCTCCGGCAACCTGCGCCTCGCCGTCATGCTGCCCGAGGGCGAGGACCTCAACGAGTGGGTCGCCGTCAACAGTGAGTCAACAGGATTTTTTTTATTGCAAATAACATTTATTACTTTTACAATGTGTTAGTTTAATACATAAATATAAAACAATTTAAAATATAAAAAGCTTATTCAAAGTGGTCTCCATTGGCTGCAATACAGTCCTTTAAACATTGAGGCCAGTTATCAATGGAAGCATGCACTCTTTCTAAGGGAAAATTCTTCTCTGCCAATCGTAAAAAATTGTTTTAGGGACTCCAAATGTTGTAGGGACTCCAAATGGCGTGCTCTCTAAAACTGACCACAAATCATAATTCAGCGGATTAAGATTGGGACTAGATGACGGCCAGTCTTCAGCTCTGATGAAGTCCGACACGTTTGTTTCCAACCAAGAATGCGTAGACCAGCTTTATGACCCGGCGCCGAGTCTTGCTGGAAGGACCATTCTTGTTTATTGAACATGGTGTTGTTAAGGGGCTTCACTACCTTCTCAAGAATGGTATCTTGATACACTGTTGCCGATGTTTTGATATCTTTTTCACAAAAGTATGGCTCAGTCACTCCTTCATAGCTAATACCCCACGAAACCATCACTGAAGTCGGATAGTGCCCACGTTGCACTCTGTCGACTAATTGGGAAGCTTCCTTAGAGCTTTGAGCATAAATACGGTCATTTTGTTTGTTAAAATGTTGCTCAATTGTAAAAAATTTCTCATCCATAAATAACATTTTTCTGTGACCTCCCTTTGCATACCACTTCAATAGTTGTTTCGATTTTACCACCCTATTCTTTTTTAAATTATCAGTTAAGAAATGTTCAGTATGTCTCTTATAGGCTGCAAGTGCTAAGTCATCTTTTAAAATTATGCAACATGGTTCTAGGTGCTATCTTCTTCTCCCGAGATAAAATTTTGCTTTCAGACAGGATTTCTTTGAATTCTTTCCCTTACTGCTTTGACCACGTTTTTCGTACGAACACTATGTGGACGGCCAGATCTTTTTCTGTCACAAACAGAGGTCTCATTGCACCTATTAATAGCCCGATACACAAACATTTTACTAATACCAAGCGTATAGAGAGTTTTAAAAATTGCATTTGGCTCCATACCTACTATGTGTAATGCAATCACAGCAATTCGGTTCTCTTTATCACCCCACTCCATTTTAATATTGCAAAATATTGTACAATGTATTGGCGCCAAAATGAGAAAACTCAATGAACAATATGAACAATCTTACTTACTAAAAAGATCGAATTAATCTTACAAGGATTACCGTCATGTAAATAATAACATTATTACCATGGTCAGAAATTTAAGAAAGGAATTCGAAAGAGGAATTGTAAATAGAGGACCCAAGTCATTTTACTCTTACATCCGACAACAACTCTCCTCCACCGTATCATTGCCTCCATCTCTAAAAGACGACAGTAACAACATAAGCAACAACCAGAAGATAGCAGCCACTCTGTTTGCCAAACAGTTTCAAAAATCCTTTGTTATGGAGCCACCAAACACTTCAATCCCCACTATACAAATGCCACGAGTTGACAACACCATAGAGACAATTAAAATTACACCAGACATAATTTGTAAAACTTTAAAGACCTTCAGTGATACGACGTCATTGGGACCGGATTCTCTGCCTTCTATAATGCTGAAACAGTGTAGTCATGTAATCAGTCATCAGTTGGCACATAATAATGAATCTATCTCTTAAAACAGGAATACTACCACAAGAGAGGAAGGCGCTTCCTTCCTCTCTTGTGGTAGTATTCCTGTTGTGTGTGATGCCAATATACAAAAAAGGTGATAAATTCCTTGCAGCTAACTATCGTCCAATTAGCCTTACATCTATAGTATGCAAAACTATGGAAAAGAACAAGAACATTTATCAATAAGGAAAATATAATAATTGATGAACAGCTTGGTTTTGTTCCTAAGAGATCCACCGTCACCAATCTTCTCACCTGTCTTGACAAATGGACATCGAACTGGAATAGTCACCACCCAATGGATACTAGGTATATACTTGACTACGAAAAAGCTTTTGATCGTGTTCCCATTAAAAGACTTATAGAAAAACTAGAACACTTTGGAATCCGTGGACAGCTTCTCTATTGGATATCGGACTTCCTAACAAATAGGAAATTCAAGCTAAGGGTGGGAGACACATTATCTGAAGCTTATAATGTTCACAGTGGGGACCACAAGGATCTGTGCTTGGGCCCATTCTGTTTGGAATTTTTATTACTGATCTGAAAAGTGCAATTAAATCAGACCTATCTATATTTGCTTACGATACGAAAATTATTGGAAACCCACTCATCAGTCACAATATCATAGGTACAGCAGGACTTGGATCGCATTGTACAATGGACACAGGACTGGCTTATCTCACTAAATGCATCAAAATGTACAGTTTTACACATAGGCAGCAACAACCTCAAAATGACTTACAAAATTGGCTCTGTACCATTACAACCAGTAAATACTCAAAGAGATCTAGGTGTCACCATCGCACATAACCTCAAGTGGGATGTTCACATTACAAATATAACAAAGAAAACTAATTCCATGTTGTATGTGATAAGAAAAGCATTCAAAATTATTGACTTGACTTGACTTCTTGTTTTATGGCTTCTGTGTCTTAATGACACAATTCTGCCAATGTCCGTTCCATGCTAGTTTCATAAACGTTATAGAGTTGTTGTTTGTCTATTAAGAATTTGGCCGGTGATTGTCTGAGGGAGAATCTGTCCGAATTTACAAATCCACATTGATTTACCTAAAACAATAGAGACAACACAACTAAGACAAAACACAATGTTAGTATCTACATAATTGAATAAATAATATGATTAATAAATAATTAATAAAAAACAATTATGAATATATAGTGAAAAAGTATATAATAAAGTTTATAATTTAATTTTATGGGTATCAATAAATTTACACAAAATATAGTTAATGAGAGGGGAAAATGTAAGGGACAGAAGAGTTTTAAAAGACGTAGGACGTGGGATGTCGGGAGGGAGGATGTCATAGAGAGAGGGGCGCAGTTTGGGGCAGTTAAAAAATATGTGATCTACGTGTCCCTCGTCCAGACCACATTCACACAATGAATGATCCCTGATCCTTATTTTGGCTAGGTGCACTGGAGTACATGCATGACCTAAGCGTAAACGACAGATAGTAGAGGTGGTCTTTTTACTAGATTTATGGAATTTAAAAAACCAAGGAACTTTCGGAATGTTGGGTTGAATGTCTGCATAATATTTACCCTTAAGCTTTTTAGACGCATTCCAATAATTCGACCAAGCATCGTGGAGGTAGTTCTTAGGGAGTAGGCAGAGATCATGTGAATACACTTTATAATGTTCCAAAGAGCCGGTCTGGGCAGCGATTTTTGCGCAGGAATCGGCAGATTCGTTACCAGGGATACCAGAGTGTCCTGGAATCCAGGCAAGGACAATGCCGATTCCAGCGTTATGACAATCAAAAAGAGATTGCCTGATTTTAAGAATCAGAGGAAAACGGGAAATATTACGGAATGGGTTCGAAAGGATAGATTGCAAACAACTTTTTGAGTCTGAAAAAATGATAGAATTGTTTAAATTATGCGATTTGGCGTAGATAATGGCTTCCAAAAGGGCGAGAGCTTCTCCAGTAAAGATCGAAGACAAAGGAGGACATTTAAAGCTCAAGCATATTCTGGAGGAAGGCAACCATACAGCTGCACCAACAACACTGTCGGTAGACAACTTGGATGCGTCTGTAAATATGTAGTGCCAGTCCTTAAATTGGGTATTAATACGGTCATTAAACGTAGTTCTTGCGTCGGCAGAAACTTTATCTATGCCAAAATCTAACACAATGTTGGGTTGGAAAATAAGACACTCATAAGGAGTTAAATACAATGGATTCTTTGGGAACTGGAAGACAGGAACAGGAAGTTTGGTAAATTTAATATAACTTTGTAGAAGACAAGGAATGTTTTCAGAATCACGTAAGTCGCAAAGGTGTAAAAGAAAGTTCAATTTTGGGAGAATGGGGTGGTTAGAGTTCTGTATTAATTTAAACATGAATCTATCAGAAAGGAACTGTCTACGCAAGTTAAGCGGAGGTTCACCGCACTCAATCTGCAGAGCATTTATAGGCGTCGATTTCATGGCCCCGATGATAATACGCAAGCACTTCGACTGGATTTTAAAATTTTTGTCTTGTCCCGATTTGTTGCAGAGATTCAAAAGAAACGATCCATAATCAAAATGGCTACGAACTATGGCATTATATAGCAGTTTCTGGGAGTAAGGGTGAGATCCCCACCAGACACCAGAAAGACACCTGAGGATATTGATGCTTTTCTCTGATTTTGCCGCGATGTAATCGAAATGAGGAGTACCCGACATCCTAGAATCTAGCATTATGCCTAGAAATTTGGTGTGGTTTACTTGCGGGATAACTTCTTCACCAATAAACAGTTCAATCTGAGGAATCATTCGTTTTTTAGTAAATACTACCACTGAACTTTTACTTGCTGATAAGGATAGTCCATGGGAGTGCAACCAATCACCAAGGTATGATAGAGCTGGGTTCAACCGGTTACCAGCCTCCTCTATTGTCTTCACTTTAACATATAAGGCTAAATCGTCGGCATATTGTAAGACTTCGCAAAAAGAGTTAACTGAAAGTTCTAAATCATATGTGTATAGGCTATACAGCAGTGGACTCAGAACCGAGCCTTGCGGCAAGCCTCTCCAAACGGTTTTTGGGGAAAGAAAATGAGGGCTAGACTTTATAATTACACATCGTTCCATCAACATATTGCATACAAATCGAACTAGCTTCACAGGTACACTCAGCTGAATCAGTTTATTCCTGAGCACTGGAAGTAAGACACTGTCATATGCTGATGCAATATCAAGGAATACAGCTACAAGAGACTTTTTCTCCCTAAAAGAGATATGGATGTCAGTGGTTAAAAGACTTAGGCTATCCATGGTGCTTGAACCTTTTCTAAATCCAAACTGAGACTTGGCAAGAATGGACTTGTTTTCAACAAACCATTCCAAACGTTGTTTAATAAGGTGTTCAGTGATTTTAGCTAACACAGATGATAGTGCTATTGGTCTCCGGCTACTTGGATCTGAAGGATCCTTCCCTGGTTTTAGCAGTGGTATTATTATTTGTGTTTTCCACTGGTCAGGTATAATGCCATAATCAAAGAAATAATTGATAAGGTTTAAGAAAACTTGCTTACATTTGTCAGAGGCCTTAATAATAAAGGAATATGGAATTCCATCTATACCTGGAGATGAGTCTGAAAGTCCATCAAGTGCAAGCGCCAATTCATTAAAAGAAAAAGGACAGTCAAAAGAATTATGGAATGGAAGAAGAGATGGAGGAGAGGGAAAGGAATCTACTGTAGGGACAAATGGGGAGGCCAGTTTGTCTGAGAAGGGTTCTAACCAAGATGTGGGGTCATTTGCTGAAATATTCTGAATATTACAGGAGCCCCTAAAACGCCTAATCTGTTTCCAGACTAATGAAGAAGGGGTTTTTGGAGATAAATTTTCACAAAAACTTATCCAGCCATGTTTTTTCCTTTTTGAGGTAAGCTTTCTAAACCTAGCCGATGCTCTTTGAAATATCAAAAAATTCCCTTCAGTCATAGCATTGTTATATTGTTTTTCTGCTTCCTTCCGTTCCACAGCCGCCTTCGTACAATCAGAGTTCCACCATGGAGTTGATATGATACATTTTCTAGTGGGTTTTTTAATAGGTATGTGGAGGTCCGCTGCGGATAAGATGTTCTCTACAAACAAATTATATGACACAAGAGGGTCAATATCCAGTGGAAATATAGAGGAGCAATCAAGTTTCATATCCAAAGAAGTTGAGTAGGAAGACCAGTTAGCAGAAGAAAGTTTGTATTTTAAAGAAGGAGAGGGATTGCAGTAAGGGGATACTTTATTAGGAATAGAAAGAATGATAGGGAAATGGTCGCTGCCATATGTGAGGGGTAGAACTTTCCAAGTTAAAAGGGAAGAAAGTGAGGGAGACACGAGAGAAAGATCAACTACACTTCTTGGGTCTTGGGATGGTCGTACTCTACGTGTAGGCGAACCATCATTGAGCACACAAAGATCAACGTCGTTAAAGACATCCAGAAGAGAGTGGCCAAATAAATCTGAGTGACTAGATCCCCACAAAGTGTGGTGAGCGTTGAAATCACCCATGAGTATCACAGGTGAAGGAATAGATGTAAGGAGAAGGAGTATGTCGGGAATAAGAGAAGAATTAGGATGAGGGATATAGATTGAAACAAAGGAGATATCTAAGGATCTGATACCAACTATGTTGATATCAGAAGGGTAGGGGGGGAAGGAGATTTGGGAGAAGGTCAGGGAGCGCTTTATTAGTAAAGCACTTCCTGCATACCCGTCAGCCCTGTCGTCCCGAAGACAGGAGTAACCAGGAACCCGAAATTGGGTTCCGGGAACCAACCATGTCTCCGAGACAGCAATGACTGACGGGTGGAATTTCGTAATCAAGTGGACCAGCTCATGCTTCTTTCGACGCATGCTCTGGGTGTTCCACTGGAGAACGATTAATGGATCCATGATGAGATGATAATGCGACTAACTGAGTGAGTTTGGAAGCAACGTTGGACGGTAATGGGTGGGGGTTCATTAGGATGATGTTGATGATTAGGGTTAATAAAGTTTCTATCATATTTTCGTTTTGTGGGGATACCTCCATGGGTTGGATTGTGCCAATCGCACAACCATTTGGTAAAGTTGATGCAGGGGTAGAAACAATTTTTTGGTGTGCGGTTTTGTCATATGATTTCCCTAGTGGGGTTTTAGCATGGGGTTTGGCATATACAGTTTTGGCATATGAACGACCGGGATGGGAGCGAGAGGCTGTGGAAGGGAAAAAGGTATAGGTAGAGGTGGATGAGCTAGGAGGGGGCATGTCCTGTGAAATTTCTGCATAGGTGCGAGACACTTTGGGGAACTGAGCAGCAGCCTCCTCATAAGAGATACTGTCTTGAGCCATAACAGCTTTGATTGATTTTTGTCTGGCCTGTTCTGGGCAGCTTCTGCTAGTAGCAAAGTGCTGTCCCGAACAGTTCAGACAGACAGAATCCTTTTCTGAGACTTCACATGTGTCACCTGTGTGTTCCTTGGTGCAGCGGAAACACCTGGGCTTAGATCGGCATTGAGCTTTGGTATGTCCATATCTACAGCATGAGAAGCATTGGATGGTGGGATACTGATATAATTCCACTGGTAGGGAGGTGTAAAATGAATAGACCCTTGAGGGAAGAACTTGGCCTTGGAATGTCACAACAACAGTTTGGGTAGGAATCCAAGTTGTTTTACCTTCTTCAATATTTTTCCTGCTCAGACGTCTTGCTTTGAGTACCTTACCACATCCTGCGGGGAGCTCCAGTGATTCTACAAAATCTGTCATGGACATGTCTGTGGGAACTCTGCGAATGAGACCCATACGAGTGATATTGTACGTTGGTATGACAGCTGTATATTTGCACATAGACAACACTGGGAAAACTAGGAACTTATTTGCATCCTCAGCAGAGGTAAACTCAACCGAAATTTTATTTCTTCCTACCCTCTTTACTCCTTCCATACATACATTGGATACTTTGTGATTTTTCAGGAATTGGCCAAACTTAATAGGTCTTATAGTAGTGCCGACAGATTGGTCTGGTTCTACGCGGGACACATGGACCACATATGGACCTTTGTCAAGGTTGGTGTATGACAACGAGCCGACGACTAATGACGCGTCAGTGTAAACCATCTCGATCGAAGGAACAAATAACTCCGGGGAGGTTATAGGTTTCTTGGCCGGAGGTTGTACCTCAGACTCCAAACGACGCTTAGATGCGGACGGGGGATTTGATACCTCCATGATCTCCATGGGGTCCGGCGGATCCGGCGGGGCCGGGTCCAAAGCCATGGTTGAGGTTAGATTAACCCCAACCACGGTTGAACGTAAAAACACTAAAACTAACTACTGACTTAAATCTTACCAACACCTGGTGGACAACACAAATATAGATCAATCAAGATGTTGACAAATTAATGAATTTTAAACACAATTCTCTCTCACGTGTTACTCGCTATCACTTACGAACGCAGAATCCCATTCAAAATTATTACAAAAGACTTGTTTATTAAAATATATAAAACTTATATACGTCCTTTGCTAGAATATGCATTCCAAATTTGGAATCCATACTTCAAAAAGGACATAGAAATGTTAGAAAAAGTACAACGGAGGGCTACAAAAATTGTAATATCATTAAAAACAAAAGTTATGAAGAACGTCTTTCTGAACTCAACTTGACCACACTGGAACAACGGAGACAAAGGGGAGGTTTAATTGAAACGTACAAGGTACTAAATGGACACTACAACGTTAGAGACTTTGAAAACCTGTACAGAATGAATCCAAATACACACTTAAGAGGACACTCACTGAAACTTACCAAGCCTCCTAGTACTAGCAACCCTAGGACACAGTTTTTGCCAAGTCGCGTAGTTAACCACTGAAATAATCTACCAGAGTCAGTGATCAGTGCGCCATCAGTGAACAGTTTTAAAAACAGACTTGACAAACATTTAAAAATAAATCACAAGTGCAATGATATGCACGCATCAGCTCAACAAGCTGCTAGTGCATCATACAATAATAATAATAATAATTGGTGCTCTCCAGTACGGGAGTAATTCCAAAGTACCTCCATCACAGTATTAAACTCTTAGATTTGCCAAAAAATATATTTATAACAATGCAAAAAGCCGCGATATTAAATACATGTAGAATTGTGCGGAAGTTCTTGCAGGAAGAAACATTAACATTTACAGAATTAGATTGCGAAACTGAACTCCACTTGGTTTAGGCCCGTGGTTTTCATGTAATACTGAAATTCTTACAATTTCGAGACTAAAAATCTTTCTAAATAATAATAATAATCATATAAAAATGACAGATTCCAAATTCAAATGTAATATTTTGTTTATTTTTAATTGTAACAGTATTTATGGCCAGGCTAAGTATATGTTTATGCACACTGTGACAATGTGTTATTGTTTTTATGATAGGTGTTGTACTAATTTATTTGTTATACTATGACTAAAATATACAGTAGCACTAAACATTTTTAACCGACTTCATGTACCTCTCTACTTACATCATATCATTTAAAATACTTTTCCTACTGTGTTTATAGGTACTTGTAGGGTTCAATGTTCTATGTGAGTGATAATTGAATGTTTAATTTAAAATATAGGTCTCAGTAGGTGTAGCATACATGGTTTTAATACACTACAAGCAGGCCTAGCGCACTCCGCACTGTAGGTACGAAGCCACAAGTACATAGCCGGACACCGACGGCGGGTCGAGCGTCGTTACACGTGCCGCGTCAGAAGAGATAAGAGCTATGCGATAGAAAGAGAGGCGCTCTGTAGGTTAATATGACTGGTAGGTATGCAGCGCTACGCGAGCTGAATTGAATTTTATTGCGTCATAGCAAGAGTCGCTATTTGTTTAAATTTCTTTGCGGAGTGATGCTTCTGTCCGTTAGTATTCTGTGCTACAATACATTGTGAAAAAAAGATTGTGTATATTCGATTAATCAATCAATAAAATATTTATTTGCCAGAATACATTATTATTTACAATGTTGATAAAGATAAAAGATAAATTTAAGATAAAGAAATACGCCCAATGATCACATACATAGATCCTGGCCCCTAAGGATTCCCTGTATCTAGGGAACCAGGAACTATGAGGACCATGGTTCCACTACACCCAGACATGAACTAAATGCTTATTTTTTTTCTGTTCACAACCACAAGTTCGTAAGCATAGTATTACAATACATACAGTAGCGAAACGCTTTTGATGTCAGGCGACACCGCCGCCGGTGGAGGCACTGACCGTGTGACACGCAGATGTGCAAGGGTTGTCAAAAATGGAAAATCTTCCTATAACTAGATAGATATATAGATGAACGCTTTATTGCAAACATTAAATGACAGACATTACATAAAAACAATTAAAGAAAGTGTTACAATGGGCAGCCTTATCGCTAAAAGCGATCTCTTCCAGGCAACCTTTGGATGGAGAGGAATTATCAATATGTTAAAGACGGGGATGTAAGGTCTACAATAATAATATAAACATAAACAATATTAACTAGGTAGATGTTTTGTAGGTAACAACTCGCCTGATGGTAAGCATAGCTGCGGTCTAAGGTAGAGCATGTTTACCCATGAGGTGCCTAGTCACTCTCGTCTTAAAGAGACCCAGATTGTAATTGGAAGGAAATAAGGATTACTTACTGCAAGGGAAAGGTACCTATCCCAAAATGTTGCTACACCCTGTGTGCCCAGTAATGTCGCCGGTTACAATGCCCTCGAAACCGGAATACAGTAATGCTCCAGAGCCCTGCCACGAGTAGATGCAGGCTCGAGCTTGATAAGCAGGCAGAGCTTCATAAAACAGTAGGTAGCATGTAAACATTAATTATTATTAATTGTTAAATTCAACCTGGGTGTGTTCAAAACAAGAGTGAATAGATAGTTAGTATACTAGGCAAGCGTGCGTCATCTTCGACCGCATCGTCGCTTCCCTTCAGGTGAGGTGGTGGTGCAACGGTTGCCTAGTGAGATTGTAACGGGTGGGTGTGCACGTTCCAGCGGTGGACTTCTTCAACCAGATCAACATGCTGTACGGGACCATCACGGAGTTCTGCACGGAGGAGTCGTGCGCCGTCATGTCGGCCGGGCCCAAGTACGAGTACCACTGGGCGGACGGGCACACCGTCAAGAAGCCCATCAAGTGCTCCGCGCCCAAGTACATCGACTACCTAATGACGTGGGCGCAGGACCAGCTCGACGACGAGACGCTCTTCCCTTCCAAGATCGGTGCGTACTAGTG
Organism: Petrophora chlorosata; assembly: GCA_951640565.1. Lineage (NCBI taxonomy): Eukaryota > Metazoa > Arthropoda > Insecta > Lepidoptera > Geometridae > Petrophora > Petrophora chlorosata. The sequence continues at coordinate 18,067,446 of OX621198.1, read as the reverse complement.
CGACCATTCATACCTATGTACAAGCGCGGCGCAGTTGTATACATGGCGGTATTTAGCCGCGCGAGCGTCTCGGAGAGGCCGTGCCCTTGTGAGTGGAGTAGGCCTGCCGGCACTTTTGTTTTTATTTTTCTAAGCGACTGAGCGATGAGACGAACGAGTCGCCTGACGGTACGCGCCACGCTTGTCCATATCGATGGCATAGCACTGCATTGTGCTCAACACCCCTAGACACAGGTGTCAGGTTTTATTTGCCGCCACAAAAATATTATATTACCAAAAAAAATAATTAAAAATGTTAAAGGACACAATGCAAAGTACGTTAGAAAGAGAAGCACTCACGTCGCTAACGTCTAGACTATACAGATAAGTACAGAAGTCAATCTTCATAGAAAGTGCGCTCGAGCAACGCACAAATAGACACCGCTTACAACACGATATCTCGGATCAGTTGGGATCAGTGCGAGCGCGAGTGCCGTCCGCTTGAGACACGCGTCTGCGAACTTTTTTGTGCAAAAATGGAGCAGCAAAAAACGTTATAATAACTGTTTAGTGGACGGTTCTTGAAATTCAACATTAAACGGTGAATTGTCGTTTTTTAAGCTACCAGTTATTTCAGAGACGGAAGGAGGTATTTGCTTGTATTTCGATGGTTTTAACGTAACACAGAACAGTTAGGTAGATAAGCGCCCCCGCCCCCGGCCGACCACGCGCCGTACAAGCGAGCATGACTTTGCGGATATTTTTACAATTTATACCTATTAGATATTTATTGTAGTATGCTCTTTTATTATATAGATAAGCTGTGTTAGCCTTGTGTTCAATAATCTAATAAAGATGAAAACTAATCGCATTTTTTTTGTCATCAAAAAAACTTTATTCAATTATAATAATAATTGCGAAAAAATTATGTAGATATCTTGTAAAGTTATTTTTTTTTAAATAAATCAATTTTGGGTTCCCAAAAACTTTCTGCGCCGTTCGAGTAGCCGTCGTGAGGTCACACCGCCGCGCCGGCGCCGGGTCTCAGGCAGCGGGTGCGCGCATTCAATTTAACAACCCTAGCGCGACCGCCGAGCGTAGGTATGAAAAGTTAATACATACATTAGATTGACTTCTGTACTTCTATCTGTTTTGTGCACAAACCGTGTGCGCACAGGCCGCCCGCGCCCGGCCGGCGGGTGGCGGCGGTAGTGCATACTGAAGTCCGTGGAGTTGTACTGAGGGGGCGCGGGGCGCGGGGTGTGCGCAGGCGTGCCGTTCCCGAAGAACTTCCTGTCGATGGCGAAGACGATCCTGAAGCGGCTGTTCCGCGTGTACGCGCACATCTACCACCAGCACTTCCCCGAGGTGGTGCAGCTGGGCGAGGAGGCGCACCTCAACACCTCCTTCAAGCATTTCATCTTCTTCGTGCAGGTATGCCTTCTTGTGTCGCGGCGTGGGCTCGCGTTTGACGACCACCACCTGATGGTAAGCGTACTTGCGGTCTAAGGTGGAGCACGTTTGCCCGTGAGGTGCCTCTTCGCTCTCGTCCTTATGAGAGCCAGGTTCTAATTGGAAGGAAATAAAGATTCCGGTAAAGAAGTCCACTCCTTAGCAGTATACGTATATTGAAAAAGTCGGCGAGCGCTTCGTGCAGACTGGACTGTGACTCCTCGCCTGGTGCTCCTCATGGAGTGAGGATGAAGGATCGTCTGATGCAAATTTTGTGCACACTCCCTGAAACGTAGTCTGCAAAAGATCGATAGGCTAGCCACTTGTCGTCTGTGTTAGAAAGGAAAGAAAGAAAGAAAAAGAAGAAAATAAAATACATTTAAAGAAAATACATTTTTCAAGACAGATACACGCAACATCACATTAAACTATAATACTACACTACACATAACAAATAATACTATACTATACATACAACAGAAAAAGGTAACACATGTAATAACATATATAATAAATACATAATATAATTATAGTATAATGGAATGTTGCGCGATGTCAGGAAAAGGTTCCGACTCGACATAAAACTAAGGTAATAAATACCTTAGTACTGATTTTCAGCCGGAACCTATGACCGTGACATCACGAACAGTAAGATAAGAGACGAATACAACATAAATATATAAACAAAAATATAAAAGTAAACAAAATACACATAAAGCAAAAAAATAATTATTCATAGGCAACTGACATGTGACATCACAAAAGTAAATTTATTCTCTATGGTGCCACGTACTCTGAGAGAAGGACGAACACAATAGGTACAAATACGACACAAATAATACAATACATTTTTAGAATAACGCTAGACAAAAAAGCAAGCAGGCAATAACTAACCAGCTTAAGCTGGAGGGTAAAGCCTGTCACCACTTTGCCAAGCTTGGAACATATTAATTTGTTATGTACCTACAATACTTTGTGCCTGTTCTTGTGCAGTGTACACTGAATTAGACACATATATATATATATATATATATATATATATATATATATATATATATATATATATATATATATATATATATATATATAAATCCTGGAACACTTTTGGCGACCTTTCATATTGCATCTAAATGGTAACCACCACTTCTGTTTGTTTTAGAAGAGCTACAGTTGCGAATGTTCATTCATTTGAACACCGGATATAGCGTAAATTAAACAGAAACTGTCTATTTCCAATAAATAATAAAATAGATTTATACTGCAGTGCACTCACTTTACAAAACTTTTGACTCCCTAACTACTACGCTATACTTTTAACATCCATGTATATTAAACGTATATTTCCATTTACTTTTACAACAGTATGACTACCGTTTTTTTCTACGTTTATATCAACCCCGTATTCATTAATATTTACTTCATTCATATCCTAGCACTTTCAGTATCCTAGCCAATGCACCGTACTTTTGGTGCCTTTATATAAAAGATGTATATTTAAATTTACTCTAAAAATAACTATGCTACCTTTCATAATATTTGGATATGAAATCCTTAGCCAGTACAGTACAGTCAATTTCTAAATACTTAGGTTAGTTCCAAACCCATATGAAAAACACAATAAAAAAAATTGTATTTGGTACAATTTGTTTATTCAGTGTGTTGTGACTACTCAGATAAAGTACTTGAAGTGTGACAATAATTAGCTTTACTAATGTATGGGCAAAAATTTTTTCCCAAAATATCTGATCGCAAACGATTTTACGCAAATTTTCATTTGGTAAAAAAACATTTGTCAAATCAATTTATCGCATATTTTCAGTTAGCAACTCTTTTTTGGCAAATTATTATGGTTTTACAAAAAAAGCGTTTTAACAAAATGCAAAATCTTTTTCTGGCGCTTCGCCGGCCGCTGCCGCGGCACGCTCGCTTCGCTCACTCGGCTCGTGCGATGTGTTACCTAACGCTCCACCTCGCTTCGCTCGTCGTTGCACCTATATATAACTTTGCCTTAGATTAGTAGTTTGCTATAATGAACATTTGACGTAATAAATTTGACAAAGTAAAATGATGCCAAATGATAATTTTACCAAGTGAATAAAATGCGAAATGTAGGTAAATTTGCTAAAGATTTATTTGGGAAATGAAACAAGGGCGTAAAGTTTTTAGAGAAGTGAAATATGACCAAAAATATTTTGCCCAAAGGGCGGTACACCCAATATTTAACTTAGATACGTGGCTGGTAAAAATTTGCCTCACGTCACAAACCAAGTTACGTGGTGCGTCCTGTACCTGTACGTTAAAAGTTCATCAATTTTTTTTTAATAAGTACAGGTACAGGACACTCCACGTAACTTGGACTGCAAAATATTTTTGGTCATATTTCACTTCCCTAAAAACTTATCGCCCTTGTTGCATGTTTACCAGCCACATATCTTGAACTATCAGTCGATTTATTATTACTCTAGATTCTTCCTTTAGGGTACCAACACAATTATTTGCATACACAGAAAACTTTGTAGATATGTCAAAAGAATTTGCTCAAATGGTTGACGGTGAAAAATCAACACAACTCCATACAACACTAAATAAAAATGCCTACTATTCCCTACGTACTAAAAATTATCTTAAACGGCACGATAAACAAGTCGAATCTAAACTCATCTTATCTTGATGATTTGGACTTGCAAATTAAATGATTTTAAATAACTAAGTCGCTTTTTGTTTACGATTCAAAAGCTGGTCGCAAAAAGTCTGAATCAGTTAGTGCTAGTGTTAGTGCTACTTTAATAAGACAATAAAATTTCAGAGTTTTTAAATAATCTTACTAAACTGACAATGTTCACACGAATTAAATACTTTTGTTATTGTATTTTTAGTATAATTAATTTGGTATCAATTCTGTTACTGTATCTTTTGCTCTATATGAAACAAAACGGTATGGATTTCGTTAAGTTTAGTTTTAAGTTTATTTAGTAGCGCCAATATCATACTACAATAAAAAATAAAAAGTCTTCCATTACTAAATCTTCTGGGAGTAAGGAGAGCATGAACACATCAATTATCGCACCAATTAAGAAATATACTTAACATTATTTATTTATCTAATTTTATCACATAAAATACTTAAAGTTACACACTATTCATTAAAATAAATAATTTAACTCTAAACTTATTCATCTTGATATTTCGGACATACAAACTAAATTTATCAAAAACAACCAAAGTCGCAGCCAACCGATTTGCAATAAGTCAGAGTCATCAAACTACTTCTATCTACCAATTAAGGGCGTGATGCGGCAAGAATCTCTATTCAATCTAAAATTTTACCTACTGGCTTACAAAGTTAAAAAGTACAACTAAGATGTTTTTTATAATTATATCTGTATCACATGCGATAGGTATATCTTTGATTTTGGGATTCGCGACAACACTTTAATCAGTAAAATACAATATGATAAAATATTAAGACATTTTAGGTGTACGTACCTACTTCTTAGGATTCCGGTTAATATAATTTCAGATATTTTGTATGGAGACCTTACTACCTTAATTTTTTTAATTTATTTCTCTAATGTTGCGGTCAAAGTTTGGTCGATCAAATATACACCAAACTTATTAACTCTTTATGATCAAATCTCAAACCTATAATCATACTTTAAAGATTCAACTACATATATTGTAAAACATTTGGTTCTACAATATAATTAAATAATGGTGTATGCTCTCTTTGCGCAAAATATTTTTAGTCAAATTTCACTTCCCAACAAACTTATCGCCCTATTTACATTTCCCAAATAATTTTTTAGCAAATGTACATTTTACCTTTTATTCACTTGGTAAAATTATCATTTGGCATCATTTTACTTTGTCAAATGTTCATAATAGCAAATGTTTAGTAAACCAACAACCTGTTATTGGTAGTGCATTTAGCCTTATTTAATTTTAAGAAATCTTTGTCTTTAGAATAAGAAACAATGTAACTACTGTTGGTGAACCAAATAAAGAAAATAAAATTAAAACAACGAAATATTAAGACCACGAATAATTATATAGCGAAACTTCAGAGTAAAGTTATACATAGGTACGACGACGAGCGAGGCGAGGAGGTGTGTTAGGTTACTGGTGCACCACAACGCGCGAGCCGAGCGAGCGAAGCGAGCGTGCCGCGGCAGCGGCTGGCGAAGCGCCAGAAGAAGAATTATCCAAAGCCATTATTTGTTAACAATAAATTGCCAAAAAAGAGATTTGCTAATTGAAAAATTGCGGTAAGATAAAATGTGATATTTTGGGATAGTTTTTTGCCCATACAATAGTAAACCTTAAATAATATAATTTATCTCAAACTTCGAGCTTAATTTAATTGTAGATGATGACCGCTTCATTTCTTGTTCGTAACAGTTTATCATCAAATTTCACACACACTGGCAAAATACCTGAAAGTTCTCTCGCGAACGTTTTTGGCGACCGACTACGAATATGGGATCAAAAATTTAGACGCGAGCTTGAATCAATCAAACTGAGACCAAATCAAAATAAAAGAAACACGGCAACGTCGCACACGTGCGTTTCGCAGGACAGCAAGCGAGCTGGCAACGTGTGGTATTCATATAGGCGGGCTAATGAAATCTGATATACATCGCACTGTATGTAGCGCCGCCTATTGACAACTCGCGGAACAAAAATATGCACCACCAGGCACTTTCGAAAAAATTTGGCGACAGACACAAAATTTAATATGGCACTACTAACGACATCTAACATCGATTGCAGTAAAAATTCTCGAGAAATAATTTGGCGACCGTATACCGATGTAAATATATATATATATATATATATATATATGCACTGTACAGGTGGTTATCCGTCGCGAGCATGAGATATTCTGCGAAATACTGAAGAATATCCTTCAGTAAGGTAGAAAAACACTCTTCCACCTTCCATCGCCGTTTACAAAGGGAAGTAAGTAGGTAGGTATTTATACTTTTTTTATACTGTTCCAGGAGTTCAACCTCATCGAGCGGCGCGAGCTGGCGCCGCTGCAGGAGCTCATCGAGAAGCTCACCGCCAAGGAGGCGCGATGACTCGCCCCCGCCCCCGCCCCGACCCCCGACCCCCGCCCCCGACACGCGCGCCGCTTTCCGCTCCTCTCTTGCGATCTCTTCACTTTCTTGAATACTCAACCCGAATCCTGATGGGGTCGAAACGGAACTGATAGGTACAACATCATATCCCGCTGCGAGTTCGACAACTTGTCGACTGTTCTGATGGAAGGGCGCCGTGTCGACCTAATCGAATACTCGTGCGGATATAAATACTTGTAGAGTAGGGTATAATAATTGGATTGTTTTCGATTTCTGACAAATGAAAATGTCGTAAACAGCGAGCGACCGGCGCCAGCTCTACCGCCGGCCGACTACCGACCGCCGACCGTACGTCCCGGCGGCGGGCGGCGGGCGGCGGTCGGCGGGCGGCGGGCGGCGGTCGGCGGGCGGCGGGCGGCGGGCGGCGGGCGGCGGTCGGCCGGCGGCCGGTCGAACCCGTGTCGGTAATGTACGATGAATGACATATGTGATACGAGATGGAGTTCGGCGCGGAGTAGCGAGCAGCCTGCAGCGTGGCGTCGCCGCCGCCGCCGCCGCCGCCGCCGCCGCCGCCGCCGCCGCGCGCCTAGTGACGTCACTATACATGGCGGCGGAGAAGATTGCCTTCCTACGATAAGAATTATACAAAGAAGCTGAAAATATTTAGATTTGATACAGAAGTATGATGATATACTTGCGGAATTATCGAATACCCGCGGCGGGAACAAAAACTTAATTTATGTTTCTACCGATAGTGATTATTTAATTAGGATACATAAATAGTTAAGAGCGATGAGCGGATGTGCCGTCCATAGCGAACTAGTACATTTAGAAAACATGTTCTTTTTGACATTCATTTGACCTTTAATCTAAGTCCAACCTTAAAATACCTCAAAGTAAAAGAGGGTCTCTTTTTGGCTTTGACTTGCAAGTCAAGTTGTCATCGCGTTATCTTCCGCTATGTTGTATGTACCTACTCGGGTACCTACTCCGTAGTGCTTGCGCCGCCGCCGGCTCCGTGGGAGGAGAGTACTGTGGACTGTGGACGGCGGACTGTGGACTGTGGACGGCGGACTGTGGACGGCAAAGCGCTCGACTCGGCAGACGTTTATTTATTAAATTAAATATTATTTGTATTATGTATTGACAAAGCGTTAATGTATTTTCATTTTCTACTCATTATTGCAATAATCTCTTTAAGTATAATTAAAATTAATTATTGTAGATATTTTGTGCATTTAATGATAATTTTCTTTTGTATCGAATCGTATCGATAGCATGTTGCGACTGATGTGATGTTCGTTTAATTTAGCTAATATAACTAACTTTAGATAAAATCGTATTATTTAAAAACATTTTTTATTTAAAACATTCCCCAAAACACCGTACAACTGATGACTATCACGCGCTAGCACAGGGTAAATATCAATGACAATTGACTTGGGTTACATGAATATCGTCTCCACTTTTATTGGAATGTAGCTAATCGTCGCGCGTCATGGCGAGGTATTCAGCTGTATCAGGTCTGTCTCACCCCGCAGGGTGTACACAAACAAGCTCGCGCCGCGCACCAGGGCGCCGCAAGCCGCGGGGCACTACTGTATAGTATTCAGCTGTATCAGGTCTGTCTCACCCCGCAGGGTGTACACAAACAAGCTCGCGCCGCGCACCAGGGCGCCGCAAGCCGCGGGGCACTACTGTATAGTATTCAGCTGTATCAGGTCTGTCTCACCCCGCAGGGTGTACACAAACAAGCTCGCGCCGCGCACCAGGGCGCCGCAAGCCGCGGGGCACTACTGTATAGTATTCAGCTGTATCAGGTCTGTCTCACCCCGCAGGGTGTACACAAACAAGCTCGCGCCGCGCACCAGGGCGCCGCAAGCCGCGGGGCACTACTGTATAGTATTCAGCTGTATCAGGTCTGTCTCACCCCGCAGGGTGTACACAAACAAGCTCGCGCCGCGCACCAGGGCGCCGCAAGCCGCGGGGCACTACTGTATAGTATTCAGCTGTATCAGGTCTGTCTCACCCCGCAGGGTGTACACAAACAAGCTCGCGCCGCGCACCAGGGCGCCGCAAGCCGCGGGGCACTACTGTATAGTATTCAGCTGTATCAGGTCTGTCTCACCCCGCAGGGTGTACACAAACAAGCTCGCGCCGCGCACCAGGGCGCCGCAAGCCGCGGGGCACTACTGTATAGTATTCAGCTGTATCAGGTCTGTCTCACCCCGCAGGGTGTACACAAACAAGCTCGCGCCGCGCACCAGGGCGCCGCAAGCCGCGGGGCACTACTGTATAGTATTCAGCTGTATCAGGTCTGTCTCACCCCGCAGGGTGTACACAAACAAGCTCGCGCCGCGCACCAGGGCGCCGCAAGCCGCGGGGCACTACTGTATAGTATTCAGCTGTATCAGGTCTGTCTCACCCCGCAGGGTGTACACAAACAAGCTCGCGCCGCGCACCAGGGCGCCGCAAGCCGCGGGGCACTACTGTATAGTATTCAGCTGTATCAGGTCTGTCTCACCCCGCAGGGTGTACACAAACAAGCTCGCGCCGCGCACCAGGGCGCCGCAAGCCGCGGGGCACTACTGTATAGTATTCAGCTGTATCAGGTCTGTCTCACCCCGCAGGGTGTACACAAACAAGCTCGCGCCGCGCACCAGGGCGCCGCAAGCCGCGGGGCACTACTGTATAGTATTCAGCTGTATCAGGTCTGTCTCACCCCGCAGGGTGTACACAAACAAGCTCGCGCCGCGCACCAGGGCGCCGCAAGCCGCGGGGCACTACTGTATAGTATTCAGCTGTATCAGGTCTGTCTCACCCCGCAGGGTGTACACAAACAAGCTCGCGCCGCGCACCAGGGCGCCGCAAGCCGCGGGGCACTACTGTATAGTATTCAGCTGTATCAGGTCTGTCTCACCCCGCAGGGTGTACACAAACAAGCTCGCGCCGCGCACCAGGGCGCCGCAAGCCGCGGGGCACTACTGTATAGTATTCAGCTGTATCAGGTCTGTCTCACCCCGCAGGGTGTACACAAACAAGCTCGCGCCGCGCACCAGGGCGCCGCAAGCCGCGGGGCACTACTGTATAGTATTCAGCTGTATCAGGTCTGTCTCACCCCGCAGGGTGTACACAAACAAGCTCGCGCCGCGCACCAGGGCGCCGCAAGCCGCGGGGCACTACTGTATAGTATTCAGCTGTATCAGGTCTGTCTCACCCCGCAGGGTGTACACAAACAAGCTCGCGCCGCGCACCAGGGCGCCGCAAGCCGCGGGGCACTACTGTATAGTATTCAGCTGTATCAGGTCTGTCTCACCCCGCAGGGTGTACACAAACAAGCTCGCGCCGCGCACCAGGGCGCCGCAAGCCGCGGGGCACTACTGTATAGTATTCAGCTGTATCAGGTCTGTCTCACCCCGCAGGGTGTACACAAACAAGCTCGCGCCGCGCACCAGGGCGCCGCAAGCCGCGGGGCACTACTGTATAGTATTCAGCTGTATCAGGTCTGTCTCACCCCGCAGGGTGTACACAAACAAGCTCGCGCCGCGCACCAGGGCGCCGCAAGCCGCGGGGCACTACTGTATAGTATTCAGCTGTATCAGGTCTGTCTCACCCCGCAGGGTGTACACAAACAAGCTCGCGCCGCGCACCAGGGCGCCGCAAGCCGCGGGGCACTACTGTATAGTATTCAGCTGTATCAGGTCTGTCTCACCCCGCAGGGTGTACACAAACAAGCTCGCGCCGCGCACCAGGGCGCCGCAAGCCGCGGGGCACTACTGTATAGTATTCAGCTGTATCAGGTCTGTCTCACCCCGCAGGGTGTACACAAACAAGCTCGCGCCGCGCACCAGGGCGCCGCAAGCCGCGGGGCACTACTGTATAGTATTCAGCTGTATCAGGTCTGTCTCACCCCGCAGGGTGTACACAAACAAGCTCGCGCCGCGCACCAGGGCGCCGCAAGCCGCGGGGCACTACTGTATAGTATTCAGCTGTATCAGGTCTGTCTCACCCCGCAGGGTGTACACAAACAAGCTCGCGCCGCGCACCAGGGCGCCGCAAGCCGCGGGGCACTACTGTATAGTATTCAGCTGTATCAGGTCTGTCTCACCCCGCAGGGTGTACACAAACAAGCTCGCGCCGCGCACCAGGGCGCCGCAAGCCGCGGGGCACTACTGTATAGTATTCAGCTGTATCAGGTCTGTCTCACCCCGCAGGGTGTACACAAACAAGCTCGCGCCGCGCACCAGGGCGCCGCAAGCCGCGGGGCACTACTGTATAGTATTCAGCTGTATCAGGTCTGTCTCACCCCGCAGGGTGTACACAAACAAGCTCGCGCCGCGCACCAGGGCGCCGCAAGCCGCGGGGCACTACTGTATAGTATTCAGCTGTATCAGGTCTGTCTCACCCCGCAGGGTGTACACAAACAAGCTCGCGCCGCGCACCAGGGCGCCGCAAGCCGCGGGGCACTACTGTATAGTATTCAGCTGTATCAGGTCTGTCTCACCCCGCAGGGTGTACACAAACAAGCTCGCGCCGCGCACCAGGGCGCCGCAAGCCGCGGGGCACTACTGTATAGTATTCGTTCCTATAATTTTTTCCACTTTCTAGGGATATAAGATATTCCATTATCTACGTTAGTCTTAGGTAAGTAGGTACTGTCATGCCTAGCGCACTCCGCACTGTAGGTACGAAGCTACAAGTACATAGCCGGACACCGACGGCGGGTCGCGCGTCGTTACACGTGCCGCGTCAGAAGAGATAAGAGCTATGCGATAGAAAGAGAGGCGCTATGTAGGTTAATATGACTGTTAGGTATGCAGCGCTACACGAGCTGAATTGAATTTTATTGCGTCATAGCAAGAGTCGCTATTTGTTTAAATTTCTTTGCGGAGTGACGCTTCTGTCCCTTAGTATTCTGTGGTACTGTGTAGGTAGTACTGCAAGGGAAAAGTACTTACTTTAAGAGTCCCATTCTTCTACTCTACGTAGTAAGTATCAATAGGATTGAAACAAAATATTATTTCGTCACTGTGTATTTAATCATTTTAAGAAAGCAGTTTTGCAATTAAATTGTAGTTCATTTATTAATACATATATAAAAATAACTCTAGAGACTTCTTAACTCGTCATAGGTTTTTGTGATAAGTATAAAGTATATAATATTATAAATTATAATAATTCATTGTCTCGAAGACTTCAGCTCAAGGTACATGACTGTGAGTACTCACATGAATCGTTGACAAATGTTCATATGGCCACCTGTAGCCTCGTGTGCAGGAGGCTCACGGCTCCCTGCTTCCTGTCGGCTCGCACGGCCATGTAGTTTCCCGAACCCAACGGATCGCGTAAACATTTAACATCGACATAATTTCATCACAATCATAGAAATAAATTTTCCTGTAACACTATTGCGGCGATTCGACAATTACAAGGATCTACACTTCGTCTCTAGATGGGAGGTTACAAGACAAATTACTTAATGTTAGCTAGCACAGGACATTGTAATGTCCCCCGTGCGGCGCGCGGCGGGGCGGCGCCGGCGCCGTCAGTCGTCGTCGTGCGGGCGCTGCGGGGGCGGGGGCGGCGGTGGCGCCAGGAAGGGCGGCGCGGCGCCCCAGGGCGGGGGGTTGAACCCGCGCCACGCGCCGCCCAGCGCCAGCATGCCTGCGGGCACACGGAGCGAGCGAGGTTAACTACTATATTCAATAAGTGTCGGCGTCCCCGACCGCCTGCTGGCGGGGGGCGGGGGCGGGGGTGGCGGACTCACCGTGCGGGGGCGGGGGCAGGTGCGGCGCGCCCGGCGCCGGCGGACACATCTTATCGTTCTGAAACGGAGAAAGGCTAATTTATCGACGGGTATAATAGAGACGTTTATTAAAAAATAAATCGATTACAAATTACAAAGTCTATCGATCCCCAAATAGGGTTTGCAATTCGGGAAAACGGATCCGGTAGTCCGGCGGATCCGAGAGTTGTAATTATAATACAAACACATTATTGTAAAAAAAATTTATAAATAAATAAAGAATAAATAACGCCCAACGATACATAGATCCTGGCCCCTAACTAGGATTTCCTATATCTAGGAAACCAGGAACTATGAAGCCCAAATACGATCCTGCATGGAATACTGTAGCCATCTGTGGGATGGCTCAGCCAAATACCAGCTGGCAGCTCTAGACTCTATAGAACGTCGCGCAATTAAGTTAATTAATGACCATGCGCTGGTGGAGAAGAAGCTGACAAGTCTCGAACACAGACGGAAAGTTGGGTGTCTGTCGCTTTTTTATCGACTACACTTCGGGGAATGTGCCCAGGAATTGCACGATCTGATTCCTTCTTCTCCCTTCCACCATAGGACTTCCAGGCGGGGTGAGTCGTTTCACCCGTACGTCGTTAATATCCCACCTATCCGTACTAAGCGTTTCGCAGATTCCTTTATCATGCGAACTGCTAAGGAGTGGAACGCTCTGCCACCGTCTTTGTTCCCAAACGGATACAACTTGTGTCTCTTTAAGTCTAGAGTGAATAGGCAACTCATGGGCAGGCGTGTTCCATCTTAGGCCGCATCTTCGCTTTCCATCAGGCGAGATGTCGTCAAACGTATGCCCATTTATCAATAAAAAAAAAAAAAAATGAGGACCATGGTCCTGCAACACCCAGACACGAAACAAATGCTTGCGTTTTTTCTGTGCACAAATATTTGTCCCGTCGCGGGAATCGAACCCGCAACCTCAGTGATGTATAAGATTTGAGCCAACCTGCCCATCCACTACACCACAGAGGCTGTCCACTGTTGTACTGTACCATTCATTAGACGTTCCATTCGTTACATCGTACAATTTTTACTAATTACCTACACTACTAGAATTAGTTTGCTTAATAGTTTGCTCGTTGTTAAATCTTAACATTGGATTGGAAATTAAACTGATTTCATATAATGTTTTATTTGTTATAAACTACCTATATTAAAAACAATGAAACTTCATTAACTTACTAACAGACTAACAGTTCATTTTGATAACCGAAAACCGAAAATCATCCTAATTTGATCAATCCAGCCGGATTCGGTCCGATCCGGCCGGATCGATGGGAATCCGTCGGAGTCGGATCCGGCCGGACTGAAAATGACGCCGGATTGCAATCACTATCCCCAAACTGTACATACTTATATGAAATATGAAACGAAAACAAATAATATAGAAAACGAAGGCTGTTAGTTTTGTTACCGATGAATAGAATGTATTTTTATATGTGGTAGGGATTGATCCTATTTTTACGTGAATTTTTCAAGTGGTCATAGAGGGCCATATATAAAACTAAGAAATATCGAAAAATGCTCAAAGGAGTCTCGCGGCTGATTTTGATAAAAACTAAAACTGCATCATTAGATTTTTGAAAAACCTATTATGCTATCCAGGAATCGAACACATTGATTTAAAATTAAAAATAACACTAGTTCGACGAGCGAACAAATGAATCGTCCGTCGAACTAGTGAGAATGTTCATGCCGCGGCAGCGGCCGGCGCCGGCGTGCGCCACAAGAACAATGAGCCGAAGTCATATTTATGTGCAACGACGAATGAAGCGAACCATATTTCAAAACAAAGTTTTGTTTCTCGATTAAAATAAGTTCGTCGGTCGAACAAATAAGAAAAAAAAATCTTATTGCTTCGACGGTCGAACTAATGAGAACAAACATATTATTGCACCAGCCGATAGAGTCTTATAAGGATCAAATTCTGGAAAGTAATAACATACGACAAAGTAAATTGCTCTTTTTAAATAAAATGTATTGTATTATCACAGAATACTAAGGTACAGAAGCATCACTCCGCAAACAAATTTAAACAAATAGCGACTGTTGCTACGACGCAATAAAGTTCAATTCAGCTCGCGTAGCGCTGCATACCTACCAGTCATATTAACCTACAGAGCGCCTCTCTTCCTATCGCATAGCTCTTATCTCTTCTGATGCGGCACGGGTTTATACTTGTGTTGTGATGAATTATCAATGTCAATATATATTTAGTTCAAGTTATGCAAGCTAAATCGAATCTAACGCGCTTTAGTATAAGTAGCAGTGGAAAGCGTGAGTCACGCGCGGCGGCAACCCACTGTAGGCGTGTGTAACTCAAGTCTGAGCCGGTTCAACTATACAGGGCACAGAGACTTGAGCTGTTGTCCTGCGCGCTGCGGTTCAAAAGCAAAATAGACGGCTCACGGCTCGGCTCTCCGCGCGAGCTGTGAGCTGACAAAACTTTGTAAGGAAAATTCCAATTATTCCTACCTCCATGGACGAAACGTACCTAGTGTGGTATACTTACCTACGTAGCTATAGATCTATTTATGTCTTACTTCTATAGCACGGCGCGCAAGCCTAAGAATAAACCAGTTATCCGTCAGTCACTGTGTTGTCATTTGCTCCCGTAGTTATCTATTGACAGCTCACCTAGCGATATAAATATCAACACCACTTCAACAGCTCTGGTGCGTGTATAGCAGAAGTACAAATTGAGCTGCGAGCGCTCGCAGCTCCGGTTCAAGTGTTTGAACCGTGATCTGACTCGCAGCTCATGAATTTTTGTTGAGTAACCCATGTGACGTACTGGTCGATACACAGGTCTTGCTTCAAAACATTTCATTATAGTTTCATTACGTAAGTGAACACAGCAAATCTAAACTAATATTATAAAGAGGAAAGATTTGATTGTTAGTTTGCATTGAATAGGCTCCGAAACTACTGAACCGATTTGAAAAATTCTTTCACTGTTGGGAAGCTACACTATCTCCGGGTGACATAGGCTATATTATATTTTCAAAAAAATTAGGGATCCTTACTAAAACTCCAATAATGTAACCCAAAGTGTAAAAAAATTACCTAAAATATTCTTTACATCGCGTGCGCTGCGAAAACTATTGATGATAGAATGAAATAATGTACTACGCAGACTTTGCAGAACTCATCATTATTTACAAAAAGTGTCGCGACAGTATATATCTAACTACTATAGTTATGCCACAATAAGTGTACATTTATTTTAAAAATTTAATTGAAATGCCGCCGCTAGAAAAGGCTCTTTATTTGTATCTTGGTATTAATCCTTATCAAAATAAATTATCTTCATATTCAAGACTGCTTCAATACCTTTATATAACTTTTTTAATTATTCAATTCACGGACATTGCATTCGAAAGATGTCACGAGTTTAAAAATGTAAGTATTAGAAAAAAGTGGCGCCTTATGCAATGTAGGTGTCACTGGAGTACGGGCCGTGCGGGAGTGGAGATGCGTGTGTATAATATTTTTTAATTTTGAAATTTTTGTGAAATACCCGTGCGAAGCCGGGGCGGGCCGCTAGTTAATAATAAAAGAGTTGATACAGGTACACTACGATAATTATTCAATGAAGAAAATAGACATTTACATTGGTGAGGAACTATTCCGTACTTTGCCAATTTGGCGTGCAAATATTATAACATTAATACAATTAAAAATTAATACTATTAAACACACATTATATAATTAATACAATTACAATTGCCAGAGATTAATAAATAAGTAAATTTGTAATTATTCGAATTAATTAATTTAACCATGACAAATTAAATAACGATATGTAAATTAAATTATATCAATGTCATTTCATTTACAATGTCATATTAGCTAAATAAATTTCACATGTCAATAATTTCTATTTAAATAATTCCGAGACAGTATAGAAACATTTATTCAGTAGCCACAGTTTGAGTTTTCGCCTAAATCTACTGACAGGCAACTCCTTTATATCCTTCGGGATAGCATTATATATGCGTCCGCACATTGCATAACAATTTTTATAGTACATTTGGGTTTTTGGAATATTTGGCAAAACAATTCTATCTGGATTCCTTGTATTCCGAGGATAAATATCTCGGGCAGTTTTAAAAAGGTGTGGATTGTACTTTACGTATTTAGCTGTTTCCAGTATGTACATACATGCAGGGCAAAGTTAAGATTTTAAATTTCTTAAACAGAGGTTACAAGAATCCCAAGGTGGTAAGCCAGCTAAAGCTCGCACACACTTTTTTTGAGCGAGGAAAGCTCTCTGTACATCTGTAGAGTTACCCCATAGTATGATCCCATAACTTAGGACAGAGGAGATATAGCCATGATACGCTCTTAGCATGGTGCTCTCTGTGGAAGTTTTCCTTAATTTATAGAGCACATATACGAATCTATTTAATTTATTACATACTTTGTCAACATGCGCTTTCCAGTTAAGGTGCCTGTCCAAAATAATGCCTAGGAATGTTGTATTTTCTGCTTCCAATATTGGATCATTCTTGTAATTAATGACCAACTCTTTACGTCTACTACCATATGTACTAAATTGGATATAATTCGTTTTAGTCAAGTTAACGCTTAGATTATTGTCATTTAACCATTCTATTATGTCAACGATGCAATTATTTATATCCCTATTAAATATATCAATGTCAGAATTCTTTTTAGATGTCAAAATTACAGATATGTCGTCAGCAAATAAAATACAGGGATTTATGGTCACATTAGGAAGGTCATTGATGTACAATAAGAACAATAAGGGTCCTAGGACACTGCCCTGCGGAACCCCAAGGTTGTTAGTTTGAAAAGCCGACCTATAGGTTTGTAATTCTTTATTTTCGTTTATGTTTGTCACCTCGACACATTGTTTTCGATTTTCGAGGTATGTTTGTAGCCATTCCAAAGCAGGCCCTCGAATGCCATTGTGGTCAAGCTTTTCCAAAAGCAACTTATGGGACACGAAATCAAATGCTTTGGACATATCGAAAAACATCACAGTTACCATATTAGCAGCATCTAAATTCTCTAGCACATTATTTATTAAATCAAAACACGCTGATGTTGTGGATTTACCTTTCTGGAAACCGTATTGTTCCCGTCTCAAAATATCATGTTTTGAGATAAAGCTTACCATACGTTTATACATGGCTGATTCAAATATTTTGCCTAAAATCGGGATTAAAGTTATTGGCCTATAGTTCCCTAAGCTTGATTTGTCTCCTTTTTTGTAAAGAGGCCGAACTAGAGAAAATTTAAGCATAGCAGGAAAACAACCTGTAGTAAATGATAAATTTATTAAATGAGTTAGGAAAGGAGTAATTTCTATAGAACAGGCTTTAATGATTCTTGTCGCAACCTCATCATATCCTTCAGCATTAGTATAGTTTAGAGACATAATGATTTTATGAGTTTCCTCACAACTAAATGGTTGTAGGAAGATACTACTACACAAACTTGTTTTACAAGTGTTACGCACAGGCTTACTAGTGTTAGTTGCATTGATCAAATAATCATTAAATGCCTCTGCTATATCAGTTGACTCAGTCATCGTTATATCTCCAATCTTAATATTTGAAATAGATTCTGGATTCTGAAGAGGGAAGACTGAACGTTTTCTTGTGTAAGAGACGGATTGGCAATAAATCGGGGCGGGCAAGTTTACCGCGAATGAGTCTATGTAGGAACACGACCGCGGCGACTACTTCAAACGGTATCATTGTAGTGTCGAGTCGTGAGTCGCTCGGCTGCGGCAAACATTTGTGGCGTAGGACAGGTGGTCAAGAAACTGCTAGTGAAGTCTCTCCAGTCCGTTTATATGTATTGCGTGTGAGGGGCTCCACATTGGACTACAGTATTCCAAGAGGGATCTTACGTAACAATTATAAAGAATGATGGAAACGGAGTCTTTGAATAATATTGTGAGGCGAATTTTTTTCTAAGTAATATTTTTGAGTATCTTGGTCCTCGTACCTCCTGGTTACCTAGTTGGGCGTATTTTTCTTTTGTTTTTTATTATATCTTCGACGCATAGTCCTGTGCCGTGGTCGGTGAGGTCGCCGGATCTTATCCCCTTAGATATGAACTATTTTATTATAAATATGAGCAGTTTCCTTCAGTTTGCCGTGTGACATTACTTCTCAGAAGTCGATCTCTACATACGACACTATCGGCTGGTGCAACACTACAGGGTATGTTCATTTTGTTTCAAAAGCAAATAGGTATTTCATAAGTCCAATGTTGCAGTTTTAGTTTTTATCAAAATCAGCATCGAGACTCCTTTAAGTATTGTTCGCTATTTCTTATAGTTTCGGATTTGTCTCTCTACGGCCACTTTTTAAATTCCCCTTGTATATGTGTGACGTACCTGCATGCGCGGCGGCGCGGGCGGCGCGTGCGGCGCGTGCGGCGCGTGCGGCGCGGGCGGCGCGGCGCCCGGCGGCGGCGGCTGCGCGCCTGCGCGGACACACACGTTACAAGCGCCGCGCTACACAAGCAGAGCAGTGCCCTCCACGCCGAGCTACGCAATTTTCATACTTTTACCTCGGCGTGGAGAGCACTATGTCGTGTGTCGTGTACAGCCGACCTAGGCGGTCAAAGGTACTGCGAAGTACTGCATTGCATGACCGAATTTAAATTGTATAATCCGCTGTTTTACAAAACCGCTAGTTGTATTACAAAAGAAAGACAGAAAGAAATGACTTGATGAAATATTTACTTAGACAGTTTAGAAAATAATAAATTGACAATGAGAGGTAGGTTCGCGTCGCGTCCGTCAGCACGGTACTGACGAGTAGTGCGCGGAGGAGGAGGTTCTCTATTCGATTGTATTTCTTTTTTTTTATGTATGTTACCTCAGAACTCCGTCATTTATGAACCTACTTGGAAAATTATTTTTGCGTTGGGTCCAGTATAGCTACGAAGTGGTCCCATATAAATTTCATCGATATTTGACCTTAGACTTCGAAGATACATTGAAGTCGGTTTTTGTTTGTTTCTAAAAATTAATTATTTACGTAAGGTTATAAACCTTAACATTCTAATAGGAGATCGGACAACTATTCAGAAAGTGTTTTAAATTAACTACAATAAATATATATAGCCATGAAAATACTATTTTAATTAAATAACGATCTAAAAGTACCAAAAACTATGTTTCAATATTATGTTTCAAATATTGCCGCGCAAAAGGTCACCTCAAAACTTGTGATGTCATATGTAGGTAGAAAACGACAAACTCTTCGAAATAAAACTTGCAAAGAGATTCTAATACGTTTTGTGAAGTTTGGGGACAATATTGTAGTAATAGAACTAGTCCATTGAAAAGTTACATTTGGGGTTGCGTTTTTTAGAGGACGCAATTTTATTTTTTTGATGTGGGACAAGGGTTGCGATCCCACAAACTTGTTTTTAGCTTTACACTGACCCCCCTACACATCAAAAAAATAAAATTGCGTCCTCTAATAAACGCAAAGTAAGGCCTAAAAAATTTAACATTTCAATGGACTAAACGAAAAAATTAGCAAAAATATATTTTATAAAAAGCAAATACGTAAAATAAACACAAGCTTGACTCACGGTATTTCCCTACAAATGACGTCATGCGCTGTGATTGTTGTTTCGTTTGAGATGAAGAATAGATTAAAAATGTCAGAATTATTTATTGATTTAAAAATATAAATCATCATTATTTCACAAAAATATTGATTGAATGATCTTTCTGGTTCGACGAACATTCGTTCTAACTACATTTTAGATTTTTTCTCGATTACTGTCCGATCCCCTATTATGTATAGTTGAAAAAATTCAATGTTTTGTAATGAAGTCGTCAAAGAATCACACCACTTTAGTAAGTTGCATCCGTGCGAACTGCGGCGAGTTCAAAGTTCAAAAGTTGTTTAATCATTTTGGGCATCACACACGCACCGAATCGGAAACCGCTTTTCAGAACATACGAGGGCTGCACTAAAAGTATCGGGAATGGAATATTTCCACTGTTCCTGTCATATTAAAATCTTTTTAATTGAAAACTGCTTGGTTTTAAAAATCGAATACCATTTATTTATTTAAAAAAAGATTCTCGGTCTTGTCACAAGGTTTTATCAAACTTGTTTAGTTGTTGAGAAAATGGAAATGACTCGAGAAAATTCAAGAGCGATGATTTATTATGACTTTCGAAGTGGTTTAACACAAAAACAGTGTGTTGACCGGATGATTTCTGCATTTGGTGATGAAGCCCCATCAAAAAACACAATTTATCGCTGGTTTGCTGAATTTCAACGTCGACGTGTCTAGCTCAGTGATGATCTTCGTCAAGGTCGTCCAAAAACTGCAGTCACCCAAGAAAACGTTGATGCTGTGCGTAAGCTGATTGAGGAAGATCGACATGTGACATACCGCGAAATTCAGGCAACTTTAGATATTGGCATGAGTCAAATACAAATAATCTTGCATTAACAATTAGGTGTAAAAAATTTGTTTTCCCGATGGATACCGCATTCGCTCTGTGAAGAGCAAACAGCGGCTCGCGTTACTTGGTGCGTCATAACTCTCGAAAGATTCCACGCAGGATCCTCAAATGCTGTATACAACATCGTATCAGGTGACGAATCCTGGATATACGCGTACGAACCCGAAACATAAAACCAGTCACGAGTTTGGGTGTTCGAAAATGAGTTAAAGCCAACAAAACATTTTCATTCACGGAGTGTTGCAAAAAAATGGTGGCCACGTTTGTCTCCAAAACCGGCCAAGTTACGACTATTCCTCTTGAGGGACAAAGAACGGTTAATGCAGAATGGTATGCTAGCATTTGTTTGCCACAGGTCGTTTCTGAACTCCGTAAAGAGAACTGCAAATGCCGCATCATCCTCCATCACGACAATGCGAGTTCTCACACCGCGCACAGAACAAAAGAGTTTTTAGAGCAAGAAAACATAGAATTATTAGACCATCCGCCGTACAGCCCCGACCTAAGCCCTAATGATTTCTATACTTTCCCTAAAATAAAGAATAAATTGCGTGGACAGAGATTTTCATCACCTGAAGAAGCTGTGGACGCCTACAAAACGGCCATTTTGGAGACCCCAACTTCCGAATGGAATGGTTGCTTCAATGATTGGTTCCACCGTATGGAAAAATGTGTCAAATTTCTCGGAGAATAATTCGAAAAGCAATAAATACATTTTTAAATAGTAATGTTGTGTCACTTCCATGATTCCCGAAATTTTCAGTGCCGCCCTCGTACGGCAACAAACTGAGGGGCTTTTGGTACAATATTCTATGTTTGTTTTTGAGTGGCTAGTTTTTTTTCGTCTAGCCTATACTGTCCCACCTGTGTGTTTTTTTACTAGCCTATGTTACTGCTGGGCAAAAGCCTCCCGTTAGTTTTATAATAAACAAAACAAATTTATAGTATGTTCTCGGCGAGTGACGTTACCGAGCCAGGGCGCGGCGGGCGGCGGCGGGGGCGGCGGGAACGCGCCCGGGGGCGGCGCCGGCAGCCCTGCGGGGGGAACACGCGAGGTGCTTATACTCGTAACAGGAGGGCTGTCGGTGTGTTCAGTGATAATGAAAGATAAACTTTGTCCATCTATATAAATAAAAATCAATGTTTGTCTTTATGCGTTCCTAGAACATTGATCTGCTTGTAATGAATATGGTTTGGGTATTTTTGTGTGCGCCCGCGAGGGCTCCCCACACTAAAATCTATATACATATAAATAAAAATGACTTGGCATTGCTACCCCGCCGGGTACGCTAGCTAGTTTAAATAAAAAAAAAGAAAAAAAACAATTCTGCATTACCAATAGTTGTACGGAATAAACGGTCTAGAAAGGATTGTCACACAGTGGCCAGTGTGCAATATTATCTAAATTAGTAGAATTGCCAGTCATGAAAAAATAAATAAATATACTTCATCTCTAATCTAAGTAAATATAACAAGAATGCTTACAATTCAATTCAATTCAAAAGTTCTTTATTTCAATTTAGTCGTCACAGACGCACTTATGAACGTCAATTATTACAATGACTACCACCGTATCGGAAAAAGCACCACTACTCAGAAGATACGGCAAGAAACTGAGGGGCATATTTTTTAGAACTTTTGTTACAATATTTTATGTTTGTTTTTGACAATATTATTTTTCTTATGTGCCAGTTGGCTACTTGGCAGAAGCGGAATGTTCCATGCATCTTTGTCTTCTATGTAATTACTAACTATAGTATGCTTTTTTCATTAGAATATTTTTCACACTCAATTTGAATCTACTTTCTGTAAGCTCCGTTATACATTTTGAAATTTTATTGTAATAACGTACACAATTAATTGCCCATGAAGGACTTCTTCGTTTTACTCAGTCTAAACCTAGGTACAAATTTAGTAACCTGCAGACTTAGCATGGTCGCCTTTCTAATGAAAGAGACTTACGCCACAAAGTAGGTTTCTCTTTCGAGACCGATTTTTCGACACAAGTCAGCCTTCCAGTTGTCATACACATACATTTCCAAGGGTCAAACTGATTTATAAGCGAAAAAAGATGCATTATATGAAAATTTCCATGACACTTTCATTTCAGTGGGAATCCTCTAATAATGAAGTTGTTTAGTAGTAGTGTACCTGGCGGCGGCATGATGGCGCGCGCGGGCGGCGCGGGCGCGAACAGCGCGGGCGGGAAGCGGCGCGGCCCGCCCCCGCCCCCGCCGCCGCCCGCGCCCGGCGGCGCCTCGCCCAGCTCCGCCATCAGCGACATGTACTCCTCGTCGATCTTAGCCTGCATGACACGACACATTCGTACTAGGGTCAAGTGTTGACTGGTTCCTTTGCTTATATAAATTTTTTCCTATTTATTTGGTTTACAAATGCTTGTAATTTATTAAATTCAAACATTATAATTATAAATAAAAATAAATGTAAGTATGTAAGAATTGGTATGTGACGTAGTTTTTATTCCATAACAGTTTTATTCCTGTATGTTTACCTTACGTCGGCCCCCAAGTCGGAGGGCGGACCGACCTGTCGTCACCGGTCATCGCTCGTCCGATCCGACGCGATCGCTGCCGGCATACTGCAGTGAGGTCGGGGCGGGTGGGGCGGGGCGGGCTCACCTTGCTGGCGTGGTGCGGGGGCGGCGCGGCGCCGGGGCGGCGGGCGCGGCTGTCGCGCGCGATGTGGCCGGCGCCGCCGCGCGAGGAGCACACGCCGGCGGGGGTGAGGTCGGGGCGGGCGGGGCGGGCTCACCTTGCTGGCGTGGTGCGGGGGCGGCGCGGCGCCGGGGCGGCGGGCGCGGCAGTCGCGCGCGATGTGGCCGGCGCCGCCGCGCGAGGAGCACACGCCGGCGGGGGTGAGGTCGGGGCGGGCGGGGCGGGCTCACCTTGCTGGCGTGGTGCGGGGGCGGCGCGGCGCCGGGGCGGCGGGCGCGGCAGTCGCGCGCGATGTGGCCGGCGCCGCCGCGCGAGGAGCACACGCCGGCGGGGGTGAGGTCGGGGCGGGCGGGGCGGGCTCACCTTGCTGGCGTGGTGCGGGGGCGGCGCGGCGCCGGGGCGGCGGGCGCGGCAGTCGCGCGCGATGTGGCCGGCGCCGCCGCGCGAGGAGCACACGCCGGCGGGGGTGAGGTCGGGGCGGGCGGGGCGGGCTCACCTTGCTGGCGTGGTGCGGGGGCGGCGCGGCGCCGGGGCGGCGGGCGCGGCTGTCGCGCGCGATGTGGCCGGCGCCGCCGCGCGAGGAGCACACGCCGGCGGGGGTGAGGTCGGGGCGGGCGGGGCGGGCTCACCTTGCTGGCGTGGTGCGGGGGCGGCGCGGCGCCGGGGCGGCGGGCGCGGCAGTCGCGCGCGATGTGGCCGGCGCCGCCGCGCGAGGAGCACACGCCGGCGGGGGTGAGGTCGGGGCGGGCGGGGCGGGCTCACCTTGCTGGCGTGGTGCGGGGGCGGCGCGGCGCCGGGGCGGCGGGCGCGGCAGTCGCGCGCGATGTGGCCGGCGCCGCCGCGCGAGGAGCACACGCCGGCGGGGGTGAGGTCGGGGCGGGCGGGGCGGGCTCACCTTGCTGGCGTGGTGCGGGGGCGGCGCGGCGCCGGGGCGGCGGGCGCGGCAGTCGCGCGCGATGTGGCCGGCGCCGCCGCGCGAGGAGCACACGCCGGCGGGGGTGAGGTCGGGGCGGGCGGGGCGGGCTCACCTTGCTGGCGTGGTGCGGGGGCGGCGCGGCGCCGGGGCGGCGGGCGCGGCTGTCGCGCGCGATGTGGCCGGCGCCGCCGCGCGAGGAGCACACGCCGGCGGGGGTGAGGTCGGGGCGGGCGGGGCGGGCTCACCTTGCTGGCGTGGTGCGGGGGCGGCGCGGCGCCGGGGCGGCGGGCGCGGCTGTCGCGCGCGATGTGGCCGGCGCCGCCGCGCGAGGAGCACACGCCGGCGGGGGTGAGGTCGGGGCGGGCGGGGCGGGCTCACCTTGCTGGCGTGGTGCGGGGGCGGCGCGGCGCCGGGGCGGCGGGCGCGGCAGTCGCGCGCGATGTGGCCGGCGCCGCCGCGCGAGGAGCACACGCCGGCGGGGGTGAGGTCGGGGCGGGCGGGGCGGGCTCACCTTGCTGGCGTGGTGCGGGGGCGGCGCGGCGCCGGGGCGGCGGGCGCGGCAGTCGCGCGCGATGTGGCCGGCGCCGCCGCGCGAGGAGCACACGCCGGCGGGGGTGAGGTCGGGGCGGGCGGGGCGGGCTCACCTTGCTGGCGTGGTGCGGGGGCGGCGCGGCGCCGGGGCGGCGGGCGCGGCAGTCGCGCGCGATGTGGCCGGCGCCGCCGCGCGAGGAGCACACGCCGGCGGGGGTGAGGTCGGGGCGGGCGGGGCGGGCTCACCTTGCTGGCGTGGTGCGGGGGCGGCGCGGCGCCGGGGCGGCGGGCGCGGCAGTCGCGCGCGATGTGGCCGGCGCCGCCGCAGGAGGAGCACACGACGGCGGAGGTGACGTTGGGCCGGTCGGGGCACAGCCACGTCTTGTGGTCGGTGGCGGTGCAGTTGGCGCAGCGCGCGGCGTCGTGCTCGCGCAGCGTGCCGTTGAGCTGCGCCAGCTCGCGCAGCTGCATGCGGCGCAGGTCGTTCTGTCCCTCCGGCACCTCGACGCCCTGGCGGATCACCTCGCGGATCTTCTCGACGGCCTTTTTGACGGCGTCAGCGTTGGTGGCCGTGATGTACGCGTGCAGCGGCTCGTCCTCGCCCGGCAGCGGCTGCCCGTCCTTACGCCCCACCTTGCCCTCCTTTACGGAGCCCTTGCCGCGGATTATGATCTTGGCGCCGGTCTCCTTCTCCATCGCTGCGGCAGAAAGGCGGCGGTCAGCGGGCGGGACGGGGCGGGGCGGGGGGAGCTGGCGGGGCGGGCATACCTTTCAACGTGTTCCCGCGCGGGCCGATGAGCAGCCCCACGAAGTTGATGTCGGGGTGCTCCTCCTGCGGGATCATCACCTTGTCGTGCACGCGCACCACGGGCGGCCTGCAACACGAGCGCGGGTGAGTGGGGGCGGGCGGGCGAGCGGGGGGGGGGGGGGGGCGCGGGGGCGGGTCTCACTTGTAGTCGGGCGGCGGCTTGAAGTCGGGGTTGATCTGCTGCATGCGCTGCACGAGCTGGTGGCGCTGCTCCTCCAGCTTGCGGCGCGTGCGGTACTCGCGCGTGTTCAGCCGCTTGCCGTCCGTCGAGTAGATAGGCTCCGGCGACGGCGACCTGCGGCGGGAGGGGCGTCAGCGCGAGCGGGGGCGCCAGCACGAGCGGGGCGCCCGCCGCGGCGCGGGGGGCGGCGCGCGGCTCGACCACGACGCAATGTGATTATGATGATTCATACGTATTGATTGATTCTTACGTAAGTTTTTTGTCATTAAATTTAAAAAATTGGACGGTACGGGTCGCGCGCGCGCCGCCCGCGGGCCGTCGCGGGGCCGCCGCGGGCCGAGTGCCGGCGAGGGCCCTACCGTCGGTCCTACGCCGTGACCTAACGCGCTGAGAAAAAAAGTGTACATTAATCTGAACCTGAAATTTTAATCATTACATTAACTCGTTAGCCCTGAAAATAACTGATTAATATGAAACCGGCGACGCTGTAAAAGAGTCGATTAGATCGGATGAAAGGTTCCAATTAGTTAATTGTTATTATTATTATAGCGCAGTCGTATTCAACCTGCAACACGAAGAAAATATTCGCATTAATGAGTCGACAGCGGAGCGGCGGCGGCGCGCCGGACCGATCTAGCGACGTTCGTCTTCTATCGATTGGCATTCTGTCGACACTTCGCTTGATGATTCCCTAGAGACAGGACTCTATGCCCAATTTAACTAAATTTGTTTAAATTTGCCTCAACGCATCCGCGAGGGTATTCCTTGTTGAAGTCTGCGGCATACCCTAATTGAAATCATTGTCACAGTGGAGCCCCACTTAGTTGAGTGACAAAACCAGGGTGGTTTCACAGTGCGCCTCATTTTTTGTCACCAAAACATTTTTACAAATCAAAAAATTGGATTATATTGTATACAAGGCAGCAAAATTATATTATTCTGGCGAAGGCGCTAATTTGAGTCCAGAGCGGAGAGAAGGATTCTACAGTATACAGGCTGAACTTGTCAAGTGTGCGTAGCGGGGAGAGCCACGTCCGAAACAATAAGGAATAGCGGAACACGCTCAAAGGAGCCTCGCGGCCGATTTTAACAAAACTAAAACAGCATCATTGGATTTTTGAAAAACCTAGCCAGGAATCGAACACATTGATTTCCGAGTGCCGAAAATGTCACTCTTTATACTTCACCCGAGGAAAAATAATTTTGCATACACTACTTTTTACATAAGATATTATAAAGATACACAATGTGGCGGCGAGCCCCGGCAAGGAGCCACACTACCTACTTATTTAATAGAATAAAACAAAGTCGCTACCCGCGTCCTCATTTCTGTTCGCTTCTTCTAAACCACGCAACGGATTTGATATGGTTTTAACTGTTTTAGTGGTTTTTTTTACGGAAGGTACAATACATTGTAATTAAGTTTTTGTATATTTGAGAAAATGCAATGTTTTGTAATC
Source organism: Petrophora chlorosata (assembly GCA_951640565.1). Lineage (NCBI taxonomy): Eukaryota > Metazoa > Arthropoda > Insecta > Lepidoptera > Geometridae > Petrophora > Petrophora chlorosata. The sequence goes on along the minus strand of OX621198.1, from coordinate 18,040,069 downwards.
AAATCGTCAAAAAAATTACATCCGTGCGAAGCAGGGGCGCGTCGCTAGTTTACAAAATAAAATCCCGTGGGCCTCAGAGAAAGTCGCTCCGACGGGAGGAGTAAACAACGGCTAGTTCCCGGCGCGGCGACGGGTCCTACCGGCCGGCGGAGGGGTGCGATACCTTACATATAAAAACCTCATCGATACTCATGTAGTGCTAGCGGCGCGCGTCGCGGCCGGCCGGCGGCTAGCGGCGGCCGGCTGCGGCGCGGGGCGGCGCGGCGCGGCGCGGGGCGGCGCGGGCGGTTACCTCTCCTCCACGTTGGGCGGGATGCCGAGGTCCCCGGAGCGCAGCTTGCGGCTCACCTCCTCAATCTGCAGCTGCACTGTAATGGAAGGGGTTAGCCACCGCGCGGCGCGGCGGGGCGCGCATTAGAACCGTGCGGCGCACTCGCTCCTCCGCCGCGCCGCACGCGGCTCCGCGGCGGGGGCGGTGCTATCCTTACTTACGAGTGTGGAATCGTTTATTGTTAATGCGTTTCCGATCTCTCCACTCTGAAGATGAATCTGAACGGTTAATATTATGAACGGAACTGTGACAGGCCGTCTTGAAATGTTTGAATCTTTCAATATAAGCGAATGGGGGGAGTCGTAGAGTTCAGCATGATATATTTACTAAACGGCCTATGTATATAAACCGCATATAATAGAGATCACTTAAAGCTTTTAGAACAAGCGAACCATCTATCGACGACATCGAAATGACGAAAGATTGAATATAATAAATATAAATGTAAAAAAAGTTATTAATAATTCCATCCTGTAATGAGAGACACATTCACAATCACAGATTAAATTAAATAAGTAAAACATGATCTATCCAAGTACGGTGCAAAAAAGTGTACAATATCGCTACACAGATGCAACACCGTCTCCATCGACAACAGATACTTTCTCGAAATGGTACGTAAATAGATCACATTTCATAAAATATTTAGGCAAAGTTACAATTACGAAAATAAAAGAATCATCGAGAGACAAAGCGCAATGATAAAATAAGAGCGCCGGCGCGCGGGGGCGCGGGGTCGCGGCGCGCCGGGGCGCTGGGGCGGGGCAGGTACTCACGCAGGTACTGCTCCTCCTGGTCGCGCGTGAGCGTGGAGGGCAGCACGGTGGGCAGCCCCGGGATGAAGGTCTTGTCGTGCTCCGAGCCCATCCAGCGCGTGCGGCGCCGCCGCGCCAGCCGCTCCTCGCGCGTCTCGCCCGGCGGGCCTGCGGGCGGGAGGGGGCGGTCGGACGTGCACAACTCGGTTTATACTTGTTCCCTAAGGAATCGTTGATTTTCCGGGACAAGATTATCTCCCTTGTCCTATGCCAGGGCCTAAAGTACCTATCATAGTATAGTACCGAACGTTAAATTGCAATCAGACATTACGGAGTTCCGTGGCAAGAAACTCAGAGTTTCGTATTTATTTATAGTAGGATACTAGCTTTCTCCCATGATTTTGTTCTCGTGGACGACCGAGGAAGCCCCCAGTCGTATATTTTCCAAGGCCCCCCAGTGTATGGAGCGCGTACTACGGAGGGATCAACTCGTATCTCTGTATTACTAACCTAACACAATCGATTTTTATATAACATAGGCACCCTATATTGTATGTAGTGGATATGTACCAAACCTTGAAAACCAAATTAAAACCCGTTTACTTTATGTCTAAACTCTAAACAATTCAAAGTTACAATTTTATAAAGAGAGAATGTAGTTGGAGAAGCCAGCCGGCGGCGGGTGCGCGGCGGAATGGTTACCCTGTCCGTCGTCGTCGTCAGCGTGCGCGTCGTGCGCGTGCGCGGCGGAATAGTTACCCTGTCCGTCGTCGTCTACACGTGTACAGATGAATGGGATCGTCCGCCTCAACGAGGCGGGCCCGGTCTACTACGCGGAGCTCGTGCAGGACGCCGCCTCATTCAGGCGTCTTCGCGCATTTGCGCACAAGTGGCACGCCGCGCGCTCTGCGCGCGACTTGAAGGAACCGCCCGACGACGGAGCTCGTTTGTGTAGTAAGTAGCCCCAGAAGGAGGAGAGTGCTCGTAGAGTAAAGGGACAAAAATATTTGTAGGACATTCCGGCGCAAGTCGGTATGCTCCGCAGTTTCCGTCCGTATAACCGCAAGGTTGGCAGGACGATGGGAGGTGGAGGGATGTCCGTCGTCGTCGTCGTCAGCGTGCGCGTAGTGCGCGTGCGCGGCGGAATAGTTACCCTGTCCGTCGTCGTCGTCGTCAGCGTGCGCGTAGTGCGCGTGCGCGGCGGAATAGTTACCCTGTCCGTCGTCGTCGTCGTCGTCAGCGTGCGCGTAGTGCGCGTGCGCGGCGGAATAGTTACCCTGTCCGTCGTCGTCGTCGTCGTCAGCGTGCGCGTAGTGCGCGTGCGCGGCGGAATAGTTACCCTGTCCGTCGTCGTCGTCGTCGTCAGCGTGCGCGTAGTGCGCGTGCGCGGCGGAATAGTTACCCTGTCCGTCGTCGTCGTCGTCAGCGTGCGCGTAGTGCGCGTGCGCGGCGGAATAGTTACCCTGTCCGTCGTCGTCGTCGTCGTCAGCGTGCGCGTAGTGCGCGTGCGCGGCGGAATAGTTACCCTGTCCGTCGTCGTCGTCGTCGTCAGCGTGCGCGTAGTGCGCGTGCGCGGCGGAATAGTTACCCTGTCCGTCGTCGTCGTCGTCAGCGTGCGCGTAGTGCGCGTGCGCGGCGGAATAGTTACCCTGTCCGTCGTCGTCGTCGTCGTCAGCGTGCACGTAGTGCGCGTGCGCGGCGGAATAGTTACCCTGTCCGTCGTCGTCGTCGTCGGCGTGCGCGTCGTGCGCGTGCGCGGCGGAATAGTTACCCTGTCCGTCGTCGTCGTCGTCGTCAGCGTGCGCGTAGTGCGCGTGCGCGGCGGAATAGTTACCCTGTCCGTCGTCGTCGTCGTCGGCGTGCGCGTCGTGCGCGTGCGCGGCGGAATAGTTACCCTGTCCGTCGTCGTCGTCGTCGTCAGCGTGCGCGTAGTGCGCGTGCGCGGCGGAATAGTTACCCTGTCCGTCGTCGTCGTCGTCGTCAGAGTGCGCGTAGTGCGCGTGCGCGGCGGAATAGTTACCCTGTCCGTCGTCGTCGTCGTCGGCGTGCGCGTCGTGCGCGTGCGCGGCGGAATAGTTACCCTGTCCGTCGTCGTCGTCGTCAGCGTGCGCGTAGTGCGCGTGCGCGGCGGAATAGTTACCCTGTCCGTCGTCGTCGTCGTCAGCGTGCGCGTAGTGCGCGTGCGCGGCGGAATAGTTACCCTGTCCGTCGTCGTCGTCGTCGTCAGCGTGCGCGTAGTGCGCGTGCGCGGCGGAATAGTTACCCTGTCCGTCGTCGTCGTCGTCGTCAGCGTGCGCGTAGTGCGCGTGCGCGGCGGAATAGTTACCCTGTCCGTCGTCGTCGTCGTCAGCGTGCGCGTCGTGCGCGTGCGCGGCGGAATAGTTACCCTGTCCGTCGTCGTCGTCGTCAGCGTGCGCGTAGTGCGCGTGCGCGGCGGAATAGTTACCCTGTCCGTCGTCGTCGTCGTCGGCGTGCGCGTCGTGCGCGTGCGCGGCGGAATAGTTACCCTGTCCGTCGTCGTCGTCGTCAGCGTGCGCGTAGTGCGCGTGCGCGGCGGAATAGTTACCCTGTCCGTCGTCGTCGTCGTCGTCAGCGTGCGCGTAGTGCGCGTGCGCGGCGGAATAGTTACCCTGTCCGTCGTCGTCGTCGTCGTCAGCGTGCGCGTAGTGCCCGTGCGCGGCGGAATAGTTACCCTGTCCGTCGTCGTCGTCGTCAGCGTGCGCGTCGTGCGCGTGCGCGTGCCCGTGCGCGGCGGAATAGTTACCCTGTCCGTCGTCGTCGTCGTCGGCGTGCGCGTGCGCGTGCCCGTGCCCGGCGGAATAGTTACCCTGTCCGTCGTCGTCGTCGTCAGCGTGCGCGTCGTGCGCGTGCGCGTGCGCGTGCGCGGCGGGCGGCTTGTCGCGGTAGCGCGACTCGGTGCGCGCCTGCAGCTGCTCCAGCTTCTGCTGCACCGAGGTGGGCGGCGGGATGGCCGTGGCGGCCGACAGCGCGGCCGCGGCCGCCGCGGCCGGCTGCACGGGCGCCGCCATGCGCCGCGCCGCCACGAACGTCTGCAGCACACACGACACGCGCATGCTTTATTGGCATCCGGCTACATGCATTATCTCTTTCTTATTTAGCATACACTTTCAACGGCTTTTCGTTGCGATGGATTCATTTCATTACATAGTCACAGTTTCAACACTTGATGAGTCGGTGGCATTGACAGAAGTACTCGCTCATTGCGATAACTATATTCCACCTTTCATAAATAACCACTTAAAAAATAATTATTTAGACATCTTCACTAGAGTGTGTTCAATTAAACAATGCTTGGCTTCAGAATTCTTTGGTTCTCGAACTTAGATTTATTTCAATAACTGCAATTATTATTATTTTTGTTTGTACATACAAAACTAACGTACTAAGTATTCTGTGCTTATAGGTGAAAACTTGTTTTTCATTAACTTAATTTAATTTTCATATGCATGTATTGGCTGTAAGTTTTCTGAAATAAATAAATAAATAACTATCTCATGTTCCATGGGTTTCACCGGCATGTAGAGCACTTCGCTTCTCACGATAGTGAGGAAATAAATAGTAATACAATTAATCGTAATATTCTATTTTTATTCCAATTCATGTACAGAAGGACCGCGATGGTTCATTTTCTGCTGGGATTATAACGTATTGTATGTGACAAATTTTTTTTCACCTTTGTTTTATAATATTGTGACTAATAATACCTACATCTGAATATACAGATGTGACCTTTTCCTTTGTAATTAGGAAATATTGGTAAAATTTTGGAACATACTACCACATTTTTAAAAAAGTTACAATCAGGCACAAAAGGGTAAAGTGTCAAAACAAAAACATTTGCCATAAAGGAATGTTTCCAGTTAATTCAATTTAATCCCTAGAACTTAAAGGTACCGGTTTTGTCTCATCATCATCATCAGCCCGTAGTCGTCCACTGCTGGACATAGGCCTCTCCTAATGAACGCCACTGAGCCCGCCTTCGGCTCCTCTCATCCAGTTTCTTCCGGCCACCTTTCGCAGGTCGTCACTCCATCTAGCCGGTGGGCGTCCTACACTACGTTTGCCGATTCGCGGTCTCCACTCAAGGACACGTCTACTCCAGCGGTTGTCCGTCCTTCGTGAGATATGACCAGCCCATTGCCACTTCAGCTTGCTAATCCTATGGGCTATGTCGGTTACTTTGGTTCTCTGTCGGATTACCTCATTGCGGATCTTATCTTTCAGAGAGACTCCGAGCATAGCCCTCTCCATAGCACGCTGAGCAACCTTAAGCTTGTGGATTAGTCTCACAGTGAGTGTCCACGTCTCGGCTCCATAGGTCATTACTGGTAGGACGCACGCATTAAAGACTTTTGTCTTAAGGCATTGTGGTATGGACGACGTGAAGACTTGGCGTAGTTTGCCGAACGCTGCCCAGCCTAGCTGAATCCTTCTGTCGGCTTCCCTCTCGAAGTTGTTTCTACCCAGCCGTATTGTTTGTCCGAGGTAGACATATTCTTCGACAACTTCAAGAGGTGTACCGTTTACGACGATGGGTCTCGGGGTAATAAGATTGCTGTACATGATTTTAGTCTTATCCAAGTTCATCCCGAGCCCAATACGTCGAGAAGCATCAGCCAGGCTGTGCAGCAATTGGTCGAGTTCCTGCACTGATTCCGCCATAAGGACTATGTCGTCGGCAAATCGTAAATGTGAGATGTTTTTGCCGTTAATATTTATGCCCTTACCTTTCCGGTTTTGTCTGCTTGTACATTATAGCCTAATTTGATACATGTATCAAACAAGAAATGACAAATATAATAACCTGTGCCACAGCAGCGGCAGCGAGAATAGCGGCCTGTGTAGCTGGATTGACTCCATTGTTAGTCACCTGCCGAGCTGTAGCCTTGGTGGTGGTGCCCACCATCTGGTCCAACAGAGCAATTGTGCCATCTCTGGAAGAAATTAATATGGTATCTACATAAATATTATTATCCCAAGATTCCAAGACAAAGTACTCGGGGTCAGCGGTATCGTAATGCTCCATGGCACATTTAAATGATGACCTGGGTGACCTCCATCAGGACATGAAAGGGAATGAGGAGAATCCTTATGAGTTACTTTAATCAAATGACAGTGTATCATAGTGCCTATACTTTAGTGCTACACATAAAGAATACAAACGCATAGTGTTTTCGCCATAATAGAGACAGTAAGAAAAGCGTTAATGAAAACATTCTACATAGCAGTTTAAGTCAAAATAAAATTACTATCATATACATATTGTAATTTATTGGGATGTCTTTCTGAGAACTGACAACAAAATATGAATTAAAACTGATAAACTGATATTATAAAAAGGTAAAGTTCATATTATAGGGGTCATCTTCGGAACTACTGATCCCATTTTGAAAATTATTTCACTGATAGAAAACTACACTTTCCATGAGTGCTTATTGCTACATTTAATAATATCGAAGCGAACGAAGTCGCGGGCGTTTACTACCATAACTTGACATCATCAACAGGAGCTTATCATAATATAATAGTGGGACCTGTCTTTAGATTTGCGTCCTCTACTCCTGCTGCGGCTCCGTGAGCGGCTGCGACGCTTGTCCTTGTGGCGGTCGCGGCTGCGGCTCCGATCGCGCTCGCGATCCTTGTCTCTGAAATGTACGTAAGTTCAATTAAGTCCTTCAGTCTCGATCTTACTCAAGCAAGGATATAACGTGAATTAACGCAATTGAACTGAGATTGCGACGATAGCCACCTTTTAGAGCGATGCCGATCGCGATCACGATCACGATCTCTGTCACGGTCCCGATCTCTTTCACGGTCCCGATCACGGTCGCGATCGCGTTCCCGATCCTTGTCGCGATCTCTGTCGCGGGTCTTGTCGCGGTCGCGGTCGCGTTCGCGATCCTTATGGCGATCCCGGTCACCGCGGTCACGGTCTCGGGACCGAGATCGCGTTCGATGTCGCGAACTCATTATTGTTCCGCTGGATAAACTGTTGGAGTTTACTAGTCTATAGCAGATCAAATTTAATGTACCACACACGAAATGGAAAGGACGGACAAAGGTTTTCTATGCTGACTGGAATCGGTTCACAGTAAAATATTAGACACGAAATTTTACTAATAGACGCAGTTTATACGAAGTCTATCAAAATACAAGGAATCGATACAATGGATATAATTTCAAATCGGAATTGAAAAACTCAAACGCGGCCATCGGCGCCTCGTAGCAGTATTGCCGGCAGTCAAACATGAAAAAGTCCGAAACCGAATCAGAAATTACCCGTTTTGTATATTAGTGTTCTTAATAAAATCTGTGATATGAAGTTTTACTTAGGTTCCTTTTTTAGCGTTTTAATTAATATCACTGATATTATATCAACATACTGTATGTACTACACATATCTTTGAAGGGCGGTTTGAAGGGCATTGTAGCCAGCGAAATTAGACATTATGAGACTGTCTCGGGGGGACGAGCTCAGTGCAGTGCCGCGCAAAACAAAGTTTTGGGTGATGCTGCAACTGTTATGGGCAGACATAATTGGCGGCCTGTTAATGGAGTAAATAAATATTATATTCCCAAAAAAAAAAAAATGGCGCCAGGGTATATCATAAAATTAATTAAGAACAAACATTTTATCATCGGATTCCATCATGTTGGGGATTAAATGAATGAATTTTATTCATACTACTACATCTATAATATATAAAACGTGTCGCAACAAACAATAAAAAAATAACACTTTTTAGAAGAACTTCTGAGAAGTGGTTCTTTTTCCGATACGGTGATAGAGTCATAGTAATAATTGACGTTCATAAGTGCATCTGTGAGCTGTGACGACAAAATTGAATAAAGAACTTTTGAACTTTGAACTATATATTCAAAAAAATGTACGTACTCACTTTGTCGATAGATGGATGTCACTTTTTATTCCTAAAAAGCATTTTGGGCACGTTGCCAGACGACGGGTATTGGTTAAATTATCTGTTGGCCATTCAGTTGGCTCAACCGATACCCGCATGTGCATAGTATTTAATATCTTGTAGTTTGATCTTATTTAGTTTTTAAATTATTAAGCTTTTTGTTAAATACTAAATAGCTAGATAAAAATAATATTAAAAACTATAACCCAACTATGACATAAAAATAACGAAGACTAAAAAGTTTTCAACGGAAGTGGATTACAGTCGTAGGCTAATACACTTCTCATCAGAAAAATCGAAACACCTTGCAAGTTTATGTTTTGTAAGGATTATCAGAAAAATGTATATATTAAGGAATATATGTAAAATGTCGTTTAATAGTGAATAATATGAGGTTTTCAAATCCTAATGTTAGTGATCTAAATTTAAATTAAATTTTCATAGGTTTCGTATTTTGTTTATTGAGTCATTTTACTCTGTATGGAGTATGAAGGAAATTGATAAAAGAACACAAGTAAATGAAAAAAAAGCTAAGAACTCTTATTACTGCCTCCATACGGTTTTTCATCGATCGAATGAGAATCACGATCAAATATTGTGGCATTCCATTCCTCTTGGATTGCATTTTGCAGCTGGTTAAGTGTTTCTGGGGCGAAATCTCTTGCACGAATTCATCTCTTTAATTCATCCCATAGATGTTCAATCGGATTCATGTCCTGGCTTCTTGCTGGCCATTCCATAATCTCGTACGAAGCTCGCAGTGTGAGCCTTAGCATTGTCGTGCATGAATATGAAACCGTTGCCAATAAAATTTGCATAGGGCATCATGTGAGGCTCAAGACACTGTTTGATGTACCGATAACTGTTTAGTGCAGGCAGACGTGGCCCAGACACAAAGACAAGCTCTGTCTTACCGTCGGCGCCGATTCCTCCCCAAACCGTCCACGAACCGCCACCATAGCTGACCTTTTCTTCAATGCAGCATTGAGCAAAGCGTTCTCCATCTCTTCTGTAGACCTTGTTCCTTCCGTCGTTACCGTACAGCATAATTTTACACTCATCAGAAAACAGGACTTTGTTCCACTGGAGGTATGACCAATTTAGGTGCTCACGTGAAAAGTTAAGACGCGCTCTTCGATGGTCTGTAGTCAATTTCGGCCCATTTGCTGGCTTGTGCGGTACTAGTCCACGTTCCTTCAACCTTCTTCTAATTCTAGAGTCACTTACAGTCACCCTACGTATAACATGAAGCTGCTGCTGCAGTTGAAAATCATTAAGACGTCGATTTCGTAAAGAAGTTGTTACAATAAATCGATCATCTCAGTAAGAAGTTACCCGATTCCTGCCAGATCCTGAACGGCGCGTGAACAAACCAGTCTCCCGATAGCGTTTGTAGACTCTATGAACAGACATCAGGCTTAGATACAATCTTTCAGCCACAACACGCTGACTATGTCCAGAATCCAGCAATGCCTTTTTTACTGGTGGTAGGTTTCTTGTATGCGAGAGGCCGTCTGGGTGGGTACCACCGCTTTGTCAGTTATTCAGCCGCCAAGCGGTAGTGCGCAAGCATTACTGTGTTCCGGCTTGAAGGGCATTGTAGCCAGCGAAATTACTGGGCATTATGAGACTCAACAGCTAATTGTCTCAGAGTGACGAGCGCAGTACAGCGCCGCGCAGGATTTTGCAAAACAAAGTTCTGGGTGGTGCTGTTATTGTTATGGGCTGGCGTATTGCTTACCATCAGGCAAACGACCAGCTCGTCTCGTCATTCAGTTACATAAAAAAAAAAAAAAATGCCACCACTTGGGCGGCTTTGCGGGCGAAGTATCCATATATTTTAGAAAAAAAACTTATTTAGACGTCCCAAAGTCACAGTACACAGAACAAAAAGTTTTAAGATATGCGCAAACTTTTAGTTTTTATAGGTGAAATGTACTCCAACTCTAAACACACATTTGTCTCAAAACAGTGAATCATTTCATTTATAGGATAAACAAATGAAATTCTAATTTTGAATTTAGAATTTTCGCTTATCACTGTAATGGCCAAACTGCCAGCTATACATTCATGTGATTTTTTCATGGAATGAAAACTTTTTGTGTGTTAAATTAGTAGGACAGAAACCATAATCATCATTTTGATTTTTCTGATGAGAAGTGTATATAAAGATAGAATCATGTTCCTTTCGCTTAAGATAAGATAAATGAATTATATTTCTTTGTCGCAAGATTACCCGACATTATCCGCTTATAGTTATCGATTACCCGCTTATAGCCTAAATTACCCGAAATCGGGTAAAAATACCTGCACCGACAACACTGAGTAACATCCAAAGATCGATTCAAGCACAGATTATACATGTAGGTATGTAAAATTCATGACATGACACCAACCAAAGAGAATTAGGAGTTAGGACTGTCCACAGAATAATAATACTTGACTGTCACTGTCATGTCATTTTCTTTTAATTCGCCCTATGGGGCATTCTTCCCTAGATAAAAATTGCATTCTTCTAAGTCTTAAGGACCATACTGCCATGTCTTACGTAGTTTTTATTTGATAGTTTAATATGATATTTTGTAATTAATATTATTAACTTTTGATACTGTTACATCTCAGACCTTTATAGATAACTAGCGGTTAACGATGTGGGTAACTCTGAAACCACTATGCATGCTAATAAATGCAGCAAAATGGTCACTAGCTACGAATTAATAATAAATTATTATGAATACGTATATATACGAATTCACAATAAATTATTATGAATTATGTAAATGAAATTAATAATAAATTATTATGCGATTTCTAAAGTGAATCATGTTATGATTCGTTTAAAGTGGCCTTTTTGATTTTAAATTATTTATCGAACGTTCATAATTGGGCTTTTCAGTTATTTCAGTTAAAACCTTAAAAGGATTCACCAGCGGTTGGCTAACCGCCGCGCCGGCCGGCGCATCCTTCTACCACAAAACAGATAGATACATAGGTACAGAAGTCAATCTCATGTATGTACTTCACTTTTCATACCTACGCTCGGCGGCGGTCGCGCTAGGGTTGTTAAATTGAATTGAATGCGCGTGCCCGCTGCCTGTGACCCGGCGGCGGCGACGGCGGCGGTATGACGTCACGTCGGTTACTCGCACGGCGGCAAAAACAACCTGCGCCTGTTTTTAAGAAATCCAAAATTTGATTTAAAAAAAATTCTTTACAAAATATCGACATAATTTTTTCGCAGTTATTATAATAATTAGATAGTCTTTTTGAAGACAAAAAAATTGTGATAAATTTACATTTACATGTTCCTCATTAGATAATTGAACAAAAGGCTTATATTAATACATGTATTCAGATTTGGCATTTTTATGTATCCAAATTGGGAGGAGCTAGTCCTTAAAACACAGCGTTAAGCTACATCGAGGGCTAGAAACTTCAATTTATTGTAACACTATGTCAATTATTATTATTATTATTTTTTATGTAATGCGGCTCTAGTATAGACCCGCCATTAGAATTACAATCTAGCCTTATAAGACTAATAAGTAATTTAAATTTAACTTAAACTGCTAAGTAGAGTAAAACTAAGAATATGTCCATCAACACTTTTCTTATTGTCTCTATTAAGGTGAAGTCACTATGTTCTTGTGTTCTTTACAAGTAGCACTAACTGTTTATGCTACGGTTCACTGGCACTTCACTAAACTAACTCAAAAGGTTTTGTCCTTTTTAATCTTCTCACTAGGTCTGTGTTGTCGAGGAGCTGGATAGCCTCGACGTTCACGTGATGGTGAAGCCTTAATTCATGAGCTTCGGCATACTTATTAATTATACTAGTGACGAGGTCCACTTTTAGGTCCCGATGGAGGTCGTCATTTCTAATATACCACGGAGCGTTTACAATACCCCTGAGTACTTTATTTTGGAATCGTTGAATTATTGCTACGTTGTTTTGATTGGTACATCCCCACAATTGGATTCCATAAGTCCATATTGGCATGAGGACTTGTTTGTACAATAGTAATTTATTGTGCACTGACAACGTAGAATGTCTTCCAAGTAGCCAATACATCTTTCTATAGCGAAGCTCTTGCTCGTCGCGTTTCTTTTTGACGTGTGCCTTCCAGCGAAGCTTTGCGTCTAGTGTCATGCTAAGGTACTTGGCTGTATTTTCGTACGGTATCGCTTTATTGTTTATTAACACCGGATGATAGTTTGGTCTTTTGTTCGTAAATTCTATGTGAATAGATTTTGATTCATTCAGTTTGATTTTCAATTTTTTCGTCCAATCAAAGTGTTGATGGCTGTTTGAACCTTTTCCACTGCTTCCTCTTGAGTGACCCCCGTGGCCATAATAGCTGTGTCATCTGCAAAGGTTGCAATAGTGTTGTCTTCTAGCACTGGGATATCACAAGTATACAATAGGTACAGGACCGGACCTAGAACACTCCCCTGTGGTACTCCAGCTCTTATTAGCTTAAGTTCGGAATAAGCATCCTCTTGTCGTACTCTAAACATTCTTTGTGTTAAATATGATTCTAAGAGATCTGCAGACTGATGTGGAGCATATTTCTTATTTTGTGAAGTAAGGCCTTTATGCCACACTTTGTCAAATGCTTGTGCTACGTCCAGGAAGACCGTAGAACAAACTTTTTTTTCTTCTAATGCTTTCTCTATGACGTTGGTGATTCTATGAACTTGATCTATTGTAGAATGTTGTTGTCTAAATCCGAATTGGTAATCAGGAATCAGATTTTTCTCCTCTATGATGGGCTTCATTCGTCTTAACAGTAGTTTTTCAAATAGTTTCGACAAGATTGGTAACAGAGATTTGGTCTGTATGATGTGGCTTCATTGGGTGGTTTACCAGGTTTGGCTATCATAATGACTTCGGCAACTTTCCACAAACCAGGTACGTGTCGGAGTCTGAACGTGGCATTGATAAGGGTGGTAAGTTTTACTATGGCTTTACGCGTGAGGTTTTGCAAAACTTCTCCAGTAATAAGATCGTATCCAGGAGATTTCTTTCGGTTCAGTTTTTTGATCTCGTTGTATACCTCTTTTGGAGTGACGAGTCTTATTTCTAGTTCGTAATTCAACGTTTCATCCAACAAAATGACATCTGTGCTGTCTTCATTTGGTTGGAAGATTTTCTCCAGGTGTTCTGCAAATCTAATTGCCTTTTGTTCATGATTAATGGCCCAGCTTCCATTGGCTTCTTTTATTGGTGGGATCTGCATAATAGGTTTTTGGTCGTTTTCCATAGCGAGTAATCTGTTGTGCGATCACATGTAAGTTGACTTAGGTGAGTATCTACATATAGTCTCATCATTGAACTTCTGAATGTCCCTCCTAAGCCTTTTTGTTAGATTATTCAGCAGTTTTTTGTCTTGTGGAGCTCTAGTTGTATGCCATTTTTGTCTCTGTTTCCTTTTTGTAGATATTAGGTTTCTAATATCTACAAAAAGGAAAACTATGTCAATAAATACATGTTTATGTTACACAGCTACAAAAAATATCTAATATAAATTGTAAATATATGACAAGGCCACAAAGCAGTCATGTTCGCTTGTTCGGCGCGGGGCGCTTACCTACCTACCTAACTGTTGTGTTACGTTAAAACGAACCATCGAAATACAAGCAAATACCTAATTACCTCTCTGAAATAACTGGTAGCTTCAAAAAGACAAATCACCGTTGAATAAACAACCGTCCAATGAACAGTTATATTTATAACTTTTTTTTGTTGCTCAATTTTCGCACAAAATAGTTCACAGATGTGTGTTTCAAGCAGATGGCACTCGAGCGCACTTAGTAATCTTTGTATGTAGATTGACTTCTGTACCTATCTGTTTTGTGCGTCTACCCTTCATCTTTCTATCGAATCTAAACAGTAATTCTAGGAAATGTATACCTAGTTTTTATTTATTAGTATTTTGTCTTATACTTTCATGTCACACTTATTCAATATAGTCTAACAGGCATCCTTTCTAATAATGAAGTTATTAAAACGCTTGCAAAATAATGTTTTAATAATGCATTGTTAATTGTATTGTTTAAATAAAGTTTTACTTCTCGGTTGTATGTATATTCTAGTGCTACACAAATTAAGCTAGATCCATGCAGAAATGGGAGTTGATGTGACCTTCATCCCAAAATAGTAATTTCAATGGATATAATGCGCATTGTTACTTTTAGGGCCTTATTTTGTTTGTAAAGCGTTTAATTTTTCTCAAGTTTAGGAAAACACATTTTAGATTAAACAACATCAGTGCTTCCTCAATATATTTCAAGATCAAAATACATTTCTTACAACTCTTTAACAGTTCAATCATACCAAATTACAAGTTAGATCAACATACCATGACAATGTCACTTAAAAAAATTACAAAATGCTGCAAAAAATTATAACAGCTTACAGCTTTATGACAATTATTACGAAATTTTAAAGTGCAGTCATACTATGTAAAAAAAATTATATCAGACCAGCCCCTAAGCTAGCTAGCTTGGTTCGCTCAGTTGGCAACAACTCGGTTAGCACTGCGGGGGCTGCATGCCAGAGACCAGGAACGAGATAATTTTGAGCATGTACATGTCATCATTTACAAACCATGGAAAATTGAATGTTCCATAAAAACGGAATATTAAACTTAAATCTACAATCATATTTAAATCTCCTTAACACTAAATATAGCCCTAATACTTAAAAACTAGCAGGTTAAAGTCCGGACCAAAGTTCCTAAGAGTCACTCCACTATCCACATCACTTAACTTTATAAGAAAACTAGGTTTATTTATCGGTGATGAATTTTGTATCTTGAAGTCCTGCCCGGAATCAAATGCAGCATTGAAGTCTTGAAGAAAATCTGAAACAAGCATGTTATTCATAGGTTAGATTATATATTATTATAAAGTATTTGTTCAAAAGTCAGTCCTAAAAAGATTTGATAAGAGATTTTACTAAAGAAATTTAGATATTTTTTTTATTTATCTGAATGACGAGACGAGTTGGTCGTTTGCCTGATGGTAAGCAATACGCCAGCCCATAACAATAACAGCACCACCCAGAACTTTGTTTTGCAAAATCCTGCGCGGCGCTGCACTGCGCTCGTCACCCTGAAACAATTAGCTCTGGAGTCTCATAATGCCCAGTTATTTCGCTGGCTACAATGCCCTTCAAACCAGAACACATTAATACTCGCGCACTACTGCTTGGCGGCTGAATAACTGGCAAAGCGGTGGTACCCACCCAGACGGCCTCTTTTTTAATTTGATAAGGTGGCAGCTTGTCTACAGTTGTCAATTCTTGTCTCTTGAGTGCCCATATTTTGACAGATTGTCAGCTAATTATTTAAGCAACGTACAAGTCAATGTGGTAATAGAATTGACATGCAATTGCCCCACTGTCTGTTGTAGGCTTTGTAAGGCTTTACATTCATATCATCATAAGAGAAAAAATATATAATTCCTACACAACATGGGTACAACTTAACTAATTATAATAAGAAGCATGAAAGGGTTTTGGTATCCTTATCTTATCATAATGTAAAAGTAACTATGGTAATGGTTATACCATGTATGGACAATAATGACAATTACTTTCTTGCACATGATTCAGCTCCTTTTGAATATCCTTGTAGGATAAGCAATTACACAATGCAAATGTGTTATGTGTGATCAATATAATTATGATTACCTTATTCGTATCTTACAAAAAGCCTATATATCTGTTAATAGACGATCAGCACGGGTGCTGGTATGTGTATATCAAGTGTTGAAAGTAACTTTCCCATATTTATACTAGAGATTGCTTTTTAGTTTGTAGCGAGTTGTCTAATATACATCTTAGATCTTACCTAGCCTTAGACAGGAGCTCCTGGACCACCTTTCTTGCCAATGAGTGATTTGTGTATGTGTGGGATGACACCACCACCGGCAATGGTGGCCTTGATCAGACTGTCCAGCTCCTCATCTCCTCTGATGGCTAGCTGCAAGTGGCGTGGGGTGATACGCTTCACCTTGAGATCCTTCGATGCATTTCCCGCCAACTCCAAAACCTAGTAGTATATGTATAAAATATTTATCATTTGTCACAATATTCTTCTATAAAGGAAATTAAGTAGGTGTGCATACAAATGTATCTGTATTAATTTAACGCACATTAGGTACATAGAAATAATATATCTATGTACAAGTTATTTATTCAAGAGCTTTTGAACTTTTATAGATGCATTTTGCCAAATTAGACATTGAATTTTTCTAATTATTTTATTAAGGGGTGTAAAAATACGACTGAAATGTAAAATTTATGTAGGTGTGAATACAAATGTACCTATATTAATTGAAAACACATTACAATACATAGAAACAACGTATCTCTAAGTTATTTATTCAAGAGTTTTTGAACTTTTATAGATGCACGTAAGTAATTTCCCGCCAAATTTATCATCGAATTTTCCTAATTATTTTATTGATTCATTCAGACTTCATGGGGTGTAAAATACGACTGAAATTTACACTTACTTACGCAAACTTCTTGTAAACTCCAGAATAAATAAATATTTTTAATTCGCTAAAGCTGAAATTAGTTGCCGCCATATTGGCGGGGCGTTGCGATGCTTACCTCGGCAGTAAGATATTCCAGAATAGCTGCAGAATATACCGCTGCTGTAGCTCCAACGCGTCCATGGCTTGTTGTTCTATTTTTGAGATGCCTGTGAATTCTGCCCACGGGAAACTGGAATTAAAATTGATTAAGATAACCTATTGATTATTGTCTAGGAAGTTGGCCGCCATACTGAGTGGTCATTCATGTTATTCAAATAAATAAAATACTAAAAGGCATAGAAACTGAAGGCTTTTGTCACGCGTAAAATCCTTAAATAAATTAAGAAAGCGATTGAACGTACCTGAAGACCAGCTCTCGCTGACCTGGACACTGCTTTAGCCTTAGCTTTACCAGAATCCTTGCCTGCTTTGCCACCAGCCTAAAATTGATTAAAAATCCTATTAATTTTGCTCGTACAGAGTTGAAACTTCGCCAGTAGGTAAATCGTAACACAGTCCACCGAAACACATATTGAAATCGTCACAACACTGGCTAGATTTCACAAAAACTTGCAAACTCACCATTTTGAAACGTGTAACACACTATCACCACTACAGAGAACAACCAACACAGGAAAGGCGCCAAGTGAAATCACGCCGAAAAAAGATGGCTGCGCAGCGCTGTGCGGGCAAGGTGGCCAACCGCACGTAAACGGAAGTGTCGTAAAAACAAACACTCGCTGCGTTTAACCAATCGTTGACATAGAAAATGGCGGGCCTTGGCAATAGTGCTGCCAAGCCACGCCGTGGAGCACAAGTGAACTATTGTTATTTTTTGCTAAGCGTTCCGTTTCTTACGTTCCGTTACTCGACAAAGCTTGGTCACAAAATAGATATGGCTGATAATTTATCCAGCCGAGACCTCAATGATCCAGCCACTCGAAGCTTGATGGTGATGGTCTTAGAGTATATATATCCATAGAGCGCGCATATCGTACTTGTCGCCCAATGCGCAGCGTAGGCAAGTAAACTATTGCTAGCTATCTTGATAGATATGTGGCAAATAGTGATGGGTAATAATTGTGCGCCGTGACACGGTACCTATTGTTGTGCATGTACCTATGTTATGACTTGTGTGCCTAATGCCTATAAGTATAATTGTAGTAAGTGAACATTGTTTATGTTAATATATGAATGTATAAGATTCATGTGTAGTACCTATGTAAAATATGTATGGAATATGAAATAAGAAAGTCAGAAATAAAAATTTAAGAATTATTTTTTTATATCTATATATCAGAGAGGATCAGTCCAGCTGTTCTCAAGTGATGCGTTTAACGAAGAACAGGATTTAATTATTATTAATATAGATTACTAATTTCAAATCGCAAGCGATGATAATGTGCCGGTGTAAACTATTGCTCGCCATCCTTATAACAAACATCATTATCGAATAGGCCGAACGCATCACTTCACTATTTGAGTTGGCAATCGAAACGGGGTTGCGGGGCAATGCGGGTGGTATATATAGCCCCGCGTCCCACGTCTTGTTCACCCCCGCAAAACGAAATGTATTAAAAATTGGCTTACCGGTGAAATGTGATGTTAGAATTCTGTTTAGTGTGTTTCCGAGTATCGTTTTTACAAGGTTTTATTGCACATTTAACCATTTTTTTAAAGATATATCTGCTAAGAACTCGCAACGGGCGCTCAAACTGCTAGTACTCGTAAGACTACTAGCGCTTGTGGACAGGACGATGATATGTTCTCACCTGTGCATATACTGTTCCCACTTAGGAACACGCGCTCTATAGTTATGTATACTCTAAGGTGATGGTGATGGTGACGCCAAGGGGGTTGTCATAGATTTCCATCGGTGAAGCAGATTTTCGAATAGAGAATTTTATTAAAAGTGAATAGAATAGAATTAACTTTGTGGTAAAATTATGTACAAATAGTCATATAATAAAGTAAAAACTTTCGCTTCGCTCGCGCATTCATGCACTACAATACTTCTCGCTCGAACCTGGCATATCATTTGCGCGTTTTAAAGTGGAACATTTTGTTAGTATTTAAGTTTAGGTACCTATACTTAGTTCAGAAACGGCGATCTCCATTTCCATAGTGTAGAGTAGACTAATGTACTTTGTGGTGTAGATTATGTAATAGTAATAGTCTTTATACTTTGGCGAGGGTTTGGCCGGTATGCCCCTGCCTTCAGCCGATGCGTTGAAATCAACCAATAGTTGTATTTCTATTTCCTTGTAAATAACATACACCCATCCACCACCCATCATAGACCCGTAAAGTTTTTTTTTCTTTTTTGGTTGGTAAACGGGATACATTTCACTTTTTGCCATATATGGCACCTATATACCTACGCTCGAGCTCCTCGAAAATATTATTGTTATTGCATAATAGGTTTGTGTAAGATAAAGTTTGTCCGTAACTGAAGCTGGTCGTCGCCGTCGGCGTCGCGTCGCCCCGTTGCCGGCCGCGGCCTTCTCGGTGTGAAATGGGCCTAACCATTGAGGAATGACACTATAGAGTCCTCGACCGCGTAACACTTTTGGAAAGCAATAGTTTTTTGACAGTAATTTTGGAGTGTTTACCATACCTATGAAAAATTCTCCCATTCGCTTGAATGAAAATATAACGTGTTCTGCGTTGCATTGCAGCCACTATAACTTCAGAAGTTCGTGGTTGGTCTGTAAAAGGTAGGACATCTGTACTATTCTGTACCCCAGAGTGAAGAATAGGGAAATAGGGAATATGCATATGTTGTCGAAAAATCTAGAAATTACTTTTTATGATAGACTCCTGTAAACAGATCAAAAGGTGAAGGTGGCCGAGTAATGAATACATTCTAGCGAGGCCACAGAATAATAGTATAGATTTCCTACCTTTTACAGACCAACTACCTACGACTTTCTGAAGCTATAGTGGCGGCGATACAACTCAGAGCTCGAATGACATTGCGGTAACTACATTTCCTTACGGTATGCTTCTTATGCAATCATTAATATTTTGTTGTTAACCAGGTTTTATCTAGGATTAAACCAGTCAGGTAAATAAAATAATCAAATAAAATATATGACACATTTATACAATATACATACATTAATTATTTCCATACAGGTAAAATTTACAATAGAAGAACTAGTATTTTGACATAATTTACAAGACTGCAGCACAACTGATACTTAGGATATAGGTAGATAGATAAACACAATGTTAAAAAAAAAACACTTGAAGTATTCTAAATAGCATAGTGTCTCAGTTAAATGTCATACTATCGGAGTAGATCACAGACGTACTTATGAAAGTCAATTATTACATTGACCATACCACCGTATTGGATAGCACTAACTATACATAACTGTCAATTCACTACACTAACCCGAAACGGTTTGTCCTTTTGTGTCCTGAACAGCCTTGACGTTCACATGATGATGAAGTCTACGTTCATGAACTCGTTCTCACTATGTGGCGTTAATTAGGATTAGAAATCCGAGATTCGTTGCTTACATTTTTATTGTAGGATTGTGATCCATCAATGGAATTGGATGATTGGCCATAGTAATCGACAGCAAGGACCTGTAAGATAAATTTATTACACAAAATAAGAACTTATTTACAACATAATAATATGTTCTTACATAAGAGGCGAATGCCTTTACTATTAAAACAATTCTACTCTCTTCTTACTAAACTTTACTTTTTAATTTCAAATTAAATAAAAATTATAATCATTAACTACTTTTATTACCTATATCTTAATTAAATGGTTTAAGAATGCACAATTTTAATACATTTAACATTTTACACAAATATGCAATTTGTTACCCGACGTAATGGGAACTGAAATGTTTATACGATGGCCACACTGACACACGAAACTGGTCAATGTTGTTTTAACAAAATAACACCGAAAACTGAATATATCAAGCCAAATGCAGGTTCTAATTGTCGAACCCGATGTATAGTTACATCCACATAAATTATAGTTACCGAAAAACATCAATAAACACAAGAAAAACACAAACGTTTGAAAACTTAATCTTTCAGTACAATTTTCACTTCACTATGAATGGAACACCCGAACATTTTTTCACATTTTATTCTAAATTGTTTTTAGTACACATTCACAAAGATTCACTTAAAAATAATAAAAAATACCACAACACAAATTAAAAAACCACAAGCCGACCCTGCCGGGCCACTATTTTGACTTAACATGTCATGGCCAATGTTAAGAAAATGGGTTACGCGATAGAGACAATATGATAATAGTTGTACCTCGTTCTTTATAAGAGCCTGTTGTATAGCGCTATCCTTTTTTAGGTCGGAAAACTTCGTAATTATCCCTCTATAGTGTAAGACCTCAATGGGCCTAACGGTTGCCTGCCTGTCTCACACATATCTGGCCGAAGAAAACAACAAGGAGTTGATAATCGGCAAACATTAGTTTAAAAAAGTTCGCTAATTTCGTGATGAATGCGTCATGTGCATTGAGGTCTAGTCATTGAGGTCTGGTCTAGTGTCATTCCTCAATGTGTGTTATATTTATTTAGCTTAGCATCTTTCTCGTGCGGGTGTGGCCAACCTATACCTATCTACAATATAATGAAGATAATTAAAGGATTGTATTAAAAAAAATACGGATTTAGATTAAAGCTCACATTTATTGTTATTTGAGATTTGGCAGCATCATCACAGTAGTTACTATTTACAGTATCAAAAGACAAATAGTTCAAACATGCACCTCGCTTGTATTGAGGGGTTGTCGATTACTCTAAATAAATGCTAAATGAGTACGAGGCTTATAACTAGTGTCATGACTCGTGTTAATGATGAAGTAGCAGTGTAGGGGCGCCCCGGGGCCCCGGGCGCCCCGGGGCGCTGGGCGCGGGGCGCGGGGCGCGGGGCGCGATCAAGCGCCGACGTCGGGGTCGTCGGTGAACTCGTCGCAGCGGTCCTCCAGCTCGTACTACAACAGTGTGCACGAGTCACGCTCGGTCAGCAGATTTCATAAACATAAACATAAAAATTTATTTATTGACATAGTAAGTGTTACAAATTATGATTGAAGTCTCTAGCCCTCGACGTAGCCTCGCAGTAGTTCATTGCTGAGAATTAATCGTAACACCTAGCACGTAATATTATTATTCAGTTAATCAATCAACTATTCCGATTCTGTATGTTTTGTGAGATGCCACTTTAGTGTTACAATGTTGAAGTAGGGCTCCACAGCTCCGGCCCGTTCGTGCAGATCTAGTAGGTACCGACACACTCCACATATTCAATCAATTAGTTCAGCCCAATTTACTATGTATAGGAATTAGGAACATATCGACTCTAAACTAAGGTGACTTGATTTTTTTTACGAAAATATACAATCGAGTAATCCGCGGGTCGACCGCGATTTCACGTCGGGGGTCGGAAGGAGGCCGACAGTTTACGAATTAATGGATCGGGAAGAGAATATGAAGGTGGCGTACCTCGTCCAGCTGCAGGCACTTGCCCCACTCGGCCAGCGTGACGCGGTGGTCGTCGTCCGCGTCGCACGAGTCCAGGAAGGGCGCGATGCAGTGCTCCAGCGACATCAGCGGCGCGCGGATCGGGAACAGCTCGTGCCGCGACACGAACCTGCAACACGTGCGCAGTGAGTGGCGCGCTCGCCGCCCCGCCCCGCCCCGCCCCGCCGCCCCCGCCCACCTGTCGTTGTCGTGCGCGTCCAGGTCGCACCACTTCCAGACGGCGGCGTTGGTCCAGCGGCGCGTGAGGTTGGCCTCGGCCTCGCGCTCCATGCGCAGGTAGTGCGGCGACAGCTCGCGGCGCTCCGCCATGTCGCGCATGACGTTGAAGAGCCAGTCGCGCATGCGGCGCGGGAAGTCCGCCATCTCGTCGGCGCGGCAGGCGCGCGCGGCGCGGCAGGCGCCGTAGTACTCGATCTGCACGTGGTGGTAGGCGGCGCCGCGGCACAGCCGCGAGCCGTCCAGGCACAGGCAGCGCTGGCGGTACACCTCGCAGTCGGACGCCCACGTCTCGTTGTGGTTGGTGCACACCTGGCGGCGCGACTCCGTCTCGTAGGGGCACTCCTTGATGCAGTTGCAGGCGGCGTCGCCGTGCTCGTCGATCTCGCACACGCGGCCCGCGCTGCAGTGCACCTTCAGGCACGGGTCTGCAACGGAACGCGGCGCGTCAGGAGAGGCGCGGCTCGCCTCGGCCGACGCGAGGGAACTCGTCATTACCGTCGAGGAACACCTCGTTGTCCGCGGGGCCGCCCTCCTCGGAGTTCCGGCTGAGCGCGGCCTCGACGCGGCGCCGCTCGTTCTCCTGGAACAACGGGAGCTCGGTGAGGGGCCGAGGGCGCAGGCGGCGGCACGCGGCCGCGCGCGCCCCGCGGCCGCACGTACCTGGTAGCGGCGCTCGTCGAGCCGCTCCGCCATGGCCAGCTCGATGTGCTCGGCCTCGGCGTCCTCGGGCGCGGCGCCGGCGTCGGCCGCGGCGGGCCGCAGCGTCGTGGTGCGCAGGCGCCGGTGTCGCCGGCGGTGTTTCTGCAACGTCACATTTTTACTTCGGTTTCGGTGTATTATTTATTGATTTATTTATTCTTTTAGGAAAACTACAGCTAAACATAGTATAATGTAGGTATAGATATATATGGACAGGTTGATAACTTATAAAAGTTTCCACAGATGGACAACTAAGTAGGTACACAATACATGAATACAGTCTATAAAACTTAAAAATGTAATCATCATCATCATTCGATTAAACTCCACGGAGCTCACCTCAGCGGCGGCGGTGCACAGCGCCGCGGCTAGCAGCGCCAGCATCAGCGCGCGGCCCCTCATCCTGGCTCGATGCTGCAACCAACACGAAATCATATAACATCAGCGAGTGGGATAGATGAGAGGGGTTATTTGTAAATACTCGATATGATCCTCCTTACTGTCGACTAAGTACGATCTTACAAGTATGATCTTTCTAGTTGTCGGCCGAGTCAGTAGAGAGGTACTAAAACACCGCGGCCATCGCTGCGTATACTTATTTAAATGAATTATGTGAACAAAAGTTGCTTTACTGGCAATAACTTATTGCAGCACGAAATTAAATCCCACTCTCTCGCAGCCCTTTACAAATGACGCAATTCTACGAACAAATTCATGATAGTTTTCGTCCGATGTCTCGGGGTAATGAGCGCAACGCAATGCTACGCACACCTTTTTATGATATTAGAAGTTCTGGGTGCCAGTTATGGGCAGGCATACCGCTTATCATCAGGCGAACGACAAGCTCGTCTCATTACTCAGTTCCATAACAAAAGTTGGTCGCTTCTATGTCAGTCTAAATCAAAAATCATTTATTAAAAGGCACGAAAATGCACTTTAAACGATATAAACACGTATTGTAATAATTACTATTGTTATAAAATATAACTTAACCTTTAAGTTAACTCGACTAAAGAAAAAATAAGCATGTCTTAAGAGCAAATGGATCATTCGATTTGCTCTTAAAACATTAAGAAGTCCTCTGTAACTGATCCTACTTATATCTTACTTCTTACCATGGACCAAATATACAAATATACTTGTATATTTGTATATTTGGTCCATGTTGTTACTAATGTTCTAAACGTAAGTTGTGAGGATGGATGAATCTCGCTAAAATTACTGAACGGATTTTGATTAAACATCAAAATCCGTTGAGTCATTATGAAGCTAAGTGGTACCAAATAAAGAACTACACACACCTACTTTCGCATTTATAATATTACTTACTAGCTGCGCCCTGCGGTTTCACCTACGGTTTTTGGAATAAAAAGTATCCTGTGTCCTATTCCAGATCCTAAACTGTAGATAATTTAAGCGTTGGAATAGGACATAAGGGTACTCTCATCCCGGGAAAACTGTTCCATAGACAACAACTAAAAAACAGAATTGTATGCGGACGGTATCGCGGGCATCGGCTAGTCAAATGTAATAAAGGAATAAGCAAATTATTCACATTCGTTGTGATAAAATGGAACAGAAGCTCGACTTGTGTTCTGTAAGTACTTAAAACTAACGTAAGTAGATATAACCGCCTACACTCACATGTATTAGTCGAACCGTTGGACTAAAATACCCGTGAATGTAGCCGGTTACTCTCCAGATTACTTATAGTTTGTATTACATATATACTCGTATATATAGATAATATAATTTAGATTTCAATTCACTGATGTGACTAGAATGTTTGTTTTGCTATGTCACCAAGCCTGCGCTCGCCACACCAGAGCGCTGGGCGCGAGGCGCGAGGCGCGAGGCGCGAGGCGCGAGGGCATCGCTCCCGCCCGCGAGCCGAGATTGACAACGCAAGCACCAGCTCAACTTCGAGCCCTCAAAGCGCTGAATGCGTTTCTTCCACGCGAAAGGAAACGATCAGATTTCTGTCAATGAAGGATACCCGACACGAGGCGCGAGCGCCGGTCTCCACTTGCAGCGCGTCATGTGACACAACTATACTAATTAACAGCTAACAATTAAGTGACACGCAAATTGGGTAGTACCTACCTGAATCTAACTTGCTTTTAGCCAACTCGATCACACCTCGGTTCAGCCAAGTTTTGTTTAGTATTGTTAATTATGGAAATAAATTTCCGATAAGCATTTTAACTTGAGCCTTCACATAACAAGTAAATTAATTTTAACTATTTTAATAACTTAAGAAACGGCAAGAGCATCAGTTCTTCATGTACTGTATACATGTAGGATGGTTGAATGTGGTTCTGAGAAGGTGTGGCGAGTGTAGGTATGTAACCCGAGCCGCGCTGACGGCTCCGGCTGCGGCTGCGGGATGAGGTCAGCGCACATCTGCTGCGTCGCTCGGCAGTCCGTGCGCCTGCGCGACGACTGCGCCGGACATTCTGCGAAATCACTTTGGCAATTTTGCCATACCGCAGTTTGGCCATCTTATAACTTACTGGTAGTAGGTAGGTAATGGGATTAAAACCTTTCAATAAAGATGAATCTTAAAATATGTAGCTATAAGCGATAAGGCCGCCCATTGTACCTCAAATTAATGTATATTGTTATTTTTTTTTTGTGTTGTTTATTTGGTGTGCAATAACGTGTTATTGTATTGTATAGTATTGAGGTATTCGATTACATTACAAAAAAAAAAAAAACAAGTTTTTTTTAATATATTGAAGTACTGTGTCGAATGTAATAAAATAAGTTTTCTGAGGAGCGAGGTGACATTCGAAACTCTCCGTGTTCACGTGTTCGATAAATTCTAATATAGTCATGCATTAGGTTCGTCTGAGAGAATCTATTGAGTTGTTTTAAATGCGACAACAGATTTTACAATGAGCGCAGCCCGCCGAGCGGAGTGCGAGGTGCATTGGAAGTACATCATTCTTTCAATTCAGCTTGTTGAGGCAACGTCATCACAATCACCAGCGACGTCTACAAACAACACGCGTGTTAAGCGTAAACTACCTGCAGATGAAGTTATCATATTTTGTCGTGTACAGTTAGAGACAATCTATTTGTCTTCCCAATGACATAAGTAGGTAGTAATGACACAACCTACTGTTGTAGATTCTTACATTTATAACGTTATTCCTTTGACGTGTATGTACACTGTTTATTTAGGTAGGTCCGTATTGCATTATTCATTCCGCGGTATTGCGCAGCGCATGCGCACGGCCGCGGCCGGTAGTGCAGCTGAAAGAACTAATTGTTGTCGAATTGGTATCAACGAGCTAGGGGCTGGACGCAATCTCGAAGCCTATCTGTTTCCATTGACCCAATTTTCGTGACACACCTCGGTTACTTGATACGACTAAGTATTAGCCATGAACTAGATGACTTTTCCTTGTCGTGCTCAGACCATATAAAATGTCCCGGGGTCTGGATCGATACCAAACTGACCTGGGCAGTCCACATCGATGACATATTATGATAAGTTTGCAGCGCCAAATATGCTACACAAATAATAAGGAACTGGGGGGAATGAAAGCTGCGAAAAAGACACATATTACGCATACTTTCATTTTCTGATGCCTTGCGGTGTACTATTTTGGGGCACAGCTGCCACATCAGCAGTCTTTAAACTACAAAAGCGCAGATACACTTTGGGCCTAAAAAGTAGATAATAATGCAGGGACAAATTTAAAGACCTTCATTATTATGACAATGATTGGGGAGTTATATACCAGAGCATTCTGTGATAGTAAGTACTCTTTTCTGTCAGTAAAGAAAACATGGACAAAGTGATCTTACATAGACATGTCCATCACATAAACACAAGAAATTAAAACAACTTGGTCCTGCCACGGATTATCCTAAATTGGTAAAAGTTATACCTTTGTATATATTAAACTTTATAGGTAACGTGATACCGTGAACAAGAAATGTGAGTGATATTGAACATAAAAAACATTACATATCTAAGAACATTGTGAATGAATTAAATTGAAATTAATGTTTTGCGTATCGATCGCAACCTGGGTGTTCCCGGGGCACGCGCGAACATAGCGACCACTACTTAGTTAAAAGCAACGATAAAAAAACTCGTTGGCGGTGAGTGCGACTACACGGTACATTCCTGATAAAAACTATCAAGTGGAGTTCATTCTCGAAATTAAAATAAGGTGTACGATGCAAATCAATTAGACAAAGCTCATTGGAGGTGTAATCCTGAGCGAATGTTGTTGAATGAATACAGCGGCATGGCATTCGAGGAGATGCGTTGATCGACGTGATTACTCGCGCAGCTGTGCGCTCGGCGAGCCTGCGAGCTCTATTGATGTGGCATGAGCCCCTTTCCGGTACTCGCCGTCTGAATAAACATACAGCTTAGAGCTGATGTAGAAAGAAGTAGGTTAGGTATATGAAAATTGCTATAAATGCCTCAATTGCCCAAATTGGGTTATCTATCGTTCATGACAAGTTGACCGTTTTAAGTATTTGATATTTTAAATACGTAGGTGTCATCAGTATTTTTGAACTTTAATATCGGACCACTGCGATAACCCCGCGGCCTCGTTACCGAACCTCGGAACTGTGTCGCCCAAGCCGCGCACGATGTTTTATGACTACATGGAAAATAAAGCCCCATTTTGTTTAGCCGGCAGTAAAGTAACAAAACATTCGTTATTTTAGGAACGGTTTAATATTTGACGTGCAGTGTTCTAGTTGTAACGTCCGCCTGTATATGACACATCAGCTTCACGATATAGGTAACAGGCGGGGCCGGGCGGCGGCGGCGGCGGCGTGTTCGGAACGGCGCGACGTCCTTGTCGCAAACTTATTCCTAGCTAGCAGTGCACTTTATTCAGCTAGAGAGCGCGAGCAATGACTGTTTATAAAAACAACAATGACACGATACCTACTCGATGGAATTGCATTCGCAAAAAAACTGGGTCATCTATCAATTCCGCGATTTATAATTATGACAACGGAGGATATATTCGCGAGCCGCCGCCGCGCCGGCCGCCGGGACGGAAGCGGCTATCGTGTCCGCCGCGCCGATAGCGCGACCCCGCAGATAAATATTATAAAAACAATGTTTCTGCGCCGCGCTTCTCTTTAAAGTTATAATTGAGCTTTATGTTGAACTTAGTAATAATATGCTTGTTTTGGATCGGGCCCTGATACCACGAATTATGTCGAATTCGCTGATACCGGCGGTCGGTAGTCAGTTAAAAAGATCTCACAGAATACGACGAGAAATGTGCAAAAAATTATACTATCTACGAACATAACGTACAATTGAAGTAGAAACCTGAAATATATATCTAAGCTTATGTCAGTCTGCATGGGGGTTATGGGCCCTCATAGCGTTTTGGATTAAGTTTCGATTGCCATGGAGGAGAAATTTGCAGCGAATAAGATGAGTGCCGTGCCGATATCTTAGTTGTAATAAATAGTTCTTTTTAAATTTATTTAAGGATCTACAAACAGTACACAACAAAGATATGATTACAGAGGTAGGTACCTCATACTAATTGATTAAATAGTTGGTGCACCAGCATCGCTGACAACAGCTTACTATGAAAATATTTGTGTGAACAGCACGAGTGTAGTTATAATTTTTACTGTTATTTACATATTATACCAATTGAAACTAATTACCACTATCACGCAGAACCTCCAACACTAACTTCCGAAAACTACTAGTACGTTCATGAAATATATCGACGATTGTGACGATATCATATAACAGCATAGCACCAAGTTGCAACCTCCTCGACTTTAAGTCTGTTAAGTTATATTTTTTCATTTATACATATAAAAGGCTTTGTCCTGAATGACTGACGGATCAACGCACAGCCTAAACCGCTGATCGTAAAGACCTGAAACTTGGAGGGTGTGTTTTTTGTATGACGTAAGGATCCATAAAATAAGAAAGGATTTTTCGAAATTCTACCCCTAAGGGGGTAAAAAGGGGGCAAAGTTTGCATGGGACTACGTGATTTGCTTCAAAGTTAATATCAATACTCTTTAGTGCTCTTGATTTAAATAACATTTTATTTTGACACGTTTGAAAACTCAATCTAATTTTATTCAAAAAGGTTGAACTCACTTAAAAACATAAGCAAATACTCTTTAAAATTGTAATGTCTCGAAAGTCACCGTACTATATTAGTACCTCATTTGAAGGTTTCTAAGCTTAAAGAGGTTATGCACTTTTAGGACACGGCCTCATAGAGACGTAGAGTTCCAAATTTGAAATGGTAAGGACTAGAACATTTTGGTTATAAATTATACGAATCATTCCACAAACACCGATGATGCCATTCATTATCCGGTCGAGTTCCTGAATAGATTGAAGCCTTCCGATCTCCCAACTCACATATTAAAATTAAGAGTTGCCGCGCCAATTATGTTGCTGCGCAATATAAATCCTCCAAAATTATGCAATGGCACCAGATTGCAAGTGAAAACATTGCATCGTAATGTAATCGAGGCAACTATACTGACCGGCTGTTCTCGAGGAGAGTCTGTATTTATTCCTAGGATTCCCTTAACAACATCAAATTACCCCTTCCAATTCAAGACAGTGCAGTTTTACATAAAAATTTGCTTCGCAATAACTATAAACAAAGCTCAAGGCCCAACTCTTAATGTAGCGGGAATAGACTTGAGGGAAAGCTGCTTCTCTCACGGCCAAGTGTATGAGGCATGCTCCAGAGTAAGCGCGCCTGGTGATTCTAGCTCCCGAAGGATAGACACAAAATATTGTTTACAAAGAAACACTGCTGTACGTGTGTAGTATATAGATTTCGTTGTAAAAAAGATAATAACCCCGCGTACCTTTCACCAGATCAGAGGCCGAGCTTCGTGTTCACAATATATATATATATATAGTATTCAAACAATTGAACATAATAATTTATATTTTATATCAAAATTAATAACATAAAAACCAATTAAAAATCCTATTAGAACCATTTTCGACTTCTACGCGGACGAAGTCGCGGGCAAAGGCTAGTATGACATAAAACCACGGTTACATGTATAGTTCATACAACGTAAGAATTTGTTTTGGACCCTCTCAATGTCTTTAATGTACCACTTATAGCAAGGGTTCCATACCGGTGCAGCATAGTTATACTTTATAAGCATAACCATTATATTGTATTTCAGGAATGGTTGGATGATGCGGATGACTGTTTAACCAAATCATTCAAAACCAATAAACTGTATACAAGTACATAGTACATTCGTGAGCTAGTACTTATTTTAAACTAGCGACCCGCCCCGGCTTCGCACAGGTGCAACTTACTACTGATTACAAAACTTTGAATTTTCTCAATTATACAAAAACTTAATTAGAATGTATTGTACGTCATCTGCGATAAATTAACTAAGGTAAGGTGTGTGTAGGTACTAATACTTGGTTTCAATTGGTATGAAATAAAGTTACAAAAAATCCTCTATCCCCGCAACAAAACCCATTGCGTCATTTATAAAAAAGTGGACAAACAGAAATGAGTACGCGGATAGCCACATTGTTTTATACTAACTAGAGATGTGTGTTGCTGAGTTACAAAAATTAAAAATACAAATTGTACTTGCGAAAACAATTTAAAGCAAACTTGCTCTCAAAAATGTTAGCTATGAAATTGTATATATAAGCTGTTCGTGTTCCTAGAACACATAAATAAATATAATACAATTTAAGTGCCGTGGAACATTACAAAAAATAGGAATACCTATAAATAGCAGGAACCAAGTGTGCGAGCGCAGGGATCCTAAACCAGTTATGGGTTCCAAAAAGTGGGACTTTCGCTTGCGCTTCGTGTCTGCCGTTTTATTTTGCATAAATAAAACAAAACTGCGTTATTGACCCGACGAGATGTATTACAGGGATACTTGTACCGAATGTTAGACAAACTTCAAAAGTATACACTACAAAATATAATTTATTTTGTTTTATATTCGGGAGTCCGAAACTTTAATTACTATGGAATTGAATTAAAACCGTAGCTCATTGAGCGGAGTATTAATATTAAAAAATATTAGTATTAAAATAAAATGTAGGTTACCTTGTATTTCTCGTGCGGAAGTGGACAGCGCCAGAAGACCTGCTCCTGGGACGAGAGCGTGCGGCCGACTGGCCGGCTCGCCGCGCCGACACCGGGCGGCGGGCGGCGGGCGGCGGGCGGCGGCCGGCGGGCGGCGGGCGGCGGGCGGCGGCCGGCGGGCGGCGGGCGGCGGGCGGCGGCCGGCGGGACGGGATGCGCTTGCGATGCGGAGTTGATGCAGAACAAAATAATGAGCGCAACTCATCAGCTTCTAAACTTTAAGCCATCAATATCAATAACTGAAAAAAATTACAATTAATAATGTTATGATCGCTATGAGCGATAACGCCGCCCATTTTTTTACCCTGCAGTGCAAAAGTTGAGAATTTGAGAAATACTCACATATCTGTGCTGTAGTGGTTGGGCAGGTTGGCTGACATCTCATATACCACTGAGGTTTGGGGACAAAAAAGAAAACAAAAAATTGTGCACAGGAAAAAAAAGCGCTAGCATTTGTTTCATGTCTGGGTGTTGTGGAACCATGGTCCTCGTAGTGCGTGGTTCCATAGATACAGGAGATCTTAGTTAGGAGCCAGGAGGTATGTGATCGTTGGGCGTTACCCAAACCCAATGATTTTATGAATAGAAGAATAGAATGAATTTAGTTTCATAAAGTTGCACATCGCATTATACTTACACAATGAGTGGTAACAGGCACAGTAACACTCGTCTGCACATTCTAAATATTATGACTTTACTCAGGTACAAATGTTAGGCACTTTGACTGAGACGCAGCGTCTTACTTCTCTTGGTTGGGTACCAGCAACACCAGCTGAACTGGGTAACTTTGGACTAAAGTAAATATTCCTATTTCATAATTATTATAAAATGACTTTAGTAATGGAATTGAATAAAAATATTTTAAGATATAATAAATATGATAAAACTATGGATTGTATTTAATCTGAATAAATGATATTATTATTATTATAATTAATATACTTAATTATGACAAAATGTAAAATGCACACATATTGAGTGTACAAGGGCTCCGTTATTTGTCTGACCTCCTTTGTATGTGAGCGCGCACTACGAAGAGGTCAGCTGTATCTTCGGAATCACCCAACACATGTTAAGGTAACAAACACCCTATAGGTAATCTAAGGTGGGACTTATGCTACCAAACCCTGAACACCACATCAAAATCCGTTAAGGAGTTTTCGAGTCTACAGATCATAAACAGACAAACATTCTAAAAACCGTCTATTTGTGTTATGTATAATCTCTAATTAGTCGATATCAGTTGGGTTTTCAAAAATATACTTAAATGTACATAATTAGCTATTCGATTTTGAACCGACTTACATAACACCAGCGGATTGTCTCGAGTCGTGAGACGCAGCTACGTTTTAGTATTCGAGATTAAAGTTCAGTATAAGAACTGTGTGTGGATGGCGCACTAGTACGTGCCCGGAGGAGATTATAAATAAAAAACGTGTTTACAAAAATTAGTTTTAATTTAAAAAAATGGCGTAAGAGAGATTTTATTGCGCTCTCAATTTACACTGGTAAATAAGTAATTTAACTTCACATGGGTTCGAGTCCTTCTCTACGTCATCGGAGGCGGCGTCGCGACGCAGCCGAGCCGTCGGCGGGACGCGCGGCGGCGGCGCGGCGGCGCGGCGGCGCAGCGCGCGGGGACAACGTATTCATTATGTTAAATATATATGTACACAAAAGGAAACGATCGCCGCGCTGGGAGGCACCGCCTCGCGCGGCGACCGAGGCGACCGCGGCGACCGGGGCGACCGAGGCGACCGGGGCGACCGGGGCGCCGCGCCGCACGTGCGTTATAGACCCGACGTCTAGCTTGCTCCGCAAAGTTGCATTACGTCGAATCTCTTTTGTAAGTACACAATCCAAATTGCGGAATGAATGGTCACTATATTGTTCTATAAGCGGAATTGCAGTCTGCGGGCGAACAGGAGCCGCGGGGGCGGGCGGCGCGCGGGGGCGGGGGCGCGCGCCCCGCCGGGCGTCGCGTCGTGACAACCGCAAACAAAAATTAACTCAGGTCAATGATAATTTGATACGTTCTGTTCGAATACGAGTAAGGTTTCTGCGAGATATCGCGGGAGCGCTCCGGACGACACATCGACGGAGCGAGCCCGGCGCGAGCGCTCGGCCCGCCGGAGCGGAACGTAACGTCGGGGCGCCGGGGGCGCGCGGCCGCGAGCCCCTCGCGCCGGGGACGTAAATAATAAATTTAATTCTCTATCTAACTACTTAAACCGAATACGAAGCAAAGATATGCGAAGCGTTGCGATCGAGCGTCGCGACCGCGCCGGGGGCGCGGCCCGGCGGGCGCCCCGAAATGAAACGATACTCTGAGTCTTATTTAAATTTATATCGAACCTAGTCTCCTTCAGATTTACACAAGAAAAGAAACGCGTCGCGGCGCGCGCTAGCGGCGGTAGGCGGCGCGCGGGAAGGCGCCGGCGCCGGCGCGCTGCGCGGGCGAGGCGCGGCGGCGCGGCGGCTCGCGCCCGCGCGCCTTCTTCTCCTCCACGTTCAGCTTCACGCCGTCCGCGCCGTCCGCCGGGAAGTACAGCGGCTGCGGGCAGAGAGGGCGCGGTCAGGGGCGCGGGGGCGGGGCGGGGCGGGGCGGGGGCGGGCGGGGCACTCACCGCGGCGCCGAGGC
Source organism: Petrophora chlorosata (assembly GCA_951640565.1). Taxonomy (NCBI): domain Eukaryota; kingdom Metazoa; phylum Arthropoda; class Insecta; order Lepidoptera; family Geometridae; genus Petrophora; species Petrophora chlorosata. Next base: position 18,006,270 of record OX621198.1, on the reverse strand, counting down.
AGTCGTGCGCGGCCTGCGCGGTCTCGTACGTGATGAACCCGTAGTTGGGGTGCCTCGGCGCGCCGGGCGCGGCGGGCGGCTTGCTGTGCACGCGCAGCTCGGCGACGGGCCCGAAGCGCGCGAACAGCGCGCGCAGCTCCTCCTCGGTGGCCGAGTGCGGCAGGTTGCCCAGGAACAGCTGCTGCGCGTCGCTGTACCGCGCGCCGCCGCCGCCGCGCGACTCGCGCGGCTCGCGAGTCTCGCGCGCCTCGCGCGCCTCGCGGGGCTCGCGCACCTCGCGCGGCTCGCGCTGCTCGCCTGACAAATCCGACCGAATTATTAGTCTTGCCATAGATATGAGGCGTTATTGGCCGAGATCGAGACGGGACAGACTAAAACATACATATACAAGTGGAGTCGAAAATCGGAGGGGAGTCGTGAAGAATCCGGGGCGGTCTCGATCGCTGCCGAGATTCTTGGCGCATTTTGCCGATATCGAAATCGCGTCCTTTGAATGTCGTGACCCGTGAGAAAAACGTGCACGCAGCGGTACCTTGCGTGTGCGGCGGCGAGGGGCGCGGCGCACGGGGGCGCGGCTCCAGCGGCGCGGCGGGCGGCGCGGGCGGCGCCGGCGGGGAGCCGCGCGCGCCGGCGCCCGACTTCAGCAGGTTGGCGTACGTCTTGGGCTCCGGGGGCTGCGGCGCGGCCGCTGCAACGAGACGACGCGCCGTCACTTTCCGCTCCACCGGGCCGGTGCCATCCGATGGGCGCTTCCTCATCGGACGACACGGCTCCGACATTAGCGGACGTATAATTGTATGAAATGACACGGCACGCCGCTCACTGGGCCGGCGCGGCGCCACCTCGGCGGCGAGGCGGCCGGCTCCGTGATGTTAGTGTTGAGTACACGGGCACGCCTCCGTGTGTGCGTGCGGTGGCGGCTCGTGCCGGGCCGGAGCGTGCCGTGCCGGGCCGGAGCGTGCCGTGCCGGGCCGGAGCGTGCCGTGCCGGGCCGGAGCGTGCCGCTCTATGAACAAGCGGCCGACGGAACCGACGAGGACTACCGCACGTGTCGAGCGCACGTACCGGGCTGCTGCGGCGGCGGCGTGGGCTCGCGCTCGGGCTCGGGCTCCGGCGCGGGCTCGGCGGGCGGCGGCGAGGGCGCGGCCGCCGGCGCCGCCTCCGCCTCGCCCGACAGCGACGCCGCTGAACATATAATTATACACGTATATCGTTAACTTGTTTACAGGGGGTGGCGACGTTTAGGGACTTTCAGGGTAGATACCTTTTCTCTCGCAGTAAGGAATTATTCTTAGGAAACATCGGTTAAATTTTTGGTTAAAATAAATTACAAAAACATGGGCTTATTCGATCGTATTTCCCACCAGGAATGTTTCCCTTAAGTAACCCATCAAATCAAAAGATTTTTAGAAATTCGAAAACGTACGTTCAAATACGTTTTCTTCTAGCTGCCGTTCATTTTGAGAAAATTCAAAAACTCTTTCCATACCTTTTCTTCTAGCTGCCCTTGGTATGGGGGAGGCGGTGTGTGGTGTGGGGGAGGCGGTGTGTGGTGTGTGGGAGGCGGTGTGTGGTGTGTGGGGGAGGCGGTGTGTGGTGTGGGGGAGGCGGTGTGTGGTGTGGGGGAGGCGGTGTGTGGTGTGTGGGGGAGGCGGTGTGTGGTGTGGGGGAGGCGGTGTGTGGTGTGTGGGGGAGGCGGTGTGTGGTGTGGGGGAGGCGGTGTGTGGTGTGGGGGAGGCGGTGTGTGGTGGGTGGGGGAGGCGGTGTGTGGTGTGGGGGAGGCGGTGTGTGGTGTGGGGGAGGCGGTGTGTGGTGTGGGGGAGGCGGTGTGTGGGGGAGGCGGTGTGTGGTGTCGGGGAGGCGGTGTGTGGTGTGTGGGGGAGGCGGTGTGCGGTGTGGGGGAGGCGGTGTGTGGTGTGGGGGAGGCGGTGTGTGGCGTGAGGGGCGCGTTTAGTATTTTGAACGAATTATTTTGTCTCGTAAGTTGTAGTAAACTTTCAAACAACATTTTATTCTTAATTCAAAATTATTTGGATATTATCACAGTTCTAAATCCATAATTTTATTATTATAAAATAATCACAGTTTGTATAATGTCTGACTGGCAGAAGGATATCAAACAAATATGTATAAATAAAAGGTTTTTAGATAACTTCTCAAGAACTTACGATACTATTTCAATGTTTACTTTGAGGAAAACATTCCCATTTGGCAATAGGATCGATGTTATTTTTTTTGAGACATAACAATTATTTTTTTTTAAATCCGATATTGCAATTTTTTGTTTTCTCTAAAATTCACCAGATGTTTCCCGGGGACAAAACTTCCTCACCGCATGGGGAAAGGTACCTATTCTGGAGGTCCCAAAATTTTGCCACACCCTGTATAGTTATGGCGATCGAAACGATCGGCAAACATCGCGGCGGGAGCGAGGCGAAACGGCGATCGATCAAAAATCGGTTTCAATGTTACGAATTTACTGAAACACAAAATCTGCGGTTTATTAGATTCGGCTTTACGCCGTTGGCTCTCATTTCTCGAATCATATTAAACTCTCGGAATTCTACGAACTCGGAACTGGCCGAATGCAAAAGGCAAAGGGAAATTAAACAAGCTTTTTGTTGAAAAATATATTTTTCAAGGCAAGCTTTTAACAAATTCGTAATGCGCGAGCAGTTTAAAATGAGCCCAAGCACTAATAGTTTACGATTTTTCGTCAAGGAGTTCCATTGCCCACCTTCTGGCTTCATCATCAGATCAGCTGGCTGTTACCATAATATTGCAATGTCATCGGACTTTGACAAGTATGCATTCCGTAGGACGAGAGCAAGTGTGGTTCTGATTCCACTTGCAAGATTTGACCCAAACAAACAAACATTGCCAGTTAAATAAAAGCTTGTAAAAATAAGTGTATTCCGCTCACCGTGCAGCGCCGCGACGAGGTGCCGCGCCGAGTCGTCGGCGTGCGGCGGGTGGCCGTTGAGAGCGGGCGCGGCGGCGGGCGCGGGCGCGGGCGCGGGCGCCGGAGCGGGCGCGGGCGCGGCCGCGCCGGCGTGCGGCGACAGCAGCGGCGGCGCGGGGAAGGGCGCGGGCGCGGGCGGCGGGAAGTAGCCCCCGCCCGCCGCGCCCGCCTCCTCTTCCTCGCCCTCCGAGCGGCCGGAGCCCGAGCCCTCCTCGTCCGAGAACACTATGTCCTGTGAGCACGGAGCAGTGCGCGTTATTGCGGCGCGGGGCGCGGGGCGGGGCGGGGCGGGGCGCGGGGAGCGCGGCTCACCTGGTAGCGGAAGATGTCGTTGTGCACGTAGTACTTCTTGGGCGACTGCGCGGCGAGCACGAAGGTCTGCGTGAAGCGGCGCATGGGCGCGCCGCCGTTGGACAGCTCGCCCGTCACCTGCACCACCACGCCGTTGCCCAGCGTGGCCTGCGCGTCCACCTGCGCACGCGCACACGGGCGTGTAGTGACACACTGGTCGCTAGTCGGTTACTGAACAGGCTCTGTGGTGTGATCGCATTAAGTATGCGAGTTTCTATGTGATGTGGGAGGTCGGTCTTCGTGATTATATTCCTTTATTAATGACTATGTGCAGCAAAGTCCTGAGAGGATCGGTTGACTCTCTGGATTTGCACAACAGATTATGCAGGTAAGTCCCTGACAATTATTTACTCCACAGGCCTAGTAGGAGACACAGGTTGTCTGCCGCGCCCGGCGGCCACACTGGCTCGAGCAGAGTCCCCCTGTGTCGTTCCCCTTATTACCTTAATGCAATCCTGATTGATTGACATATTGACTGATAAATGGAAAGTAATATATGTATGACGAAAATGTATAATTTGAATAATGTTGACTTCTTACATAGTTATTTATTGTGTTCCAGACGAATAGTAATACTAATTAATTTTTATTTTTGATATGTTAATGACTTTAAAATTATAATTTCTGACATCTTAATCACTTTTATTATTGTAATTTTTTGCATAATTCATTGTTTAATGTAATTCAATATCTTTTCTGTACATATGTGGTTTTGTTATTTTTCTGTACATATAGTATTTCAATTATTTAATATGTAATTTGTGTAATAATTGTTATTAGTGTGTATTGTTATTATTACAATAAACAATTTAATTTTTAATGTCATTTGGATTTGGTCGGAAGGCCTCATCGAGCGACTGTTGATCGCGTCGGCGGGGGCGCGGGGGGCGCGGGGGTGGTGGGGGTGGGGTGCAGGTACCTGGCTGATCTTGGCGTGGCAGTCGCGGAAGTTGAGCTGCTGGATGCGGTTGTGGATCTGCTTCTGTCCGACGACGGGCGGCGCCTCGCGGAGCGGCGCGTCCAGCCCGCCGTGCACGAACGACGAGTAGTTGTTGTAGAACCTGCGCACACACGCGCCGCTCACCAGACACACACACACACACACACTACACGTCACGATATTACTTTACCACGCTCATTCACGTTTCAATTAATTGTTACTCTAAAAAGGAACTTCTTTCGTGATCGTGCACTTATCATCATCATCATCATCAGCCCATCAGGTTCCCACTGCTGGGACACGGGTCTTCTCTCATAGAAAGAGTATGGGGCCATAATCCACCACGCTGACCCAGTGCGGGTTGGTGGATGTCACATGTCCTTGAATTTTTGTGATAAATTCTTGGACATACCGGTTTCCTCACGATGTTTTCCTTCACCGTTTTTAGAGCTAGTATTAAATCCGCACATAACTTAAGAAAGTCAGTGGTGCGGGGCCAGCGGGATTCGAACTCAGGTGCGTCGGATCGAAAGTCGCACGTTCTCCCACTGAGCCACGCTCGCTCTCTCCTAATTAATCAGAAAATTCATCTTTTATTAAGTTGTGATTGTATTACTGCCAGTAGCCACGCTACATACTTGTCCTCATATTGTTTTTAAAATAATTAGCACGTAACATACTTTATTACTTAGTACAATTACTATTATTAATATTTCATGACATTAGCTCCCACTCTGATAACAATGACCAGAACGGGACGGGTATCAATACCTACACATATCTAAATAAAATTAACATCAAAATTGTAAACTATGAATGTTTTGAGTTACAAATATAGCCAAGTATTTTAATTTTTCAAAGTTCAAAAGTTCTTTATTCAATTCTGGCATTAGTCGCATTTTGAAAGTCAATTATTACAATGACTCTCCCAACGCGTCGGAAAAGAACCACTATTCAGAAAATACGACAAGAAAATCAGGGGCAATTATTTAGTTGATAGGTGTGTTTGCTTTTGAATATGAATTTTCCATGCATTTGTCTTCTTTTGAATTTACTTTCTCCGTTATATATATAACGAACTTTATTATAAAAACATATGCAATAGGGGATCGGACGGTAGTCGAAAAAATCTAAAATGTAGTTAAAACGAATGTTTGTCGACTCCGAAAGATCATTCAATCAATATTTTTGTAAAATAATAGTAATTAATTTTTTAATCAATAATTAAAATCTTATAATTCTGTCATTTTTCTATCTGTCCGAATCTGTTCCGAAACACCAACATAGTGCATGACGTCATTTCAAAGTAAATACCGTGTGCGAAGCTTGTGTTAATTTTATATTTTTGTTTTTTATCTAAATTACAACGATATGTTTTTCATGCCATGACGACCCTAACGTCCTTAAACTTCACACAAACATATAAATCACTTTGCAAGCTTGCTTATGTGTATATATATATATATATATATACACATTATGGTTCTTTTTAACACTTATATACATATATATATTTATATATAGCCATGAAAAATAATATTTTAATTAAATGAAGTCCTAAAAGTACCTAAAACTATGTTTAAGTGTTATGTTTCAAATATTGCCGCGCAAAAGGTTACCTCAGGACGTATGACGTCACACGCTGGCTAACGAAACGACAAGCTCTACGTACTATATGTATATATATATATATATATATATATATATATCCATTATTTCGAAAAGTTGTCCGATCCCCTATTGATCATGAAGGACTTATTTGTTCCAGTCAGTCTAAAACCAAAGTACAGCAAGTACAGCAATATTACAGCAGTATTATAGGGGTTTATTTGAGCATAACGTGTGGTGTCGTGTGGTGTCGTGTGGTGTGGTGTGGTGTCGTGTGGTGTGGTGTCGTGTGGTGTGGCTGGTTACCTGTGCAGATGTGCCGGCGCCTTGTTGAGCAGCGTGTAGTACTGGCGAACAAACTCGCGGCCGACGCTCTGCGGGGACGGGGACGGCGACGCCTCCATTACCATTGCTGAGATCACTTCACCGGTACAGCCCGATAGCCGCTGCTATACGCTGCCTGACACAAATTGCATGTTGCTCACATCTGATCATTCTTTACTACTATTTATGGATATTTTATAATAACTGTGTTTTAATTTCAATTATTAAAAATTTTTTTTGTAGTACGAGTAATGAGACGAGGAAGCCGTTCACCTGATGGTAAACGCCAGGTTTGCCCATAACAATTGCAGAGCCACCCAGGACCTTTAATACCATAAAAAGTACTGAGTAACTATCCCCCCAGGATATCAAATAATATGAAATCTCATAAAGCCCTTCAAACCGGAACACAAGTGCTTGCGCTCTTCTGCTTGGCCCAACCTACTAAATTCTTCACCATATGCATTATTATAGGACAGAATAAATAATAATACTATGGCTATAGTAAGGAATTTGCACTTGCGATGCTGATGGGTAATAAATCCACTTTTTTTGTGTCAACATGATTAAAAACCATCATATAACATCTTATTTTTTCATACCTGGGTACCATAGTGCATGCCTAGTTACAAAAACAGCAGCATTTTCAAATCTACACAAATATTATAGTGTTCTACATGTGCAAAGACAGCCGTCCATCTCGACTAGGCAGGTCAAAATAAAGAAGCCTGGACTCGAGACCCAGGTGGCCTCACTGATGACCAGTTGTAAATCCATTATTTGATTCTTGTAAATAGACAAGGTGTAGTGATGTGTTTATTCATAAGCACCATTTAATTTTTTTAGCTTGAGTTATTCCACAAATAGTAGATTTGCTGTGGTTACATCTTCACAATTAATCACAACACAACACTATATGCAGTGGAAAATGACTTACTTGTTTGTTGCTAGTCAATAATGATTCTTATTATAGTTTCAGTTTGATTTAATTAACCCATCATCGCAATGAGTGCCAATATTGAAACAAAATATTGACAGTTATATATTAAGCTCCACGGCCCTGCGGCAAGAACTACCTTACTCGAATTTGCCCCCTTGTCACGTGCCTTACGATTAATTAATAGAATATTGGAGCAGATTGATATTTTTCATTGTAGCCTGCCAAAATTTATATAAATAGCATCCATTGAAAATAATTTTAATATATAGTTTGTTCTAGCATCGTATTGGGATGTCCTGTCAAGGTGTTATAAATGTGTCTTAATAAATAAATAAATCAATTAATTAATTGAAGTAAAAAAAATTCAGTCATACTATCAAGTATAGCAAAACATATTGAATTACTTAGCTATAGCTTTATCCAGCTGGGGACAATGCTTACTACTTGTTTGGTCACAAACAACACAACACCTATACATAAATACCACAACAACTACACAATATATACCTTAAATTATTGATCGTATACACAAGTTCAATTTTACAATGTTATGGTGATACTCTATATCCAGATGCTGCTTCTATCATAGATTTTTGTAATAATACAGAGCCATAAAACTAAAATATACATGTGGTATAATTAATTAAATTGCAAAGGTTTACTTAGATCAGTCCACAATTCTTATACCCGTATTTAGTCGGTATGCATTTCACAAAAGTCAGGCTCTCCAAGCAAGATCTAACACCATAGGCATGCTAATCAGAGATGGGTGGCAGCGCAGCAGGTTCAGGCCCACACCCCCCGAACACCGCGGATGGGTTGCCTTTACCCGTTACCATAAAACACTTGTATTCACTGTTGTGCTGTATCAGCTCGAAACCAGGTCGTATAGTTAAAGCACGCATGGCGAATTGAGGACGAAACTTTGACGACTGTCATCAATTTAGCTGCTTTTTATTTATTTACTACCTATTTAGATTACATAATTTATAAAGGAAGCGATGAATTATTTTGACTATCACCAAACTTTGTTTTAGCAGTAGTACATGCAAATATTCAGGGATTAACCTTCAATAAGAATATCATTGCCGACAACCAAAATATAGCATTTATGTGGTACACAATCCTTTAAAATTGAAATAAAACTTACCTTAGCACAATTTAGGCATTAATATGGTGTAATAGGCAACTATTTAACAAGAAAATCGCGTAATTTTCACAATAAATATGACTGAAAACAGAAAAAGAGCCTACCTCACCGCTCGGGTGTCAATTTTGTTTAAAGTTGCCAGAATAAATAAAATAAATAAACACAGTATAATATAGTAGAATTAAACTACTATTGAACAATAACGATAAAACAATTTTACAAAATTTAAACCACGATTATTGCATTTCGTTTTATATTGATCAGTGGCTGCATAATATAATATTCATAAATAATATAGTTGAAAACGATTTGAGATTAGAGACGAGATAAATACTCAGGTCAATAAATGAATACATTTTTATTTTATTTTTACTTTTTATGTCTGCTTTGCGCACACAGTGCGCCAACGGCATGTTGTAGAAAGAAGTGGGAGGCGCGGCGTGCGGCGTGCGCGTATGTATCATTCAGCCATTCAGCCAGACCTTTTAAGTAAAAATGGCTAACTCAATTTTATAAATGTTTAGTTTGTTATCCACTAAGAGTGTTGAGTTTCAATCCAGTAGCCAATGTAGCCCTCAAGCCTTAAGCCTCAAGCCCTCAATAAGATAGGTTGTTATCTTTTCATTTTGAGGTGTCTTCTCTATGTAAGGCGGCGATCGAGATGCAAGCCTAAAGCAAATAGTGGTAGGGTCTGCAGGGCGATCATGTATCTTTTATTTCAATCAATTTAAACCTGTTTCGATGATAGTTTTGCGATCACGTAACCCGTTTGTTGCAATCAAACGTCAACGAAAGCTCAATTGAAATAAAAATAAGTTTGACAAACAAAGTTTATATCGATTATGTAAACCATAGACAAGAGCCGTATTACACAGTAAAATTGAATAGATTGGGCGTATACATAACGATTCATACCACGATCTCGATTTGTAAATTTGTCGGGTAATCGATAGGAGCACATTAAAATCGAGACATAAAAAGTTACATGATCGCATTTTATCGTTTGAAATAAATTACGCACGTTAGTCCGAAACATGCGATGTTCGCAACGACTTACGTGATCGCCCTGCTGATCTCCAAACGTTACTAGGAGCATGGACTAAATATACAAGTATATTTAGTCTTAGTATATTTAGTCTTAGTATGTATATTTAGTCCATGCTAGGAGGTAATTCTCCATTCTTTGAGCCACATCCCAACTTTATCGAGGCACTCCTGTAGGAGTTAAGAGGTTTTGTTTCTGTCTCTGCTTGTAGCCCGTATGGCAGTGTCATCAGCATATAATTACCTATGTAGGTGGCAACTGTAACGTCGTGTTCATTTTGGATCAGCTCTAAAAATGTCTAAATCTGGTCCAGGAACTGATCCCTGGGGCACGACAGCAGTGATTAGGTAGAATATTGATGTCTCCCCGATGTAATATGTATGAGCAAGTTTCTTGATTTTGTAGAGCAAGCCTTTGTGCCATACTCTATCAAATGCTTGTTGGGGTATCAAGGAATGAAGACAAACAGTATTCCTTCTTTTCCAGGGCATAGTGCCGTATCTCGGGCGAAAACCAAACTGATATTCTGGAATTAAATTTTAATTTGCTAGCAGTGGAGCTCAGATAAAATATCCAGCCTGGCTTTTGGCTGTCTACTCGAAGCAGTGGAGCCATTCTCTATAAGAGCACCCGTTTACACTCACACTCTAGCAATCATTGAGCTAAATATATCAATGCTAGCAATCTCTTTAGGTACTTAAGAATACCTTAGCGTATGCTCAGTCGGATCCATTTCCTGACATCACGCAACATTTCACTGGTTGTATTTATTGTTATTGTTTTGTCCGTATGTTCAGTGTAATGTTGTGTGATGTCCTGAATAAATGTATTTTTTTTCTTTTAATGAGTTTGGATAATAATTAATGCACTGTTTGAATCCTATGCTTTGAGTTTCCTTAGACTTAGTACCTAGTCAATGCATGCTCAGTTTTCAATTTTTTTGTAATTTCTTAAGGAGAATAAATGTTCTTTAAACCGATAATATAGGCAGTAGGCTGATTGGGTTTAAAACCTTCAACCTCATCAGGTTTGCCCTCTATAAGTACATACCATTATTATTTGCGAGACTTTCCATCAAAGAATACTAACTGTTGAAACGGGAATTAAGTGTTGCACTCTCAATAAGCCAATGTGCCATTAAATAATGTTGTCAGAAACATGATAGGTTACTTATTTTGATAGTTCTTGAAGCAGTTCTTTGGTAACTAAGTCAAATCCTAGAGCCTTTTTATTTACTAGTCGCTTAATTTCCATAGATATTTCATTCGGTGTCATTGGATTTATTCGAGGTCTGATTGAAAATCTTGATTAAGTATTATTTAAATGTCCGTTGTTGTTCCGCTTGGATCAGCTTCATTCGGTTTAAGACTTTGTGTAGATATTCTGTGACGGCTACAACTTTTTCATAGGTAGTTCTGGCCCATCTGTTTTTATGTAATTTAAGGGATGGATTGATTTTTTGTGGCTTCTTATCGTTGTCTTTAAGAATTTTCCAAAATGAGTAGAGCCTTGATTACAGTTAGCGACTTCAGGTTGGTTTTGGTTTCTTATTCTTCAGTCTCTTTAATCATAGCTTTTAGTTCGTCTATGGCTATATGTAGAGCCATTGAGGTCTAGTATCATTCCTCAATGTGTAGAGCAGTTTATCAAAGCTGCACCTGCTGGTATGCCAAACTCTGCGGTGTCGAAGCTTTTGGGTAAATTCTTCTGTCTTGCACTTCTCTCACGATATGGTGTACATCCCCAGCAAGCGCCGATATAAGCGATGGTATTCGTGAGTGTCATGGTGGCATTATCAATATCTTCCGATGTTTTATATGCTATTTTAAGTCTGAGTGATAGCTCAGTATCACCAACAAATTATGTATTAGATATTACACAAACATACACTTAGGTACCTACTTAAAATGTACCTACAGTTTTAAACAAGACATACAAAAAAATATTATTGTTTGAATTCCACTCATATTAATAAATAAATAATTGCTTTTCTAAATAAAAATAATGAAATGTATTTTTTTGATTCCTAGACATATCTCATGTATTGTACGAGTTCAATATAATATTATGATCAAAAAAAAATTAACAGGCTGAATCATTCAAACTACATTTGCCACGGACACATTTTGCATTGTGTAGGTTGGCTAAATATTGATTCATTGTTTAATAGTCTACCTCTTTCTTTCACGTTGATATTTTCTTTTATCTCTTTCTGTCCCGCACAAATGCTATTGACCTCTTTCCACTAGTATTCTCTGATTGGTTGTCGAGTTGGATTTACGGAAAAAAAGCGCGTCTTACTACGTATAGCCAACATAACAAATTATTTCGCGCCGACTCATCGTGTAATTTCCTCCCATTCTTTCTTTCTTCTGCATTTGGCATTCAGTGTTGAAGGTCGTGTGTAGACCTTAGTACTTAGTTTATTGTTAATTTTAGGCTGTACCTATTATAAGAACCATGGCAAATAACGATAATTTCGCGCAAGATGTTACTGATAATCAACTAAATGGAAATGGCGAAAATGGTGGAGGCGATGGACAAGAACATAACAGTGCTGAAGCTCCGGGGCGCGATGATGACAGGTAAAGATTTTTGTTCTTGGGTTATAAAAAAACGATTCCCTCGTTTCTTCACTTTATAAATTGTGTTTTCTATGTAAATAATAGAGTACTAGCTTTGTAAAGATCATTTCTTTCGGTTCAATCGTTGCTCGCCGCAATGGCGTCGGTTTGGCATTTTCATTATCGGCTTGTTCAATCTCTCCACATCCTCGGAATCTTTTCTAAATTTAATATTTTCACCTTTACAGCGTGTTCTCCGCGGCTCGAAGTTTTTAATAGATGTCATAGTTTTCATTTCAGAGTAGTACAAAACAAGCAAGATTTATCTCTCGTTAACCTATAGATAACGCGAGCCGCATGAAGTAAAATGGCGTCCTATTTGCGCGTCGGTTTGCACCCGGCACCGGTTCGGCCCCGTTATCGATTTTCTCGTCAGTTCTTTAGCTTCTCGTTTTTGGTCAGCAAGTAAATTTCAGTCGAGTCTGGGTAACGCCTAGGTAGTTGCAAGATTTGAAATCGGTGGTAGCGCAGTGAGCGCACGGGGGTCGTCGCCCTCGCGGCGCGGTCAGTTTGGGCGCCACTAACGCTGTGTCTCTCTGCAGGTGTGAGCCTGCGCCGCCGCCGCCGCTGCTTCCGGAGGACGCCGATGGTATATATCTGGGCTCACACTAAAGTAAACGACCAAACTGACTAGAAGTCTTGGCCACTTAATTTTGGGCCTCGTTCACATTTGCCTATTTTAAATCTTGCGATATCACTGTAACATTGTTTCATCTTTCGTTGTCCTAATTGATAATGTAAAGTTTCCAGTTTACTTTTGTAACTTACAGGTTGTCAATTTGTTTTGCTGCAGTGCTTGGAGTTTGTTTTTAAACAAAAATGTAGCTGTAAAGTACTGTAAACAAGTACTGCATAGTTTTAATGGTCAAATTCTAATGTTTAAGTCAGTTTCATAATCGAGACACAAATACACAAATATACCTGTTTCATAAAATACTTAACTTGTCTATAACATTCACAGAAAACTATTTGTCGGTGGCCTGAGCTGGGAAACAACAGATAGTAAGTTTCAATTAAAATAAATTGTTAGCCTTACCAACTTTGGTGACACTATTTAAATGATGACCTAATTCAGTTCTGCTTCTGAATGAGTTTTGAAGAAGCTTTTACCCACATTTCTGATTCAAATAAATCCATGAGTTCATTTTCACCTATGTTTACAGGCAAATTATTTATATCAATTATTTTTTACAGAGGAATTACGCGACCACTTCGGAGCGTACGGCGAAATCGAGAGCATTAATGTGAAGACTGATCCAAACACTGGGCGATCACGAGGCTTTGCTTTCATCGTGTTCAAAGCGCCCGACTCCATTGACAAAGTGATGGCAGCCGGAGAACACACCATCAACAACAAAAAAGTGGACCCAAAGAAGGCTAAAGCAAGACATGGCAAGATTTTCGTTGGTGGTCTCAGCAGTGAAATATCAGATGATGAAATCAGAAATTTCTTCGAGAATTTCGGAAAAGTACGTAAGAAAATTGTCTTAAGTATCTACCCAGTAAATTTTTTATTCTATTACAGTATGATATGATGACAAATCCGGTTTTGGTGAGATAAAAACTCTCGACAATTTCTGAGGAGAAATCCGGGCCCCTGAGACCTAGTCTTTACATAAAAAATATTATTATAAACAAACTTAAAATATTTATGCTATATCTATTTAATTTTATTTTTCAGATCATTGAAGTGGAAATGCCTTTCGACAAAACAAAGAATCAAAGAAAAGGATTCTGCTTTATCACATTCGAGTCTGAGCAGGTTGTCAATGAGCTACTGAAGACCCCCAAGCAGACCATCGCCGGAAAGGAGGTATGTGCCTTATTACTATCATTAAATCATCAGTAAACAATAATGTCGTTTTTGCAGCATAAAGTAAAAGGTGCTATTTTACGCAGGTGGACGTGAAGAGAGCTACCCCTAAGCCCGACGGGCCTGGAGGCATGGGCGGGCGCGGCGCGCGGGGAGGCCGCGGCGCGCGCGGCGGCCGAGGCGGCCGCGGCGGGTACGGCGGCCAGGGCGCCTGGGGCAACCAGGGCTACGGCGGCTACGGCTACGGTCAGGGCGGATACGGCGGCGGCTACGATGGCTACGGATACGGCGGCTATGGCTACGACGGCTACGGGGGCTACGGCGGATACGATTACTCCGGATACCCCAATTACGGTAAACGCGGCAAGCAGTTGTAGTCGAGCGGCTCCCCGCAAGCCCGCTCACCGACACGTTACCTCGACTGATGTTACCTGATCCCTAGGATGTAATGTAAACGTAGAGTAAGGCTAGGTTAGCGTTGCGAGCGAGGCGCACCTCCGTCCTCGAGATGCCTATTTACATGTACTGAAACTTATATTGTTTTACATTATTGGAAGAGATCGACATCACGCGAAGCTTAGGTATTTAACTTAGTGTAGAAAATATTTATTTTTCTATATATTTAATATTCCTATCGAGATATTGTGTAGTGAATGTTGTCGAGGCGACGGTGTATAATCAGAATATTAATAACCACGGGTCGGTAAGACTTTTCCGAGTATAATTAGGATTCTTCATTCGTATATTAGTTGCAAATATAATTTTGGCATATCTCTGTGAACACCGCGGGCGCCGGTGGCAGTGCTGTCGCGTTCCGCTATCGCTCTTTGTCATTGTTTCACCGGGTACTAGTATATTCTGTACAATGTTACCTGCCTTATGTTTATAAGTGTTTATTTGTAATACCACTTTTGACACATGTAGCAATGTCGCTCGAGTTTTTATTTTTTCGTATTATTATTTATACTTACTGACTCACGCCACATGCTACATATGGGAAATGGGGTAAATATGGAGAGACATTGTGAAAGTGATAAAGATATGATGAAGCTTTGAATAAAGCACTGTTACAAAAATTCTCAATGTGTTTCCATATCAACCCCCCACTCCTCCCCCTCATCGCGCTTAAAATGCATATCATTACCTATGTACTTACTTGCACATAGTTACGCATTAATATATATACTAACTGTTGCATGCATAGATCTTGGATTTCAACATCCAAATTGCAGAATAACGTTAGAGATATTGATATATAATTAGTAGGCAGTTAATTAAAATTTTAACAAGGCTGAACAGTCATCTGTAATTCTTAGAAATCATAGAAACTATAAATACAATGGAAACTAGTGTCTCTAGGGAGTAGGTGATTAATTAGGTGCTAGGACCAGCTCGCAACGCATGGCCTTACTTCATCTGGATATCGAGACGTGTCGGCGAGTGGGCTTCCTAGGGAAACGCTACACAATACATTTACAAATGATTGTCAGTAAAAATTACATAGCTAATAGATTTGTATTAAATTTATTATCTCGCCAAGTAGGTAGGTAATTTATTCAACGATCAGAGTCAGTACGGATTTAGATGCAACTTTTTCGGGATGGGTCCTTTCGGTAATTCGCAAAAAATGCAACGACACGCGCGAGGACACCGCCGCCGACCCGTCCCAGCGACGGGCGGCGCGGGGCGGTAGGCGCAGGTAGGCGCAGGCAGGCGCTCGGCCGCGTGTACTAACTTGTTCCTCCTGCGGGCAGACTACGGCGGGTACGGGGGATACGAGGGCGGGTACGGCGCGCGCGCGGCTCCCCGCGGCAAAGGTACTGCCTCACTAATACTACTATAGCCTTGATCTCGTAAACGACATCCCTTACAAATGTTTTCGGTGATGTTCTAGCACGCGACGCTCGCTTTTTCGCGTTGATGAAAATATTTGTAAGGATCGTAGATAGAGAAATAGTTCTTGACGATACATGTTTGTCTCGCTTACGTAATTCTCGACACGTTTTGGTTCTGTTGTCTGCACTAATACATCGGTAGACGAGTGCTGGCGCGACACCGACGTCAGATACTTTACTAGGAAGCTCCGAGAGTGCATTCATAAGTTACCTCCTCTATGTGACTACTATCTAACTTAAAGCACAGTTTCGCGACCTCGTCGTTCGGGCTGGCATGGCCATCTGCTTGTTGTGAATGCATTTTGCTACTAGGTTACTAATGATGACGACTGCAAAAGTAACTTATCTGTTCTCCCTACTTGTGTATATATGTTACAGTAAAAGGAGGAACTTGAAAAGATAGGAATTACAATCAGTTTGTTATATAATAGTATTAGGGCTCAACTTTCCGTTAGTTCTAAAGTTTCGCTTTTATTATTTTTGTAGTACACAATAGAATTTTCTTCATTCGAGACGTTGGCGGCTCACTTACTTTTCTATTACTTTTCCCACCATATCTCAACATATTTTTAATTTTATTGCTATATTTGTTACAAGATATGTAACAAATATAGCAATAAAATGTATGTGCACTTAAAAAAAGCCCAAATCTTAACTGAAATAGAAAGCAATAGATAACTTTATAGGAGTATCTAGATGTTAGGATTTTCCTGTTAATCCTGCTCTTTTATAGTAACATATATACTGAACTTGTTATGTTGTCTGGGCATGTTGTAGTAGTCACTTATCATATTATATGTACCCAGTAATTGTATCAGCGATCTTATGTTGTCTTATAAACCCTTATGTATAGGGTAGTTGACTCATTTGTCTTGTCAAGTTTGGGGTTCATAAGAAACAATGCAAGGATTATTATTTAACTTTAAATAAACAGCAAGATTAATTTAGGGTACATAAGGCTGAGTAACATTTTGGCTATACCAATGCGACAAGTATAATGAATGCAATATGTATTGTATAACCTTCATGTTTGACAGTTATAATACTGCAATATTTTAATGTGTACATACCTACATGTAATGGAGATTGATCTTTTGTGTATATTTCCATTATAGTCAACTACCCTAACCTAATGTAAACCCAAATACTGGTAAATTTTTAAAACCTGCAAATATTACACATCTCAAGTATGAAAATAATAAGTAGATTTGTAGGTTCTTGCAGCTGAAATATCACAATTATCAACACCATCTCTTAAAATATCGGAGAAATGGTCATTTCAATTGACATCACTATCAGTTTTGTATGGGTTATATGCTATTGATGACGATATAATTATGCTATTGATACAGATCGAGCTTGCAAATGATGCAACACATTTTATTCTCATATGAGTTACTTATTGTATTGCGTCTTGACAAAGTTGAAATGATAATATCGGTTAAATGAAAATGTGGAAAGGCTTTCTCATTATGTATCATAATCTCCACTAACAAACAATCCTGTTTTCTTCTATATTTAACCACCAAATGATTAAATTTACCACTATTTGGGGATCATAGAATTTCAAATAGTAGTAAAGCAGAATAATCGATGAGTAGCTTGTATGTACTGTACAAGTGTACAAGTGTAGCGGACTTAAAAGAGCCGTGAAATTAAAATGTTGACATAACTGTATGTTTAACGGCACGCTGACATGTCGACCTCGCATTTAGTCTGCGACGATCACTGACTAGGCCGCACGAGGCGGTGTGCGAGTAGTAACAGTAACCCTCGCGTTGTGTTGCAGCCGGCTACCAGGGCGGCAAGACGCAGCGCGGCGGCGGCGGGGGCCGCGCCAACCAGAGGCACCAGCCCTACTAGACGCACTCCACAGTACCTGCCGTTAGTCATCTCAGTCCAATAGTGAGGTGAGGATCGCTGAGCTAGGTCGCTCCGTTGTAGTGTGACACGGAGAGCGTCGTCTGACGTTGTCGTTCGTTTGTTGCAGGTTAAGTCACCGGTCATGAGTGCCCCCCGCGCCGCGCCGCTCGCTCGCCGCGCTGAGGGCATGTCATTCCATTCCACATAAATTAATTTAAGATACTACTAATCTCTTAAGAAATTTTTAAGGATAAAAGTACTGTCATATGCGACGAGGACGCGCCCGAGCGTCTTTTGCATAAAATTATTATAATATAGTATGGATTATAGATTCACTTGAGTATTATTGCCGATTGAATAGATTCAATTTTGACATATTGTCTAGAGATCTTTACCTTTGGAACTGAAACATAGGAATAATAATTAATTATAACAGAGCTTACAAATTAGTGTCCCCGCGTCCCGGGGAGCCGGTCTAATGTGTGCATGTGTGCGTGAGTGCGTCTGTAGTGTGCGTCAGTGAGCGCCCTTCACTCGATTGACATAGATGGTTCTGGATCTCAATGCAGAAATGTTGTAGTTTTGTATTTTTATTTGGTAAAATATAAAAAATCAAATCATGTATTTTATACAAACTAGATGTTTCTTCCATCGTGTAGGGATGAATTTTTAGAAATAAGTATTCGGACATGAACAAACTTACAGATATACAAATTGTGTATGTCGCAATAAACCAATTGTAAATAAAATATTGACTTTTTGTCTGTGTTTATGTCTGTTGTCGCAAGTAAGGATATAGGTAGGTACGTTACAGTATCGATGTGGTAGGCTTTTTTCATACGCTATCCCTCTGGGAAATGTCTCGACGCGCCCTGTTGGTTGTACTGTCGTACAACCGGCGCGCGCAGGTCGCGACGCGTGACCGAGGCTTTAGGTACTACACGTCTCGCATCATACCACTGGCATCATACATTAATAGTACAATCATACTAGTAAAACAATAGTACATATCAGACTGTTAATTATTCTGTGATACCAGTAAAGTTGTTCAATGTACTGTCTGCATCAAAAATAAAAGTGCTGTCACATAATATAAATAATACTTACAATACTTTAAACTTCGTTCTCCCAGTATGCGAAATATTGTATTAACTGATGATGCCTACAACAATACCATGACTTGAATAACAAATACGATAAATAATGCAGATTCTAATGTAAATTAGATAATGACTGTCCATGGGGACAGTCCGATAAAAATTGACTTTGAATTGTATGCGCCAGCGAAGTTGATGGTGATGAACAAAAAGTCCGCGAGAGAAAAATGTAAGGTAAGTTACATTCATTCTGTCATCCCCTTTAAATACGCATTACCTACCGCTCTAACATAAATTGCTACCGCGGCGTGGATGTGTGACAATTACTGTCTGCCCACACGTAGCAGGCGGTAAGAAAGGAATACTGTTCAACAAAAACGAGTGAAACCGTGTCAAATAGTTTTTAAATTAAGAAAGGAATAGACCTTAATAGAAATTAATTAATTTAATACATACTGCGGGCCATGTCGGAGTCCGACTTGGCCTGATTTAGAGGTGCCCGATGGGGCCTCGGACAGTCCGAGGTCTGACACCATCAGAGTTTGCCCCACAACCAAACTAGAAAGAAAGACTGAATTAGGGTTATGAAGAGCATCGGACATGCTCGAAACCTAGGTCGACTAATTGGATAAACTACGTGAGTTCTAGCCGTTTTATTAAATATTTATAGGGTTAGGGATCCTGAAGTGATTAACGCCTGAATGAGCTCTTGCACAAAATATGAACCTACTACTACCTACCTAGGTACATAAATGGTCGTTGAACCACAGATTACCGTGTATCCTGGAAATATGCAAATTTGTAAAAAAAAATTCCACAATTCGTTACAAAACGAGGAGATATACCTACGAACCGCTCAATACGAAACAAAAACCGGTTAGTGCTACCTTCCTCCCGCCTCAAGATGCACTCGTCAGGTCCCCTTGTTATGTCAGTAAAAATTTATAACAAGCTCCCGGAAATAATTAAAAACAAAACAAATGAGGGACAATACATAAAACAAATAAAACAATTACTAATTAGCAAGACCTACTATACAATTCAGGAATATTTGAATGATAAATTAAATTAATAAGAAACTGGACATAATTAATTGAATATGACATTAAAAACTCATAAAAAAAAATTTACTTAGAATAATTAATCGTATATATTATGATATTGACATTTCTTTTTATTTTTTTTTTGTTTGACTTTTGATTGACTCAATAATACTATTTCTATGATACTTTTTTATATTCCTTAATTAATTTGACATGTTTTAATACAAATGCACAAATAGTCTTCCTCTCTCCTAATTGCTGCGCCCAACAGGGTCCATGATGAACTTTATTTTTATTTTACCTATCATCTAATTACATTATGGATTGCAATAAATAATTGAATTGAATTGAATTGATTATGAAATGAATAGTACTTACCTACAATTTGAATGTTGTATTGTTGTTGTGTGTACGGTCACGTATCGTTGAAATTAAAATGCTATGGAAGGACTAGTACTTGTTTATTTGAACGAAACAATGTGCAGTATGCGCTGATATCTGGCGCGGCGGGGGCGGCGGGGGCGGCGGTCAGCACGGCGAGCCGCTGGAGGTGGCGAACAGCAGGTCCAGCGCGCTGCACAGCCCGCGGTAGTTCACCTGCACCACATACGTTCAACATTACTACTTACGATACAAGTTCCTACTTGTTGCTTGTATCTGAATGTTTTCTAATGTACAAAGTAAATAATTATAGGTAGGTGCCGTGCCGTAGGCAATAGAAGATAATCATTTCAGTAGCTGCGCCTCGCGGTTTTTCACCCGTGGATTTTCCGGGATAAAAAGTGTTCCTATGTATATTTTCCAGTACTTGCCTATATACCGAATTTCAGTTTCAGTAAATTCGTTCAATAGTTTTGTGGGACTTTTTTATGATTAAATGGGCTCACGTTTGACAACAACTCACCTGATGGTAAGCGTAGTTGCGGTCTAAGTTGAAGCACGTTTGCCCATGAGGTGCCTATTCACTCTTGTCTTAAAGAGAGCCAAGTTGTTATTGGAAGGAAATAAGTATTCTGGTACAGAATTCCACTCCTGATGGAACTGAGTTTTGAGACAAGCAAGTGGTTCGCCTGATGGTAAGCGTTACGACTCGATCTAATTATCTACTAAACTCAAAATCATAAAATTCAACAGTCAACTTTCCGTTAGAAGTACGCAAAGCCTAAAATGACGTAAAAACCCAGCCCTACTGGGGAAGGGAAGTGTTTGTGGAACGTGTGTAGTGTGGTGTCGCGACCTCGTTCTGGCAGCCGCGGCGGTACGCGAAGCACTTGTAGAGCAGCTCGCGCTCGCGCGTCGACAGCAGCTGCAGCAGCCCGCGCTGCGCCAGCGCGCGCGAGCACGCCGCCGGTGGCACCGTGCCGCAGCGCGTGCCGTCCATGTCCTGCGACCACCACGGAACGTTGCTGCCTGTATACGATCTCGACCATATCACATCAATACATAGCCAGTGCTATGACGCAGCCGGACGCGAACAGTTCACGGGCAGTACGTGTGTACACACATGTACACGACTTGACTGTCACAACATGCGCGTGAACCGCTCACAGACCGCTCGTGGACACGTTCGCACCATGTTTTTATGATGCACGTAAACCGCACAGTTCGTGCGCGTGCACAGGTGTGGAAGCGCAATAACATTAGGTAGGTAGACACTGTGATAAAGTCGATGTAAGTAGGTACTTAGGTATATAGTCATAGCACAGAATACTAAGGGAGTTATAGTAGATAGCCGTATTTACGAGAGGTACGAATGGTACGACTCATTATTACGCTAATTAGAGAGGCGTATACCTGCCCCGCCTGTGGGTTCGCTGCAATCGGTTAGGAGTAGCAATATTATTTACAAGATACTATTTACGGGTGGGTAGGTGAGAATTAAAAGCACAATACTATAGTATGGTAAGTTTGCAGCAGGCATGAAATGGGTTCATCTAGTCCTAGATAGATGGGTGATGTCGATCGTCGCAGACTGCAAGGGGCAGGGGAGCGGTAGGTAGGGGCAGGTATGATACCTTGAAAACCTCGAGTATGTTGGAGATGTGGTCGGGGTGCTTGGCGAGCTTGGCGAGCGCGCCGGCGACGAGACTGCGCTCCTCGAAGCCGAGGAAGTTGAGCGGCGAGTCGGCGGTGGGCACGTGCGCGACGGGCGCCAGCAGCGGCGCGCGCTCCAGGCCGGCCTGCACCAGCGCCTCGCCCGCCGCCGCGCAGAACCGCTCGTACTCCACAAAGCGCCGCCGGCCCGGCGCCGCGAACACCTCCATCAGCGTGTCCATCTCGCGCGGCGTCAGCGCCAGCCCCGCCGCGCCCAGCCCGCGGTAGAAGTCGGCGCGCGCCACCACCAGCTCCGAGTGCTTGTCGAACTGGCGCAGGAACTCGCGCGGCCGCACGCCGTCGCGCACGATCTGCACGCAGTAGGTACCTGCTCAGCGGTGGGCCGACTGTTCGGGGCTCCGCCTCGGGAACTACCGCAGATATTCAACCGTCGAGTGGTATGTAGTGTTCCGATTTGAAAGGCACCGTTTCAAGCGCTTACTTACTGGGCACACTTAATAGAGATAATGTCTCAGGGAGACGAGCGCAGTGCAGTGCCACGGAGGATAATATGCAAAATAAAGTTCTGTTACGCATTAGTAGTAACTGTGGTTGTGTGTGTTGCTGTGGTTCTGTGTGTTGCTGTGGTTCTGTGTTGCTGCCGTTATGGGCGGGCGTGTTGCTCACCATCAGGAGAAGGACCTGCACGTGCCGCACTATTTTCGCAGATAAAAATGTTCTCGCCGTTCTGTCCCACAATTAAATATACCCTATCTGTATTGTATGTTGTTGGCTCATATTGCACTCCTCGGTGTCGCTGTAAGTGCAACGAGCATTTCTAATAAACTGAACGAACTCGACAGCAGAAGGCAGTCTGTAGTACCTTGCCCTTGATCTTGGCGAGAATCTGCACGATGTCAGTCTCGCAGGGGTCGGCGGCGGTGAGGGGCGCGCGGCGCGGCGCCCCCGCCGGCGCGCTCACGCTGGAGCTCTCCGCCGGACGCTCCTCCAGCTGCCACGCGACACAACCGATATTATCATCAGGGAGTACACATAGCACGCGTCTCATGCAGCTATACTTCCACCGCATGCCGACACCGACATTCGATTCAATGATCAGCGTACGAAAGGGATAATTTTCGAGCAGCTTTGCCGAAGCTGACCTGCTGTGGATCGCTCTAGATGGCCGACGATGTCAACACCACTCGTACCATCGTACCCAACCTAATCGGCCGGCTGAGAAGTCGATCATTCGCGTTCGGGAAAGGATAAATCAAGCGTTTTTTTTAAAAAGATAGCTTTTTGCATGAGTGTCGCAGGTAGGTACCTCGTCGAGCATGCGCACGTAGCTGAACCCGCAGTCGTCCAGGTAGCGCGCCTCCAGCGCGCGCAGCTGCGCCGCGCTCGGCAGCACGCCGGCCCGCGCCAGCGCGCGCCGCACGCCCGCGCGCGACACGTGCCCGATGTTGTGTCTGCAACATAACGCAACGGAATGCTACTTATGATGTCCTCACTCAATATAGCTACAGGGTGAATATTTCAAGGGGGCGTGGAGGGCCAATTCTGAAACTATAAGAGATAGCGAAAAATATTCAAAGGAGTTTAGCGACCGATTTTAATAAAAACTAAAAACGCTGACTAAAACGAATAAGGCCTTCATGGGCAACTGCGTACGTTTTTATAACGAAATTCCAAAATGTACAACGGAGCTCACAGAAAGTAAATGCAAATTACGCGTTAAAAATGTTCTAATGAGAAAAGCATACCTACTACATACATATTATATTGTTCGTAATTACATAGAAGACAAAGATGCTTGGAACATTCCACTTCTGCAAAGTACAAATATGACCCGCGACGACGCACGACAGTTCGCCCGCTACACGACAGAAGTCACTCGAACGATTCAGGTTGAAGGCGATGTACCTATTGGAATACGCGAAGGTGCGTAGCGTTGCATGGCATGTCGGGTGAGTGGGTGGGTATGCGTAGTGGGTACTGACTCGTCGTGGTCTGCGAAGGCCGGGCGCAGGTCGAGCGAGCGCTCGCGGCAGGCGGCGCGCAGGCGCAGCATGGCGCTCTGCGCCAGGTCCAGCTCGTCGGAGGCGAGGTCGGCGCGCGCGCCCGGCGGCGCCAGCGCGCCCACCGCGGTCGCCGCCGCGCCCTCCTCCGGCCGCACCTCCGGGTGCTTCTCGAGCTCCTTCACTGTGAACACTGCAGGACACAACCTCTTTTATTGAAATGAAATGAAATGAAATGAAATGAAATGAAATAAATTTATTTGTCTGAAACATGGGTACAGATAAAGATGTTGAGATTTGTTAGGTATAGGTTCCATCATGTTCTACCTTTCGGTGTACAAATATTTATGATAATGATTAAATTCATTATGTCATAATTTAATTTAACACATGTGATTATTTATTAGTTATTGTCAGTACCTTAATAATGTCAAACGGCACACACGGCAGTATATATTCACACGGCAGTAGCTGGCTTTCTTGGTACGTACCTGCGTGTTGATACTTACGTATTTCCTAACTACGTTTTTATCGGGGGGAAAAAGATCTTTCACAGAGGGCGAGCTTGAATCACCGAGCAGGCCCACAGGGTTTGGCATAGTTGTCTTGAATTGCCGTATCTTGCCGTATCTTCTGAGTAGTGGTTCTTGTTCCGATACGGTGGTAGAGTCATTGTAATAATTGACGTTCATAAGTGCGTGTGTGATGCCAAACATGAATAAAGAACTTTTGAACTTTAATGATTCTCGAACATGCCGGTTTCTACAAAATATTGAAGTACCTACTTACTTTACAACTTTACCGTCTTGAAGCAATTGTTAGTAAGTCATCGGTTTACAATGACTGATGGCTAATGATTGATGTGACCCGAAAGACGTCAGAAAACGAGGTATAAGCCCGGGCGGCCTCGCTCGCCTCGTGGAAGCTTTTGTTTGAAGCACTAAAATGTGCAGTGGCAGGCAGGTACCCTGGTCGCAGTCGTCCTCGAAGGTGCGCCAGCAGACGCGCTCGGCGTCGTTGGGGTCGCGGTAGTGGCGCAGCACGCACAGCGCCTCGCCCACCGACAGCGCCGCGCCCAGCCCCATCGCGTCCAGCGCGCGCCGGAACTGCTGCGGCGCCACGCGCCCGCTGTTCAGGGGGTCGTAGTCCTGCACATGCCTACGTATTATACTCTTGAGTTAAAAGCTACAAATGAAATGAAAAAGGCGCATCACGTGACCTGCGCGAGAAGCAAAAATGAATACAAATCGTGTACTGCTCAAGTCGCGTGGTGCGTCGGTCAACGGCCATGAAGTTTGGCGCGAGGCTCAACACGACATACGATTGGCGCTTGAGGGACCAGTGGGTAGCGGGGCAGTTCCGATACCCGACGGTTAATAGATCCAGCTCCAGTACAAACCCTAAAGAATTCGGAGACGCGCACGCGGCGCTGCAGCACGAACTGCTGCACGCGCAGCATGGTCTCGACGAGCGGGCGGTCGACGCGCGGGGGCGCCAGCGCGGGGTGGAACACGTCGGTGGCGCCCAGCGCGCCCGTCGTGCGCCCCGCCTCCACCTCCGGCCGGCTCAGCTTCGGCAGCGTCGTGTCGATCACAGACTTCGGGTTGCGGTACGCCTACAACACACTCTGCACGTCGTATGCTTAGTTACTTATACCCTGTACCTGTAGGACAGTTATTATACTCTTTGCCGCTGACAGTGCATCACGTGACCTGCGCAGAATACGATATTGTAATGTTTTTTGTTACTGCGTAGGTTACGTGGTGCACTAGGAAGCGGCGTATATTTATTTATACCACGGAGGTAGCGGGTTCGATTTCCGCTACAGGACAAATATTTGTGTACAGAAACGACATTTTTTTATGTCTAGGTACCGTGGTCCTTATAATTCCAGATAGCTATAATATACCGAGTGATAGTTAGGGGCCGGGTATATACCTATACAAGACCCTTGCGCGATATATTTGTTTACGTGCCGTGTGTCCCTGTCTGCCGACCATCTAATGGCTCGGTCTATGGGAAAACTACTCGTGAATTATTTATTTATTTAATAGTTTTACCACGTTTTACACCAAAATGGCACAAGGAATGACTTATTGCTATTTAGCATTATCTACCAGTCTTCCAGGTCGTGAAAGAAATAAAATAGCCCATATGCGGCGAAGTACAATGCACTTAGGCTGACAATATGTAACTATAGGTACCTACTAGACAGCGGCCGCCGCGCGCCGGCCGGGCCGCTAAGCCGCGCGGGCGCATGTAACTACAGACTTACACATGGAACTTGGAATACTTACCTACTTTAAGTGAAAGCTTACAGATTAGGCGTTCACAATACGAATCCCGTCTGTCTGTCCCGAGTGGTATTTTCCCCTAGATAACAAAGTAAAGCAGTCACCGGTCCCAGCCCCTGTATGCCCTCCTTCTTGACGGCCTCGACAGCGCGCAGGAACTCCACGTAGTCGATGGTGTACGAGTCCTTGATGAACTTGCGCACGAGCAGGTTGAAGTCCTCGGCCGACACCAGCACGCCCACGTAGTTGAGGATGCGCGCGAAGTGCGCGAACGTGATGCGCCCGTCGTTCTTAGCCACCTGATGGAGCAGAATCCATACTAGTACCACGGCGTTACTTCAATAATCGGGTTTCTAAAATGACGAATGTGGAAAAGTCCGTCTGTAGTCTGCAAGGGAGCACTTTGGTCTCGGTCTCGCCGAGACTCGAGTCCTCGGTCTCGAGCGGCGGTCCATGCGATGCGTGCGTCAACAGAAACACTGCTGAACGCTCTCACCGCTACGAGATTAAATGTAAATAAATTCAAACTCTGCAATACAGATCTACTTATATCTAGTTAGTCAGTGGATAAGTGCTTGATGTAAATAGGTTTTAGGTGACTTTATCAAACATTTGGTAGAGTCTATGGAAAACCGGTGTCAAGCCGTTATTCGGGCCAGAGGGGGTAACACTTCGTATTAATAAATGTTTTTTTTTTAGTAAAATTTGTGTTTTTTTTAATTAATCCTCAATTTTCGAACTGCAAACAACTTCTAATAAAGATGAATTTGTTGTTGTTCTTTTTTTTTGGCAAAATAGTGAACTTGTCACCGCTTATATGGTATCATTAGATAGGTCTTGATATAACCTTTAATTTCATATTAAAAAAAAAAATATTGCAAAAAACGTTGCTATGTGCGATTTCATTGCACCAGAGTGTAGTTTTGCTAAATCCCTACCTCCACGGGGAATGCCTATGTATATGCATTATACTGTGGGGAAATGGTGTCGATGCGCAAAACCTTTATATAAGCAAAAAATATGCATACGTATCCTGGCTAATATTAAAGAACCGGAAAGCTGAAAACCTCACTTTATAAAATTAAACATGTAACTCTTATCGTAAAATAACACGGAAAGGAGGTATTGTCAAAAAACTGCTGCACGAGCGGAAAAATACGAGGTGGCAAAGTTGAAATTCGGAAAGATAACATCAAAATTTGTAAAATAACCAATTTTCAAACCTCCCGGAAAACTTTCCAGGTAAAACTACCAAATGACTGGACTATTAATAGTACTATAATATGTTTGTTTATTTAATGAATTGGTCTATTGCCATAGCTATCAGTCAGGGTCATATATGTTTACTAATCCTTTCATAAGACTTTCCAAATGTACATACATATATGATTGCTATAAATAATTGAGTATGTCGTAAAGTTACCAGCTCGTAGTCCTGGAAGTAGGGCTTGAGCGGCAGCTGGCGGTCGGCGATGGTGGCGAGCAGGCAGCACAGCCGGCGCAGCTGCCACTGGTCCAGCGTGTGGCACGCCGGCTCGGGCGGCGGCGGGCATGCCTCCAGCAGGCAGTCGGCGGACGTCTTGTCGCGCCCGCCACTATCTGCCAGCACATTACACTTACTCTATTGTGTTCCAAATTCCAAATTCCAAAATATTTATTTGCTTTAAACATGGTACATTAAGAGGGAACGGCACGCTGAAATTTTCATACAAAAAGAGAAAACGTTTTTCTACCCCTAAACATTTTGTTTCATTGTTATCATTATTGAGGTTTGTAGGTTTTTATTTTTTCAATAATTCTCATAGAATTTGAATAAATTGACCCAAAAAACTCGAAATTTACTCGAATTTTTTTTTGAAGTTTGGCAGCTGTTAACTTTAAAAATAGACATAAACTTAGAAAAACGAAAACCTACAAACCTAGTTTATTCTCCATTTACGAAATTGAAACCAAAATTACCAAATTTAGTTGAGATTTAGTGTGGTAGAAACGTTTTCTCCCGAAAAGCTAATTTTAACGAGAATCTGAAATTGATACGAATTCAGTTAAATTATTATTATTTTTTTTTTTAGTTAATTTATTTTATTTAATTTACGCATATTCTGCGAGACCGTAAACCATTATTCAAATACCTAGACCTAGTGGTCGCTGGCCGCGGCTGTGCCATATCCTCTTAAATTACACAGGTCTTAAATGTTTGTGTGTTATATAACTATGGCTCGCCTAGCAAGAAGTTAAGAGCCGAGCCAAACTTGATCACGATGCCTCTAAGAAGACAAATCATACTATCTTCGGATTCGAAGTCTGGCTATCGCATAGTAGTTACCACACCTGGGGAGTCGAATTGAAAACTAGTTGATTGGTTTGAAGACGAATGAGCTATAGATACTCTTTAGCTCTTTCGTCTTCAAACTAATAAAACGAAATCTACCAAAACTAACTTGTGCATGGGCGTTGAAACGTTTGGTATTATTTTTGAACTTGCCTAGCATTCGAATGTCCAAACAAACTTTTTAATCCAGTTGTTTCTTTGTCATCCGTAATATTTAAAGTAATGAGCCATACGACAGCAGGTCATAATGTTTTGATACTGTTCTCTCGAGCGAAGGTATCTAACGAATAGAACAACTATATAAGTAGGTATGCCTACTAACTGTGTACATTTAAGGTACAATATTCATTGTCGCTTTTGGATAATTTTTATGTTAAAGTGCGTAAACAAGAAACTGCCCCGTGGAAAACTTTCTCTGTCGCCTATGCACATCTGCGTGGCAGACCTTGTTCTGTAAAGAGGGAAGTAGAAAGAGGGGAAGGGGGGGGGGCGAAGTAGTAGATTAAGAAATATGTAGGCTTTGAAAACGAAAACCGTATACGAGTCTACATAATAAGACCAACAAAATATTTAAATGCACTCATTTAAATATTTTATAAACTTAAGGAGTAATTAACTTAAGTTACAATTGTATAACTAAGCATGTACACTAGACGCAGCACAGCAGGACAGTAGCGATATTCCAATTTTAGTAGGTACATCTAAGTTCAGCTCTCGCGTCCGAGGGTATTGATTGGAGTGACCTGGTTTTAACTGTTGCTGGTGCCACAGATTGTGTTGCAGTTGTGATAATTTGAGCGCCTCATACACAACATCACTAAATTGTTAAAAGGATGAAAGTACAAGATATCCCATACTAGTAAAACTCACTATGAAAGGACTGATATTGATTCAGAAGCCAATGAATTAAAACTAAATGTTTCTATAATAACTTTATTGAAAGACGAAGTTCAAATAAGTCAATTTGTTAGTAAGAATTCTCATGCTAAGAATTTGGGTTCTGGAAACAAAAATAATTAAATATAAATAAATGTGTGACTCAAATCAGTCGGCAAATAATTAATTGTGTTCGTGCTCGCCGTATCTACGGTCGTGATTCATTCATTAACCGACTTCATTTTCGATTTTTTTGTCTAGATACTACGCTGCCAGAACTAACTTTGAAAAAGAAAATACCGAATGTACCTAATGGCGCGATAACTTCACGCGATCGACCTCGATCGGTACCTAATCACTCCATCACTGTGCCAATCATGAAGATATAGAAACGAGTTCAAAGGAATTGGATTATAGGTACATCATATAATTCATATACATAGGTACATACCTAACTAGGCACTTATATGTCGTTAAATGGCATACATAATCAGTGAGAGCTGCACATACGCTGTAACTGCTAAAATTGTTTCAAAACCACCATGTTCCAATCCACTCCGTTATTTCACCTCTTTCCAGCGACGGTGCTCGCTTTCCATCAGACAGGCCGTCCGCTTGAATGTCACCCTGTTACAGTCTACATAAAAGCCGCGCCTTTTATGTATGTAGTTGTGTGTTCATTGGTAAGTGGCTGTAGTAAGCAGGTGATTCTGGTTAACCTTCTCCATGTATGATCTGGCATAGCTGGTGGTAGAGCACGCGGCCGTCCTGCGCGCGGAAGTAATCGGCCAGCTGGGAGATCTCGGCGTCCGACAGACCCACCACCGACCGCAGCGGCCCGGCCAGAATCGACACGAACTTCGATTCTAAAACAAACAATATAATATTAGCATAATATTGCAACCTAACCTGACGTATGTTTCTTCGAGTCTAAAACCATTTATTTATTTATTAATTATTATCCATATGTACATCACTTCAGAACGGCTGAACCGATTTGTCTAATTACGTTTCTTAAATGTTAGTAGGTAATAGTTCGAATAAAGTTTTTATGGAAAGAAAACTTTGAAAAGTTGCCAAAAAATTGGGAAATTCTAGAAAAACTGAAAGTGCCTTCTCGGGCGGTGAAACCGCATAAAAGAAAAAATCCGTAAAAGCAGGTTGCGATAAACGTGACGGTTGTAAGTTGGCCGGATGCCGGGAGACCGATAGGTGTACATTAAAAGGTGTCTGAGTGCTGTTCACTTGGGAGCCTGCGCTGAGCTCTTAAATATATTGAGAGATTGGAACAACGCAATTTGCCGCGGATCTAATATCATCCAATATCGCGATAACATACATTATTATCGACACGATGTTTTTAGGAGAGGTAGATATGTAGGTACGAGATCGTTGAACCTTCTGTACCTTTGTATTCTGTCGTTTAACTACAATGTGAGTCGCACCTCACTCACAATAACGATCGCAAAGATTCACAAAAATACGCGGCGCGGGCTGCATAGCATTTTCCCCCACGGAGCGCGGAGGGCCTGTTCCCCGTCGTACAGGACTCCTACTGATCCTGAATGTAGGTTTGTGTATATTATTATCCTGCAATTTATTTATCACAATCTCTGAGGATGTCGTACCTGAGATAAGCGAGTTGCCCTCAGGGTCCAGTGGTCGGTACCACTCCCACAGGTTGAGGCCGACGCGGAACGCCGCTGCGCGGATCTTGTTGCACGTCTTCCACACGTCCGCCAGACGCACCATCTGCAACCACCGCAACAAGAACCAAGTCGACCAATCTATTGTCATTGCAGCGGGTAACGGCCAGGTGGCACGGGGTTAATATCGAACAATATGGCATTTACATTCTCATCATGATACACCTACGCACTTGTGTAGGTATAACTAGCACTACCAGATTATATACTAAGTATTACAGTAGGTATATATATACCTGTAGAAACATTTAAACACTGAACACCTATAGCTATTTAGAGTGCAGCATGCAGCATGCAGCATGCAGCATACATGTGCAGCCACATGTTGTTTAAGATGAAGAGTCCATGTGCTAATTCGGGGACTTACCGTGTCGTGCATTTTGAAAGCTTTATAGAACGGCCTATTAACAAGAAACGCGAGGAATGTTGATTTATTATTTTTCAACGCATGCTAATTTTGATCTTGATAGCCAAATAACATCCTAGGAATTTAACAGTAAATATTTTATTCAATCGTTATGAGTGACATTTGACAATGAAAAATAATAATTTGGCATTTTGATTAAGGAATGAAACTCATTTAGACAAAGAGTTTCTTTAAGTCTGTCTGCCTGCACGGGGATAGAGGTTGTATGTAATATGAGAGTCGGTTATACCTGAGACCTCAATGGTTATACCATTTATCTATGATATAAACTGTAGTAATATTAGGTAATAAGGCTGCAGAGTGAAGAATCACCTGACTTGCCATGTGAGCCTTCTGTATCTGACTCTTGTTCCAACCGTCTAGCTAAGGCCCTTTTGAGATGTTGGTCTAGGCTCTTCACCAGGGTGGTTACCTCATGGGCCTTTGCTAGGGTGGTTGTCTTTCTCGGCCTTCACGGGATTTTAGTTATGTGGGATGGTGATATCGACGAGCACTGCCCGGCGTTGAGACCGGTCTACCACCACGGTACTCGATGTCAGGCTTATTGGCTACAATGCTGCCCGTGATGAAAGAGCGGCATGACGATTATCGAGATCTGACGCAGCTGCGTACTTATACTTACTTAGTACTTAGTAGAGCACCTCAGACTCGAAAAAGCCGTATTATTATTACTATGTCGCTGTTTCTCACGGGGCGCGGGGTGTGCACGCGGCGTCCTGCGCCCCGCTCGCGCGCGGGAATGGATACAACACGTACAGACCCCTTACAGCATTTTATTTAAATATGCAGTGGGCACACTTATCGGCGACTGACCTTGAGTGGATCATCAAAAAGATGCAATCAACAGTCCCTGACACCAAGGATCTGGGTATTGTCATGATGGACGAGAGTCGGTATATGTAATGTAATGAAACTGCGGCTTAAATTATTATTAGGCATTTTCGGGTCATTTTAATGAAGGAAAAAAGTTCCCAAATAAATTTGATGGTTAAACAAACTTACCAAGTGAAGTTTGACCGTAATTATACAAGCCGTTGCATCCGAAGAGATTTATATAATTCACAAGGTAGTTCCACTCCATGAGCTGGGCATCAAGCACAATTTTAGAGCTGTCAAAAATAAAAAGCACAAAATGACTTATTTACAACTCCCGCCCTAGAGGGCGCCACTAAGCTCTGTCACCTCATTTGATTTAGAGACAACAACATTTCGCAAAATCTTAAGGCCACAAAACAGGAAAAATAAAACTACTAGTAGGTACTTAATATTTGTAAGGGTTTGTGACAACAAATTAGGGCACGGGTGGGTTATTAGTATAAATCTCTTCGGATGCAACGGCTTGTATAATTACGGTCAAACTTCACTTGGTAAGTTTGTTTAACCATCAATTATACTTCGCCGTTGCATCCTCGAGATTTATATAATTCACAAGGTAGATGTTTAGAGCTTTTGCGAAATTTTCATGTTCCTCAGAGTAAAAATATTTATATGGGCAACACATATATGTAATATTTTAATAACAATTGTATAATATAAATTATGATTTAACATAATTTAGTTAGAATCCTACACCGCTTTAGCAAAATAGTACTCATATTATCCGGCAGCTTATTTGATAAGGTCAATAGAAGACTCCGTAAGTAAGCTGCTAAGGTTTATGCATCACAAGTATGCAGAGAAAATCGCAGTGTTTATTCAACTGTCACATATAATCCTTTTGATCTATCTACCTTCTAACGAGATGCTCGTATTATGTACAAGGTTTTCTTTTCATGACAAAAAAGTTCAAACTTTGCCTCTGATCGAAAGTAAAGGCAACAAACGCCTTACAACTTATATGCTTGTATGACAAAAGTTACTGTTCCCGGCAAATTTATAATCTATTAGAAATTACTGCGTAATTGGTTACGATTTCATACATTCTATATAAAGGATGGTGATTGAACACATCGTCCTGTTGACAATGCTAGTGAAACTGCCATTTATTTTGTTGTAATTTGGAATAGTCATCGTTGGGAATATATTTGAAACAAAATTTAGAATAATTTTGTCTGTTTCTGGTTGAAGTGCAAAGGCTAACTTGTTTCCTGACATGATATGTATAAAATAGTATTGGTTCTTAACATGCCAGAGATTGGAACAAAGGATACTATGGTTGACTGTTCTAGTAAAGAATGACCATGACGCCAGTTGCCCATCGTTAATATTGTTCGTCAATTTTTAAAATGGGAAAAATAATTACTGGCTCTTGTTTATCGTATTATCACACATGATACTCCACCCAGTTAAAAGAAGTGTCAGGGTAAATCTCCAGCACATACGAGTAACGTCCGTTACTAATTATATAAGACACAGTAAAATGTTGTTATTACCAAATAACGTATTTTCAATCAGAAAATTATCACCATTTTGCGGTTATAATTTATGTTTGGATTCTTTAACTGTTTTTTTTTTTTTTTCTTTATAATGTATATTAATATTATCATTATTCCTTTTTGGTTATTCATTTATGAATTGTAACCCGAAAATATAATAGACATTTTACATTGTCTAATTTTAATGTGGGTAACCGTCTATGGACTTGATTGAATTTAGCCCAAATCAAGAATGGAATGGTATAGGTGATTCCGAGTAAGGATACTACAGGTTTGAAGAGCTTAGGAAAGATGATTGGCACTGTCGGCCGAGCAGTCCATTTGACATTGACATTCGAATGTCTGATCCTCAAATTTTAATCACTGATTCTTGGCCGCCATATTTTTATTAGGCATTAACGCATGATTCACAAAATGCTCAAAGAAAGTTTTTTTTTTTATTAAACAACCCATGGCTACTGAGACTTGAACCCGCATCTCAACATTAATTAGAAGGGAAGGGTTCTGGCCAATTGAACTACAGTGATCACCAAGACGAGTTTGGAATTTATATAAAAAAAAAAAAAAATATTACCTAAAGGTAAATCATTGAATGGTACTTATCACAACAGCTGAAGATATTGGACGGTTTGATTGGTTCTATTCCTAAATTTATATTTATTAGTTTTGAATTAGATAAGTTCAAGTATTGTTGGGTATTATTATATCGTATATTATACCGTGACAAAAAAAAAGAAATAATGGTTTCAGTAATGATATTTTATAAGCATTTTATACCACAGTTCAACTGTGCTGATAGATAAAGGGGTCTTTCGAAATTAATTTCCATGTTTGGAAAAACCTCTAACGAGTTTTGGATTGTGACTTCTGACTGTGACTTCCATGGATCCTGGTAACGACGCCGGTGCAGTCCACGTCGTGATACGATACCCCGGTATATCCCGATACCTTTGGCTACTTTGCCTGTTCGGTTTTCTGGCTGACTAACTATAATGCACAACTAATGTAACTAATGTAACTATAATGCTATAATGTCTATAATGCTTTGATGTCGAAGTAAACTTCGACATCAAAGCATTTATCATTCAGCCTTCTTAACCTGAAAGCCAGATTTCTAAACAGATTCATTTGCCTCAGTATTATAACTACAAGGATTTTTCCGAATAGGAAAGAATTTTTCTAGCGTAATATACGTTAAATCAGGTTGCTTTGCTTTATTGTGTTTGTAAGGCGTAATCCTAATATAATAATTTGATCGAATTTTTAAGCTTTTCCATATCCTTTCTAATAAGATAGGATGACCGACGAGATCTGACAGATAGATTTATGTATTCTTTAACTCGCGCTGGTTTTTAGTTGAAGAGTCAACTTAGATGGTTTTATACCCATTAACTGAAAATTTATACAAGAACATTTTCAGTGAAAGCCTTTTTCAGGTCTGATGTCACTATATAATATAGATACGCCCCCAACGTTTAGAGATTTTCTTTTCAATCTCCGATCCAAAAAACTTCTTGTTTACCTTTCATCACACAACAGTAGGCTGCATAAAGCTTAGTATAATTTGCATCAAGAACGTTCGTGTTCTACTAGTTAAAGTCTAGATCAAGAAGAAGCCACCGCAAAACGCGGTGACGTCACCATAAGTAAGTAGTATGCCACTGGAATCTATTCATTGTGAATATTAACTTGTTGTAAGATCAGTTGAGCGAACATTATATGCATACGTTAAAATCTGCTATTTTTACGGCTAGACAGTTTTCCATAGTGGGTGTATACTAGGCCTCTGCCACTGTGGGCGTATCATTAAGGAAGAAAAGTCATAATCGTGTTATGACTCCTAACTGCATGACTACGACCAAATCGTACCGTTAAAAACGCACCACTATGATCGCATTATAGTTCAAAGGCACACAATTTGTTTTAGGTATTAGGTTATAAGAAATACATCAAATGTGGGCGTCGCATGAAGATAAGGCAACCCCAAAGTCATGATAGTGTTACGACTCTTAACCTTAACTCTTTGACTACGACGAAGTCGTAACGCTAAAATATACATAAGAACAATGCAAAATATCAAAAGATGACTAAATTGAATTATAGTTAAAATTAAAAATATGCATGACTATGATCGCATCATAGTTCCAAGGCACTCAATTTGTCGTTGTGCACGTCTATGATCGCGTCATAGTTCCAAGGCACTCAATGATGTGTGTGACTATGATCGCATCATAGTTCCAAGACACTGGATTTGTTGCATTAGGCTAAAAATATATATCAAATGTGGCTGTTGGGTGAAAAGAAGGTAATGCAGAAAACATGACTGTGTTATAACTCTTAATTACTTGACTACGACGAAGTCGTAACTCTTAAAATATGCGCGATTATGATCGCGTCATTGTTTCAAGGCACTTAATTATATGTTGTGCACGTCTATCAACGCTTTTATTGACA
The DNA here is from genome assembly GCA_951640565.1 of Petrophora chlorosata. Taxonomy (NCBI): domain Eukaryota; kingdom Metazoa; phylum Arthropoda; class Insecta; order Lepidoptera; family Geometridae; genus Petrophora; species Petrophora chlorosata. The sequence goes on along the minus strand of OX621198.1, from coordinate 17,970,096 downwards.
ATTTGATCTATGAACGACTATGATAGCGTCATAATTCCAAGGCACTCAATTTTTGCATTAGGCTATAACAATTTATCAAATATAGGCGTGACATGAAGGAAAGGCAACGCCAAAGTCTAAAAAATGAATATGTTATGACTCCATGACTACGACCAAATCGTGGCCCTTAAAATGACTGTGTAAGACTATGACCGCATCATAGTTCCAAGGCACTAAATTTATTGCATTTGGCTATAAAAATAGATCAAATGTGGCCGTTGCAAAAAGAAAGGCGGCGAAAATGTTATGGCCGTATTATGACTCTTAACTATTTGACTTGACTAGACCAAGTCGCGGCACTAAAAAAGATTGTATACGACTATGACCGCATCATAGTTCTAAGGCACTCAATTTGTTGCATTAGGCAATAAAAAATAGTTCAAATGTGGTCGTTGCACGTAAGAAAGGCAACGCAAATGTTATGACCGTGTTCTGACTCTTAACTCCTTCACGACGAACAAGTCGTGGCGCTAAAAAAGATTGTGCACGACTGTGATCGCGTCATAGTTCTAAGGCACTTAATTTTTGTATAGGACTTAATAAAAGCATTACAATGTGATGCATTCATGATATTGTCTTAGCATAATATCTATTTTTTAAGTACTGAAGTTGCATATTTAGTCGCATAAAATTTATAACTGAGGGTAGTTGTGACATTATTCGGTCTGGTTACTAAGCCCAGTAAATTTATTATTTAGTCAGTATTTTGTCATACGTATTATTTAAAGATGTTATGATATTAAAACAAGTTATTTATTTTTTTAACTTATTTTTATAAATTAAAGCAAATTAAGGCATAAGGTATATTTTTTTTTTTTTTATTATGACCTTATTCAATAATTCACTCTCTCTACGAGGGAAGGCCTGAGTCCCAGCAGTGGGAACGTAATGGGCTGATGATGATTCAATAATGAATCCTTCCAGAGTACTACACAGTATCTTTCGTAACGAAAATAGAAATACAGATTCAACAAATAAACAACTGCATCGTTAAGTAGGTAAGGTAACATAACCTACATTGTAGTAAATACTGTTTCTTGATTAACATTAAACATGCAGATTGGAAGTCAAGACGGAAAGATAGGTAAGTTCTCACCCTGATAGTTGCTATCGGAACTTTCATGCCGTTATAAATGTTTCACGAGTTTTATTTCGTGTCTTTCATACCTTTATTATAGTCTTCAGATCAAGACTCCTTACGATTTCTTATTCACATAGCACTTAAACTGAAATTAACTGTTAAATAGACGATAAAAACACTAATTACTTGATTAAGAAAAAATATTAAAGAATTTCGATGCTACGATGCCCGCACACAAAAAGTGAAATGAGGTGACAGAGCTTAGTGGCGCCCTCTAGGGCGGGAGTTGTAAATAAGTCATTTTGTGCTTTTTATTTTTGACAGCTCTAAAATTGTGCTTGATGCCCAGCTCATGGAGTGGAACTACCTTGTGAATTATATAAATCTCGAGGATGCAACGGCGAAGTATAATAACAAATCAAGGAAATTATTTCAATTTTTTTGTTCTTAAATAAAAATCTAATTGAATCAAATAATGAAAGCTCTAATTTGACTATGGTATTGTTATCGTGCATGCTAATTTCCGCATGTTAGTCTTCTTAGGACTTCCACGTTTCTTGGTAGGATATAAGTACAATCATTGATTTGATGTAAAGTGTAGCCATAGAAAGTTGCACAGCAATATATGCTCCAAAGGTACCTTAGTGTACAAAATCTTTTGTTTGTATACACACTCATTGTTATTTTTACGCAAGTAGTTGCAGAGCAGGGTATGTGGCAGTATGTGCAAACGCCAGCGTATTCTACGACGAAGCTGAAATGTAAACGGTTCTGTAAAGGTCATGCAATCCATTTCGATAACAAACAGCGATGAATGGGGTAGGACAAATTAAACGTAACTTTACTGACGATTTTGACCTCAATGATGCTTAGCTTTTATCACTGAGGCTTGTCTTCTGTAGGTATTAATAATAATTAATGCTTTATTGTACACCAAACAAGAAATAAACAAGGTACACGAAATTTTCTTAAAAACTATAGTACAACGGGCGGACTTATCGCTAAAAGCGATCTCTTCCAGTCAATCCTCTATTAATTGATCTGAAAGCGATGTCGGGTTCGTTAAGGTAACAAGAGGGCGCTACGTTACTAATCATCAATCAATTTTGTCAATGGGATAACGCCTCCGTACCGTTCTCAGTACAATATTTCGCTGAAATTTAAATCGGACGTATATTTTGATGTACAAGTGTACTTTACGTTACTTACGTTACTTACTACGTTTTATCGGTATATTGGGTGGTAGACAGCATTGTGCATGGAGGTGAGTGACGGCGTCGGATCGCGTCGAAGGGCGAGCACGGGTAGTACCTAGGAGGCATGCGCGGCGGCAGCGACGGCCGGCGGCGCCCGCGGACCAATGACGTCAGGGGGATCGATCGGCGCGCCGGAGCTCGGCGCCCGTCCCGTCCCGTCCCGTCCGCCGTCACACGGCACGTGAGCCGAGCCAGACTGCCGCGGGTTATGTAACGCCAGCTCCATGTCCGTGCAGGGCACCCATGTGCGGGTTAAGTTTTAGAACCAGGAACAGCCCTTCGCAGAAAACCTCCCTCCGATGGGGCGACAGCTGCCCCGTCAGGGTTGACTCGCCGTGCCCGCTCGCACCCGTTATCTGTGCACAGTGACTTACATATCGATAGTGTTCTATTTATACAATATATTTTAGATTGATCTTTAGCTGATAATGATGGACGAGGACTAAGTGAGTGGAGGTTTCGACGTCGCGGCTCGGCGACGGAGTTTTACGGACTGAAGAGTGAGTATTAGGAATGTATTGCAACTTATTCATTTCATACATATTATCATTATACACAGACTGTCACGATTAACTAGTCTCTTAGAACTGCTAAAAAGGAACTGCAAGTTGAAAAAATGATAAATCGAATGTATATATGATAGGTACCATATTGATCAACGAGACGTCACAGTTTAACCTTTGCTTATCCTTGATGTACCTACCTACTGACTGACGTACCCTCTCTATCTCAAAGCCTTGAATACCTTTTAATAAATTACGCTCGAAGAATTTCAATAATTATTAATTTACATTACATCATTGTAAGTAATTTATTATTTGATCAGTGCCCATTTTGGTAAACTGTATAAGAAGAAGAGTATATATATTTGATAGCTACAAGAAATCAAGGTGCAGCATTTATTGAACGTTCAATGTCTGTGCATCAGCTGGTGGTAAACGCACCGCCTGCCTTTGATATTTTGGTTTGCAATGCCCTGCGCGGCACTGCGCTGTGCTCGTCACAGTCGTCACTTTGAGGCATTAACTTTGAGCCCTCCAATGCCCATTAGGCTGGTGACAGTGCCACTTATATCGAAACACATCAGAAATGTCACAGAATAAATAATACTACTAGCAAAGTAAGCAACGGCAGAAAAACTTTGCCACTGAGGTTAACTTTCAGCCAGGCAACCTCAGCGCATGCCCTGGCACTTTAGAGCTTTGTTTAGGTATCTATGGACGTCACAATGGTATTTGACCTTAGTTATACCTAGTCTTCAATTTGTATGTCTCGGGCATTCCAGCTAAAAGCTACCATCAAAGTTTTTATAAGACTTATTTAACCTAGGCACATTGATCCCTCGGTAAACTTTACAAAAGCAGAAGTGTAGTTTATTATGCAATGAGACGCGCAACTCACAAGAAAAGCAAGATTTTTTAAAACAATGCATAGTATCATATGCATAGTATGCGTATAGGCACTGCATGGCGCTCATCACTCCGAGGCTTCAGATATTACAACGTCTCATATTCCCAGTAATTTTACTGGCTACAATGCTCTTCAAACCAACAAAGCGGCAGAATAACTGGCAAAGCGGTGGTACCAACCCAGACGGTCTCACACATGCGTGAGACCTTACCACCTGGTAAGCTTAACGATGTTTACAGATTCTGGTTTAGTCCTTGCATGGTCATCAAATGCAACATAATGGAGCCACCGCTGTTCAAGCTAGAGAACAGCATGCGTGTCTGGATTCTGGTAGCATTATCTGTTTCCACCAGGACTCGCAATCATCCAAGATGATCAACGTAGCGGGCGTGGTGTCCATCATCCTGTTTTACGTGCTTATCCTGGCCGTGGGCATCTGGGCAGCCCGCAAGAAGCCGGCCGGCAATGACTCCGAGGAGGAGGTCATGCTGGCGGGCCGCTCCATCGGCCTCTTCGTCGGGATATTCACTATGACAGGTACTACGAAGTTATTACTGCTGAGATGTTTCTTATTTATCATCTGTCTTTTGTTTACTTTCTTTGCTGCAGACTTTAAAAACGCCAATTTGACTCTCGAATCTCCACAGAACAGAGCGCCGTCGCGTCGCTCCATTTGCGAATTGATGTTACTTGCGTAACAGTCTACTATTAAATTCTATGAATTACAATTTAACTCAGTTAGGTTGGTACCTATTTATTGGGTTTTCTATATAGCTGATTTGTATGAGGTACTAAATGACTTAGTTGACTTTTAACCTCTGAGGCGATTTTAGATTGCTATAAACGCGTTTGATAAAATGATTGCGGCGCCGGCGCGGCCTAGCGATACCTAATGAATGACAGACCATTGGCCGCACCTCTTTTTCAGCCTGTCATGAGGTGTGCTCTTTGTAGCTTTCTAGAGGTGAGGTGTCTATAAAGTGATAATAAAGTGATTATGACTATGTCATATCATTTGTGTATAAGTTGTTATTACAGTTGTATCACATTTCTTATTTTCTATACCTCATGAAATGGTCATAACTTGACACGTTTTTGTAAACTTATTATTTTTTTTAATCATCCGTCATCGGCAATTTGCATGATATCTGGCATACCTAGTGAAAATCCATGTTTGATTGTAGATTCATTTTGATATCGTTGTGTTGATTAGCAATAAGCGGGAGTAGTGCGCGAATGCCGCCCCCGCCCGCCCACACATACTACGGGCCGGGGGCGGCTATTCATTACTCTAACGAGGCTAATTATATTAACTACGTCTCCACGTGTTGTCATACCGCTCAGTATTGCTATTTACACGTAGGCTTTGATAATGGCTATTTCCCGCGTGATGTTTTTGATCAGGCATTTTAGTTGATAAAAGAATTACGGAAAAGGCCGCACCTTTTTTAATATTCACAAACAAAAAGCTTTTATACTGACGTCGCGTCGGTACTCATTTACATTAATGAAAATAAAGGTCATTGAACTTGCGCTCAAACAAAATTATACTTTCTGAATGTAGGCTCTCGCCTGAAAACAAAACTTTAGACCACCGACGGGCTTAGAATCCGCATCTCTATTGTTGCTACTTTTATTTACTCATACCTTTTGTTCTACTTAAAATATACTATCTAAGACGTAGGTACTACTATTTAATAAATGAGCAGTCAGGCAGCGTTTGACCTCCTCGCCTGGTTCCAGCAACGTGGGTCGGCGGCGGGTACATCAACGGCACCGCGGAGGCCATCTACACGTCGGGGCTGGTGTGGTGCCAGGCGCCCTTTGGATATGCACTCTCGCTGGTATTCGGTTAGTACCAACGCACCACATACCACACCTCACACAGGTTGACGTTGAAGCCAGCAAACAATGTTGTACGAGGTTACAACTGACTTATAAAAATGACAAAAAAAGCAGCCGGCCCGGCCCTCCTGATGGAACGCTGTCACCGACCGTCACCTTCAGACATCTGCGACTTCAGATATAACTGATGGGTTACACAGAGAAATAGAGATGACTGCGAGGTGATAGAGATAGGATTAAACAATTTTTCGATATTTAATCGAATCGTTTGTCCTGGCAGGCGGCATATTCTTTGCGAACCCGATGCGGCGGCAGGGATACGTGACGATGCTGGACCCGCTGCAGGACTCGTTCGGCAGCCGCATGGGCGGCCTGCTGTTTCTGCCCGCCCTCTGCGGGGAAGTGTTTTGGGCCGCTGGCATCCTCGCCGCGTTGGGTGAGTCGCATACACATACACACACCCTCATGTAACCTTCCTAAGCCATACATCAATCTTCTCATCTGATGACCGAGACTGAAAAGTTAAGGTAGATCGATTGATATGACAACCAGTGGCATGAATGAATAATGTGTCAGAACCAGAACGAGTTGCCTTACGTTGAAATACTTAAGTACATAAGACATAGACTTTGACCTAAAAACTGAACCAAAAGTGCTTCGAGTTATCTAAAAAGATTTATCAAGCAACAACTTTATTAGTCTCCATACCCGTCAGTACTTTTCATATGTACCTACAAAAACGAATCCGTAATAGGCAGAGAACCTTTTCCACAATTATTCTGGGTCGGCAGTCGCATCCAAAAATACGCAGGAAATGTGTGCTTGACGCGTGCGGCGGCGGCGGCGGCGTGACCCGCGCGGGCCGTGACGTGACACGTTGTGTCGACCCATTATTATTTGAGCCGATTACAACCAACCATCCGCTGCACATTTGTTCAAACGGAATGCATGTGCCACTTCTGTATTTATAGAAAGCGACTCGCCCCGCTTCGTATTAAATAATTTAATGATAAATTTAAGAAATTATAATAATTAATGTAATATTAATATTCAATGATATAATTTAAAAATTAATAACAGTTTAAAATTCAAATATTTGCATGCCTGACTTAATACTGTGCCTGTGACTATTGTTAAGAACTTAATTTTTGTATTCGCGCAAATAATTAATTCGATTGATTGATTGATTCGCCGGTTGTATTCTACTAATGTGGTGTCACACTTTGACACAAAAATACAAAACATTGAATTTTCTCTACTATATAAAAATTAACCTTCCGTAAAAATATCTCTAAATGATAGTGAAAACCGTATCAAAATCCGTTGCGTGGTTTACAAGAAGTAAGCGGAGGAACAGAAATGAGGACGCGGATACTGACTTTGTATTATAAGAGAAGTGATACATATGTAGGTACGCGATAGTGGTTTACATTGTAATACGACCAAATGAATCTAAATTATGCTTTATTTGTAGGTACTTGCGTTCAAACATGTCTATGAAAAAAAATCTTTAAAGTATCCCTATGTCACTAGTTATGTTTTCTTTGAAGGCTTCGAAGCTTCTTTGCCATTTACACTCCCGTTGCGGGTACTATGTAAACGATGGTTTGGTAGATTTTTTGGTCTATTCCTTTCTAATACCAAGAACCAATGGCATTTGTTCATTATCGTAATTAATTTTCTTTGCCTCACGAATACTACTCAGAAATGAATCCCAAAACAAGTTGCGGTACAGTCAGTAATAAAAATGCTTTTAAATGTTATTTTGAGTACTCTTATCAAACAAATTAAAGTGTAGTAGGAATACGTTTGGGTCATTATTTAATATAATAACACAGACAATCAGATATACGTAATTACATAAGTACCTACATACCTAAAAATTAAGCTTTTGAAACAAAGCACAATGATTCATGTTTATAGTCTTCAAAATGCAACAATTGAAGAATATCACAAACGATCAACAATTATTAAGTAGACACTTATTTACTAAAAATTATCAAATAGTATCAGAAAAAACAACTTTTATCGTATCTACAACAGGAAAAATATTGAAGAACGTATGAAAAAATTGAAAAACGATCATAAAATATCAGACAATCAACTTTCAGTATATGATTAAGCAAACTCACCCTTTTTCGCAGGTAAAACATGTTGGCAAGTGATTCACTTAAGCTACTTGTAAATAAAAATGCCAGAAAGAAGTGAATTTGTAAAGGTTCAGCATTGTATAGGGTTTTTCAACTATAACAAAGAATTTAGATGAAGATGATTCAAATTGTTTATTGTATTACGAAGAGAAACGTTTGGAAATTATTAATGAAAAATGATATCTGGCAAATGTCCACCACGACCACGCTGACAGATGTCGATTCTTTCATCAAAGTTTTTAATCATTTTTTGGCAAAATGGTGGGTCTATTTCGTTAATCACATCACGGATTTTGAGTTTTAAGGCTGCAACCGATTCGATTGGCACCGTATAGACTCTGTCCTTAACATAGCCCCACAAAAAACTATCCAGTGGTGTTAAATCACAAGATCTGGCTGGCCACTTAACAGCTGAATTTCGTGTAATTATGCGATCGCGAAATTTGGTTTGCAATAAATGGATCGTTTCATTGGCTGTGTGACATGTGGCACCGTTCTATTGAAACCGCATGTCAGTGATATCCACGTCATCAATAATAGGCCAAAATTGAGTTGTTAACATCTCGCGATAGCGTGATCCATTGACCGTTACCGCATTTCCAGCCTCATCTTCGAAAAAAAATCGACCCAATCACGCCTCCAGACCACATAGCTCACCATACAGTGACACGTTGAGCATGCAAAGGGTTTTCAATAATCGCTCTAGGATTTTCAGGAGCCCAAATGCGGCAATTTTGCTTGTTGACGTACCCTGACAAGTGAAAATGGGCTTCGTCTGGTAAAATGTTTTTTTCAGAAAAACCAGCGGGTTGTGTTTGAATGAATTGAGCGAATCTACGGCGATGTGAATGGTCGGTTGGCTTCACTTCCTTCACTAGTTGAACCTTGTAAGGCTTCAAAGCCAAATCCTTGTGCAAAATTCGCCATGTGGTGGGTTTGGATAGCCCCAATTGTTGAGAACGTCGAAGAATTGACAAATTTGGATCTTCTTCAACACTGGCTCACGGCTGCGATGTTTTCAGCCAACGACCCGGTCGAACACGCGGTGGCGTTGGCACATTTTGTACCGAGCCTGTCGACTCAAATTTAGCGACCAAATTCTTAATAGCGATCTCAGAAGGACGATTATGTTGTCCGACAATATCACGAATTTTACGAAATGTAACTTTAACAGAACCACCATTTTCATAGAGGATTTTAATTATTTGAATGCAATTTTCGAGCGAAATTGAATTCATTGTAACAATTGCCAAACTTTTCTATTCGTAATACAATAAAAAATTGAATCATCTTCATCTAAATTCTTTGTTTTATTTTGTTTTAGAAAACAAAGTCCTTGTTGAAAAACTTTTTATTATAATCATAATATTAAATTATTAGAAAGCATAATAAATTGTTTCTATACCCGAGGTTATGTTTGGTATTTGTTGGGAATAGATTTTGTACTTCATTTAAATATTTAAAATTTGGTATTCGAGAGGAATAAAAAAATGATTACGACAATAAACAAATACCATTTGTACCTATTAGTTTTTGGTATTACAGAGGAATAGATTGTGTTTTTGCTCTGTGATACGAATAAAATGTTTGGTATAAGTGAAGTAGTGAACACCCGACACAACAATAATATCTATACCTATATAGGAATTACAACTAATACCGAGGTCTGGTTTAGGCCCCAAACGTAACTTGTGGTTGGTATCGTCAGCTTACTACCTATTACATATTTTATAATCTTAACAATACTTATGACCTATAACTTATGAACCTGATACTCATGAACCAACAACTACAACCAACAACAATGATAAAACAGGTTGTTAAAGGGAACATAGGTAGGTACGTAGAAGGTGCGATATTGATTTTCCGTTGTTTTCGTTAAGAGGTAATGCGGAGTCGCACTATACGTATGGAATATGACGCTGAATATAATATGATGCTTTCTTTTGGCTCAGCCCCCGTACCCATATCTCCCTCAAGCGCCAATCGTATATCGTGTTGAGATCAGATTAAGGTGTATATTCACTACGACAATATTTTATGATGCCATATATTGTCCCATTAAGTTTGTCTCAACTTGTAGTTATCGTATTTTGGTATAAATGAAGAGATTAATTAGTTTTCTTGTCTGAATCGACAATTACTAGACAGTATCTCATTAGTCGCAGTGAAGCTATACCTTAATTTGAGCTCAACACGATATACGATTGGCGTTTGAGGGACATATGGGTTGGGGGGCAGAAACGAAATAACATTTTGACACAATAACGACGGTAGCTACATTTGGCTTGTACTTTAACTTATTGAATTAGGTGCGCGAGTACATTCAGAGAAGAGGACAATATTCTTATTCAATCTACAACTCACTCGTATCACCGTACCTACAAAATTTACGTACCCCTGATAATATTTTATATTTCGACGTCTGTCATATAGCCACAGAATACTAGGCATAGCATAAATAGAATAGGTAGGTACTGAATATGAGGCAGTTAAACCGTCAAAGCTGCATAAAATATTCACAATGGCCGAAGGCGTAAGCAAGGGCTGCCAGCTGGTTAAGTAATGCTTACATATCGTAGTAATTCTATTTTGTTTATGTAATGCTTAGCTCTACACAAGTATCTCGGCTGTTGTTTGCGCCCCGAAAGTTGATTCGTAGGACGCGTACCAGACCAGTCAACGCCTAGTCTTTTGTAATTTCAGAATAGGCGCAGGTAACTAACCCGACCCCCTACCTGGAGCAAAAGGATTCCTGTTTAATTTTTTACTGCCCCTTTTTGCGGCTTTGGTGATAATAGTGCGTGTGGTGCCGGGCAGCTTTTGCTACATTGCTATCTTTGCTTTGACATAAGTAAACCTACATCTTCCGTTACAGTACATTTTTTTAGTAGTCCCCTTCTGTTGTCGATTCGGACGGCTATTATCGATCAAAATTCTGTTAGTTTTACTAAATTCTTATTATAATTTTATTACCTACTATTAAACGCGATAAGCCTCCTCAGGATAAGCAAGTACAGGGAGAGTGGAGGAAGAGGCACTATCCTTACTTCTAATATGTTATTGATACGTGTGAAGAAAATATGATTTGTATAATTTATATTTCAAATGAACTGCTCTTGCACGAATACTTAAAAGCCCTTCGTATAAAGGTATAATAATCCCTACTCGTATATTTTTTGAATATAGCTTAATATTGTATTTTTAAATGAGCCTAAGTTTGTGCTCTGTCACTCTGCGGGCCTCGTAACTGTGGTTGGTTGTTTAGAAAACGGATATTTACTAAATATATAATTATGTATGATATTTCTATCTTACTTGTATGTATATCGAATCAGTATTTGTTTCACTAGTAATAATTTTCTTATCCTCAATTTTTTTAATGGAATGTAGTGTCGAGACAAGCAGGTGGTTTACCTGATGTAAGCAAAACGCCTGCCTATAACAATTTATGCACCACCCAGAGCGTTGTTTTGCAAAATCCTACGCGGCACTATACTAGCTCTTAAGTCTTATAATACCCAGTAATTTAGCTGCCTACAATTACTTCAAGCCGGAACACAGTAATGCTTGCGCTCTACTGCTTGGTGGCTGAACTGGCAAAGCGGTTGGTACCTGCCCAGGCCCCAGACGGCTCACATACGAGAGACCTACCATCTTTTTTATATGATTTTGTAGATAAAATAAATTATACAAGCTCATTTTCTTTATATTAGACCCAATAACGTTCACGCAGAACGATTATACATATATTATTATTATTATTATAAAATGTAATAATATTTTATAAATAAGTTAGATCAGACAAATTTTACCACAATCCCTCAACACACAGACCCTAGCTGAGCATGCGTCCTACTTTCCTAAGGCTACATCTACTATACCAGTAAAAACGGGCTCGTTTTGCGCGACAGCCGTCAATTCTCCCAGAGGGGTGCCGAGACGGGTCAAAAGGTCCTCGACGCGCTCCCACCCCCGCCCCAGGGGCTGCGTGGACCATTGTCTTGAGTCCATTGTAGGGGTAGCGGTGATCTTTGTGACTTTGTCAATATAAAATGCAGCTTTGAAGGTCCTTTGTCATTGAGATAAAGTGTAGCGGTAGAAAGCTAACATTGCAGGCTGTAATTGGGTATACTTTGATTTTCTGCAGAACTTATTCATTTTTTACCGACATCAAGAAGGAGGAGGTTCTATGTTCCACTGTATTTATATATATATATTCAAAGTCAAAGTCAAATATCATTTATTAAATAGGCACAAAAGTGCACTTTTAAAGGTCATAAACACATGATACAAATAAAAAATGTCAAAAATTGTAACTTATGTTAACATGACTTTGAAAAAAAGGTAAGTATGTTTACCCATTTCTTTCCTATACTCAAATTGAAGTCTGAGTGCTGAAAAGAAATGCGAAAACTGACTCTACCAGTGCTTCGGAAATACGCCCGCTAGAGAAGATAGCACCAAGAAACTCTGCGGGGATGTCTTTTTTCAGCACAATTACGTATAAATTAGAATTAACAGAATGTAAAACAAGAAATGCGAGTGAGATGTCCCATAGTCATAGTATCAGTAACAGAAAAGTGTAAATAAAATATAAGTAGGTATGACAGTAGCAGTAGGAGTGACTAGAACAGACCAGTCCCCGCAAGCAGCACCCGTTCACGAGTATGACTTGTGGACCAGCCATCACCCCCCTCAACCATATTGGAGGGAAGGGAGTTATTAATGTAGGTTATCCGATTTCTCCGCCAACTGTTGATGTTTGACCTTGGAATTCATTTATTTATTTATTGCATCATTGTACTTAAGTCAAATTAAATTAAGCAGAGTTCTTAAAATATGCTATAATAGTAGGTATCCACACATGTGAGGGTGTTTGCAAGTGAGTGCACGTCAGTTGGCCATTATTGTCTAAATACAATGATTCATATTATTTTGTATCCAAGTCAATTCGTTATTAGAAATTTTGCTATGTTTATATAATTGTAATCAATTGTTATTGTAATGTGTTAGTACCTATCTATATTATAATTATGTTAGTATATTATAATTAGGTTAGTCGACATCACAGGAGACCGAAGAGCTGGCAGCTACCTCGGACAAAGAATTAGTCTAGCTATTCAAAGGGGGAACGCTGCCAGTATCTTCGGAACCTTGCCTAAAGCACAGAATACTAAAGGAACCTAAAGGGAGCCCTTTTAATAATATAGTTATTTTAGTATTATATTTTTTAAGGTTTTTAGTTTTAGTTACATGTTATTAATAAATATAATTTTATATTTTTAAATCAATAAATTCTTTAAACTTAAAAAAATAATAAAAATTATGTTATTATTTATTTAATATTTATTGTACATGTCATATTGTTATTTTATATAAGATAGGTAGTGTACATTGCATGTCATCATAATCACTTTTAAGTATTTATGATAATTACAAATATTATTCATTTATTTATTGCATTCATTCGAAGATACATTGAAGTCAGTTTTATTTTTGGTAAAATGTTAAAATTAAAATACTTGTCTAGATATCGAATATCTTAGTTCAGGTCAAGTTTCATTATGTTTATGACTTTATTGATACGAGCACATTTATTTTGTCAAACTCAAATGCCCTATTCGGTATAACTCTGGCACCTCATAAAGTTCCCAACCCAGAAATCCTTATTCCTCAGCGAATATGACCAAGAAAATGGCGGCAGAGGTCGCGGCGGAAGGTTAACGATGTCATAAACAATTTAGACCCCGAAGAGCACCCTGCGCGGTGAGTGGCACCAAATCGCCGCCGCTAAAGAGCCGCGTTATACGAGGCCTCGCATTCCCTGTCCTAGGTTCTATTTATAGCTAGGGTGAGGCCGTTTCAGGCAGCCCACGGGGACCATGCCTCTGCTTGTGTTGTTTTAAATTGGCTCGTTTATATGCTTCCTACCCACCTACTGCCACAGGCTATAGATAGGTTATAGGTTTTAAGCGTTGACTATCGGCGGTGAAATCATCACAATAAAAAAAAAAACCGTTTCTTGATTTTCTTGTGCGATTGGGTCCCAATTTTTTTGAGTTGCATAACATAGGGTTGCGTCTCGTCAGTGGGAATGGTTTGGGTTTACCTATATACATATTCAAAATGGTATAAGCACATTGAAGAGGTACACACATCAACATGTACCTACTTACAGAATAGTGCAGTGTCATGCAATAGTTTTTATTCTAATTGCCGGCTGCTGTTAGTGGCAGGCCTAGGCGTGGCGCTTATTATTAGGTGTGTCATGACCCGCCTCGCTCAATACATTAAAAGTATGTAATTAAAGTGACCTGCACTCCATAATCCTGACGCCACCTCTCCACTCCCCAGGCGCCACCCTGGCTGTGATCATCGACATGGACCAGGGCACGTCCGTGATCTTCAGCGCATGCGTGGCGGTGTTCTACACGCTGTTCGGGGGGCTCTACTCCGTGGCCTACACCGATGTCATACAGCTGTTCTGCATCTTCATCGGGCTCTGGATGTGCATTCCGTTTGCCTGGGCCAACCCGCACGTCAAGCCGCTCAGCTCCATGGAGGTGGACTGGATCGGGAAGGTGGAGTCGGAGTACTACTGGTTCTACGTCGATTATGGTCTACTGCTCATCTTTGGAGGGATTCCATGGCAGGTTAGACCTTTACTTTACATACAAACTTTTTAATTATCTGGAGGTTTACTTGCCTTTCTGGAAAATGAAATTAACTTGTTAATAAATGAATAAGCCAACCTAATGAAACTAAGTAGATAATTCTTTTTTAAACGATAACCCTTTCTGACATTACACTCAGTGAGGATGGTGATCGAGTCTAGAGTGATTAGCATTAAACGATGTCAACATCAAAAAAAAGAGAACATCGAACTACGAGGACCCATGGTCCCACGTCAACTAGCCACGAACAACAGATGTCTGATAAATACATTTTGATTTGGTTCAATTTAATATTTGCACATCTTTTTACTAACTTATGCCCTATATTCAAATTCACAACTTCCATGTGACGTTTGTCTTCACCGATCAAAATATCAAACCGATGTCCAAATCGATCACGACAACTTGTAGAGACTTGCTTAGACATAACCGTCGCACTTATGTACGTCAAAATATCGATAGTAAGAGGAATGTTGGAGTAGTAAATGGTGCGTGTGGTCGCCAGGTGTACTTCCAACGCGTGCTGAGCAGCAAGACGGCGGGGCGCGCGCAGCTGCTGTCGTACGTGGCCGCCTTCGGCTGCATCATCATGGCGCTGCCGCCCGTGCTCATCGGCGCCATCGCCAAGGCAACCGGTGGGCTCTGCAGCTTGCATATTACTAGCATTACCTGGCATATTACGATTGCTATGTACACAAACGTACCTATACCGACCAGACCAAGCAACGAGTGCTCTCAGTGTCGCTCATAATATATGTTTGTCTGTTTATCATGTATAATTTATTCTTTCTCATTCAACATTTTAGTAAACATTATGGAATATTCAATTTGTGAGATTCAAACCCCACTTAGCAATAATACCTACATGTTTAGCTCATGTGAAGGTCTCGTTTCTTTCTTCCTTTGTTTTTTGTTCGGGTCACCGCTGTACTTCTTGGCGGAAAGTCACTTTCACAGCTGATAACGACGTTCCAGTGCCGCATTTATCGTATCTACCACTGGAAGAAAAAGACAAAGAAACTGACTGTTGTTTGTATTGCAGCGTGGAACGAGACGGACTACCGCGGTCCGCTGACGGCGGAGGGCGAGCTGACGCCGGAGCAGACGTCGATGATCCTGCCGCTGGTGCTGCAGCACCTGACGCCGGACTTCGTGTCGTTCTTCGGGCTCGGCGCCGTGTCCGCCGCCGTCATGTCCTCCGCCGACTCTAGCGTGCTCAGCGCCTCCTCCATGTTCGCCAGGTAAGGGGGGGATGTGATCAGCTCCCGTCTTACCACAAGGATAACAAGAGTCAATAATTTACCACTACAACTACAAGCTTCAACACTTGCTTTGCCTAAAAATGTGCGACAAGAATTAATTATTTTATTGTTTATAAGTGTATGTTTGGCCATTATATCGTCTGATTTAAATCAAAGATCCGAAGATGAATCACGTTGATTTAAAGGAAGGCGGCAGTTCAGTGACTGCTCAGACTGAGTCTGTTTTGATTCCTAATAACAATTTGACGACACGGATAATGATTCCTGTTGGACAAACCAGTTAGACTATAAAGTTTGGCCACAAGGAAGAAGCCGTCTAAATGTATCAAATGTGGTCACTAATCGTTTGTATTAATACGATTCGGTCTCGGCGTTGACATAGCGTCTTAACGTGACACAAGTTCAGCTTCTTATCCCACAATTTCAGTGTGTAAGTACGTTGTTGCCTTTTTTATTTTTTGTTGTACTGTCTATTTAAAGATTTTTTAAATATAAAGAAAGAAATTTGGCCAAGCATTGCTTGTGAATTGAGTCTTGCATAATGTACGCCAAGAATGATTAATGCTAAACGTCGTTCTAAGATGACAACGTGTCTCCGTCCTGACAGGAACGTGTACAAGCTGATCTTCCGTCAGCGCGCGTCGGAGATGGAGATTATCTGGGTGATGCGCGTCTCCATCCTCGTGGTGGGCGTGCTCGCCACCGTCATGGCGCTCACCATCCCCTCCATCTACGGCTTGTGGTGAGTCTCGCTCAGAATCTGTTGCCAGAGCTGCAGACACCTGAAACAACACTTAGCTGATGTGCCTTGTTAAATATAAATATCTTTGTGAGTCAGCGTAAGTTCAATATCTCTGAAACTGATTCTAAAGTTACGTTGTCACCCACGGCTCGCTGGGTGCATAGTTACCTTTACCTTTTCCTCATGCTTTTGTTCCTTACGTCCTTTTTCTGAGGCAATTTATCTTTGCCATTAATTCCAGTAAGTATTGAGATTTAACCTTAATTACAATAATATCTAGCTAATTGTGGTTAAAAGGTATTTAAGTGATATAAATATTACAACCCCTCATTAGTAAGTGATTTAGGGATTACCCCTTAGTGGTACGGCGTAAGTGTTTTAATTTCTTAATTTCAATCTATTCTCCCAATGAAACTAAGTTAAGTTTGTAAGGTTCTAAACTGGAAAATGTTGATGATGTAGATCATCAAAACTTTATCGAAGTCATAATGGATGACTATCAAAACGTGTTCAAATATAATAGGCCTCTGGTTGCGGTCAGAGCTCTGATTGTGACATTTGGCAATGCTTGCGCAAGTGCGATGAGACCGTCGACTCATGAAACCAATTCGGATTTTATCACATGGACGAAATGACTACAGTTTTATGGCGAGCATTGATGATATGGGATAATAAAGACATTCAATGTGTTTTGCTTCACCTTGTAAGTAGTTCTATTAGTTTTAGAAGTAGTGTGTATATGTACTAGTTTTTGGTAACAAATGCATTAGCCCGTTAAGAAACTTTCGTATCGTGTGAATGTTATGCTGGAGCTACAATCCAGGAATCTTCAAGTCTCGAGTGGACAGCTACTATCTTAGGAAGCGTGCTAGATCGTCGACCGAATCATCGCAGTCACGGTGTAACATAGTGCCGGCTTACAAGACGATTCAAATTTAGGTACAAAGTGAAATATTGTAAAACGTATAGACGTAGACCCTTAACAGAATAGAAAAAAAAACCATCGTTTCTAAAGGCAACTAACCAATCCCCAAACAAAGATTTCGTTAATCGTTTGAGATGACAGCTCCATAGGTGACGGTTTGATTCGACGGCTGTTGGCGTTGTTTAATACCATTGCTGGATTTGCTTGTATTTAGCTTAAAGGGATTGCTAGCCCAAGCGGTGCTAGCAGATCCCTCGTTGAAGCCTTAATTACCAGACCAGTCCACCACGACGGCTTGACCTGTCATTCTGAAAGGTTCCTCTCAGACCCAAAGTATTCTTTTAAAAAATTAATCGACTCAAAGTTACATCGATTTCAAAACTGACCGCTAACATCTGTTACTACGGTTTCATACTAACTACACCTCTCAAAGAGTTCGTGACACGCATTTAAGGTACTATTATATAGGGTACGTACAGACTTGAGGAAAACGTTTCAAAATGTTCACCTTACCGTAATGTCTGCGCCTACCTGACCCGCATTTAGTTTCTCAAAAAGGGCTCTTCGCAGCTTTTTCCTTTGATTTCTCGGACCAAATTACTTCTGATATAATATGGGTATATATCAGAAAACATAAACCAGATTCACTGACATCATCATCATCAGCCCATCACGTTCCCACTGCTAGGACACGGGCCTTCTTCCTTCTCTCATAGAGAGAGTTTGGGCCATAATCAACCACGCTGGCCCATTGCGGATTGGTGGATGCCTTATGCCCTTGAATTTTTGATTCACTGTAATTATATGTAAATTCCTTACCTCCGAAATAGTTGTTCCTTTCGTTATCCGAACGCACGCGCCTCGCGGGTGTCGCAATCAATAATCGTCCTGCTCACGCCGCCGCTGCCGCGGCCTCACGCCGTAATGATATCCAGATAGCTGTAATGGAGGATTGCACACCACGTAGGTCATTACTGGCCCTGCATTTGTCAGATTTAATAGTTACCCTTAGGTGTACTCAGGATCATTATAACAGTACCTGCCTTCATTCAGCGACCGTCAGGAAATAATGATGTATGTCACATACTTATTTAAGCAATCAGCCTTTAAAACCAACTACCATCAGCTTTTAACTACCATCAGTTCACGAGTTAGTTATTTTCCGTTTGATGGTCGATTTGATTTCGAAACGTTTGGCGAGATCGCTATTGCTTGATAATACGCTTAAACCAAGCATGCGTTAAGTTAAATTGGAATACCGATGGGTAACAGACACAAAGCAATACTTAGCTGAAGTGCACATGGTAAATCCATGTGCCTAATTTAGAAAAGTTGGCAGCTATTTTGCCATCAATATGTGCACTTTAAGTTTTACACTTTATCTAGAACACAATTATTAAGCAAACGATTTTGTAGTAATGTAGCGGGATCAAACAATGATTAAAATTGAATCCACCCTACACCGTCTCTCGTGTAGCCCGCAGGGCGTGAGGTGGCACGACTCCCACCACCCACCACCCCGCCTGTAGTCTTACGATTGGAAACGTGTTTCGTCGAGCAACCGAATGAGCTCACGGATCGTTTTTCTTTCTTGGTAGTTTTCAGTAAGCTGAGTACTCATTCGGAACAGTGTGGTTTTTGCGAAGGCATTAAGTAACTTACACCTGCAGCTGCGGCCTTGTAGTCGTTTAGCTAAGATTAGAATCGTGACATGAAGTCATTCGATGCAGCAATTGCTTTCGGAATGCGATGCAGATGATTTACATATCTAAGTGCACAGAGACAGTCACCAGTGTCGCAACACAACACTACGCACGGAGGACACTGAGTACCAGTCGCACAGATAATAAGTTATCAAAGCAGGGATTTGTTCCGTTTGTCCAAAACGATACAATATCCTCCCGTTTCATGTTTACAAACGCTAAGATCGGAAAAATGCCGATCAAAATTCAAAACTTTAAAATGCGATTTGATCAGTGATTGTAAATTCAATCTAGGAGCAGTAGTCTCGTTCATCGAACTAGTACTTTTCAGTAGCAATTGACCGCTTGGTACAAAACACCGAACTAATTCATGGTGGCAAAAGTTCGGAATCGTACATAAAGGATTGGTTTTCAGGCTATCTAGTGTAATCATGGGGCTTCTGTGGAAGATAAGTCTAGTTTTAAATATTTTTGTTTCCACGTAAACTCTAGACTCGAGTTTGATAATACTTGATAATACTTGATATAATATCGAGGTTCTATGTAAGGGTGAAGCATATTAGATTGGTGCGACGCGACGCGTGGGCATTTGGCTCATTGATTGCTGTATGAAATTATACACGGGTATGTTTATATAACTGTAAATACTCTACTAATATAGTCTTGTGGGGCGAGTGTGGCTCAGTGGGAGCACGTGCGACTTTCAATCCAACGCACCCGAGTTCAAATCCCGCTGGCCCCGCACCACTGACTTTCTTTAGTTATGTGCGGATTTGACACTCGCTCTAAAAACGGTGAAGGAAAACATCGTGAGTAAACCGACAACTCCAAGAATTTATCACAAAAATTCAAGGACATGTGATATCCACCAACCCGCACTGGGCCAGCGTGGTGAATTATGACCCATACTCTCTCTATGAGGGAAGGCCCGAGTCCCAGCAGTGAGAACGTGATGGGCTGATGATGATGATGATGATGATGATGATGATGATGATGATGAGGATGATAGTCTTGTGTTTTATCAGTCCGGCTTTGTTCTTTCCCGCATAACGTTTAATCAAGTGTATAGTGCTTCAGATACTTCCTCCGCGTCATGTGCCAGGTGACAGAAGCAGCAGCGTGCTATACTGGGGCCACGCTAACGGCTTGGTTTCCCGCAGGTCGATGTGCTCGGACCTGGTGTACGTGATCCTGTTCCCGCAGCTGCTGATGGTGGTGCACTTCAAGAAGCACTGCAACACGTACGGCTCGCTGGCCGCCTACGTGGTGGCGCTGCTGGTGCGGCTGTCGGGGGGCGAGAAGCTGCTGGGGCTGCCGGCGCTCATCCACTACCCGGGGTGGGACGACGAGAACCAGGTGCAGCTGTTCCCCTTCCGGACCATGGCCATGTCGCTGTCGCTCTTCACGCTCGCCTTCATCTCCTGGCTCTCTGTGTAAGTGATGCTATCTACACTAATATTAAATGCGAAGGTGACTGTCGATCTGTTTGTTACCTCTTCACAACTGATGAACCGCTCTTGATTTAGTTCGACACAGAGATAGCCTGTAACCCGGAAAAGTACATAGAACAAGGGCACGCGATATATACAATTCCACGCGTACGAAGACGTGGGCAGCAGCCAGTAACTAATAATATTACTCCTCCTTCTCATGGGCGACTGACATTGATGCAGGAGGCGTCCTCCTTCTCTCTCCCCTCACACGGTCGGCGACACGTGTCGTCGGCAATATTTTTAATAATAGTCCCTACATAAAATGCTCTTCATCAGGAAGGTTGCGGTTGTTTGCTGTGTTCCCGTTTCTTTACAAAAAACTAAGAAAGACTGAAAGATAATTTTATTGCTCAAAGGCTTCATTCTACACATAATAAATGCGTCTCCATCGTAGGTATTTGCTCAAGAAAATATGAAAGGCGTTCTCGTCGTCTTTTCTATACTTACCTAAATTTGTAGGTTCCTAAGGACATTATAATGTTTACTAATTTGTCAGATTCCCGTAGTAACAAGTTTGCAGGTAATGTTTAAGGCTCCGGTTTTAGGTATTGAAATACTTAGGTAAACTATCTACATACTTACGTACCTACTTCTACGTAATTAAAAGTACTATTTCAAGGGGTTGAATTTAAAAGTCAACTCTTCCAGACAATAAATAATAATTTGTTTTAGTTAGCAATGAAATAGAGAAACTAAAACGAATCCACTAATTGAAATGATCAGTAGACAGCTTAAAACATTGCTGACTCATCCTTTGAAAGTTTCTACTCGTAAACAGTTAACCGCATTGTGCTTTGATAGTATTTATATGGTTCGGCGTAGTGTTGTGATGGTATTAAAACACAAGTTAGTCGCAAATACACAGCAATTATAATGAAAATGTAGCCAAATAAAGTTTTAAGTAGGTACCTAAGTAATTGAGGTTTGAGGATTTATTCAATATATACTACTACTTTTTACATTTTATGAAGGTTCTATGAAGGTAATTAGAATTCCGATATCGAGAGCAATTCCAACTTCATTAAATATGAACACTCAAAGCTCTACGAATTTCGGCTGAGCCGGAGGCGTTTCGGAATTCGCAAACGACTAGCTAGGAACCATACAATGTCTTACCTAACTTTTATTTACCTGCGCTTTATTCCACAATTTATCACATAAGTATAAGTACCTAATTACTTTATCGAATAATAATTTCAATAGCAATAGGCAAACGTGCATTTAATAGATACGCAAGAAAAATATAACGGCTTCGTTACTTAGTAGTTAAACCGACAACAAATGATGCAATTAGCCAACCTATGGCATTACAGGCCTATAGTACAGTACACCCATAGGGAGCCCAAATGCTCTAGCCAGCAGTGGGCCCATACAATGACCGCATCATTGTACAAATGTTACGTGTCTCAATCATACTGAGAAGAAGACACAGGTTACCTAACTGCAGAGTAACGTTCGACTTGCACCGGAAACCGTCGGAATGCGCCATTAGCATTAGCCATTCGCATTACATTCGCAGATTTAGCAGTTATTATTTATTTGCCGTAATAATAATGATCGTCGATAGGTTGTGTGGTTCGTGACAGACGCACGAACAAACAGACAATGTCGTGTAATGAGTGCGAAAGTGACGGTGGACCACGACGCGATGCTGTCTTGCACAACGTGGCTTATGGTGGCATCAATATCGCGAAATACTGTTCAAAGAGAATATTTTTATGTAATAGATTAAAGGGCTTACGTCATCAATACACCATCAGCTAATTGTAAAATAAGGTTTAGCTGTTGGTCAATGTTACTAATCATCGTAACACGTAAAGGTTAATTCGTTGCCTCGGGCAGATCCAAAGTAGCCTATTTGGTTAGAACAACTGACGCGCTGAGCCAGCAGGTCACATCTTCGATTCCCGTGTTCATCCCGTCCCAAAAGCGTTCCAAAAGAAAAACGTTCTTTTGAAATTAAAACGATTGATTTTCGCTACATACACCAAATATATATATTTAATACATATGTATCTTTGGTGTAATAAATAGATACGGAGTAGATTCAATTTGTGAGCGTGAGACTATTTTGACCCATCGTAAGTTGTTTATATCTCTATTATCGATATCGCAACGATATATACAGGTAGTAGGTACACACATCTCTGGCCTCATTACCTTTAGGCTAAACGTTACTGGTCTTCGCTCCATCGTTTCATGACTCATGTCGCACGAAAAAAGTGCGGAGAAAAAAGCAATTATTGACCTAGGTGTACCTATTATACTGAATACTGATAACTACATATTTTAATATTCATTATATGTATGTTAGTTCTAAGGTATATATTTATATGGGCCGTAGAATAAGTAAATAACATCTGGAACTTATTTTAATGTTTCCTGAAATAAATAAAGAAAAGTAAAAAGAAATGTATTTCATCATCAGGAACTTTATAAATTTACAACTAATATGTATGTGACAGTTGTTCGATATGATCGTTGAAAGCGCTAATGAGATGTCCCCCGGCAGGTTCCTGTTCAACGGTGGGTACCTGAGCCCCGAGTCGGACTACTTCAACTGCGTCGTGAACATCCCCGAGGACATCCGGCGCGTGGACGAGCCGTCGGAGGCCGGCGAGCAGATGTCGGTGCTGGGCGGCGTGCCGGGCCGGCTGTACGGCGCCGCCGCCACGCTGGTGGGGCCCGACGAGTCCTGCGGCCGCGTCAACCCGGCGCTGGAGCCCGACGACGACGACCTCGACGACCCCAACGACGGGCCCACGCCGCTGTTCGGCGCCAGCAGCGCGCCGCCGCCCGTGCAGCCCTTCGGCAAGCAGACGGCCTTCTGAAACCTGCCACACTAGTCGCTCGCCGGCGCCCCGACCACTCCCGAGCCAAGACACGAGCTTCTACATCGACAAACTGAAACCTCCTGACTGTCCGTAGCTCAACGACTCCGACATCATACCGGCTCCTCGTGGCTCCGGGTACAGCGCGCGGGCTCGGGGCGAGCGACCGCCGCCGACCGACTGCAGATGAACATATTTTACGACGACTTTACTATGTATATTTTATTTACACAGATCGATAGTAACATCGAAGTACGAGCTGAAATCAGTATTTACCGTAGCATGCGTTATTACTCTAAGGTATTTACGTAATGGATTAGAGTGGTCCTCGATTCCTGTCGAAAGGGTATAAGTTTTCCTTTCCAAATTAAAATAAAACCGATTGGAATGGGTATGCTCAAAGTACTTATAATTAACAGAATCATCTGCATCTTCCGTACATTTTTATATTTTATGTAACATAGTCGAACATATCATATGAACGAACGACGTAAATGCGCTAACTGACATAGACTATGTGTAGAGAGAGGGTAATGCGTTCAAGCAATAGATGTATGTTATAGTTGATGTAAAAATATATTATAAGTATAAATATATTCTGTAGCGACGCAACACAAGTAAACTAATGAAACGATTACATATCAAAATGTGAATTAATTATAATGTTTAGAAGAGATGTTATGAGTACATATTAATATATATGTATTGTATATTATTTATATTCGAAAGATTCCTTATTTAAGTCAATTAACGTAGAGAGAGGCCGCGCTGTAATGAACAGCCAAGTGCTGGATAGGTCGCACAATGTGTCTGTGCGCGTGTGGAACCAAAGTATCACAAGTATAGTAATGTAATCACGTGACCAACAGTTTCATGCGACTCAACCATGTTGGATTTTTGGAGATTTATAAACTGAACGTTGCAAAGCATTTTAGAACGAGAAATAATTTAATGTTATCTATCAATTTCAAATTCTAAAATATTCTTATTCTACGTTAAATTTGCCAGACAGGTATAGTTACTTATATTTGAGCCTTTTAGATATATTACAATTATTAGGTGCAATTTAGTGGCTGTTATATTTTTATAGATTTTAGTGAATTTATTTTAAAGAAATCGTTTTTTTTTGTTTTATGAAGTATTATTACATTAGAAGTAGGTATGTTTGGATTCGACAGACGGTACCTACTGTCTTCAGACGGTACCTACTGTCTACAGACGGTACCTACTGTCTACAGACGGTACCTACTGTCTACAGACGGTACCTACTGTCTACAGACGGTACCTACTGTCTACAGACGGTACCTACTGTCTACAGACGGTACCTACTGTCTACAGACGGTACCTACTGTCTACAGACGGTACCTACTGTCTACAGACGGTACCTACTGTCTACAGACGGTACCTACTGTCTACAGACGGTACCTAATGTCTACAGACGGTACCTACTGTCTACAGACGGTACCTACTGTCTACAGACGGTACCTACTGTCTACAGACGGTACCTACTGTCTACAGACGGTAACTACTGTCTACAGACGGTACCTACTGTCTACAGACGGTACCTACTGTCTACAGACGGTACCTACTGTCTACAGACGGTAACTACTGTCTACAGACGGTACCTACTGTCTACAGACGGTACCTACTGTCTACAGACGGTACCTACTGTCTACAGTGTTGTCAGTCTAACTACTTACAGAACACGAGAGTGACATGACGAAGAAAACTCATATTATCAGGGTTACTGAACTTAAAGAATATATATTTAGCACACTCTTAACTATATCGCTTGTAAGTAAATTATAGGCCTAAACAACTCAATGTGGAACAAGGATCGGAATATAAATGTACAACTATAACCAGAGTGGTGTTACTGCTGATAATGTGAGAGATTTATCTATAAAGTGTGTTGATGTTCAGATAATTATTCAATATATCGATGTGTCTTGGTCTACCCTTGTCCTTTCCCAGAGTGTCCTTGATAAATACATATAAATAACATAAACGAGCCGATGTGTCCAAGCTTTTAGAAGTTATATAACATTCTTGTACTATATCGTCGGGTATATATAGATATCGTAAATGTTGTGCTTTCGAATTGTTTTTAATAAATTTTACATGCATCAGAATCTACAAATATAATATATTTGTTGCTATATTTCCTAACTATAGAGTGATATCAGTTCACCTGCCTATATAACTATGCTAAGACTACTGTAACTCGATACATATCATATCTCTGTGACTTAATATAATATAATCATAGTGATTAGTGTGAAAATAAACATATCAATATTTTTAAGCGTAGATGTATTGGTAACGTTGTTGTTCTTCGACGTCGCTTTCTAATATACATCTCTACTAAATATATATTTACAAAGAATTTATATAAATATTTTTATTGTATTATATCGTACTGTATACATAATTTAAAATATATATATCGCACATGAATCAAACATATATTATTATATCAGTTGAAAAATAATGATAATAAATGATTTATTTAAAATTTTATAATACAATTTTGTGATTGTTGTTATTATGATAAAATCATAAATCAGATGTTGTATGATTTATATTAAATAAATGAATATGTTAGTTGGAAATAAAGTATTAGGAAGCGATCGTCTCACTGTTAGCTAGTAGATATACCTATTGACTTATTCCTAGTCTTGTTGAACATTTTGAACGTGGGCATGTTATGTGTAATGTTGTGAACTGTACGGTTGCTCCTGTGGCATAATAAAACGTTTAGCATGTTGACGACTTTATTTTATGCATTCATTCTGTTTCTTTATGTTCTGTGGACCTATTTCATTTTACCTCAGTCAATTAGTTAGCGAAAGTGCAATCTGGGGCGATGGAGCGAGCGCGAACATTTGCGAGGACGTAATCGCACGTTTTTTTTATTTTTTTTTATGTAACTAAATGACGAGACGAGCTGGTCGTTTGCCTGATGGTAAGTAATACGCCAGCCCATAACAATAACAGCACCACCAGAACTTTGTTTTGCAAAATCCTGCGTATATAACGTATAACGCATATGTACTATATGTGTGTAATGCATATGTACGTAGCCATCTGGAGTACGCCTCGCAAATTTGGAACCCCCACTATAACATCTATGTAAACCGCATAGAAGCTATACAAAAGCGATTTTTGCGTTACATTCAGTTTCGCAGTAAAAAATATATATCCGGATATACATGTCGTTGCAGAAAATTTCATATGTTACCGTTGTATGAACGTAGACGTATAGCTGACATCACATATCTACTTAATATAGCAAATGGCACGGTCGATTGTCCCGAATTACTGAGTCAGATAGGGCTTCGCACTCCTTCTGCTTTGCTTAGAAGACATAATCTTCTATATGTGCCTATTGTAAGGTGCAATTATAGGCAAAACTCCTATATGATAAGGGCGTGTAAAAATTACAACCTCTTAGATAAAGATATCGAAATTGATTTGTTTAATACCTCTACACTTCGCCTTAAGCGATTGCTTAATGATAGGTTCTTTAACTGTAAACAATCTGTTCTATAAACCTACTGAGGCAACATAAGCGCCTGCATATTTTTGTTCCTGTTGTTATCTTATTGTGACACATTTAATGGACGAGTGTTTTTTTTTTTTAACTGTTTTTATAACTTTTGAGTGTTTTTATCACTTACATAATGACACAAACTGGACAACCTTTTATTTTTGTGTTCCTCCGTCTATGTGATCATTTTAAAACATTCTTGTAAGTGTTATATTTACAAAATATCTATTTGTGGTAACTTATAATTAGCTATCTGTACACATTATTATAAACTCTGTTATTTAAGATCCTAGCTGTTAGTTACCCTTTGAGAATAAAATAAAATAAAAATAAAATAAATAACGTACCTACTGGAAAGCAGTTTTCTAATATAAAGTAGTCACTAAGTGTGCGGCCTAGGTGCAAATAGTCTCCTTGTTAACTGGCCTACCCGCCCCGGTAGTTAGCCTACCCAATGAATGTCTGACTGGTTTAATTTACTCTAGCCTTCTGGGTTCATTCGATTATACAAATAAAAAAAACAAGATATTATTTACAAATTTTATTTTATACAAAATATTTTATTCGAACTTAATCTAAATTTTTGTACAATTCGTTAATAAAACTTAAATAATTAATACTTTTCGTTTGACGATTCTTATATTAATGGTAACAGACAAATGTAGAGAGGCGTCATAATTTTTCCTTATTTGCAGAAATAAACGTAACTATACTTAATTTTAATCCGAAGATATGGGGCCAAATTTATTTCTTTATCATTTTGCAAGGTGTGCCGCCGGAGTAGTACCGTGGTGCGCACTTATGTGCATGATATAGAAGATATATAATATTATATCTAACAGGAAATGAAAAGGAAAAGGTACTGGTGCAGCTTCCTTAAATTGGATCACAGTCAGCTCATAATGTCGTTAGTTCACGTTCTACAAGAACTAAGTAGGTAACTAGGTACATAGTTTACAAGTATTGACTAATAGCCTAATCCTAGTTCACCACGAGGCGAGGCGAGCCGCGCGCGGCCGCCTAGTACACGTAGCCACCGTTGGAGTCGTAGCTCTGGTTGATGGTGGCCGGCACGCCGGATGAATAACCACCGGATCCACCACCGGACCCACCACCCGACGAGTAACCACCGCCGCCACCGCCGCCGCCGCCACCGGAAGAACGCCCACCTCCGGACGAGAAACCTCCTGATCCACCCGCGGAGTGACCTCCAGATGAGAATCCACTTGATCCACCACCTGACGAATAACCGCCTGATCCACCTGAGGAATAACCGCCGCCGCCTCCACCTGAGGAATAACCGCCGCCGCCTCCACCCGAGGAGTAACCACCGCCGCCGCCTCCACCCGAGGAGTAACCACCGCTGCCGCCTCCGCCCGAGGAGTAACCACCGCCGCCGCCGCCCGAGGAATAGCCACCGCCGCCGCCGCCTCCGCCTGATGAGTAGCCACCGCCGGATCCACCCGAAGAAAGGCTACCAGATGAGAAACCTCCCGATGATCCGCCAGATGAGTAACCGCCCCCGCCCGATGAGTATCCTCCCGATCCTCCTCCGGACGAGAAACCACCCGATCCACCCGACGAATGGCCGCCGGATGAGAAACCACCAGATGAAAAACCTCCGCCGGATGAAAAGCTAGAGCCACCAGCGCTCGGCGCTCCATAACTGCTGGAGGGAGCGGCGGGGGTACCGTAAGATGATGACGGAGGAGAGGCGGGGGCTCCGTAAGATGATGAGGGAGAAGAGGCAGGGGCACCGTAAGAAGATGAGGGAGGGGAAGCGGGAGCACCGTAAGATGATGAGGGTGGGGAAGCGGGGGCGCCGTAAGATGACGATGGTGGAGATGCGGGGGCACCGTAAGATGACGACGGTGGAGATGCGGGGGCACCATAAGATGATGATGGAGGAGAGGCAGGAGCACCGTAAGAGCTGGATGGGGCCGATGGTGCACTGCTACCGAATCCACTGCTGCCACCGAAACCGCTGCTGCCGAAACTACTGCTGCTGCTGAAGCTACCGCTGCTGCTGAAACCACCGCTGCCAAATCCACCGCCGCCACCGCTGCCGTGTCCACCGCCACCGTGACCACCTCCGCCACCGGAAGACGGAGCACCATATGAAGAAGATGGGGGCGCTGCCGGAGCGGGGGCACCGTAGGAGCTAGAAGGGGCGGAAGCTGGAGCGCCGTAGGAGCTTGAAGGAGCAGGAGCGGGAGCACCATACGAGCTAGACGGGGCCGGTGGGGGGGCGCCGTAGGAAGACGAAGGCTTCTTAGCAGGAGCTCCGTAAGTTGTTGAAGGACCAGTGGGTACACCGTAGCTGGTCGCAGGCGGCCTGGCGGGGGCGCCGTAGCTGTTGGAAGGCTTGGACGGTGCTCCATAGGAGGGGCGAGGGGCTGGAGCGGGAGCTCCGTAGCTGGAGGAAGGTCGAGGAGCGGGTGCGCCGTAGCTCGACGATGGAGCTGGGGCACCGTACGACGTCGATGGGGGTCCGTATCTTGAAGACGGCTTAGGTGCACCATAGCTGCTGGACGGCCGGGAAGGAGCTCCGTAAGAGGACGAGGGCCTGCCGCCGCCGCCACCGCCACCGTGGCCGCCGCCGCCGCCTCCGTGGCCGCCTCCGTGGCCACCACCGCCTCCGTGGCCGCCACCACCGCCTCCGTGGCCGCCACCACCGCCTCCGTGGCCACCACCACCGCCTCCGTGGCCGCCACCACCGCCTCCGTGGCCGCCACCGCCGCCGCCGCTTGAAGGTGGCAGGTACGATGAGCTCAGCGGAGCTGTGAAAAATATAGATGATTGGTAAATTAACTTGATCATGCGGGGGTCAGATCAGAATTTTGACCTATTTAGCTATAAGTACCTACTTAGGTAAACTGCTTGCAGTATTTTTACTTTATTTTAATTTTATGTTACTCCTCTCCATTCAATGGCATTCTGGAAGAGTTCGCTTTGTGCTATAGAACGCTCATTGTTACACCGTTGTAAACAATTTAACTGATATAACTACATTTTATCCTTGAATAATAAAATTTATCTACCTAATATGCATTGCTTCACATCCTTCACGTTACGTCTGTCCGTCAGTTTGTTTGGTTACTCTCGACAAGGGGCCTCGTAAGACGTTTATTAATGTACAAAGGCAACGTCTACAAAAATTTCCTCGAGTTTTCTTAAGTTTTCTCAATGGGATCGTACCCTTTGACGAGGCTCGCCCGCGGCCGCTCTTGACATATTTCCCGCGAGTTCTGGGGCGAGACATGACATGATATTCAAAATTGACCGCGTTGCAAGGTAAATAGGCTCGTCATTACAACTTGCGAGTAAATAAAGTCAGGGGCCACATTGTGTAGCGCAAGCGTCGAGACTAAACGTAGAGTCAATAACAGGCGAGGTGTCGACGATGAAAGTCGACTAACCTCTGTTGTAGGTAAGTACGTGTGGTTCGCCAGTACATGTGTGGTGGTAGGACTTCTAATAGAGGCAAATGGAATGTGGTGGCCTACCTTCACGTTTGTAATGCCTGCGAGCTGAGGCAGCGGCTAGCGAGCACAGCAGCAGCGCTGGCACCAGCTGAAACAATAAATAACAAAACTAAACCTTATGTTTTGATTAAGTAGTTCAGCCGCCAAGCAGTAGTACGCAAGCATTAATGGTTTGAAGGGCATTGTAGCCTGCGAAATTACTGAGCATTATGAGACTTAACAGCTAATTGTCTCAGGGTGACGAGCGCAGCGCAGCGCCGCGTAGGATTTTGCAAAACAAAGTTCTGGGTAATGCTGTTATTATTATGGGCTAGCGTATTGCTTACCATCAGGCAAAACGACCAGCTCGTCTCGTCATTCAGTTAGGTACATAAAAAATAAGTAGGTATCAAATCAGATCTTACTCTCATGTAGTTACGGAAAAATACCTATCGAGTCTTTCGACCATTACATATTGTGCACCCATTAAAGGTTTCTCCCATGGCCCAATCTAGTTGATGGCTCTCATCAAGTCGAAGTGAACAACAATTAGTCTGCGACATTGACCGCGCGTCGCTCTCCCATTGCCCAACCGGCGACATGTGCTCCTACCGCGGCGACATTTTCGTGAACGTTGGAACAATTAAACTAACAGTAGTGTCGGAGTTTGCGCAAGGGTTTGCGCAACGTTTGATTCCTCCCGCGAGGCGGCGGCGGGCGGTGCGTGCGGCGCAGCGCGGCGCGGCGCGGCGGTGCGCCAAGGCGACTTGCGGTGATCGTCAGCCTGATGCCGATGGCGCAAAGCTTTGTGCACGCCAATTATGGGTAATATTATTTATTTTGTCACGTAGCCACCAACCACAACATATTCATGCATGCGAGAACCTTCTGTCAATAGAAATTTTACTTCTGCTTGTATTTTGAATTATTTCCCTGATCAGGAACTTTAGCCATAAAATGCATTGTACCTACCTATTTAGGTAAATATATGTATGTAGAGTAAAAACTTGAGTCTGTATTCGTAAAACTATTTTTTTACATTAGAAAGTAATTTTATTTATCGAGTACCTACCTATTGGTAAGTACGTAAGTAATAGCTAGTTTTCTTTGCTATTGGTATCATTTTATTCTGTAGATAAAAAGATTCTTCATGATAACAAGTCACAAAATCGACTCATTATGGCCAACATTACGAAGTTGCCGCAACAATCTATCGTATTTGAAAAAGCCAATCCTTTCCTTGACTCGTAAACAGAAACGTAAATCTCTAAAAACTCTTCTCTTCTCGTAAAACTCTTGACTCGTAAAATCTGTTTTTTTTTATTGCAGTAGGTACTATTTTTCTGATATCAGTAGTTGATAGGTCAATTTCTCAGTCAGGATTGTCCGCGTGCGGGCAAAGAATACTGAAAATCTTACTGTGGGATGTAAATATTAAGTATATAAATAAGTATGTAAATATAATATCTAACAGGTAGCTAGTATTTTATATAAAAAATAAGTCTCAATGTTTGTTGATTAGAAAAAAAATTCATATTGTTGTGTGTGGGAAGAACAAACTTACTAGATTGTTGAAAATCTAAGTACTTAACTTATATCATAAAACTAAATGTATGTATAACAGTAAATGAAAATGGTCACTTAAATTAGACAAAAAATTCGAATGTTGTAATGAACCCAGTTACAATCGCCGGTGTTATCAACAGAAATACAGAGCGCATTAATTTTATAGAGAATAGGTACCTTCTATATACCTAAAAACAAATCACTCCAAAAACAATACAACCCGGACATGTCAAAAAGTCGATGTCAATCTTCAGTAAACACAATCAGCTGAATATATTTACGTATGTAATGGGCGACCAACGTTTCTCCCTCGTAAATACTTCAAAACGACTGAAAATAACTTAAATCAATCTTAGTATGCGATGCACTCGCCACAGTGATCCCCGATCAGTACCCGAGACACGGCGGCTGTAAGATCAGCCGACAAGGTGAAACTCTTCTTATTATCTACCAACATGCTTGTCAGTACAAACACGTAACCAATTGTTGATATTTACACAGATAGGTACACTTTCCACAACTTGATCGTTATCTTAAACGAAGGAAGTAGGCATAATCTCTACGCGACTGGTGGTGGGAGCGTTGGTAAAGTTACGTCTAAAATTTCTCGGTATACGGGTTCTACGAATACGTAGTGTTAATGTTAAGGGCTTTAGTATAACTGAAATGCTGAAAGTGTTGGCTTTTTGGGCTGTAAAGATAATGAGATTTTACGTGGAAGTTTACATAAAACAAAAGTTTGGTCTCTAGTAGATTAATAGTCTGGCTGTCTGAAATGCTATTTCAAAACGCTTCTAATGTTATCAGTTTGTACCTATATACTTATATGGTACATATGTTATACGTAATAAACAATAAACAATAATACCAAAGCTTTTTGGCTATATAATTGTAAAAAAATGAAGTCTATCGATCGGTTGTTTTCAATAAAGAATCAGAATATTTACTCTGAGCAGTGAGCTCAGAATACGTCATTATATTATATTTGGGTGCATAGGTACTACAAGTAGATAGTTACCTACTTCAAATCTGTCAGTACCATTTAATCATACTAAGTAATATTTACTCATCAATAATCTCTTCATGTTCATGCAATAGGCCGAGATTATATTACAATAGATTGGTGATTAATTCTGATACATCAGCGCTATTGTACTTGACTGAATGGATTATTGGAAAATTAGGAATTAATGCCTATACCTATCCATTGATCTTGTTACGGCGAATCGAGTAATAATTAATCTAATTAATCTGGTAGTAGACATAGCAGATTGGCCGCCTTAATATGGAGGAGAAAGAGATAATGCAGGTGAATTTAGCACCCGCTGATATATAAAACCTATATATTAAGTAATAATAAAAACGATATATTCGTCTTCATAAAAAATGCAATTAATCTTTAACATTCTCTTTGAGTTATGAATAGCAAGCAAGCCTCTGTTGGCGTAAGATTATTATATCAAAGAGCTTATTAAATAACATAATAATAGGAGAGAAAGTGACGACGCGTGAACTTCATAATTACGGTACAGGATTAACGCACTCCCGCTATTTAATAATTGTGCGCGACGTACAGAACGGTGTGCGAGCACGGAACTCTCTCAAAATGACATGCTCATTGCCGAGTCAACAACATATACAAATCTTACAATAAACACACAATAGATATTTTAAAGATTCTAGGTACCTATGTAAAGTATGCGAGAGCTGACAATTATTTTTAAAGAAATACGCTTGCGTAAATGTTGAAACAAAGCACTTTTATGTTTAGTAGTCAAAGCTTAAGTAAATAAAAACAACAATAAATAAGCACTGCAACTTCAACTTGTTAGATCACGTCATCGGAGAACATCCTGGTAAACCGCCTTGTCAATATTTCCAAGGTGCCATCTGTCGCAGTGAATGGCCCATTACTGCAACTCTATAACCCGAGCAAGAACGCCGCAGACCGCAGCTTCCCGGCTGCCATAAAACTGCGGAAACTATCTCAATCATACAGATAATCCACCTTTATTAACTATACATCGACCAGAAATAGTTATCGTTCTTATTGTGCAGTAATAAGGCTTAAATCGATGGGAACCGTCCTCGTTGAGATAGTATGCTGACAGGAGAGGGGTGTGAGAAAAATTGGTTTTGTTGCCTTGTACAAGAGACATTTAAATGAATGAAATGATTGTATCAATTGGGTATTGTTGTTGAAAGTTTAAGTTACAATTATGTAAATATTATATGAACTAACGGAACTCCGATTCACCTTGATCGAGTTATATAATTATGCCCGGTTATCAGTTGAACTTGGTCGTACATAAGTTACATTTTTTATTCTATAACTCTTTAAAAGCAGGACAGTTCTAAAGTATTATCCTAAATTGGAACAAATTTTATGATTAAGCGCTTTTCGGATTGGGCCATTGCCAAGTTTCCTCGCCGACAGTGGCAAACTCAGCCGTCATCATATTTCACACTGGCAGCCCCGGGCCGGTGTATAAATCTAGATGTGCCGTACGTCTCACGGGAACGTGCCTCGCTGTGCTATGGGAACTGCCACAATGCGCCTGCGCAACACACACACATTGTTCCCAAACTCTACACATGCAGATTACTGTGTATTCTTTAAATTCATTTGTTTAATTGTACTTCCCGCGGAGTGAGTTATCTCCGGAAAATATTGATGCCTCCAACTGCTTCACTAAACATATTGCAACACTGTGCGCTCCCACGCCACGTCTCGATTGATGGATCTTTCAATTGCCACCGTTTTTCTGAATTTAAGTTACAAAGTGCACAGTGCGAATACAAATTGAGGAACACCAAGAAAGTTAAGCAAAACACTATCATTATTGATCTTCATTCAACGAGAGAGAATTTAAATGGCTTTTTAATACAAATTCACACACGTTCATTGTTAATAGGTCTTTTTCTGACCTCGAGCGAGAGGAAGCCGACGCCACGCGACTCTCGCGTGCGGAACCTCCACAATGCGCCGCCATGACACTTTCCACTGAAATAGCGCCAATCAGACATTTTTTTCCCGCCCATTTTCTCCGAAGCGGTTATGCAATTTACCACAATAAGGTTAATTTTATATCTAAGTAGAGCATGCAGAATGTGCCCCAGATGAATAAATTACATTAAATTAGAATTATTTTATAACATTGTTTCCTTTAATGCAACGAAACTAAGTGACCCGTTCCATTACAGAGTAAGTTGATATAGCTACGTTTCATTTCCTATACTCTACACTATGTAAGTTAACAATTATATGATTTAACACATAACTTATTTAAATGAGAAACTGTTTATTTAAAGCCCATGCACTTCATGCAACAGATTTAGATGCATAGCTACTTAAAATAAGTGGATCTCATGAATATATTCATTAATAGACGAAACAAGTTATTTCTTCGCAAACATTATGCGCCGGAGATTTACCTCCATCATAACATAACGTTGCACATTTGAATAATAACGGGTGACGTAAGCGTCACGTGGTCGTTCCCACAGCGAAAGGAAAGTGATTCTATTCTCGTCGTCGGTTAAATGCACACACATGCAGCGACATTTCACTGGAAATTCAACAAAAGAAAATGTGAATAGAATTGAAGTATGCGACGACTAGGGCGTCTGACTACATTTGCACATTTGCTTGAGTACGCGTATATCTATAATCGCATAGGTATTATAAGTGTTACGTTTTAACTGACTTCAAAAAGGAGAAGGTTCTCTATTCGATTGTATTTTTTTTTTATGTTTGTTACCTCAGAACTCCGTCATTCATGAACCGATTTGGAAAATTATTTTTGCGTTGGGTTCAGTATAGCTACGAAGTGGTCCCATATTTCATCGATATTTAACCTTGGACTTCGAAGACACATTGAAGTCGGTTTTTTGTTTAATAAAACGTATACTTGTTTTTCTTGTTTTAGTTCGCCATTGCTTTTTAGAAAGAGTTTGTCGCAATATGATTTCATATTTGTGGTTGAATTAAAATGCTGTAAATTTAATAAAACACTTGTTCCATGAATGTTTAGCGGGGTACGGATAATTTAGAAGCAATCATTAATTATACAAGATCAAATAATATAGCTCAGCGAGGAGTAAGCAACGATCATTCGGGTATCTTACTGGAGACATCAATTTCTTCGACAATGTCTCAAAGCATTGACTTATTTGTCATGTTGCATAACGAATCGTCGATAGTGATCGTGTGTGAACTTTACTTCGACCCAGTCTGTTCTCGCGACCTATAACCAACGCGCGACTACTTAGCGAGTACTTGCGGTACTCACTACTCGCAGTATCAATGGATTGAGTATTTATTGTTTTGTTATGTAATAGAAAGTGGGACAGGGCCTCATTGAATACTCAATAGTTTTGAAGAGACGGTCATAGAGCTATAGAGCTTTCTATAGACGTAAATGATGGAGACCATGGGCTAATCTACCTCATTGTAGGAGGTCTAAGGCTAAGTATCGTCACAGAAGACTTAATAGTACCTTGTATTATGTAAAAAAATAGAAGATAGTCTGTACAGGATGAGTACAAGTATAGTAATTTTACCATAATAGCGCAATGGAGTGCAGCAGAGGACTTTGTATAAAGTTCTGGGTGCTGTCAGAACTGGTGTGGGCCGGAGGAGCGGCTACTACTCAATATTAAGCGTGTACCTAACGTTATTGGTATTACCTCGTTACATAACAATTTACATATCTTAATTACATATTTTGTTATACATATATGGTAAGCGCAACCGGAAATTAATTAATATTTTAATCCGCTGATAAATTATAGTAAACTAAAAAGTATTTTTTGAAAGTTCCTCATTTAATATAATATTTCATTTATTTATATAGTAAATAACTATTGTAAATCATTGTTTGTTTACGCCTAATTATGGGGAAAAACTTCCCCAACAGTGTACAGTAGATCAGCGGCAGGGTTTCGATAGTTAGAAGGACTAAAGACGTTTCTTTTTGTATTTTTAATTGATTCTATAAAAATTGGATTTGATTATATCCTAACTGTAGGTACCTATTTGTTATATTTTTACATAAGTTCAATATTTTAGTACATTCTTGTAGTTTTTAGTACAAAACAGAAGTTAATCTTTTCTATACATCAGGAAGAGTTAGATACGTAGATCGTGACCGAATCTTAATCTTAGGTATAATTCATCTCACGGCGGAGGCTGCGACCTGTAGGTATTGGATGGCCTTTCGTCTGGTTCGACTCATGATGACTCATATTTATTATAGATTTACTTTAAAAAAAATGGGTAGGTTATTAGGTATTGAAAATGTTTATTTAGTTGACTTAAAAATTATAAAATGCAATGAAATAAAATGAAATGTTTTTTAAATATTACCTACTAATATGCCATATATGATTTATACACCTAGTATATATTTATTTTGTAAGAGCTGTTTCTAACAGTATAAGACACATATGCATATGCTCACCAATTTCATATAGAAATAATTATTTTGAGAACACGATATTGTGATAATATGGCGAGTTAAATTACAAAGTAGGTGTACATGTTATACAACGTAAATAGCACTATGTTTAGGCAGTATGGTTGTAAAGCAGAGGTCTAATGGTCGCACAGGAATGTTGCAGAAAGCATTCCTTTGAAAGTTTACATTGTACGCCCTTACGTAAACGTATTTACGAAAATTACGTGGTGGCCGAAACGCGGCTAAACGGTCACAGGGTAGGTCGCACAGAAGGCGCACTATGGTTATACGCGTAGATTTCTACACGCTGACGCAAGGAGTTATCTAATCTGTGGCTCGGAAGCCCGACATTGACCTTCTTGACACTTTCTCGAATAAACATCTATTGAATAATATATGCGGCGACGCGAACAAGTCAATACAACGTATGGTAATTTGACCAGATGTGTTGTGTTGCAAATTTTTATAGCTTAAACATTAAAGTAAAGTAAAGTTGGTAGGGAATTTCTGTTTGTACTACAATACAAAAGCACTTTGTGCATCAAACAATAAACAGTATGCGTAAAGAAGTAAAAATAATAATAAGGTTCTACACAATGGGTCCAATACTCTTTGGATGGACATAATTGAAATAATAATAATAGAATCAGTGGATCAAAGCCCAAAAGTGAAAGCAGGCGTGGCGCTTACCGTCAGATGTAGCATTCTACTCGTAAATATCTTTTATTATTAATTAACGCGTACGCGATGACATTTATTGTGTAATAAATTGAAGAGTTGATCTCTTTTTTACCTACATTATGCTAAAAACATGACCCAAGTTAAACAGTGCAAGTAGAACTCGACGTCACAATATGATACATAGGCTAATTGCTCTTTCCGTCCACATTTACTTAAGCTTCGCCGCAGACTCGATACAGTTCTGCTAGTTGTAGCTCATTACCGTGGCAGCGTCTGGCGGCCGCGCGACGATGAGTCGGAACTCCCAGGGACACGATACAGCGCATTTCTATTATGATAAATATTCCACCGGATTGATGGCTTCTTATTGTGTGTTAAAACGTCGCATTCGCGGTTACAATAGGGTTGCCACTTCTTTACTTTGCACATTTAGTCAAAATGTAGCAAAACGAACGAATTTTGTTAATACCCATAGAAGGTCATCAGTGAAATTTAAATTGTTATATGCCGTGATAAAGTAATTACAGCGCTGATGACGTTAGTGTAATCATCATCATCGGGTGGCATCTTCATATCGAGGTCGCGAGGCATGTGCTACGTGCTGTGTTTATAAGCGGGTGATTTACGATGTTGCCTAAGCAATAAATACCTGAATATTATTATAACGATTTTGCATAATTGACGAATGTAGATGCTTTCTACACCCTTTCTACAGTAATACTAATTTTATTGCAATTTATTTAATACTCTGTAGTAACGAAATAGCTACGAAATAATAAGGGGTGCAACCCTATCTTGTGCAGCAACTTCGTGGTGACGCAACAGTGCGCTCGCGGGCGGCTGCGGGGTGCGCGCGGCACGCAGGGGGAGGGGAAACGCAAATCTTGGCGTGATGCAACCGTGCGGTGCGCTGTGACATCGCCCTTAGGGAAATGCAGATGACCTATCTACATTGCCGAAAAGCAGGATACGCGGTAACTAGCAAAGAGGTAGAAACTACGCAATAGCAAGTGCATATTTTTAGAACTACCTAATTTATTTAAATTTGTAGCTTTTCTGCGACATTAAATGAACTGAACTATTTCATAGCTTAAGTCAGTACTTAAATTTTACGATACATCAAGAATCAAAATTAGGTAACAATGAAGATTCAGATTGACCTCTTCGTAGTAAGTAGCTACGCGCTCTAATATCCTTACTGGGGAGGTCTAGCTAGGTCGTGGACACTCGGGGGAAAACACGACTATGAGCGTTTTATGTTGTCCATACCGAAGAAATTAGTAACTATAGTTTATATATATTTCGTTTTAAATAGAACCTATAGCGATCAAGACTGTTTAATTTTTCAAAGCGGTAGAGTTCTTGCCAAATCAGATCTCCAGAAATATGTATGACCTACTTCGGCAGCGGAATCCATTTAAAGCTGTGCTGTTATCCGATCAATACAATACTACCGTTGGGAGATGTTGTCTCAAGCTCTAAAGATTTAGGCACCTACATTTGTTCATTAAATCATCCACCAACCCGCACTGGGCCAGCGTGGTGGATTATGGCCCATACTCTCTCTATGAGAGACGGCCCGTGTCCCAGCAGTGGGAACGTGATGGGCTGATGATGATGATGATTTGTTTATTATATTTGATTCCCAGAGAAAAGCCTAGTTCTTGTCTTCGGTTGGCTGTTATTATGACGATATTTAAAAACACAGACATGTTACAAAGTCCGTAGTGCGCGTGAAAGGTTTTATATTTTGATGTACCTACCCATC
Source organism: Petrophora chlorosata (assembly GCA_951640565.1). Taxonomy (NCBI): domain Eukaryota; kingdom Metazoa; phylum Arthropoda; class Insecta; order Lepidoptera; family Geometridae; genus Petrophora; species Petrophora chlorosata. The sequence goes on along the minus strand of OX621198.1, from coordinate 17,930,194 downwards.
CTGCTGTGAAGACAATCTAGCTTAGTTCTATTCTATAAGCTATGCAAGGTTACTAAAATCAAAATAATTCCTAATTACAAGTCTAAACAAATGAAATAGTGAAAGTACATGTAGTTTTACAAGCCCGCATAATATTATCTAAATTTTAAATTGCCTCTGAATGTAGCCAGGTATCATGTAATGTTGTAATGTAATGCTAATACTAATAAATCGCTGAATCGCGAAATAAAACACAGAACCAATAATATTTTTTTTACACTTAATAGATCTATGTTTGTCCATTATCTCGACTGATGTGAAGCGATGATGTGGCCTATGATGGAGCACATAGATCTAGAGAGAGACGGCAGTTGAGCGGCTGCTCAGACCCGTCTCCCCGATGGTTCACCGAACATCATCCCGAAACACGACTAGGTCGTTTGACGGCATGGCTTTGTTCGGTGGGTGGTATTAAAACCACGGCCAGAGCCTACCACTCCAAAGATACTAATAAAAATTCAAATGTTTAGATGTTATATAAATTATATTATATATGTACCACGACAGACCCTAATGATTTATTACGATGTTCACGGAAATTTTGACGCGTCATCTGGTTAACTCTAGATTATTAAAAATCAATTTATTTCGCAGAATTAGTAGATATTGATGATAATCAGTGATATAATATAATATGGGTAACCCTGACTCAACATCAGTGTTATACAATATTTTGTTATAAATATGGTTAAAGGAAAATCCCGAGTGCTTCTATTCCAATGGTGACCACATTCTTGATTCATATAAGAGGCCAGAGATTAGAGAGGAACAGCTGATTATTTAGTAAAGTAGAGAACAGTATAGGTATAAAAGAAATAACGTCAAGTGTTCTGAATTACAAGTTCCAGATATTTCTAAATAATACAAACGAGGTTTTTCGGAATGAAATTATATGACCTTCGGCGGGGACTTGAACCCGCATCTCAACCGTCCGTCAGCGCGGGAAGTGCTCAGCCCAATTGGTTTTTTAATATCTTTTTCTTTCCGAAAAACCTTATTTGATTAACTTTTTCGCTTGGTATCCGTTAATGCTTCATATAAATATAATCAGAGTTTCTAAATAATGTATTTAGCTTAGTGGTGACAACGTCACTAACAAAGCAGTGTATTCCTTGCTGGAACATGACAAGCTGTAAGTCCCGACTCTTAACATCTCTAGCTTTGGTAGAGTCATTAAATGTCACATTATATTAAATGCTGATTTTACATAATTACGTTCACATTCATATTTAGAAAAATTTAGTGTAATTAGGTTAATCTAAATCTACCTGATTAATCTTAAATAACCTTTTTTACTCAAATTAATCGTTCACCTGGAGCATCCTGTTACCCTCGCTCATTTTATTGTCGAATCAATATATAAAACTGTTTACATAATTTGTTTATATTTGTGACTTGGAGTTAATTATAGTGCAACCTGATTTTATGACTCACGAATACATGAATGCTTAAATATTATTAAGTTTATCATCGACTAAATTATAATTTATCAATACCTAGTGAATATAGCGTGTCTTTATATGTATTTACAACATAGTTTTGATCAATCAAACGTTTTGAAATATATTTATTGCGGCCGTAAAACTGTTTGGCCAAAACTTTGCGTGCCAAAATGACGCGCTTACTTATTCGATATTATCGATTTATTTGGTTATTTTATATGGCTCATTCAACGAAGTGAAGCCATCGATGTTCGTATAATCGAGGTACGGATTTTGTAATTCCTTTTTTTCTTTATCTTTTGAGTCACTTTTATTGCTTCAATTGGTTATTTACTCAGAATATTATGCGTGTCCCTATATAGGTAGGTATATAGGTAGGTATGTACTTACTTAGAATATGATTATGATAATATTTTTATTTTTTAATGTTAACAATAGATTCATTTAGTAGTTTATGTAGGCATTTTTTTAATTTTCATTTCTGTAGGTAAGGTTAGTTAATTTTTAATTTTCAATGCTAATATTTGTAGGTACCTATTTTAGGAAAATCTTTTATTATTATTTAATTTATGTTATTAGGTTAATGTGGTAGGCATTTTCACATGTTTAAAGCATTATTATATTAGTTTAGTTTGATGTACTCACCACCGTCTTAAAGTGGACCATCTTGGGGATCGGGCTCCTCCGGGCTACTTCTGAAAATATGACCCAACGGTAAGTACACTGTCTTTTATAAAACTAAATTAGAGGAAAACTTATATTCAGCGATTTGCGGTTGAATCCGAGTTAACCGGTAACTAGAATTGCATTAACTTCATCACGACTTTAAATAACAATGTCAATGATTATTTCAGGATAATTCGCTTTATAATCGCGGGATAATTATAATTAATAACGAAATCACTGGTTTTCACGGAACACGTAAATTGTTCACGGGGATGCGAGTCCTTTCGAGTCAAATGAACACTGTACTCACCAGGGGAATATCAAATCCAAATTTCACAGTCACTGTTTTTTATTTTTGATCTTTGTTTATTGAACTGTTAATATCGTGACGTGCGTGGTCGCACGGCCGCACTGGTGCCGGCGACGCGTGCGCATCTTCGCTATATACGTTTTACCCCTCTCTCTCTGCGGCTGCGGATGCATCAGAATCCGTGCCGTACTCCGTTTGATACAATTGAGATGCTATCGCAGATTTAGCCATTAGTTCAGTTATGGCCTAATGGACTCAATTGTGTCGTTCTAAGGTAATTTAATTTGCGAACTTTTGAAATGAGCTTTTATGGTGAAACTAGCTTAAATTATAGAAAGATGTTCAGTCGTTTAGCGCGTTCGCATTGAAGTTTAAATGTTATAGAATTGCCAGTTAGTAGAATTTGCAAATTATCGTTGATTTCCCTTGCTAGAGATTTGGAAATAGTTAACCAAAGCAGAGTTAACAAGGACATAGTTGGTGTTCGGTTATAGATAAGAGATAAGGCCAAATAAATGTGATTAAATTAATCTTCTACTCTGAAATGTTCAACATGACATCGCCCTAAAAATTACAAGAAGGAAGCTAGACAGGTTCATAACTGACAAAGGCCAAAAAGTTTAATGTAAGCGGGCCACGGCGGGGCGGGGCGCGGGGGCGGGCGGGCGGCCCGCGGAAGGGATTTATTATTCAGGGCTGGAAGAAAGTTCGACTTTTACCGCTACGGCCCGCGCCGCCCTTCCCAATATGTAAGCTGCCCTGAGCCCGACGAATTACTTTGATATAAATTTATTTATAACGCCCAAAGATCACATACATTATACTGACTCCTAATTAGAAATTGCGGTTATCAAGGGAAAGGAGTAGCAGAAACACGGCCCGTAACAAATGCTTTGTGAAAACTTTTTTATTTTCATGCACATATTCATTTTACCAGAAGCAGCTGGTCACGAGCTGTTGTCCAACCTATCCCAACACTATAGATAGATTAATAAATAATGATACATTTTGACGAGTCAGATAGGTGCTACGGCAGAAACAAACGCGTTCGATTGCCGTAGGATCGCTATAACGTAACAAACCCAATACGAATAACCCTTGTACGATAGTTAAGACAGTGTTAAGTGAATCGTCATGCATTTTTCCACATTGTCATAATGCAATGACTCAGCCATTCAGTAGTGGACATGGTCGCTCGTGTTCAGTTACCTAATTTTTATCGTAATGTTCAATATACCTAGCTGTAGTATTATTGTAATTATTGTAATATTATCAGTAACATTACGCATTAGTGAAACAAATATCTTTCTCTAGTAGATACACGCAACTTCCTCCACGTGTTCTGTATTGAAGGGCATTGTAGCCAGCTAAATTGCTGGGCATATGAGACTTAATATTTGATGTCTCGGGGGGATGAGCGCAATGCGGTGCAATGCGGTGGCGCTGCAATTGTTATAGACAGGCCTGGCGCTTACCATCAGGCGAACGACTAGCTCGTCTCATCACACAGTTCCAAAATAAAACGTAGAGTTAAAAGGTTTACAACTACTTGTCTTTGAGAACTATTTTGAGATGAAGTGTACATATGTGTTTTGTTATTGCAGGCCGTAATCTATCCTTGTGTGCACACCATCCATGCTATCGTTACCAAGTGGTTGAGTAACAAAACAAACATACAAACTTTCGCATCTATTAGGTTTTGTACAATTTATTATGTTTATGATGTTCTCCATTTGACATTCATGAACTCTAGATCCCAAAGTGTTTTAGTTACTGCGTCGCGTCGTGGCTGTCTTATCATAAATCTAATAACATCTTCCCAATCTCCTACAGGCGTTGGCGACCTGTCCAAGGATCCTGGTGCCACGATACGAGATCACGACCGGCTTATCTGTCATCACAGATGATCAGATAGTCAGCGAGGATGCGAGGGAACTGGGGTTATTCGAGGTCTTTCGTTTTCGGCGAAATGTGCGTTAAACTTTTTTGGGATACATTTTTTTAAGACGAGTAGGTACATCACCCAGCTAGATCTTAATTTCTTACCACTTAGCGTCTGTTCACGACGTTTCTCTGTAGAATTACAACGATAGCACAAAATACCTAATAGTACTACATACTGATGGCTAGCTATTTAATTTTCCTTTATCTGGTAAATAGATCTCTTTGATGTATCTATTTATTGAGGGATAGATGATAGATTACCATCTACCATCCGGATCCGGAACAAATATTAGCAAAAGACAAACTCGACCTTTCGCAACCCGCTAATTATACCGCTTACTATCAGTTACGATGCAGAGGTCCTCTTAAGGAGGTCAAGCGATCTTTGAAGCCTCAAAGCTAATTTGCCTTCAGTTTAAAGTTTCGAAAATTAGCCGCTGGTAATTAGCATTTAGAATAATGAAGAGGCTCTGCTCCGCCCACACTTGGGAACAAAGAGTCAAGCGCGTGGACGTCATTAGTTATGCGGTACAGAGTTCGCACAGACACGGCTTGCAGCCTGCGGTAATAACTTAATTAAAGTTATATGTGTACTAGCTGACCCGGCAAACGTTGTTTTGCCATATAAATTAAAAAAAATGTTAATGGTGAACAACCCTTATCACTTAGGGGTATGAAAAATAGATAGTAGCCGATTCTCAGACCTACGGAATATGCATATAAAATTTGGTAAAAATCAGTAAAGCCGTTTCGGAGGAGTAAGGTAACTAACATTGTGACACGAGAATTTTATATATAAGAAGAAAGAAGAAGATATTAATTGAAAAGGCTTTTAATTTAAATCTAAAATTATCTTCATACTTGATATCCGTCCGTCTCTACATCGCTTTCCCGCGGCCAATTCGAAAATTAATTTTATCGAACATTTAAACTGAGAGGAATATTATAAGCATGTCAAATTTAAACTTTATAGGATTTACGTGAAACGTGAAGAATGAGTGAGTTATAGTAAATCAATCAATAAATCACTCAGTGGGATTTGCTCGTCTCTATCTTTTGTTCTCTAAAAATAAATAAGCCTATGTCTTCTGTCTGTGTATTCGAGTAGCAGGTAGCATCTTCTTAATTATTTTGATGGATATTTATGCGGTTTTCGAAATCACTATTTTATATAATAAACAATATTTTCGTTCGGTTCTCTCGCTTTAAGCGATAAGACCGCCCATTGTTACACCATTGTAAACATTTGACTTGTACTTTATCTCTATTTTTAAGGTGAATAGTAAAGTGTTTTACTAATATTTTTTTTATTTGGGGAAGTCTTTGTCCAGCTGTGGGACAGTATAGGCTACTGAAAAAAAAACAATATTATCAAAGACATAGACATTTATAATTGTAACTAAAAAAGAGAAAATCCCTATTATAAAGAAACTAAAGTACTATAAACTATATATAACTATAAATTAAAAATGTTATACAAGTGATGTCCAATAGGCCAGGTGCCAAGAAAGATTGTTACATATTATCAAAGATAACCAAATTGACGAAGCAAGTAGGTACGATACGATACTTTGAAGTACTTATTGTGTTTAGTTTCTGCGTTACAATGTTGGCTCACTAGGTCACGCAGGTCAGTGAGGTCGAACTGAAAGCGCCCGGGTGATAGAGACATCAATATATACATTTTCATTGTGTTCATTTTATTGGGAATTGATATAACAATTAGATAAAGTATTGTATTGTAAAATCACTTTGACCTAGTGAAGAGCTCACGTGGTCGGCCGGCCGGTAATAGTGAACATACACGTTGGGATCGTGACGTTGCTCCGTGTACGTACTTGTTATATTAACTATTCTGTATCCATGCTAGAGATAGAGAGATAGATAAATAGAAAGACAGAGAGAGTGAGAGAGAGAATGAGAGAGAGAGAGAGAGAGAGAATGAGAAAGAGTCATATAATTCCATTTAAAACTAGCATTTTTAAGAAATATATTATGACTATGAAATAAAAGCTAACAAAAAACGTAAATAGTTTAAAATGAGGTATTGCATTGCAGTCGTCAACACCTGCTGAGATCAAACATTGCAGTCGTCAACACCTGCTGAGATCAAATATATTTTCTCAAGTCATTTTGTTAACTGATATCAAAGTACTCGTGCCTGATGAGTACTCGTACTTGTGCTTGATGAAGGATTACATAATTTTTCAAAAAAGCTAAATTTCTTTCCTGTATTTTCTTCCCGAATCTTCTCCGATTCTCGTTATTTTTTCTATAGTAGCTTGAGTCTTAGATGTCAATGGGTGGAAGTGACAAATTGACGATCATAAGTGTGTTTGTGATGTGATGAATAAAACACTTTTGAACTTTGAACTTTAAAGAATATAACGAATAATGATAGAATTAATTTATCAAGGAACACCATCTGCTATATACATGCAGTATGCCGGCCACCCATCGGCTTCAGGTCACAACGTTGCTTCATCCGGTCGGCGCCCTTACTTAGATGTCTAGATTACTTAGATAGGCTAATCACCACTCTCGCCGTATTGGCAACCTTATGTCAAAGTATATGTTTGTAATGACAAACGCCTTTGAAAACATGGCTAGGCTTGAGTAACGGTGGCGAGATGAGGAACTTAATTATATTTCTTGTAAGTTTTGGATGTTAATTTGGTTTAAGCTATGTATATTGTAACAATCGTTGATAGACCTTTTAAAATAAATATATAAAATACTATACATTTTATCAAAAACATAAACCGGCTCCAATGTATCTTCAAAGTCGAAGGTCAAATATCGTTGAAATTTATATGGGACCACTTCTTTGCTATATTGAACCCAAAGCAAAAAGAATTTTTCAAATCGGTTCATAAGCGACGGAGTTCTGAGTTAACAAACATAAAAAATACAGTCGAATAGAGAACCTCCTTCTTTTTTAAAGTCGGTTAAAAATAAATGTTAGAGAATATGGTATGAAAACTGCTTGGTGGGGTCGTTTTAATATACGCTATAGTCATACGCTGTCAGCACTTATTAAATAATCTCTAAGTGCTGTCAGCATCGACACGGCGGCGTTGTCTAAATTAGGCATCTTCTAAGTAGTGACGCTCAAAATCACTAAAATACATTGATTCCTAATGTTTTATAAAATATCCTGTATTTTTCTATACACAAATATGATTTCTCTCGCGCGAATCGAATCCACACTTACGTGTTAAGCCGGCTTGATTAACCACCACCGCCGATGATATAGTCTACAAAGGGGCGTCTCCACTCGAACACACAAGAATTGTGTTTAGTTAACTACACAGCACACATATTACGAGTATAGAACCAACGTTCATTTTAATAAAATATTTTCTTAAATTCACGCTGCCTTTTGATTTATGCTTGTTTAGTTATCTAATTCATATAGTAATTATAATTAACAATCTGAAACTTGTTGCTAAAGAAAGCTAAGTAACCCGTCATCAAACCTAACGAACCGGTTACTAATTTGATGTCATCATAATAAAGTTGCTTATAATATAAGATCCTTGTTAATGTGTCTAAATGTTTCTGTAGAATACGTATAAATTATTTTTTCACTTATAAGAATAGATTTTACAAATTATATAAGTCCAATATTGTACAGTTTCGGTACATAAATGTTGTGCACGCGAACATAAAATATATTAATAACAATGAGAACATTTTAAAACGAAATTAACGGAGCTTCCTAGTTGTGCCTCGCAACGTAGCGCCGGCGCCGAGCGGCGAGCGGCGCCAGCGCCGAGCGGCGAGCGGCGCCAGCGGCGTCGGTATGTGTATCAGAGTCATTATTTCTATGAACTCACTAAAATCCGAAATGATCCAATTATTGAAGAAAAGTATCTATTAAAATTTTAGATGAGTTCTTTATTATTGCTTAAGGATGGTAGAAATAAAGCCATTTTGACCATTCGCTTTAATATGTCTCTTTATAGATAATACTTACCGGCATAGAGTATTTTTCTAATCCTTATCGTCAGTTCTTACCTCTACCTACTATCTTAATTTTTTTCTTCAGGGTTCTAAACAGGATTCTGGTTATATGCAGTCTCTACGTAGACTCTACTTTATACGTTGTGAATGAATAGAGTAGAATAACTCTTTATTATAAAACCACTATACAGAAACGTTTTTGCATTGAAGAAAATCGGACATGCAGTTTCCATAGAATCCGCATTAACAGCCTACCACGGCTACGTGTCATCGCTACTAAGCTATGGCCTCATGATTTGGGGAAACTCTGTAGACATTGACAGGGTTTTTAAAATGCAAAAGGTGCTGCGTCCGGGTGATTAACAAGGCATAGTTCTTAGATAGCTGTAGACCACTATTTAAGAGCAAAATTTGTAAACCTGGTCTATCAACCCCCTTCTCATAAAGAAATCTATAAGAAGAATGCTTATAATATGTGTTTTTTTTATATAACAGGCTACCAAAGGACATTCAATTATTAAAAGGATATAAATTTAAGAAATGTTTAAGTGACTGGCTCTTGTCTCATTGTTTTTATGACATTAAAGAATGTATAAACTGCGAATGCCTTTAATGTTCTATGGGTTGTCCAATTGCTTCTCCTTGTATGTAGTTAGTTTAGTTTTAGTAAGTAGAGTGTAGTTTGTTTTCAGTAATAAAGGCATTCGCCCGTTAAAAAAAATAAAAAATAAATTGTAGTGACATAAATAAATAAATATTGGCACGTCTGCATGCAGACTGATTACAACGACTATTGTACTCTGTAACACCATTCTAGGAATAATATTAAATAATATCGTCACCCAGTTACATAAAAAAAAAATATGTACCTACCAATACGTAATGTAATCTAGCAAATAAATAATTCTTATTCTTATTCTTCACAATTAAAACTAAAATAACAATTAACTTAATATTAGTTTCTTTATATTTTTTGTAAATTAGATTGATACATACATATTTTATGCGATTCTGTATGAGCACAATTTTAAATCGTTATATTAGTAGAGTACTCAGTTAGCTAAATTTTATTAACAAGACCTCTAAATGTTTTTTATACAAATATTTTGCTTTAGTTCGAGGTTTGAGTTCGTACGGTCGTATTCATTAGCAATACCAGTAGGTATTAAATAATACATTTTGGGCAGTTTAACCTTTCAACCACACACACGGGAGCATGGCGATGCGTGTGGGTAGTTGTAAGGTTAAACTGACCACAAGAGTTTTCGTCGCGTTTATTTGTTACATGGTTACTATTATTAAACCAAAGCACAAAAAGGACGTAGGGCGCGTCAGTCTGTGCCTCATTGTGTCGTTCTCATTCGCACATCTAGTTTGACATTTTTTAATTATAATTTATAATTATTATGTTTTGAGACATTTATTAAAAAAGAGACATTCCCGCAGTTTGATGCTATCTTCTCTAGAAGATCTATTCGAAAGCAAAGGTGCAGTCAGTTTCCTCTTTTCTTTTCTTGGCCCGAACTTCGATTTGAGTGTAGGATAGAAATGGATAGACATGCTTACCATACTGGTCATGATAACATATGTCACTATTAAAATAAACGTTGTTTTAGTATATTTGTGCTTTGTGTCAAACATAGATAGATAGATAAACACTGTATTGTTAAAAACCTTAAAAATAGGTCCATGAAAAACAAGTACATTTCACAGTAATCAGCACAACAATAGGCGGTCTTGTCGCTCAAAGCGATCTTTTCCAGACAACCTTTGAACAGAAAGGACTAACATAATTCAGGTTATATAGGGTTACTTGTTATTCATGACGTTTAAAAGTGCATTTTTGTGCCTATTTAAAAAACATGTTATTGTCAGCGTTGGCGTCAGTGTCGGCATCGGTGTTGAGTTCAACGTCATCATTCGCATCAGCTACGGTGAAGATATATTTATTACCGTCGATCGGTTCTATTAAATGTTTATGTACAATATGAATGAATGATTTAAAAAATAAAAATAATTAATAATAAAATAACAATAATTACCTAATTAATAATAAATTATTAGGAAAAATATAAAAATAATCATAATTGATTCTTTTCAAATTAAGTAAATTCGTTTTTACCTTCTTTATTTCTTTTAAAATTAATAATTATTATTAATAAGAAAACAACAACAAAAAAGTTAATTAATACTTATTTGTTGTTGTTTTTTTTCGCATCGAAGTGACCTTCAGCGTTGGTTTAACGTCGGTGTAGATGCTAATGTCAGCGACGCTCCGACGTCGCTATTGACGTCGGCGTCGACGTCAGCGTTTTTATGATGGCACAATTTATAAGAGTGCTGCAATTGCAGATTTAGAACATTAGATCAATATTTAATTTTTTATATAACAAGTACTAAGCTACTGCTCAGTGCTCGGGGCCATCCAGCCGGCTTTAAAGGCTTCAGAGAGATTACAATCCCTTTTGTTCCCATTCAATTAAATATGTATTGAAACAACCTCTTTTCCAGCGATTCCTGCGAGGCCTCGGGCGAACAAACTTACTTTAATAAAAGACTATTATTATTGTACTTTAGATTAGATTAGATAACTCTTTATTGTTACACCACCAGAAATTATAACAACAAAAGGAAATATAACAAACTTAAAAACTAATGGGTCTTATCGCTCAAAACGATCTCTTCCAGATAACCTTTCGATGGAGAGGACTTAAATAAACTGGAAGAGACGGGGGTGTTAACATAAATGAGATAATTATGATATGTATGTACAAAGAGTACAAACTTACATAATGTACATCTACCAAATATATAATAATACAACATACAGTACAGCAGTTAACTACACGGACATAACATTTTATTTATTTATTTATTTATTCAACAGCATACAAAACAGAATGCAATCATAAACAGACTTAAGTATATGTAGTACATGATATTTTTCTAAATTACAATCCAAAAGTATGTACGCCTAATTGCATCATTATCGTTATTAATAAGGAATTCAATACAATCGCTAGAGTTCAACAATAATTTAAATAAATGATCATATCATTAGATTAATTAAATACTATAACAAATTATCATTATTAAATTAAATTAGTATGTGCGTAAACATAATATATAGATAAAGTAATAATAATATATAGTTAAATATAATATATAGATTATTTTCATTCAGTATTAAACATTATCTGTTTTAATTGCTTCTGAAAGAGGTGCAACTTAGAATTAAAAAAAGTTATATTGCAGAATCTCGTTGTATTGGCGACACATTCTGACTATGGGGTTTTGATAAATTGATTTACTTTATGGTGTACTAGCTACAGTCCGCGGTTTCCCGGGACTAAAAGTAGCCCATGCGTTAATCCAGGGTATAAGTTATTGCCATTCCGAATTTCACTCAAATCCAACCATGTTCAAAGAGATGAGATAGATAGACAAGGCTTTATTGTTACACAACAACAAGAAACAATTACAAAACTATACTAAAAGCTAATGTGTTATCGCGGTCTTATCGCTTATAGCGGTTTCTTCTAGACAACCTATGGATGGAGAGGACTCAAAGAAACTGTAAGGGACGGTGGTGTTGTGTAAGTATAAAAAAAACTAACCAGTAAAAAATAATAATATCATATACAGACTATATAATCATAATAATATATAATTAAATATAAGTATAATATAGGTACATACATAGGTACCAAAAAAAGTACATCCTTACTAATAAATCATTATAAACGCGAAAGTTTGTTTGGATGTATGGATCTTTGTTACTCTTTCACGCAAAAACTACTGAATCGATTATGATGTAAATTTGGTATGTCCGTACATTAGGGCTTGGAATAGCACATAGGCTTCTTTTTATCCCGGGAAACCGCGGGGCGCAGCTAGTATCATAATAAAGTAAAAACATATATATTATAAAATATAAATATATATACAATATATAGTATATAGTATTGTATGACTAGTGTAGTTAGCAGCGCAGATTTCAGATTGAGAAGGAAAGGCGTTTATTTTTAGATGTCACGTAACATAATTATTGTGCGCGTGTGCCCGGCGGTGTTATCTAACGCGGTACGGTTCAGGTCCTTTATTTCTTCCGCCGGACGAGTACTTTCAGATTTTATGTTCTAAAACGAAGCATAACTACATAGTTCATCCGTCGCGCGACCCATTTTGTAATACAAAAGAAAGGACGTTGATATACCTGTTTACAATCAGTTTTGATACGGGTGGGGAGCTGCTAGCTACCCACGCGTATAGCTATTCGGTTAAACGTATATCATGTAGTTACATATGTATCTTCTTTTTTGATGTTAGAACTATAATACGCGGGAATCCTTTGAGTGGGGGTTCCATTCTTATTATATTTATATGAAGCATACGTATCCCAAGCGAAAAACTCAAACAATGTCAATTGGCAGAGCGCTTCCCGCGCTGAGGGAAGAGATTGTGATGCGGGTTGAAGTCCCAGCCGGTGGTCGTATTGTTTCTTTCCGAAAAACCTTGTTTGGGGTCTACATCTTCCTATATTAACGAGTACTTCCATTCAGCTGGTCAACCTAAAACCAAAGAATACTAAAAACGCTCCACTTCAGAACCAGATGGAAAGCTAAAATTATTGACATTACATAATATGAATGTGCTTATATACATTCCTCTGGTGTCTGTAAGAAAGTAAATGTAGTAGGTACTTACAAGTACTTTTTTTTTTTTTGTTGTCGTAAGCTTTTGAGGTAAGAATCTGAAACAATAGCAACTACTCTACTACTAATTAAGTTATATCTGTTCTGTTTAGAATAAATAAAGATGATTTGTATTACGGGGGTGACATTGTCAAAGATTGACAAAACCCCTCATAAATAAAAAAAAGAAGAAAAAAAAAACTACTCTACTGGACTATAGCAGCAATTATTAAAATATTGTTGTAGTTCTTGTATTCTCATCAGCCCATCACGTTCCCACTGCTGGGACACGGGCCTTCTCTCATAGAGAGTATGGGTCATTTCGAACACCTAATTGTAATAAATGATGGCTGGTCCACAAGTCATACTCGTGAACGGGTGCTGCTTGCGGGGACTGGTCTGTTCTAGTCACTCCTACTGCTACTGTCATACCTACTTATATTTTATTTACACTTTTCTGTTACTGATACTATGACTATGGGACATCTCACTCGCATTTCTTGTTTTACATTCTGTTAATTCTAATTTATACGTAATTGTGCTGAAAAAAGACATCCCCGCAGAGTTTCTTGGTGCTATCTTCTCTAGCGGGCGTATTTCCGAAGCACTGGTAGAGTCAGTTTTCGCATTTCTTTTCAGCACTCAGACTTCAATTTGAGTATAGGAAAGAAATGGGTAAACATACTTACCTTTTTTTCAAAGTCATGTTAACATAAGTTACAATTTTTAACATTTTTTATTTGTATCATGTGTTTATGACCTTTAAAAGTGCACTTTTGTGCCTATTTAATAAATGATATTTGACTTTGACTTTGACTAAAAACCTTATTTTAATGTCAAAATGTTATATTCACTTCAGCGGAAGTTGAACAGTGACAAACTGTCATTGTAGTGTGAACATCTTTTTTAATTATTTCACCATTTAAATGAGCCATTGTTTCTCTTAGATTATTAACACCCATCTCTGCTTATATTATTAAATGGACTTCATCTCAATAATATGTAAAAACAGCGTTTATTGTCCTGTAAGTAGCCAAATATTATTATTCAATTTAGGCAACACAGTCGCAGAACGCATTTATTACAGATATTTGCTATTATAAGGACTGCTGCCAACATCTTGTACAAACTGAGCAAAAAAAATTAAAACCCAGATATGAGTTGTCTGCTGAAATTCAATTAGTTTAATGCGGCGTTTAATGATTTATGTTTATGTTTATTGCTTACATTACCGCATCTCAAAACCAAAAGTAGGTGGAGACTTGCGCAATGTTGCATTTAATGCATTAAATAACGCACTGGAGAGAATGTGAATGTACTTGATGTCATTATTAGAAATGATTGAGAACATTAGACATCTAGGGAAATGATTACGCCTTTTGATTGTATGACCCGGGATGTCATAAACCTACGTAAGATTCTGCAAGTTCGCGCATGAAGCACGATGATTAACTCAGCGATTACTGGCTCGGTTTAATCAAAATAATCTAATTTGAAAGTTCCTATAGTTCTAAAAAGTTAACAGACACATATAAAAAACCATAAAATATATGAATTAGGTATCCGTCTCTAATAGTTTTTTTTATTTTTAAGAATATCCTTGGGAGTGTAATAATAGTTTCATTTATTGCTATGTTTATCTATAATAGTCATAAACTGATAAAATCTCGTGTTGACGAATTTATTTATTTGGAATGTTTTAGAGCCGCGGAAATCTACGTCGGATTGACTGCATTGACCGTGGTCAGTGTTGGCGATGGCGCCGTATCCCGTCAAGAAAAGTCAAGGTACGGGTTCTATTTGTAGGTATGGAGTGTCAGCGGTTAGCGCCGTCCAACTGTACTGTAGGTGGCAGTCAGCGAGCCATTGGAAACGACAAAATACATTAGCCGATATAGCTTTAAATTATATGCAAATACAAAACAAATGAAAGTTTGCCATAGACAGGTAACTGTTAACAAGGGCTATGTTGAAATCCGAGCATATGAATTGTCTTATACGATGTACCTTATATATAAGCAGAGTTTACAAATTTAGTTACCTTGTAACAATACAAAAATAGTATAATTAGCATATGTGTCTGCTCGGACATGCCCCGCGGTAATTACTCTAGGTTACTTAACGCGAAGCAGAATAATTACGAGATTAAATTAAGGCACGTGCTTTATTGTTCTGAAAGAGAATAAATTAAAAAGTAAGAGTGTTTTTAATTTAAATTGTTTAAACATAGGATGTCGGTAGATATCTACATGAATACATATGGATGTGTATGTCAGGTGAGCCATTTTATGATGTAGGTACCTACTATATACTTTAAGAGTTTTAGCGACGACGTGTCTGCTATAGTAATGATATAATTATGTTTTGTAATGATATTAACCTAATTATTTATAACATTTTACTTTAAATGTTTTAGATTTAATTAATGAAGCGCCGAACAAAACGTGTCCATCCTGAAGCAGCTGAAGATAGAGCAACAAAACCGTCTCTCTTCCATCTGCCTGCACCGGGTACTGAAATACTTTGGTCATATAGCCCGCAGGAATACCGACAACCTGGAAAGGCTTATCGTAACGGGCAAGATCGAGGGCAAAAGTCCAAGAGGCCGGAGTCCGAAACGTTGGTCCGACCAGGTGTCGCAGCATTTAGAAATGCCAGTCAACAAGGCACTCCACGAAGCTGAAGATCGAAGTAGGTGGAGAGAAGCAATACGTACCCTGCATGGAGGGAGTCACGATCCTCAACAGTGAGGGAACGACTGAGGAGGAGGAGGAAAGAAGCAAGAACGTTAATGACAGATAGTGACGAGTACGAAAACTAAAACGTAAATTATTTTAATATAACAGTATTTTTAATAATGAATTGACTCGGATTCAAAATAAAATGAATCATTGTAAGTATTTTGATAATAATGGCCCACTGACGCGCACTCATTTGCAAACATGTACCTATATACCTACTATAATAGCATATTTTAAGACTTCAGCTTTAACTTAATTTGAATTAAATATAATTAATGTACAATGAATGCAATAAATAAATAAATGAAATGAAATGTTATAACTTATACCTTAACGTTACAAATATCCGATCGCTGTAGCAATTCTCGTCTTTATGTCACACATCCTTAATTTGTAAAACTAATATTTGTTTTTGGGACTAGAAGTTACAATGTTCTGAGCAGTGCGTGACCGTCACCTTGGCAGGAGCCGCCAGAGGCGGCGCCGGCGCCGGCGCGCGAATCTCAAGGATCTACGTCTTAGATACGCCCACGCATAAAATCGCCCAGGATTAAATTGTGCGGAACCTTGTTAAAAATGTACAACTCTACCTTTACTCTGGCACGTTGGTGCTCTCCATTCAATGATTCAGGGATTGCGTGTTGCTGTACCGAATATTTTTCACTAAACGTATGACATTTTGAACGTTATCTGAAAAGAGTAAGGTTTATTTTTCTAAGCACGGTAGACTAGGTAGAGTAGTTACAATTGACCTTTCCTATCCTAGAGTAGATTTGTGAAATAATTTGTTAATTCCACAGCTCTTGGCCTTGTCACAAGGCAGGTACAGTAAGATTGATGTGTCAATGTGTTCCGACTTCTGAACTCTAGGTAGGAATAGGTACCTACTTGAATATACTCGTCCATGTACTGCAATCATTTGTACGCACGCAATTTGTACCATTTTGGGCAATTTGTTTGATGTTGATGGTGGCGTTGCGCAAACTCATGTTTCATTGATAGGGAGGTTCCTACCTACATACTTTGTTGTTGTACAAAATTTTAACAGTCTTCAAAGTATTGCATGTATTAAAAATAGGTAAGTTTATAAAATATTGGATAACTATCGACCCGCCCAGGTTTCGCACGGATGAAGAGGAAGGTTTCTATGCATGTATTATACATATAAACCTTCCTCTTGAACTACTCTGTCTATTGACGCATCAAAATCCGTTGCGTAGTTTAAAAGATCTAAGCGTACGTACGTAGAAGATGTCTAATGTCCTTGAATATTTCTGTTAAATTCTTAGACATGCCGATTTCCTCACGATGTTTTCCTTCACCGCTTTTAGTAACTTAAGAAAGTCTGTGGTGTGGGGCTAGCGGGATACGAACTCGGGTGCGTCAGATCGAAAGTCGCACATGCTCCCACTGAGCCACTCTAGCTCGTACTCGCAGTGTCCATCTACATTTATATGCTGAAAGTTTCTCGATTGTTAAAGAGTAACAAAAATATAGGTCAAGTATTAGGTCACAGGTAATATAGGCGTACACTACGTATAATATTACTTAAGTATTTTTTTATGGTACCTCGTAATGAGGCGAGCATGTTGTTCGACTGATGGTAAACGCCGCGCCTGCCCATAATAATTGCAGTGCTTCTTAGAAGATTTAATATCATAAAAAACACTGCGTATATACACTGCATTGCGCTCATCATCTCGAAACATCAGATATGAAGTTTCATATGCCCAATAATTTCGCTGGTTACAATGCCCTTGCGCACTACTGCTTGGCGGCAGAATAACTGGCAAAGCTGTGGCACCTACCCAGACGGCCTCCCGCATACGAGATACCTACCACGAGAAACGTACATAATTGCAACTGTGTAAGCTCTGCTTACATCAAATTAGGAAGTGCAGAAAAATGTTTGCTAATGCATCGCAATAGCAAACAACTTGAAGTGGAGGAGAGTCTCTGTTTCTGGGCGCAATTATTATATTTCATGACAGCATTACTTTCTAGGCACTAATTTTGTAAATTGTTTGTGATATCTGGCATTTGTCTTGGTTACCATCGCACCTTAATAGGGAGAGCCTATTCTGCGTCTAGGGAACATTGTGATCAAACCCATTGTGGTAGAAGTACGAATTCTTTTCAAAAACTGGTTTAAGAAATTCACTGTTTAGCGCAGAAATTCACATTTCAATACTTTATCTTATTGTACATCACCACCAACCAATACCTAGTTCCATGAGATCAATCCGCAATTTTATCACCATTACCGCATTAATACAAATTTTGGTTACAACCCAAAATCCGTGGAGCATCTTCAAACATCATAATAATTTACATACAAACGAGTGCATTACGTCCGTCCGTCGGTCAGTGGCCAGTACAACCACGTGACGTAAGTCCACCGCTGATATACTACCACAAGGTTCTAAGCTCCATACAGCATTACATAGATACATGGTACTTTGTCACAATGACCTTGACATGTGGTTCAGCAATCACAATTATATCGCGGTAATTCTGAAGAAGATGCAACCTGACCTTTCGCAGATACGCTACTATGGCTCCAACTGAGCGGTGAGTGTAGGGAAGCGCCGCCGCCACTGCCACCGCCGGAGGATTGTGTGGAGCAATTACCTACATCTTAAGTTACATCTAAGTTAACATTTTTCACAGTCTTGAGCTATGAAGTGGCCAGTTTATAAAAAAATTGCAAAATTATTAATTGTAAAATCCGTAAACACTGGATTATTCCTTAATACCGTAACCGTACCGTAAACCTAAAAATTTACAAAATTCTTTATTGATGGTGAAAACTACATCACAATCCATTAAATACTAAGCGAGAGACGCGAATGAGCGCAAATTGTATACATTCCATAGCCATTGAGGTACTAGTATGTATCTATAGGTAAGTCTAAGTACAGAGATATGGAGAATGGGTATAAATAAATAACGCCCAACGATCACATACCTACATAGATCCTGGCCCCTAACTAGGATTCCCTCTATCTAGGGAACGAGGAACTATATGTATCACATGCGGCATGCATGTGATACATATAGTTCCTCAGTTCTATCAGCAGAATTAGAAATACCATCTACCAACCAAGATATTAAATAAGTATCTTATAGAAAAGCTGTCTTTGTACATACACATCATCTTAATTCAAATAAAATAGCAATTACGTAACGCAACAGTCAACAGACTTTCAAAATGTAACCATAGATTCAACCTATTACCAACACTTCTATACTTCTTCTGTACTTACCTCGATTCGCAAATGAATGAATCATTATATCATAGGAGTTTCTTATTTTTTAAAGTATACGTCATATATGAATGTAGTTGCGCCAACCTACTCCACCACACAGCTAGCGAAGAAAAACCTACGTAGGAAGGTATAGCAGTGCACGCTAGGCTTAGCTCGCGAAGGGCCCTATCACAGTGCAAAAAGAGGTCAAAATTATAGATACCCACTTATCAAAGCCCACTTTCCCCTCGAACCAATTACCCTACCCGTCCACGCTTGGGCTGGCTAATGTCATCTGCAAACAAAACCCTACTTCTATACAAACACGCAGCTTGTCCGTCTGTCATCACATGTTTGCCTTCTGTATGGCGTTATATAATAGCACCATTGTGCACACATTGCCAAACCATCGTAAATTCAGGTGACCATTAGGACTTCCTAGATGGACCGCTCGTAATAAAAGAGCAACTTATTGAATGATGCGTAACGATGGTAGAAGATGGGTGAAATGTCTGGACGCTAGCCTGTTTATTAGTCTTTCACTTTATCCTATAATACATACCTACAGCTGCACAAGTCACAACGCATTCCTATCATGTCAAACAAGTTGTTATTGAAGGAAACACTTTTTGTGGCATCTTGAAAATGATGATCTGTTTAATTGACCGACTGCAAGAGCAACAAAAACGAGAAGGTAATCAATGTTCCTTTCGAAACTAAACTACCATACCAGATTACACTTAGATCTAAGTCTTTTAAAAACTAGGTAAACGGAAAAAATTATATAATTCAATCCGAAAACCAAAAATGTCGTTATAATACTTACGTTTGGAAACCTCTAAATGAATTTTTACAACAAATTACTGTATATTAAATGTTAAGGTAGTTACCAGAGAGATCACTGCTAAAATTCACCCCATATAATTCCGTAGAAGACCTAAAAACACCTTTAGAACAAACTCGGTGAAGTGCCCAAACAAAGGTGTGTTGTCCCAAAATAGCCGTAAAGTGCTACAACGTCCATAAAGGGAAGAATCCTACGAAAAGGAGCCAACCAGGCGGCCGGCTGCATGCTGAACTAGCTAGGGGTGAATGGCCATGGAAATAGGAGCCCGAGGCGAACTGATTACAATTTGTGCTCCCCACAAAATATGCCCTCTTTCTTAGAGATAGGCTATCGCGGTGACGTTGTATGGAAACTTATAAAACATTAAATTCGTTCCCTCGAAACGATCGATTTTGGTTTAATTGTACCTTCGGGGCTCAAACCATTTACAAAGAGTTGTCATATTTCTGTTTACTCTTGACAGCTAGCACTAATGGCCGTGTCGCCTGGGGTCACGTATCACGCGTCACGATGCTATCGTTGTGAGGAACATGTGAGGAGGAAGCGCGAGGGCCGCGGCGCTGTCACCTGCGGAGACGCCTTTCATCTGAGTACCTACATCCGCATTCTGACGGCCGCGGACGGTGCACGAGGCGACTATAAAATTACAAACTTTCCCTAAAAACAGTGAAATTGTAGTAGTACAAGCGTTGCAAATATTAATCTTGAACGTATCATCCATCATCATCATCAGCCCATTACGTTCCTCCTGCTGGGCCACGGTGTGGGTTGGTAGATCTCATAGTCATATCCTTGAATTTTTTAGATTTTTGGACATGCCTGTGCCTTCAATGTTTTTCTTGTCATTGGTGCGGGGCCAGCGGGGTTCGAACTCTGGTGCGTCGGATCGAAAGTAACACGAGTTCTCGCTGAACCACACTCGCTCTTGAATGCAACTTAGTAATTTTGCAAAAACAAGACATTATATGTAAGTATAGGTATTCTATATTGCTAAGATTTTGCCATATATGTTTCCGCCTCATTTTTGTATAAAATAAAATCACTAGTCCATATCACATATACGAGCACATCATATGAGTAGGTATTCATATGTGAGTTGAATGGAAATAATCTAAAACACATAATAGTCAATAAAATCGTTCGAACAAACACTGATCCTCCTCTTTACTTTAGACATTTCAGTTACGACCCATAATTATTTATTTAACTTAATAATGCTGACACCGACGCCATCGGGTATGCAAATGCGTCCCAGTTATTTTATTGAAATGCCCCTCGTTTACCTATCCATATATACTTTTGACGAATATTTTTATATTGCATAAAGTAAATGGGATCTGATTGTTTTTTCCAGTATCTACAGGTTCAGCCAGCATCAATAATAACTTTAAAATTTAGCAGCGACATATTCGCCATCGGTGGTCATTTTTCACCACCGTCTCTACTACGTTACGCCATAGAAGGTTGCACGTTTGTTTATGCTTTTACCGGCTATAGAATTGAAGAAGTTGGTCACATAAAAGACTTGGGCGGTGGTCAGACCGTAAAACAAGCCTAGTAGTAAACTAGTAGTATGTGCTTTTCTTATACGATATGTTTACTGTGAGTTGTCTGAAGATGGTCGAACGACCGAGTTGTGTCAACTATTGAAATATAAGACTCTGAGTTAAATAATTGACTCAGTTCTTAGTGTCAGTTTTTTTGTATAAGTATATATTATTAATCAAATGAAAACAATGCAACCAATTTCTGAAGATGATGAATGCTTCTACTTATGTCTATTTAAGTGGTTCATTGATCGTGTGTCATTATCATCATCATCAGTACAGCCCATCACGTTCCCACTGCTGGGACTCCGGCCTTCTCTCATAGAGAAAGCCATATGGGCCATAATCCACCACGCTGGCCCAGTGCGATTTGGTGGATGTCATATGTCCTTGAATTTTTGTGACTAGTTCTTGGTCACGCTGGTTTCCTCACGATGTTTTCCTGTACCGTTTTTGAGCGAGTGTTAATCCGCACATAACAAAAAAGTCAAGCTAGCGGGATTCGAACTTGGGTGCGTCGGAACGAAAGTCGCACGTGCTCCCACTGAGCCACACTCGCTCTTGTGTCATAATCATAACTAATTATGAAAAAGTAAGCAATTCTAATTTGGCTAAATTATAACTGAACTTAACAAAGGAACTTGTCACTTATGTAAGTAAGTACTTTAAAGATCAATAATGACGATGGTTCAATGCAAATCCATTTGCAATATCCAGGTCTTTCGAGAACATAATGATGCTTTCAACCATGGATGGGCTTGCTAAACATTCTGTCAATCAAACATACTATGTCTAGCTAAGACGAGTTTGTAGTGGTACTCGTAGGCCTCTTCTGCAAGAGTTCGCCTTGGGAAGTGTCATAGCTTTGCCAGATCTTCAACCATCGAGCAGTAATGCAAAGTGACAAGTTTCCTACGGGCTCGTTGCGCTCAGAATTCAACTGTAGAATCCTTCACTGCGCTCTCGATTTAAAATAGCGCCCTCACCGTAAAATATTTACCTGCTTTGTGTACAGTACAATCTACCATTTTCTTTTGATGTGTAATTTGGCCATGTAACAAAAAAGAGCTGTCTAAAGTAACCTAATAAGGGTGGATAATATCCCAGAATGTTTGGTATAATACTCGGATACCTGCGAGAAGAAACTTGTTCTAAATTCCACTGCAGACCACATCTTGATTATTTTTATCAATCGATTATGGCAAACAGCAAATGTCAATAATTATGGACGCTATGTGGCTGATGGCCTTTGCCACATTTTGCGGGTACTAGTGAAATGTTAGGTGACGTAACGGCACAGTTTGGGCAGCAGTCAGTGGAGGTGACCGCGTGGCCTTTCCTGTTCTAACACGGGATTTGTGTTTGTGTATGGAGATGAGGTATGCGAGTTGATTTTAGTACTGAATCTACGTCCATTTTTGTATCGTTTTGATTTCATGCTGATAGAAATTTAAACGTTAATTATTGTGGTTTTTTTGGATGGTCTCTGTACCGCAACTTATTGTCACCGGAAAAATAGAGGGCAAAAGACCCATGCGCTGATCGGACCAAATCCGCACCATCTGAGTACATCAAAGTCAGAAGCCGTGCACATCGCTGAAAGCCGGAACAGGTGGCGCAGTATCACAAGAGAGAAGGTGGTACCATGACGTGGTCACGACCCCCAGCATTGGGGAAACGCCGCAAGGACGAAGGAGAACTGCAACAATTCATCATTATATAGGTTCTACTTATGTAAAATTAGTCGACTATATAACCTACTAGATTAAAATACTCTATGGTACTTATGTATTTTTCTAAAGTGATTAGTGTAACGAAGGTTCGTAAGTTTAAACTATTGTTTAACTTATCTAAGCATTAGTTTCCTTATGTAATCGACGTTTGTCTTCATTAGAACTTGTTGCGTATTCATTATGCGATTGTTTTCTTAATGTTGACCCTAGCAAGGACGCGTAAGTTTTTTAAAGTTAAATAATTTAGAACTAAGTTATAAGGTAGGGAAAAGTGTTTCTGTAAGACTGTCGTGTATTGCATTTTATACGTACTTAACTAGCGTACCCGTAAACATGACTCTTTTATTGTAAGTAACCTACTATTGTTACTTATTTAGGTATGTTTTATAAATGAGACCTTTGCCCCGCAGTGGAACTACGCAGGCTATATATTTTAATTTAAAATATCTTGATTACTATTTATTTACTCTCATAGAGAGTTCGTTGTGGTCTCTATATATTTATGAACAATAAAAAACTACAATGCTTACCTACTTACATAAATCCATAGCATTTATATTTTACTGCGTTTTTATATACCTACTATCTTATGCAATCATTCTGTATTCGACCGCATCATAATTTTCCGGCAAAAAAACAGTGGTCAAAGACAGGCGCGGTGCGGCGTACCTAGATAAAAGCTCTTTCGGAAGAATTTGGTATTTCTGTAAGAACTGGTATGAACCGGTTAGAAGTTCAGGTTAATAAAAGTAGGCACTTCCTTTTAAACAAAACAAGTTGAGCGAGTTCGTCGGAACACAATGTCTAGGTCTCGTAATGTGTTCCTCGACCTCAGTGCACGAAACCAGTTCGTCTCTGCACGAACTAATACAATTATAAGAGGTTTTGTCTGGCAGTTTGTGAATGCTACGTCCTTGACCGCGCCGGCGCTTTCCATCATCAGGTGAAATAGCGGTCAATTGCTAGTCTATTTAGATAGAAATCCGTTGCTTGGGGTCATTACTGACCGCTGTTGCGTTCTATCTACTCATCTATCTACATTAATAGGTTTTATACGTTTATTTGTACAATGATTGTATGAAGTAATCACAATTAAAACAATGTTTCGTAGGTTCAAATATTTATTGCAATCGTACAGCTCCCGGTGGCAGATGATGAAAACAGTGAGCGGCAGAAGAGCGAAAAACTAAATCATACTCGTATAAAGTAAGAATGAAAAAGACATTTATCTGACAACCACTACAAATTAAAATAAATAAATGTACTACAAAGAAATAAAAAAGAAATGTTCGACTCGAAAAACACGAATTATGTGAACAATAAAAAATAAGTTCGGATAAGTCAGACCCTTTCCGAACTCATAGATCCAAGATCCAGAGATCGTAGTAGTTTCAACAACTCAATGAGGCTTCATCAAAATAATAATAGTCATTCGATGTAACATTTTAAAGCTAATGTCACCTCCCCTATCCTCCTTCAGAAAATTCGATTTTCCTGTAAAAGGAGCATAAATCCATCTGGAATAATATACCTAGAGTTTTCCAATAGTGATAGAGTTTCGTTAACTTTAACAAAAACAAATTACTAAATTTACCTCTTTACTATATTAGTGCAAATAGTACGGTAGGCATTTTTATTGAAGTGAAGCCGGGGCACAACGCTGTGTTTGTATTCCAGTATGTTTTGTCCACAAACGCTATCGTCATTGCGTAACATAATTGCTCCTTCTGGGAAGGGAAAAGAACCGGATGTCACAACAACGAAAACATACAAATAACTTATATATTGCAAAAAACTTATATATTGCAAAACTAGAAACGTGCGAATTGTGAAATAATATTAGAATATTTAAAGCTGACGACTTGATTTGTAAAGGAATATTCCTATTACTATTTGACTTACACGTAATCTGTTTCTAAAGAAAAAAATCCCAGATTCTTTTAAATTAGTTTTTACTTACGTATTCCTTAATCCTCGATATTTTTGCCCTAACTTAATTTCCATAGGTACTTAAAATATTTCCGTAAAGAAGTTGATTTGTTTTAAAAACTTATCGAGGTTGAAGATCTCATTAAAAGTAATGATTACTTAAGATATTTAATTTTGAAATTTTGCAGTTCCTCAATAACAATTTAATACAGGCCAGAAGGGTCTTTCCAGTCATTAATTAAATTCATACGGAACTTGATTGTATAATAGTAGCAGAGAGAGTCCAGGAACATTTTAGTAATAGAAAAAAATAGGTACCTACCCAACATTTATTTTTAACCGCGTCTCATGTTGATAAGCTGTGCTCGACGATGGATCATAGGTACTAGAACATGTCTCAAGACATCTACTCGAATCTCCGTCAGTTCAAAATGATGATCTTTATTTAATTTTAAAGGATTAAAGTATGCTTAAACGCAGTGTACGAACTTCCACATATACAGGGTGTCCGGTAAATAATGAATGATCCGGCAGATACTTGCGGGGGCGTCAAGGCCTTTCAGATGAAATCATAAAAAATATATCCAAGGAAGTATTATGGGCACACGATACTTTAAAAAAAAAAAAAAACAAAATTTCTTTATTGCTGGAATGTTGTGCACAAAGATGACAAATAAAGATACTAGATAGATACTTTAAAAATAATACCTGCGTTTTGTACCCTTGATCACATTTATTGGTATTACGACTACTTAATGAGGGACAACCAATTGTTGTTTTTCTAAGAAAACCCATAAATTTTGAGGCTTGCCAGCGCACATTATAGTTCATGAACTCAGTTCATAAAAAGTAGTATTAAATATAGTATGTAAAAAATAATATAATAATAATTATAGTATATAAAAAAATCTTTTTGTCTGATAAGTGTTGGCGCCCCCTTCAAGTACCTGCCGGGGAGTCTATTATTTACCGGGCATTCTACTTATATTTGAGTATAGCTAAGACCTGAGGATGCGTTTTGGAGATACTGTGCTAAATTCAGTTCTCATCATTGTATAGGTAGGTATATGAAAGTTGTTATGGATTTTTATGCAGCATTAATTCTGTTTACTTACTAGGTAGAATTTTTTTTATTTAACAGAGTTTTGAGACGATCAAATCGTTCGCCTGATGGTAAGCGTCACGCCTGCCCATAAAAATTGCAGTGCCATCCAGAACTTTAAGTATCACAAAAAGCACTGCATTGCGGTCATCACCCCGAGACATCAGACATTAAGTCTTATATATATGCCCAGTAATTTCGCTGACTACAATGCAATAACTTTTAATATAAATTTATCTTCACCCATTATTGCGCTTAAGTGTCAAGTATGCTCGTTATTATAATTCGGTTTACGAGACATTTAAAAGCAACAGGATCTTGAAGTTATCAATCTGATGATAATTATATACCTACGGAGTAATATTGATAGGACGTGATACGTTTACCAAGGAAAATAATTGTAAGGGGGCGTCAATAAATTTAATATCGGTTTTGAAATTAGGATCTTGGATTCTTAAGCCATTACACCGAAGCAAGCAGCATTATATAAAATAATTACGGAAGAAGCCATAGGTGATGAAAATTATTGCTATTGTTCATTAATTTTATTAGCAGGTGAAATAACACTCGTTCGCATGCTACTTGCTATTGCGATGCTAATTGCTAATATAAAATTTCGCAGTTGTAAATTCAGAGTTTCGTGCGAAATTTTATAATTAAATATGATTCACAATCGCATCAGCATTACAATAGAAGACCACCGCAGTTCGCAATCATTCGGGAATGAAGGTACACGCATGCTGCTGCAGGTTGCGTGCTAACCAACGAACTAGCTATAGTTCGAGTTCTAGCTATAGTTCTATTTATCGAGTTTCGCAACTACAATTAATTTGATTAATGCTAATATAAATATAGCTTATTAATGCTGCGAACGCTAATTATTCCAACATATGCAAAAAGTAAAAACCTTCACGAAATGTACCTAACATTTCCTCATGGTTTTTTCTCGGAAGGACTTGCTGTAGGTATATGAAGTTGGTTTCAACAACTCGAAATTATTAATTTATAATAATGATGCAGGAGGGTAGAAACATATTTTTAATATTTCCATCGTGTCAATCGTGTGTTGATCTATGAAATTAAAAAAATAATTATGAGTTAAGAATGGGAGGTGATTATTTCCAAAATGTAAATCGATTTCCATTGAAATTTATTAACGAAAGTCACGCGAGGTCGGTGTGTAGGTACCTATGTTCCAGTAGCTATTTAAAGCCTACTTCGATTTTATATTTAATTCGAACGTAGCAATTAGTGTAACTGTGACATCGATTTTAACCAAATAATACCAATTATTGCATTAATTATTTCATACTATGGATTTTTCTCTTATAACTTATAATCAAGGTCAAATAAGTATGACTACATAATATCTTATAATAGTTAGAAGGCAGGTATTGCTTATTTATGATTCAACTAGCTGCGCCCCGCGGTTTCACCCGCGGTATCCCTAGATTAAAAAAGTAGCCTATGTCTTTTCCCAGGACTTGAAAAACGTACATGCCAAATTTCATCAAAATTCGTTGAGTAGTTTTTGTGTGGTTGAGTAACAAACATCCATTAATCCATCCATCTTCACAAACTTTTGCATTTATAATATTAGTAAGATTAGTAGGAAGGATTAAACTTATCTTTAAGTAATCTCTGAACTACCTGATCTATACGTACTGAGCTCGCGGTCAGTACCGCAGAACATACATTTGTTTGTACATACATTCTGTATATCTAAAGGTATACGTGTATCACTGATACACTAAGTCTGATTAATCGGTCGATCGTCACAAAACCCACTCAGAGAGAGGCACTAGCTCGCTACGGACAGTGTAAAGCGTTTCAGTACATTTCAGGCGCTTCAGCGTGCTTCAGTATCGACCGGCCACGCCCTCCGCCCAGCGCCGCCGCCCCCGCCGCCCCCACCGCCCCCGCCTCACCCCCGCACAGATTTGTTAATGATAAATCGAACGATTTGCCCGAATGTTTCGCCTCCATGTTTGTGGGTTAGTATTGGATTTTGAGGTTGGGATGTACGGATATAATGGGTTCGATATCTTCTTCGGCTTTGGTCCATGTGTTGTTGCTCCATCGGACAAGTACAATATTTGGCATTTATACTGGCAGAAGAGCTCACCATAGGTCTTTAATTACTTCATCCCATTCATGATTCTGGTTTAGATTTCGATTTAGCCTAATGGTACCGATATACAGTTTACTGCACGCCAATGAAAATAAAACATACACCAATATATTTACTTACTGTGGCAGGGTTCATATTATTTTAACAAATTTGTACAGTGCTATGTGAGATATCTCATTTAGTTAAAGCTATAAAAATGTATTTGAGTTAGAAGTGACTAGGTTTTAGTCATGCTCACTCAAATGTCTTTGCTTGCGGCGCCGGCGGCTCAGTGTGTCGGGTCACTCCCTTCCCTCCAATATATGCTTGAGGGGGGTCATTGCTGGTCCACAAGTCATACTTGTGAACGGGTGCTGCTTGCGGGGACTGGTCTGGTCTGGTCAATCCTAACTGCTATTGTCATACCTATTTTTATTTTATTTACACTTGTTTGTTACTGATACTATGACTATGGGACATCTCACTCGCACTTCTTGTTTGACATTCTGTTAATTCTAATTTATACCTAATTGTTCATAATACCAATTAATAACATGAAACTAAAACTAAAAACCTTAAAAAATATAATACTAAAATATATTATTAAAAGGAGTCCCTTTAGGCAGGGTCCGGAGATACTGGCTCATAATAATAATAATAATACTGTAATAATAATACTATATTTATACTAATACTGTGTTTGTGTGCTTTAGCTTTTTCAGCCGCTTCACAAGCCGCACCAGCTCTGTTGTTGGTTCCATGTAGATGGGAAGGGGCCGGCGCGTCTGAACAGGTTGCATGCCATACCAGTACCCGGCCCATTATAATTTAGATATACAAAATTCTGATGTATCTTCGAAGTCCAAGGTGAATATCGATGAAATATATATGGGACCATCTTTAAGATATACTGAATTGTTCATTGTTATATTCGAGACATTTTAAAAGAGCTGAAAAAAAAGAGATCCACGCACAGTTTCTTGGTGCTATCTTCTCTAGCCGGCGTATTTCCGAAGCACTGGTAGAGTCAGTTTTCGCATTTCTTTTCTGCACCCGGACTGCAATTTAAGTATATAATAAAGAAATGGGTAAACATACTTACCTTTTTTTCAAAGTCATGTTAACATAAGTTACAATTTTTAACATATTTTATTTGTATCATGTGTTTATGACCTTTAAAAGTGCACGTTTGTGCCTATTTAATAAATTATATTTGACTTTGAAATTATATAATTGTTATTTAAATTACATGCCGAGAGATGTGTGTGTGTGTGTGTGACGCGCATTATAATGTTATTGATTTGTACCAAGGTACCTTACACTTTGTAAGACTAATTAAATAGTTGCAATAAAATCATCGAGAAGCGTATGTCTAGACAAACCTAACCTAGGTTGAAAGACATTACCAACCATACACGTTAATTCAAATGTTTGTTTTGATAAATAAATAAAAACAATATAAAGTAGAGTAATTGTAAATGGTACCAATTGTGTCAAAAAATTAGCAAATTTTTCAAAGGATAAACCTAATCATCCAATTTATTAAGTGGACTACCAGCACCTGCCCCGCTCATCAACTTAGCGTTCAGATGAGATGAATTACAATTTACAGACCCCTTTTTTGCTTTTTCATGTTGTAGACAGGTTTCGTGTTAGAGCTATAGCACAAAGAGAAGATTCTCATCAATCCAACTAAATTTGACATCTCTGTGAGACAAAATTGATGAAGCAACTCGCATCACTCGTATCTAATTGGTTATAACTAAGTGAGACCAAAACATTGCTGTTGCAACAAACATGGTGTAACAATAACCAAAACAATGAATAGGTATTTAGAAGGTACTACAAAGTACGTGAGGATAGGATGGAATGGCTTATTAGACGGAAATGCCCAATTTACCCTAAGCTTAAGCATAAGGACTTACCGCCATTTATTAGTTTTAGATATTCAAATAAAAGAACCCATTCGATGGTACTCCACACAACTGGGGCAAGAGACGATCCGCGCCGCTTACTTGTCGGTTTACATGGCATGAAGCCAATGGAGCCCCGGCCGGGTAGCCTGGCCGGGTGAAATGTTCATAAGGTTTTCTACATCTCTTCATAGTTTGTGGAAGAAAATTCATTTTTTCCAGCTAGAGCAGGGCCCTAATTCACTATGTCAACTTGGCGATTCCTTGCTTCGAAGTCACGTTCGATTCCTTCATTAATAAACGACATCTGCGAAATTTGTATTCTCTCGTCATAGATAATCATATATATTAATATATGAATGCGTCATAGAAATGTCGTTTATTAATGAAGTAATCAAAGTGATTTCGAAGCCAGGAATTGCCAAGTTGTCATAGTGAATTGGGGCCTTGCTCTGAAATTAGTCGATTAAAATCGAAATAAAGATGATGAGCAATCTAAATAAATTTTGTGATAAGTTGCAGTGCGTATTGCCCGGGAACAAGCCCTAGAATTAATATAAACAGTCGCACATGGTACACCCGCGGCGAACGGCGGCGCGGCGGCTGCGGAGGCGCGGCGCGCGGCGGCCCGAGGGCAGCGGAATCATTTGCCTCAGCGCGCCCGCGCTCGGTCACGCGGTGTGGCCACAGTTGCACGCAGCAGAGTGACATTTTGTGTGAAAGTAACGCGGTGGGGGTGTCACTGAAGCTATAACACTTCTGATGGGATTTTAGCTGCTTTAAAGTTGGAAACATGCCCTGGTATTTAACGCGAGAGGCGTGATTACAATTCTGTTTACCGAATACCTCACCGTGTCTTGCTGTGTGCTAATATCTCGAAATCCAGGTTTACTTTAGGTATATACAAGAACATAATTACTAACTTTCTTTAATGAAATAAGCCTTCGGTCTGTTTTCTTAATTAAAACGACCGAGTTAACTCAACTTTCCTAGACCTACAAAATGTTGTTTTATGCAGTATACATTTTAAACAGCTTCGACCGCCACAAACTATCATTCTCCTGAGACATCCCGGATGTCAAATTTCAAAGGAAGTAGCCCTTCTGGCTGGCCCCTGTGACGCGGGGGTCCGTAATTGCATTAGAGTGGACATGGCCTCGCATCCATAATGTTTATAACGATGTTCTGCGAGGAGGGGTGAGGTTCTTTATTTCGCGTGGATTAACTGATGAAGTTATTTCATGTGTGTCTATTTATAGGTAGGTACATACTAATTTGCCTAGGTACCTATTTTAAGTCTTTTTTATTGCGAATATGTACAAAGCATCAGTGTATCAGTATATCTGCGTTTGGTCGCATGCAGAAGATTATTTTATGGTATCAATTAATTATCATAGCTGGGGATTTTATTACAATTATATATTTTGCCGACACTTATGCGCGAGTTTCGTAAGAGTATTTTAAATAAAATAATAGTCTCACTGCATCATGTCTCTCAAAATTGTATTCGAGAAACATTTCCAACGTTATTTTTTCCCTAACGAAGTACACGTTCATAATAGCCGGTAATGGAGATGAATGCGCCGGCAATAAACCGGTAGGGCAAGGGGGAGGCAGAGGGGGAGTGGGGGTGCATTCATCATCGTTTTACATTTAATAAAATAGAACTACATTAAATACATTAGGCCCCCAGGCTTAGGGCGGAAATGCTTTATCTATGCTTTATTATAGATACTGCTTTATTTATTAAAAAACGTGCGATATGAATAGCGGAACCATGGATTGGATAACACGTTTTTATGGCGACTGACGTAAGGAAATGTGACCAAACTACCAGAAGCTCTTGACTCTCGATAATTGCGATCTGACTCATCCAGTGCTCACCATTGACTTGGTCATGAAAACATTTATAAGAATTAGCAGAATCCTAAGTAAACCAAAGATTAGTTTAAGCCCGCAGTTAGGTATACCTATTCGTATTAACCGAAAAACCATGTACATCGACAATGAAATCGACGTAATAAGAAATAACTCGCCACAGTGGAAAAACTTTTCTTCACTATCTGACTTTCATCTAATGCGTGTCTCTGAAGATGGCTGGAACTTTCCTAAAGCAATAAGTTCTTTCTTATTTGTAACATTTTCGTGACATTCGGTTCCAAACGCGACACCTGAACACGTCTATATTTTATAGGTTTCAGAAACTGCAAGTTTGGTACCTAAGTAAAGATTCAATTGATACATGAAATAACAGATACTCCTGAGTCTTGTATGTGGGAGGCCGTCTGGGTAGGTACCACAGCTTTGCCTGATTATTCTGCGCCAAGCAATAGTGTGCAAGAATTACTGTATTCCGGTTTGAAGGGCTTTGTAGACAGCGAAATTACTAGGTATATGAGACTTAATATGTGATGTCTCGGGGTGATGAGCGCAATGAGGTGCTACGCAGTCCTTTTTATGGCATTAAAAGTTCTGGGTGGCACTGCAATTGTTATAAGCAAGCGTGGCGCTTACCATCAGGAGCGTTCCATAATAAATTATTTTTCAAAAAAAACTAAACCGACTTCAAAACCACAAATGGCACTCAAAAGTAAAAAATAAATTAATATAATTATCATAAGCGCTACCCACTCATATATTTGAAGTCGGTGCCAGCCAAGTCTAATAGGTAGCAGATAAATATGTATATAGTAAGTACTACTTGTAGGTAGTATCTATCTACTACCTTTTAGACTTGTCTGGCACCGACTTCAAATATATGAGTGGGTAGCGCTTATGATAATTATATTAATTTATTTTTTACTTTTAAGTGCCATTTGTGGTTTTCAAGTCGGTTTAGTTTTTTTTGAAAAATAATTTATTTTACCCTTTTTAGTGAAAAACAAGTTTTAATTAAATTAATTCAAAAAGTTTTTAAAGACAAGCTTTTATGATCTAGAAGCCACATCATGACAAAGTTTAAAATGGGCTATCACAATTAAATGCATGTACAAAAAATTTCATGTCTGTCCTATTCTCTGTTGAGGAGTTCCCTCGCCAGAAGTCAATCCTGGGTGTATCTGCCATATCATGATGGAATTTAGAACAGG
The DNA here is from genome assembly GCA_951640565.1 of Petrophora chlorosata. Classification (NCBI taxonomy): domain Eukaryota; kingdom Metazoa; phylum Arthropoda; class Insecta; order Lepidoptera; family Geometridae; genus Petrophora; species Petrophora chlorosata. The sequence continues at coordinate 17,896,874 of OX621198.1, read as the reverse complement.
CTATTATGGTTTAATCCATTTACGAAATGTTGTGTCTGTACTATTCACCGTTGAGGAGTTCCCTCACCGGAAGTCAACCCTGGGTGAAGCAGGTGAAGCAGTCGAATACAAAACCTCCACCTTAAGAAAGTTTGGTTACGAAAAAAACAAGAACCGACTTGAAGATTAAACTTATATTTTTTGTTTTTGCTATTTTTTTCAAAAACTACTGAATGAATTTCGATAAAATTTATATGGGACCACCTTTGAAGTATTACCTACCAATCAAAAAAAGAATCATCGAAATCAATGCATAATTGGCGGAGTAATCGCGTAACAAACACACAAAAAAAAAAAAAAACTTACCGTCGAATTGTAAACCTCCTCCTTTTTGAAGTCGGTTAAAAAGAAAATGTAGGTCACCTAGCACAAGGCAGCTAATTAATGTGCAGTGCTGAAATTAGGGCCACATTGGGAGACTATTATATCTAATGTAGTAGACTAATGTAATCATCACCAGACTGGGTTGATGATTATGAGATATCTTAACTAGGATATTTTTTGTCGAAACCCTGCAGGAGTCAACGGGATAATTGGAGCCTCCAATTGTGATCCATCTCCTACCAACACATTTATTATACATGTTTTTTCAGGTGTTTGTGCTCACGTAGCAAATTCATTATTTTCTTGTTGTACCCCGCAGTAACAGAAGAAGCGTGGCGTGGGGCGTGGAAGCCGCAAGCTGCGGGTAATGAGCCGTCTGGACCCCGTACGTGGCGAGAATCAGGAATAACCCACGGACAACCCTTTTTAGGGATCTTGTTCTTGTGACGACGGTGTTGTCACGTCATTTGTTTTTTATAACGGAGTGACAAGACGAGCGTGTCGTTCACCTGATGGTAAGCAACATACCTGCCCATAACAGTTGCAGCACTTTCTGCAAAATATTGTGCGGCACTTACTTAATAACTGCACTGCGCTTGTCACTCTGAGACATGTGATATCCATTATGTCTCATAACGCACAGTAATTTTTATTTCCAAGGCGGACTCTTGAACAGAAGTACTTACAAAAAAGATTAAATAAGATTTTAAATAATTATGAAGAAGAAAAATGAAACTGTTCGGGCAGGGATCGAACCTGCGTCTTCGGAATACAGTCCCGACGCCTGAACCACTGGGCCACCGAGCCAGACGCTTGAGCAACCAAATTTCTTCTACTTTTCTAATATCGTGTTACGGCGACGTTTCGCCTGGCATGCGCTAATGCATTCAATATCAAAAATAAGATTAAATAAGTAAAGACATAATCTTCGGCATGAATATAAAGAATTCTGTACAGAGCCCAAAAAGCAATCTCAAAAATCTACATCTCGGCTGAGCATAAATTAAGATCAGGCCTTCAAAAAAGATCTAAAGCATTACCGTTTAAAGTTACGTTATTGTAGATTTAATATGCAGCAGTTACAACAAATATAGCTGTATTAACAACTAGAGATGTTGTTATCACTGGCAGTTTGTTTTTATTGCACAAACATTACACTAGTCTCCGGATAATCAAACACACAAACCAAATTAAGAGATCTTTAAGGTTGTTCTTGCAACATCAAACACGAGGGTTTTAGCAATAATCAGTTGACGTCTACAATAATAATAATTAATATAATAATACGCCCAACGATCACATACATAGATCCTGGCCCCTAAATAGGATTCCTTGTATCTAGGGAACCGACAACTATAACGACTATTGTCCCACAACACCCAGACACAAAACAAATGCTTGCGCTTTTTTGCACAAACATTTGTCCCGTCGCGGGAATCGAACTCGCAACCTCAGTGGTGTATGAGATTTGAGCCAACCTGCCCAATCACACCTCAGAGGCTGTCTAGATCTATGGAATACTTTTTACCGAGCGTTTATTACTAAAAAGTATTACACATAACTAAACTTCTTATGAGGTTAAGCAATTGGACAACCTACTGGGCATGAAAAGGCATAGATACCCCACCAATTGGCAGCGTACCCAAGATGCTTGCTAGCAAGTGAAGAAAAGGTAATAAAAAGCTTAATGATAGTAATTGAACGTTATATCATATATCATCTCGTTTTACCTATGCTTTCCCTTTTTGCTTTGCAAGCAAAAATAGCTACAATTTGTTGTTGAAAGATCTGTTGACTATAATAAGGAGTAACAAAATGGAGCTTTATGATGATTGTCATAAGTATGAACTTGTCTGAATTAGGCTAGGAAGATGTTCCTCCGGTAGTTTCAACTAGGCGCCTGCGGAAACCAATCAGTATTGTCAAGATCAAAGAACAAACTCGTCAACAAGACAAACTGACATTGTCAAATGGCTTCCTTGTTTCTTGTTTTGGTATCCCTCGTGTGTTCGGCGGGCGACGCAGGCCGCATTCAAGTTATACGGTACAATCAGCGACAAAAGAACAGAACAGGTGCTAAACATTAGTGATTAGTTTTTTGGAGTGGTAGGCTCTGGCCATGGTTGTAATACCACCCACCGAACAAAGCCATGCCGTCTAGTGACCGAGTCGTGTTTCGGGATGACGTTCGGTGAACCATCAGGAAGACGGGTCTGAGCAGCCGCTCAACTGCCGTCTCTCTCTAGATCCATGTGCTACATCTTAGGCCACATCATCGCTTCACATCAGGCGAGATAGTGGCCAAACATAGTTATAATAAGCGTAAAAAAAAAGTGACACGGGTCTGGGCAGTCGTTCAACTGCATGTGTGCTTTACTGATCTATGTGCTTTATCTTCAGCCGCATTGTTGCTAAACATCAGGCGAGATAGTAGCCAAACATAGATTATAAGAAATAAAAATACCTACCTACGTAAGTATAATGAACTGACGTAATTTTTTTATATATTTTTTATATCTCTAATATATATTTTTTTGTGATTTCACTCAATCACACTCATCCTCCTGCTCGTCTCACCACTATGAGACGAGCAGGTCGTTCGCCTGATGGTAAGCGCCACGCCAGCCCATAACAATTGCAGTTGCCGCCCAGAACTTTTAATACCATAAAAAGCACTGCGTAGCGCTGCATTGCGCTCATCACCCCGAGACATCACATATGAAGTTTCATATGCCCCGTACTTTTACTAGCTACTATGCCCTTCAAACCGGAAGACGCGATGGTTGGTTGCGCACTACTGCTAGGTTAAACAGCGATAACAGCTGTGTAAAGGATTATGAGACATTTAACATTTTAAGCGACTTTTTTGCTGACTGTACGAGTATATGGTACAATTCCGATGTCGCGCGTCCCGCGACACTCGCGATAAGATAGGGTAGCACTAACTGTGCCGGCATAAATCACGGACGGGCCCCGGCGACGTGACGTAATCCCGTGTAATCCGGGACGGGGCCGGGACGACCTTGTTACGGTGTATGTTGTGCGGTTAGCTTGAGCAGCTGGCTTTGCATGGGTGTTGGTAGAGAGGGCGAGGGGTAGAACTGCTATAAGCTTTTGTGACGTGACATCTAATTCAACTGTGACCTAACATCACGAAACTAAAATAAAACATGACTCGTCGGTCTCTCGTATGCGGGAGGCCGTCTGGGTAGGTACCACAGCTTTGCCAGTTATTCTAACGCCATGCAGTAGTGCGCAAGCATTACTCTGTTCCGGTTTGAACGGAATTATAGCCAGCGAAATTACTGGGCATACTCGTATGAGACTTAAATATCTGATGTCTCGGGGTGATGAGCGCAATGCAGTGTTACGCAGTGCTCTTTATGGTATTAAAAGTTCTGGGTAGCACTGCTATTGTTATGGGTAGACGTGGCTCTTACCATCAGGCGAACGACTTGCTCGTCTCATCACTCAGTACCATTAAAAACACTGGAACGCCTTTTGTTATTTAGAATAATCAATATTATGTAAATTCAGTAGTTAAGTGAAAAGCTCCATTCTACGCTGAAAAGTCATTATAAATTCTATGCACTGCAGTTCTATAAACCTAGTGGAAAATCCGTTTAGAAAATGTGTTAAAGAACCTCGACCTTGCTGAGATCACTTTGCTATTATTATTTATGAGGCGTTAGAGGTTGTTGCAATGTTAAAAAAGTCGCTGTTCTTTTTAAATGTCAGACTTTTCTTTATAACGTTGAATAAGACACGCTTTATTGTAATAAAACTAAACCTAAAACATAATTTTTGTCGCCTCTTTGTGAAGTTAATAACTTTTAATGTTAAAATGAAAAAGCTGCTCCTATATTGTGTTCGTTGTTTAAAAAAGGGCCATTATTAAAAGTTACGGGGCCAATTTAGAATTGCTCAGCTCAAAGTAGGAGAAAATAAGGCAGCGTTTCCACTTGCAAGAAATTAAGTAACTTAAATACTAAGTAACTTAACAATTCATGCCGATTTCGGCTGCGGCGACAACTTCCGCGATATAATTAATTAGTTGAGCTTTGATGTTATGCTGTTTATATGGCGAATGTTGCCAATTTTGGCAGCGAATGTGCGTGAACATTGCGCACACGTTAGGATGCCATTCGCGAAGTTGTAATGTATATTAGCGGTAGTCTGCTTTTAATTTCGTCGTGCTTTGTCATCCAATTCACGCCTTTTCTCATTTCAAACGCGTATACATTGCGTTTGACTATCCTACGCCATTCAAGAACCTTGAATCTTGAATCCTTCATCACGGTTCTCCGCCAATGATTCCCAACGAAAGGGCTCAGTTTTGCACTTCTTCGTATGCCATTTCTGAACGTCTTGTTACCTAAGGTACTGCAATGGCCACCGCTCTTACGCTGACAGTACTGGAGCTAAAAAAAATGCACTTTGCTACTCTCCCCCTTTCTCTCTCTCTCGGTCTTTCTCTCTGTCTGACTTGCATGAAAACTTCTACAAGAACTGACAGACTGTCCGGTTGATAGGAACTATGTAAACTTTATTATGTTTTACACTACAGTCAGACATTTTCTCGATAAAGCTGCTGCAGATGAAAACGCGGCCTTATAAGACACGCTTCGCCCCGCTGCTTTGTCGTGCCATAGTTTCCTCGTGAGTTACCAAAAAGCGAGAATCTAAGTACTAGGTTATAGGCATAATAATAGGAATTTCGTATAGGTACCTAAGTCTGGAGGAACATTTCAATAGATGAAAGTTTTCATGAGTTTGAGTTTGATTTTGATATAGTCATCATAGAGTATATATTATAAGTTCTGGGTGGCACTGCAATTGTTATGGGCAGCCATGGCGCTTACCACCAGGCGAACGACTTGCTCGTCTCATCACTCAGTTCCATAAAAAAAAGAGCATCGGACATGCTCGAAACCTAGTTCGACAATTCGATAAACTACGTTTATTTCAATAGACATTCGTCGTAAATAGACTTTTCAAGCGAGTTCATTAAATAACTCTTCGTGAATATATTTTTACTTGCGGCATAATAACCGCGGTTGCTAAATTGTGACTGAGTCGCACGTGAACTACCGAGACGAATTGCAAAATAACTGTTTAAACATCGGGTACAACCATAAAATCAATTTGTTTTATCATAGATTGACTTAGTTATTCGATGTCACCCTTGACCTTTTACATCAGTTCTCGGATAAAATTATAGAAAAACGTCGTAACTTTTATATTTTCTTGTAAAATCTAACACGCGAGTGTTCGTTATTGTTTAGTTAGTTCGAAAGGTGCTTTATTCACAGTTTTAAAATGACTAAAGTAGACAGTCAATACGTATAAGTTACGTTAACGACTGGAACTCTCCTCCAATGTTTGGTAATGGATTGGTAAGGAACATAACTTTTAAAACGTTACACTTTTGGCTTGGCTACTTTATGAGCGGCTTTTTTATTTGCACAGGCGCCTGAATTACAGTTTGCTGGATTTTTCAATGGATTTTTTTGTTTCTAAAAAAAAAAACATTAATTCAATATTACTTTATCGAATACCAAGCACACAACAAAAACAATAGTCAACAAAGTCAATAAACAGTGGCTACTATGGGCGGCCTTATCGCTATGCGAATTTCTTACAGGCAACCTTTGGATGGACAGGAATTTTATATAAATATTGCGGTCAGTGTGGTGTACATTATAAAACTCCAATTAATTTCTAATACTAACTGAAATAGTTTTAGGGAAATGCTTTTTGTTGTTTCTGTGAAAATGTTTAGTACACACGTATCGTATTTCCTACAATCTTGACAACCTCACTACCGATATCGTCAATTTTCAATGGCGAATGATTCTCCAAAAACGGCACAATGCAAACAACAATCGTATACCTCCAGGCCGCGTCGCCTCCGCTCCGGCACACGTGGCAGTTCCCAGGGGAGAGTGGGGAGCGAGGGGAAGCCGTGTGTTTGTATTTGTATGGTAATTTTAGACAATTTTAAAGTGAAATATGGAGTCACTTGGCCGGTACTAGATCTTGCAACTTAATGTTTCATCAGAGAAATTACTGTGCGTTTGAAATTAGGTAATGTTTTCGTCGAATGCAGAACTATGCAATCAAAAATAAAAAAATCAAAAAGTATTTAATGCAGGTAGGCACAAAAAGTGCACTTTGACCTGTCAAAAACATAAGAAAATAGTACCTAAATAATAACGTCAAAAACATTTATTAAATACTAATGCCTATTCTATACGATTTAGAATAACATATACCTTATAATATCTAGTATGAAGTCCGGATACAGAAAATAAATAAGAGAACTGACTCTACCGATGCTTCGGAGATACACCCGCTAGAAAAGATTGCCATCAAGAAACTCCGCAGGGACATCCATTCAAGTGGTGACCGCAGCAGCCGCGAAACTAAATATGTAAATAACGCCTAAAGTACGCCATACATGATACTTGGAGAGTACATGATACCTACATCTACTAGAGTTATTATTTACCAGGATGACTATAGAGAACCAAGAACTACACGGACCCAAAACACCCAGACACGAAAAATGCTTATGCTTTTTTCTGTGCACAAACATTTGTCCCGTAGCGGGAATCGAACTCGCAACCTCCGCGGTCGATGAGATTTGAGCGCACCTGTCCAGCACAATACGACAGAGGCTGTGAAAAAATATAAATATAGAAGTTTTGAAGTGACCAGGAACCACTTCCTTTCGTGGCCTCCATACCCCCAGTAGACCATACGATGATGGATGACCTCCGGCGCGGTGCAGGACGGCAGCGGAGCCCGACGCACTGCGCACGCGCGGCCGCATCGACCCGGGTATTTATAGCGCAGGGCGTCGCGCGGCTGGTGCCTGGTATAGGGTCACTTCACACTTTTGGCTATAATATGAGTAAATAACTAAGGGGGTTTAGAAATACGAGTGCGGCGTTCATTACCATCTATGAACGTCAGCTGCAAAGTTGGGGCCTATTAACATAAAAGATGGATCGAAAGTTGAACTTGCACTTATACTAATCAATCACTACTTAGGAAAAAACTAATAAAAAAACTACTTTTAACAAAACGTGCTCTTAAAACTAGTACCTACTAGTTTTAGGCTAAAAATAAAATCTCATGATCCGCTTTCTATCAGACAGGTCATTGCTTGTTTGCCATAATTCACGGACTTCAAAAAAAGGAGGAGGTTCTCAATTCGATTGCTTTTTTGTTTGTTACCTCAGAACTCCGTCATTATTTTTGCATTGGGTTCAGCTACGAAGTGGTCCCATATAATAATTTCATCGATACCTTGGACTTCAAGGATACATCAGATTTGACGTCGTTTCTTTTTTGATAAATTGTATACTTGTTTTACTTTAAACAAAATATTCTCTATACTTAATATCTACTTTATTGCCATCATGTACATATAGATTCTTTTTAAATACGGCTATATCTGTGTTGTTATATATATATTAGTAGATATATCTTTCTAGTCAACACTATTCTGAGTCTTTCTCTCATTTGAAATGAAGCTTAATAAGCCCAGACGTGATGATAAAGATAATGGAGCACTCAGACATTCATACTCACCTCTGTGCTTAAAAACACGTTAAATATTCACACTCGGTCCCTCCCCGCTCTCGCGGCCTCCCACACACACGTCTGTATATTCCCACAGGAGATATACTCGTATTTTACGGTTAAAGTATATATTATGTAAAATAGGTAGGTATTAAAATAATGGCTACCTTTTGCTGCAGACAATATCTACTGTCTACTATCTATCTACTGTATTTAATCTTGAGCACATCATACTAACGGACAGAAGCATCACGACGCAAAGAAATTTAAACAAATAGCGACTCTTGCTATGACGCAATAAAACTCAATTCAGCTTGCGTAGCGCTGCAACCAATCATTCATGTTAACCTACAGAGTGCCTCTCTTTCTATCGCATAGCTCTTATCTCTTCTGACGCGGCACGTGTAACAACGCGCGACCCGCCGTCGGTGCCCGGCTATGTACTTGTAGCTTCGTACCTACAGTGCGGAGTGCGCTAGGGTTGAAAGGTTAGTAATTAACTTTGTATTATTTATACACCTATTGTTTTAGCTCATAATAAACGTTAGTGTTTTAGTATGTTTGTTACCTCTTCACGCCGCCACTGTAACGGCTCAACAGATTTGAGTGAAATTTCGAATGGCTAGATAGCTTAACACACAGGCTACTTTTTTACCGGGAAAACGTGAGTGATACTGCGGGGCCAAGCTAGTAGATTCGTTGTATACTCAGACTTTCAGATTCAGATCTAAAATAAGTAAAGAGCGATAAAGTAGAGGTCACCGAGGTAGAGAGGAGGTAGAGCACCTTTACAAAAGTGGGTAGAAACGATGGCGAGTCAAAAATAATATATTTTGTAATATCTATACAATATATACTGTGTATAGTATGTAGAATAAATACATTGTACTTGTATTGATCCATATGAGATGAATTTATCTCATCAATTAATCTTGACTCAAAAAATAGCTTATGCAAAGTATTTTTTATTCGATATAAACTAGATTCTTTAGTGCTTCAGATTCAATATAAAAGTTAGAAGTCTGCAAAGTCTTCGAAGCTGGAGCTAATGAACACAGATCGAACCTCCCGTCGCTCGGCGCTGAGAGATGAAGAATTATGCAAAACTTTCATAGATACCAGTAGTTTCTGATTAGGATTCCGATAGTGATTGGAGTCTCCGGGAATTCAAGATTTGATTTATTTTTCTGTTTTCTGTTACTAGCGTCCCGCCCAGCTTCACATAGGAGCAAGTCTATAGCGAATGTTATACACTGAAACCACCCTCAAAAAATGCTGTTGCTTTTTTTTGTAATACAAATTATCAGAATTAATTTAAAAAAACGGGATAGGAACCATGTTTTTGATTTATTTTAAGAACTCAATAGTATTTACAGTTCTTTCTGGATTTTTTAACAGCGCCGAAATATCAAGTTCTTAAAATAAATAATAACCATGGTAAATATTCCGTTTGTAAAGTTAATTCTGACGTTATGACAGTTTAAAAACTTATTCATAGAACAAATTATGTTTGTTGAGTGTAAATTACTTGGTGATATAATTATTCCGGCGTCCACGGAAGACCAGCGCTAGTTGAACGACTAGCATAGCGCTGAGTTGAGGCTGGTTTGCGACAAATTACATTTTTAGAGTTTCGACATACGTTACTTGTTACTCTTAGTTGATTGTTGAAATGTAACTACTTACATTTAATTTATATTGGCAGTTAGAAAGTAAACATTCATACCAAGACAAACCTTCTTTGGTTGGTAGTACAACAAGAAAAACATTGTGCAATACTTTTTGTTTGCTCAATTTACAAAGTTATACAATTTTAGTATATATCAAATACCTATGTAGGTATGTTGTACAATTTGTTGCATACAAATGTTATTTATTCTCGTGAAAGTTTTTTTTTTATTTCATTTATTTAATTTTTGTCTTTTTTTATAAAGTTTAATGGATTTTATTCAGTTTTGGCATCACAGATGCACTTATGAACGTCAGTTATTACAACGACTCTACCACTGTATCGGAAAAAGAACCACTTCTCAGAAGATACGGCAAGAAACTGAGGGGCATTTTTTTTAGAACTTTTGTTACAATATTTTATGTAAATATATTACGATATGTTATATAAGTCTTGTATATCATTTTATCATATGTACATAGTACATATTATGTATGTACCAAGTATGTATGTATGTATTCTTATAATCGAATGGCTGACTAAAGATAGGAGCATTAAACATTTTTCAAATTCAAAAGAGAATAATTTTGAATGATTTTGAATTTGTGAATATATTATTAAACATATATTCCAACAAAAATCAATGGTTTATTAAAAAAAAACATGCTAAAACAACCGGAAATAACGAGATTTCTTATTAACTCAATGTAATTTTACTTCTAAAGAATTTGGGAGATTTATGTTTATGTTTAAGTGAGCGAGTGTGGCTCAGTGGGAGCTCGTGCGACTTTTGATCCGACGCACCCGAGTTCGAATCCCGCTGGCCCCGCACAACTGATTTTCTTAAGTTATGTGGCGATTTAACACTCGCTCTAAAAACGGTGAAGGAAAACATCGTGAGAAAACCGGCATGTCCAAGAATTTTTCACAAAAAGTCAAGGACATGTGACATCCACCAACCCGCACTGGGCCAGCGTGGTGGATTATGGCCCATTCTCTCTCTATGAGAGAAGGCCCGTGTCCCAGCAGTGGGAACGTGATGGGCTGTTGATGATGATGATGATGTTTAAGTTCATAAATTTTGTGTATTTTGTACAATCTAGAGGGTTCCATAAAATATACTTTTCTGTAGATTTTTATAGCATACCATACCATACATAGGTTTCTTTGGTAATGTTGGATGTAAATATTTAGATCCATATTTCACATTACAACAGCATTAAGATAAATCCTTTAAATGAGCATGAAATATAGGGTCAATGCAAAAAAAAACATGCTTTAAATATTAATAAGCATTCCTCATTTCCCTCATATGATAACAACTTCCTGCTTCTTAGATAACGCTTATGATGTAGCCCTAATAATTCTTCATGAATTGAGGCCTCTAACCAGCCGGCACCATCCTCGCGAGCTGTATCGACCATGCCATGTGCCCTTAGGGCCTATTTTTAGTCATCGACCGACCCATACCTACGTGAAAATTTCAGGCACCCCCCATTGGTTAACGTCGCGTGACGTCAGAGATACGTATCGACCAATAGGGAAGCGGAGTTTTGCGCATGGCAACGGAGGCTTTCAGGCTCACTGGCGATCCCGGCAGTCTGGGCGAGGTGACCCAGGTGTGCCAAGCACTCCCGACACAAAACAAAGGTCAATATTCTTTTATCTTTTTTAAATACTCCAATTGTTTTTTTTATTTTAAAACACCATCAAAGTGCTTGTAGTGTCGTTATGTTTTGAATCATGTATTTTGTGGTGTGTGGTCGGTGGGTAGGTCGGAAAAATCGATATTTTTCGATTGAAGTGTGAAAAGGGTTATGTAATGGCCTTACGTAAGTGATTATGTACGGGCAGGCCCGCTGGTGTAAGTGATTGCACATTGTTGTGAAAGAGAAAGAGCATTTCATGTAGTGATTTATGGTGCAGAACTGGTATATTTATATTAATAATCTAGTACTTATTTTTATTATTAAACAATATTAAAATATAGTCGACGTAGACGATACCTTACGACGCCATAAACCTCCTAAACAAGTTCTTAATTTCAAAGTATAAATGTAATTTCAAACATAGTAAAAAACATATACAGAAAAATTTTCATCAATAAAACACTTTTATTTGTCTTCTAGGAATGGGGTTGAATTATGAATTTATTGTTTAATCATAGGGGCATAAATGTTGCGAAGCAGAGCGCATGTATGCTAAAAACAATACAGAAATACAACTCAAATACAACTTATAGAACCTCATCATAATGGTGTGACTGAGTACCGCCCGCCTTCCGTTGCTACGAGGGTGCTACGTCGTAGCAAGTATTACGACGTAGCTTGGTGCTACGCGGTACTCGAGTAGAGGCGGTAGTGTGAGAAGTGATAACTACTTACATTTCTCTGTGTAAGCAAGAAATAAGAAAGAAATTAATAGAACCTATTACCTACTTATACTCGTAATAAAGCCCACGAATAAAACTGAGGCAGGATTACTGTTGATATTTATGAAAATAAATAAATGTGAATGACTTAATAATCTAATTCAACATAAATATAATAATAATATAATACAATAATTTAATTTAGACTTAGGTAAAATCCATATGTGGTTACTAAGGTACTTACAATTATGTATAACTTAGTTTTTATTATGTTAAGTTAAAAAAAACAATCGAAATGAGAACCTCTTTGGTTAGAAGTCGGTTAGTAATGATTAAATTTTTTGGTAATTTTGGTTCTATTTTGAAATATTATTATGTTATAAATTATCAAAATATCGAAATAATGTTCCGATGGTGTTCAAAATAAATTTGTTCCATTAGATAAACACATTGACTTTGTCTTATTTTATAAATAGGTTTACCACCATTTTCAATATTAATTCTGTGGAGATTTTGATCGGTTTCCTTGTGACGTTTTCCTTCACCATTTTTGAACGTGCTTGGTATTTCCGCAAATAATGTGTTTATTCACCGTTCGGCGACATCATGGGGATGGATGGAGAAGGAGATGGATGTTACCATTATCTCGTATTAGACTTTGATATAGAATGTGATAAAAACGGGCGATTGGTAAATACTCTTCAAGTCAAGAAAATACTCTTAATTATGCTCCTAAGAAATGTTTGATGAATGAATGTAGGTACCATCCTATATCAACAATCCTATAATCGTTTTGTGCGATAGATATACAACAACCGGACTTTGTGTCATGTTTTGACCTAACACCACACAAAGTTCAACATCTCTCATCTCAATATGAGAGTCTCCACGCCGGAAGTGTATCCGCGGAAGCCACTACTCTCCCCACTTCCGGCGGCCATCTTGCGGCCGGAAACACACGCGGTTTATGACTTCCGCCCTCTTTGTGCCAAATGAAACTCGTGAATAAAATTATGTTTGGCGACATTCTTATTACTTTCAAAGTTTACTAAAAATACTCCTTATTTGAGAGCGGGTGTGGTGAGGAGCAGTGCACGTGCGACTTTCGATCCGATGCACCCGAGTTCGAATCCCACTGGTCCCGCACCACTGACTTTCTTGAGTTACGTGCTTATTTAAAACTCGCTCTAAAAGTGGTGAAGGAAAACATCGTGAGGAAACCGGCGTGTCCAAGAATTTATCACAAAAATTCAAAGATATTATGAGATATCCACCAACCCGCACTGGGCCAGCGTGGTGGATGGCCCATACTTTCTCTACGAGGGAAGGCCTGGGTCCCAACAGTGGGAACGTAATGGGCTGGTTATGATGACTCCTTTTCTTATTTATATCGATAATTTTTAAATATCGAATAAAATAGGTAACACAAAACTGTAGTATATACTAAAGAGTGAGTAACCACGCGGTTACTTGTGCAACTTTGGATACGACAAACCTGTCTGATATCCTATTTTATGTTACATGTAAGAATATTAGGCAAATATATATTTTGTTTGTTAGTTAGATCCTTCTTTAATATTTAAATGAAAGGGTGTTACGTACTGTCTAGTAATAGGTACAACAGTAATATGAAGCGCCTGTATAATTTGTAACCATTAGTTTCCGTTGTTGCAGACATCCAGCAGGCGCACCGGTCGGACACTGATCGCCGAACAACTCAAACAAATACATATCAAATTATGCACTGATTAAGCTTAGCATTAAATATACACCTTAATATTACTCTTAACGTATAGAACTGGCAGAAACGCGCGCGGAAAAAAGAGCCAGAAAAAAAAAAGTTTGACAAGATTGACAGTTGTCGCGTAGGTTGTGTCGTGTGTGGGGCGTTTGCCCCCGGGGGCTCATCGTGGAGCCAGAGACGGGCGCGCTGCTGGGGCGGCTGCAGGGCGCGCTGCGCGGGGGCGCCGCCGCCGCCTCGCCCGCCAGGGTCGCCAGTTCCATCAGGGGCTACCTCAGCAATAAAGTCGGCTCTCTGCAGCTGAGGGATACAGGTCAGTTGAGATGACGCTACAGTTTCTAAAGAAATTTGTAAAATATGCGCTTGTGAGTTATTTTGCAGACATTCTAATATTGGAGGTTAAACGGACCTTCCATGTTTGTAATTACAATATGTCATAGGTCTATTGAGAAAGCACATATGGTCCTGTGCCACATACCAATAAAAATTTGTTGATTTGTTCATATAATTTGTCAAAAATTGAAGATTTATTTTTTGGAAACTTTTTCATTGAACGATATTCAAAAGTTGCAAATTAAGCTCTTGAAAAGCTTCCCGTTTATCAAAACCACATGAAACAACTACAGTTATCACCAAAACAATAGAAATGCTATTTAAATAAAAAACAAACCTCAAACAAATTAAAACAAAAAGCGTAAACTAATTTATACAATAAGAACAACTACAAAAAGAGGCGCTTTTCTTACACAAACATCGAACCCCACTCACCAAGGCCCAACATCACTCTCGAACCTTAAATAAGCCTTATTCCCTCGCAATAAGGATTAAAGCTAGCGCAACCGAAGGTTGTTTGCGAAGGGTACAGGGTATAGCTAACGATGAACAAATATTTGCGAGACAATGCCTTCATTGGATCAACAGGGGTTGTGACGTAACGCCACCAATAAAGGAGCAGTCCGATTGTTTATTTGAATAGGACATATGTTAGGACGAAGGTGTCGGTAATACCTAGCGGTGTCTGTTGCAAAAGCTCAAATCAAATCAATCGTTTAAATCAATTGTTTATTTCCAAGAATACTACATACAATAAAGTCTTAAAACGACTTATGGTAGTCAAGCATATAGCATGTAAGCAAGCATGCAAATATTATATCATGTCTCTAAATTAATATAAAATATGTATATCTAAAATAATACCTAGTAAGCGCCACGCCTGCCCATAACAATTGCAGTGCAACCAAGAACTTTTAACCATAAAAAGCACTGCGTAGTCTGAAGTCTCAGCGTGATGAGTGCAGTGCAATGCAGTGCTGCATTGCACTCTGCCCTGAGATTTCAGATATTAAGTCTCGTGTGTCAAGTAATTCCGCTGGTTACGATGCCCTGCAAGCCAAAACACAGTAATGCTTGGCGGCAGAATAACTGGCGAAGCTGTGGTATATTACTATCTTCTTCAGGTCTGACAATTCTTCAGGTGCATGTCTTGCTGTCATGTTTTGCACAAAACACCATTTTCATTTTTAATAACAATGCAATTAACGAATTAACGATACCTACAAGTCTATAGTTACTCTGGCACAAACTTGCAAACTCTACACCCTTACAATCGATTCAACAATCATCTACCGCAATTTGCCACGTCTCCCCTCTAATTGCATCAATTACGGAGTCGCGAGTTCGATTCCCGCCGACTGCCTTACACTCGTTATAGCGTAGAGAAGTTTGCCTTTGATTATGGCAACACTGAGGGGAGGCGGGGTTAATAAGGCTGGAGGTTAATTAAGTCGAAATTGTTTCATTACTCAGGTACTTACAGTATCGTAAAACCTATTTAAAATTGTCGTTAAGGTTTTATTTAAGGTAGAAAAAAATCTAAAATAAATTACCGCGAGAAATGACACTAATATCACTAATATGTTAAGAATAGCATTTTTTTTATACAAATCCAATTCTTAAAAAATGTTAACAACGACAAATGTAAAGCAAATTCTCCAACAATGCTCTAATAGTGTTCCTATAATAATAATCATGAACCAATTAATACAATGACACATAACCAAATGACAGCATCTATGGTGTAGTGGTTGGACAATCTCATATACCACTGAAGTTGCGGGTTTGATTCCCGCGATGCGACAGTACAAATGTCTAAGAAAAATAAAAAAGGTTTGTGTAGTTTCTGGTTCCCTAGATACAGGGAATCCTATTTAGTCCAGGACCTATGTATGTGATCGATGGGCGTATTTATTTATAATTCACATGAAATATCAAAGAGTTCTATTTTTATAGAACCAACAAAGTGCCTCTTATCATCGTTAAAATCTTATTAGCAAAAACATTCCTCGAAATCATAATTATGTAAAAGTTTCATCTCCTATCATCAATATTTATAAATATAGAAAGATACGCGTGATAATTTTATAGACACATCAAAATATTAAAATGCGGCACATGAGGCTCAAAGCAAATGAGAAACACAGCGCGACATCAGTATACATTGCTAGCTCTGCACGTGTCCTGGTTTGATAAAATGAAGGTGACCGTTCGACGTGAGAGGTGTAATCGGAAGATATCCCTTTGAGGCTGTGTTTGCGTAGGTACTTGATGAAGTAGGAACAGGTCGGAGAGGAAATTGGATTCTACTTGCCTTTGAAATGTTTGAGAAAGGTGAATTGAACGGTTACTAGAATAGGTAAAAGAAATATCGCGTTTTGAAGACTTGCGAAGACCCTCCGAATAAAGCTGACCTTGTCGTGTTCTGGGGTGTTTGGTGAAACACGTAGTATATTTTTTTTATGTTATGTAACTGAGTGGAGACGAGCATGTCATTTGCTTGATGGTAAACACCACGCTTGCCCATAACAATTGCAATGCCACCCAGAACTTGTAATACCACAAAGAGCACTACGTTGCACTGGATTGCGCTCGTCACCCCGAGACATCAGATATTAAGTCTCATATGCCCAGTAATTTCGCTGGCTACAATGTAGTAGTACGAGTCTGAGCAATCGTTCAACTGCAGTTTTCTCTAGGTCTATATCTATTTACTATACGGTATCTTACTACTCCGAGATAGTGCCCAAACATACACTTATCTATTATTATTATATTCAGGCCATGTTGGTAGAAAGGAGATGGAGGAATTAACTCATGTAATTCCATCGCACACTCACCGTGATGTATCCTGTAAAATACCGACAGGCTAGCAACTTTTCGTCGATGCTTGAGACTTTGAAGCTTAGCTTCAACCAAGGCATCGTTACCAATAAGTTTTTTTGCCCGCCTTTCAATGGAGTCCAAAGCCTCGAGCTGATACTTAGCCGAGCCGTCCCAGAGATGACTGCAGTATTCCATGCATGATCGGACTTGTGTTTGGTAAAGGTTAAGAAGCTGTCCCGGCGTGAAATACCGCCTGACCTTCCCCAGGACTCCTAACTTCTTTGCAGCTAATGAGGCTTTGGACTCAATATACGAGCCAAAATTAAGGTTGGATGTCAGAGTGACACCCAACAGCTCAAGATGGTCTGCTACCGGTACGGAAACATCACGGAAAGTTGGCGTCAGGTTGAAAGGACTCTGTTGATGTAGTTAAGGTTCAAACTATTCTAGATTTTTTGGGAAGTATTAAAATAAATGGACGTGCGTATCGATGCAAGTGTATTGAGCGACTGCTACATGTAAATCTATACAGTAGGTACGTAAGTATAACTATATATATGTAGGTCAGTAATTTTAGACAATAGAAAAGAATAAAAATTAATGTAACGAAATAATCACAACATACCGCCCACCAAAAGGACTGAAGGTCCTTTTTTGAACGTGTTACTTAAATATGTTTACATTAACACTGTATTTACAACAATAGGTACTCATAGTTAGGTATAACATCATAGAATATTGTTCACGCATTAACAAATTTTGGTTATTTTATGTAGAATCAATAGGTAATGGACACAATTTAGTAACAGTTCTTTTTGTCACTGAACCTCCACTTTTCACACTATATACCCTCGTAAATCCATCGCTTCCTGGATGTTTTTCGACTATACGTCCTAACGACCATTTTCCAGGTGGCAAATTGTCAGTTTTTATCAAAACTATGTCTCCGATCTTGAATTCATCCACCCTTTTAAGCCACTTAGGTCGTTGTTGTAGTCTCGACAAATATTCGTCTTGCCATCGCTGCCAGAAGTCATTGAGAAGCTTCTGTGTATGTTGCCAGCGAGATAAGCTCGATACCCTTATGTCTTTCATATCAGGTGATGGAACAACGATCGGTGCTTCTCCGATTAAGAAATGTCCTGGTGTAAGTACGTTCGTGTTATCTGGGTCAGTGTAGTCTAGCGGACATAACGGACGTGAGTTCAAGCAGGCTTCTACTTGACAGAGTATTGTTGTCATCTTCTCGTACGTAAGGTTTGTTGTTAGGATGCGTTTAAGGTGGGTTTTCATCGAATGGACCCCAGCCTCCCATAGTCCGCCGAATGAGGGACTGTATGCGGGAATAAAATGCCATTGTGTGCCTTCTGTGGCCAGAACTTCTGCGATTTCGCCCGTGAACTGTAAGCTGGCTTCGTTCCAGGCATCTCGAAGTTCTTTATTCGCACCTACAAAGTTGCGGCCTTGATCGCTCCACAGGTGACAACATTTGCCTCTTCTGGCAACGAATCTTCTAAAAGCGCCAATGAAGGCTTCCGAAGTAAGGTCACCGACCAGTTCGATGTGGGTTGCCTTAGTGGACATGCAGATAAATATAGACACGTAAGCCTTTACAGTTTTGTTCCCTCGACCTTTGGACATCAAAATTTGGAATGGCCCTGCAAAGTCTACTCCGGTGTTTAAAAACGGTCTTGACGGAGTGACTCGCGCCTCTGGTAAGTCTCCCATTATTTGCGTTTTAGTCATAGCCTTTAATCTAGCACAAATAAGGCATTTGTGAATGCATTTCTTAACCATTGATTTTCCTTTAACGATCCAGAATTTAGAGGACAGGTAGCATAACATTAGTTGTACGCCTCCATGAAGCGTTTTCTTATGTGCGTCAGCGACGATCAATGGTGTCAGCGTGTTTTTACTGCCAAGAATAATTGGATATTTTTTATCATGAGGTAAATTTGTATGTCTGAGGCGACCGCCCACCCTGAGAATTTGTTTTTCATCTAGGTAAGGGTTGAGGAATCGCAACGGACTTGTCTTTTTTACTTGTTTATCTGTCTTTAGTCTTTCTATTTCTTCCTTATATTCTTCTTCTTGAACTTTCTTTATGCAAAGAGTCAGTGAATTCTCTAACTCTTGTGTAGTAATGTCATTGTCTACATTTGATTTATTCTTGTAGTTTAAAAATCTTTTACAGTAAGTTATTGTTTTCAGTAATTCAGGTAAGTTATCAAATTCCTCAAATTTTGTGGTTATAGATTTTTCATGTTCTTCTATGTTAAGGTAAGTATTTATTTTTATTGTTTTCATTTCCATATCTGTTTTCATTACATCTGATTTACTAATCTTTATTTCTTTTTCAGATAACCAACTTGGGCCTCTCCACCACAAGTCAGCATTCTTCAGTTCAGATAGCAGCATACCACGTGTGGCTATGTCAGCAGGATTTTCACTGGATTTAACATGAAACCAACGATTGGCGTTCAGTGTTTCTATAATTTCGACAACGCGATTGGCTACAAATGGTTTCCATCTGTTAGGTTCACCACATAACCAAGCGAGAACAATGGAGGAATCTGTCCATGCAAACATATCTGAAGTTGGAATTCTCATAGCTTGTCCAATTTGTTTCATAAGCTTAGCGAGGAGTAAAGCACCACACAACTCCAGTCGTGGTAAGGAAACTGTTTTCAGTGGTGCTACTCTTGTTTTGGCAGCGATGAGTCTTGTTATAACTTTATTGTCTGTTGTTTCAGTTCTGATGTATACTACTGCCGCATACGCGAGCATAGAGGAATCGCTGAATCCGTGTATTTGTGATTTCTCTTTGTTAATTTCCATTGTGCCAAGCCATCTGTCGATTTGTATGTTGTTAACATTAGCAAAATCTGATTGAATCTGTCTCCATTCTGTTTGCAACGGTTCACTAACTTCCTCATCCCAAGTAACTCTTTCAAGCCACAGTTTTTGAATCAGAATTTTAGCCATTACAGTGCTTCCTGCGATCCAACCAAGCGGGTCAAAAAGTCTCTGTATGTCAGATAGAATACCTCGTTTCGTCATGGCATTTTCTGTTGTAGGTAAACTAAGGTTGTATTGAAATGTATCTGATCTTAGATTCCACACAATACCTAGTGCTTTGACTGTCCCGTCAAGATTCATGTCTACGTGTGCGTTGGTTGATCGTTTCTCTTCTTCTATGGACTTCATAAATTCAATGTTGTTTGATGACCATTTGGTAAGCTGGAATCCGCCTTTTTTCAGTATATCTGTGACGTCTTTAGCTAGCGATATAGCCGCTCCTGCTTCGTCAGCGCCATCAAGACAATCATCCATATAGAAACTGTTTCTGATTGTATGCACGGCTAGTGGTTTACCGTTTCCCTCATCATTTGCTACTTGATGGAGTGTTTTGACTGATAAATACGGTGCAGGGGCTGTTCCAAAAGTTACTCTGAGTAGACGGTATTCTTGCAGATCATCAGCCTCGTGTGTTCTCCATAGAATTCGTTGAAAATCTGTGTCATCTTTGGTTACTAGTATTTGGCGATACATTTGTTGTATGTCGGCCATGAAGCAGACACGTTTCATTCGCCATCTTATAAGAAGACTCCTCAAGTCATCTTGCAGCTGCGGTCCCACTAAAAGTTCTTCATTTAATGAAATGTTGTTTTTTGTGTTTTTACAGGATGCATCGAAGACGACGCGTGTCCGGGAGCTCTCCTTGTCGTTACGAACTACGGCGTGGTGAGGTAAGTAGACTGATCTTTTTGCATCTTTTTCTCTTCCAGGTATTATCTCCATGTGTCTTTGTTCTATGTAATCATTTATAACCTTTGTATATTCTCTTTTCAGGTCTGGTGATTTCTTAAATCTTCGTTCGAGTTGTAAGAATCTTTGTTTAGCTATCTCCTTTGTATTTCCTTCTGGTGTTTGTGGACTGTCTGTTTTGAAAGGTAATTTTACTACATATCTTCCGTCTTCGTTTCTAGTTGTTGTTTTATCGTAAATGTCTTCACACATCTTTTCTTCTTTAGTTAAGTGTCTGTTAGTATCTACTTCTACTTCCCAGAATGACTTTAGCATGTCATCAATGTCAACCTGGTGATGCATCACGATGTAAGTATCTTCTCTAGGTTTTCCATAGATGTCTCCAAAAAGAATCCAACCCAGGGATGTCTTTTGTGCACAAGGCGTACCTGGTGGACCTTTGATTAAATCTGGTTGTAGAATCTGTGCATATTCTTTGACACCCAGGAGCAGGTCAACAGAGCCTGGTGTCAAGTAGCTTGGATCAGCCAGGTTGAGCCCGTCGATGTGAGGCCATGGCTGTGCGACAATTGTTTTCGTAGGTATCTTTGTGGTCAGTTGTTTCGACATCACGTAGGCTTGAATTGGTAAGCTATAGTTTCGGTCCCACTGTGATCTTATGTGTAGCTGCGCCACATGTTTTATATCTGTTCTTGTAGATCCCACTCCAACAACAGTTCCTTTGATTGATTGCCGTTTTAGTTTTAGTAGTTGAGTCGCCTTCTCGCTTATAAATGTTGCTTGAGAACCTTGGTCTATTAGCACGCGTAGTGGAATGGTGTGGCCATCTTCATTTGTTGCTTCCACCACGGCGGTTGCTAATAGTGCTAACCCCTGTCTAGTTGTAAGATGAGACGCGATCATTGTGTTCACTTGAACTTCTTCCTCTTCTTCTACTACATGTTGTGAAGCCAGCGGTTGTGAAGTGCTTGATGAAGCCGCTGGTTCTGTGTTCTTATTCTCATGTAGCAGAGAATGATGACGTCGGTGACATATTCGGCAGGACATTTGTAGTTTACATCTCGATACTGAATGCCCTGGCACTAGACAGTTAAAACATAAATGTTTGTTCTTGACATATTCGTTCCTCTCATTAGGTTCCATTTTGATGAATTCCTTGCAATGACACAGCGTGTGGTTATCCTGACACATCACGCATTTCCTTTCTGTGGTTGGTGCG
The DNA here is from genome assembly GCA_951640565.1 of Petrophora chlorosata. Lineage (NCBI taxonomy): Eukaryota > Metazoa > Arthropoda > Insecta > Lepidoptera > Geometridae > Petrophora > Petrophora chlorosata. The sequence goes on along the minus strand of OX621198.1, from coordinate 17,874,994 downwards.
GCAACATGAAATGAACGCTCTTTGATTTGCTTAATCTCTCGTGTATTATTTGCCGTGACTAATTCCAGAGTGCGAAACTTGGACTCAATAAATTTCTTGAGGTCTTTCCAAGTAGGCAAAGCTTCAAAGTCATCACGGTAGGCATACTCCTCCCAGCTTTTATGTGTCTCTGGGTCCAACTTCTGAACCAAAAGATATATTATTATCAGATCCCAAGAGCTGGTGGGTATTTGTAAGTTATCCAAACTATTTAGGCATTCAGTCGTTGTATCCAACAAGCCCTTTAATTGAACAGCTGATTGAGACGTCATCTTCTTTTGATTAAATAATCTTTTCATAATAGAATTTAAGATTAAGCGTTTGTTACCGTACCTTGCTTGTAATATTTCCCACGCAGTTGTATAATTCGTAGAAGTCACTTGAATATGCTTCAATAATGCCTCAGCTTCGCCAGTAACACTAGTTTTCAAATAATGAAGTTTTTGTACATTACTGAGCGTTGTGTTTTCGTGCACCAACGATGTAAACAAATCCTTAAAAGTCGTCCAGCCGTCATAGGTTCCGTTAAAAGTTGGCAGGTGAATCCGCGGTAATTGCACGATATTACTTTGTGCACTTGTCCCTTCCAAACTTGTCTTCGCAGATAACTGAACTGATGGAGTTTCTGATAACGACGTGAGCATGTCTTTCAAGTCTCCTTGCAATGTGTTATACAAGTCTTCATAAATAAAAAACTCTTCATTCAAAAAGTATGGTAAAATTCCTTTTTGTTCTTTAGGTGTTAGCTTCACTAAATCTTGATGGGCGAGCTTCAATGACATCCAATATTGATCAATTATTTTTATACGTGCTTCTATGTAACCTTTCGTCAATCTTGCTTTAGGACACTTTTTGAGGTTAGCATGTGTTTTTCGTAGTAAATTAGCATTATCTTCCAACACGGCAACAATTTGTTCTTGCGTCGGTTCAGTAGAAGTCATCTTTTATGATCGTAGAAGGCGAAAACAATCACAAAAATGTTCCGTAATCACAATTATTACAACTGCATAAAATGATGTGTTTGCTAGGAATCCTTTGTTCTGTGGAATGCGCTTCTATTGTTCTGACGGCTCGGGTGCCGGCCGGTCCGTAGCTGGTTTGTCCGGTGAGAATGCGACCATATGTTGATGTAGTTAAGGTTCAAACTATTCTAGATTTTTTGGGAAGTATTAAAATAAATGGACGTGCGTATCGATGCAAGTGTATTGAGCGACTGCTACATGTAAATCTATACAGTAGGTACGTAAGTATAACTATATATATGTAGGTTAGTAATTTTAGACAATAGAAAAGAATAAAAATTAATGTAACGAAATAATCACAACAGACTCCGTTTTGCGGAAAAGATAGAAGATATTTATAACAAAATTTATTTATTTATTGGCCGATCTATCAGGTATGTATCCAGCTCGTCTCGCGATCTCCGTCTTGGTCAGCCGCGTTGTCTGCGTCTATTGTTGGGAACCTATTCGGTTAGTTCTTTTGGCCCAAACTTCGCTAGATATAAAAAAAGACGTTGTTTGGAGTCCTAGAGCTTTAAATGCTTTGTGTATTCCGGGATAAGTAACAGTTCTAAAGTTTTTATAGCCATTTTACTTTTACACGTAAGACTAAACCAGTTTAAGTTTTATGTATCGTACCCAAAATTATTTCGATAAAGTTTAAAAAATAAGTACACCGCTCCGCCGCGCCAGGTGGCCGCGTCGAGGGGAGCGCGGGGCAAGCCGCCCTACCTATGAATATTTGATGCCATCCGCCGCGCCGCCGCCGGCTCAACTGGGCTCGAGTCGAAACTCATGTTCTATGCTAATAGTGTCTGACAGTTGTAAAGGGAAACGTCATGCTAACATTTTCTATTTTCGTTTTGATTTATTGAATAACAGATCTGACTAAATGTAAAGTGGCAGCATCTATTTCGATGTACCTATAAATGTGAATTTTATGCTCATTTTTTAAATTGAATGAAGTTCAGCTCTGAATTTTGCATAAAACGAAATGAAACCCTTCGCATTACATTGCTATATCACGGATATAAATTATATTCAAATAGATTTTTGTGTCATATCCTTATCAAGAAAAAACACATTTCTGAGAACAATCAACAGTTTTTGTATCCGAACACAAGAATAGCTTTCCTCCAAGCTTCATGAATCGATGCGATCGGAATAGAAACTGCTTATTTATTATTTATATCACTCGAATAAGATAACGTGCACGTGCCTGCCTCGAGCGATTCTGTAATGGCGAAATATCGATTTACCAATATTCCCAATGGCAGTTTTGTTTCTGACGCACAAGATTTGATACCGGCTCTTTTAGTAATTACACTATAATATTTCGGAGCCGAGAAATGCTGTGTTGTATTTATTCCCTGGTATGTAAACATTTTTATTGGGAGCATATTTTTAGCTGCAAATGGAAAGGTAATGTCAGGTGATTATGAAACTAAGTATCTAATTTTTGAGTAAATGCTTTATTGTAAGAACAAAGGTGTGTTATAATGGCAGCTGAATTACTTAGTTAAATGTGTTCTAATTTTAAGATGTCGCTATTGGCTTTCATAATTTGCAAACGGGTTTTGGTAACTTCCACTTTGTAAAATAACAACCGGTAAACAAGCACAAACACGTTGTTACAAATACAAAATATGAAGTAATTGAACTATCCTAACAAGGAAACTATTAAAATCGATTACAAACAATAATCCAGTCGAGTGGAGCGGGTAACAATTGCGATTGTCGTGTTTCCATTATCGATTCGTCACAAAGCGCGCGGCGCGTGGCCCCACTTGCTTTGACATCGAGTGACAAATGGATGTCGAGATACGAGGTACAACACTACGTGTCATAATTGGGGTGGGATCGGGATGGACGATAACATTTTGGTTATAATTTTATTAGGTTTGGAAGGGCTGTCATTGAGGGTGGCATATTATGAAGTTTCTAAGATTTATTAAATAATGCTATGCTTAACTTGTGTATAAACTACTTAAATTGTTTACATCAGAGTCGGTAATACTGTCTAATTTAAAAACAAAATATTAAAAATTAATCAGTGATTGTATAATTTACATCAATATGATTTTAAGTCAATCGCCTTGAAGTAGCTGAACTGAACAATTGAAGCGAACTTAAAAAACGTCTCGGTGCCATTCAGTTTTAGTGAACTTTTGACTATAGCCTAATTTCATTTGTGTTAAATAACATACATCTTCCACTATAATTCCCACTGCATCTGTATTCGCATCACAAATGACCCGCTGCAATCAGCGCCCCCTACCGGCCATTTATCGTGCCCGTAACTAACCGTTCCGCCACGCTTGGCCCGCGCTCCCCTCAATACGTCGCCCTTATTTGGGAATGCGTTGGACATGGTTGGAATTGAATACAACGATTATATGAACCAAAAAAATATATTTTTTATTATAGGTATAAAGGTAACTTAGATTTTGTCCGTGGATATTACTGCACATACATTAGGAATAATTATTTTTGTCTATTAACCAAATATGAAACTCCTGGTCAAATCAATGGCCGCTGAAATAACAGTTAATTTACTCGACATACAATCAAACAAAACATTTCTCGCCCAATCAGCATTTATCGCTACATTCCGCCGCCGAACAGAGTTAATCCCAGTTTTAATGAAGCCTCACCCTCCTCCGGCCGCGACTGCCCCGACTTCCCCGACCTCCCCGGCTTACATTCATTGGCGTTGTTCCGCAGCAATACCGCACTGCGCTGGAAAACAGTATGGAAAGTCAGCACAAAGTTGTTTGAAGGTCGATTCTAAACTACTGTTTTTGACGACTGTTATAATGCAGTAGTATATGTCAACCTTTTAACTAAGTTTAAAGATATCGCGCTAATATGCAACATTAAAAAAAAATATAGGTGTATGTGTAGCTTTGATGATTAATTACAGAAACAATTAAAAGTGAAATGTAATATAAAATATAAAATTATTTTAATAAAGCTCTTTTTTATTCCGAAATCTTTTACGCCAGTATGGAATGAAGCCAATACAACGGCATATATGCCCTGGCTGTTTCAGTTATCTAACCAAAACAGCTCATTACATTTCAAACTATGAAAATAACTTCAATTGGTGTTATTAATTTTGATTACCTCACAAGCTCCAGTTCTGTTTAAAAATTATCGTCTTATTGCCATTGTTCGCACGAAAATACTCGGCTGTAGGCAACCGCAGGGGAGACCGGGGCAAGGTAGGGTGCCGCTTGCTGCACGAAACACCAGCATTGTCTTGCAGGGGCGCTACTTTGTGTTAAATGTCTATTCAACTGCAAAATACGATTGTGGAGTTGTGATTAATCGGTTGCTTTGTTATTACAGCTTTGTTGGTTGTTTATATGAGGATATTTTGCAACAGATTCCACTCCAAGGGTACCTACGATTAGCATTATTAAATTTAGTTATTTAACAAAAAAAATGTTATACTAGCTGTTGCCCGCAACGTCGTACGCGTAGTGAAGTAATTTAACCTGTTCTCGACAATTTCCCATTTCACCCTAATCCCGCTCTTGCTCCCGCTCCGCTTCTATCCCGAACCCGTCCCCGTCCTATCCCTTCACTGTCCCGCTCCTGCTTTCGTACCGCTCCTAATCAAATCAAATCAAATCAAAATCTCTTTAATCATTTTGGCATCACAGACGCACTTATGAACGTCAAATTATCACAAAGACTCTACCACCGTATCGGAAAAAGAACCACTACTCAGAAGATACGGCAAGAAAAACGTAAACAGTTGCCCATAAAGGACTTATTTCGTTTTAGTCAGTCTATACCTAGGTACAACAATCCTATCCTTATTTCTAGTGTTTATGTTATGATGGTCACTATTTACTTTGAATTTTTGGAAGTTTTTGCGAACATGCATTATATTTTCATAAATATATAAAGAAGGTAAAGTTAATATATTAATTTACTTAAAAAAAATCCCTTAATGAGTCACGTGGACCCAACTCGTAAATCGCGCGAACCGCACGCTTTTGTAATATAAAAATAGTATCTATATCCGCAGCAGAACCCCATAGCAAAATGCTATATGACATTAAGCTGTGGAAGTATGCAAAGTAAACTAATCGAGCCGTAGCTATATCCGTTAATTGCCTAATTGTACGAACCACATATGCAGCAGAACTAAGTTTTTCAGATAGACCATCAATATGAGGACCCCACTGCAACTTAGAGTCTATGCCTATACCTAGGAATACCGTCGCTTTATCTGTATCGAGTTTATTACTATTAGGCATTACGTTTGGCTCTACATGTCTAACAATAGGCAAAGAGAACTTTAAACATTTCGTCTTTTTCTCGTTTAGTAACAAATTATTCGCAGAGAACCATTTCGAAACAACATCCAATACGTAGTTTACATGCGCCAATTCACTATCCTTCCTATCTTCTTTAAAAATTATGGATGTATCATCAGCGAATAGAACAATATCGCAAGGTCTTTATCCTATCCAGATCACGTCCTTTTCCTATTTACATGGTGTAGTTATTATGTGTTATGTAATCTTGATTGATTAAATGAAGCAAGTAAGCATCATAGTCATTGGACTCTGTCAAAATAATCCTGGGTTGTTTTGTAATCTCCTTGATATCTCCGACTAATATATACCTGCATAGCGAATAACAGTACTTATGGTTAATATAAAACGTTAAGAAAAAGTAGACTCACAACTGAACAACAGAAAACCTATAAAATAAATCATCCACAGCCACCACACAATAAGGCGTACTCGACACTATGCGACTAACTAACTGCACCGCGACCAACGTTGCAAATGGTTGCGATAAAGGCCGCCAGATGGCGCGCGTCTGTTGCCACGCGCCAGGCGTTTATCATAATAAACGTCTTGCTGTCTATGCGACTTACGCCCGTGACAAAAATATGGTTACATTTATGTCGGGAATATGGCTATATAACGAGAATAGTTGTTTAAAGTTACTGTACAGAAATGGAAAGCAAATATTAATAATCAGTTTTTAAATTATGAAATGATTCAAATTAAAAAAAAAACAATAAGGTATCAATTTTCGACTTCTTTTGTTTAAATCAGTAATGTTTCAAAAACGAAATAAAAAAAATATATTTAGACAATTCTTTCCAAAAACAATTCCTACTTGGCTTGGAATCGCTTAAGGGCCGTACAGGCCATGCGAATTCACATGAAATGCTCGATAACTAGTGAAGGCGTTTAGCCATGAAGAAGATATATTCCGAGATATATAATAGTGGCTTTCACTTCATCAATGCTTAGATGAACAGTTAGAAAGAAACCATTAAAAACTATTATATGCAGTATTTATGGGCAACAACTATTACGAGTCGAATGCTCTCCGGTCTCTCGTGTTAAATTAGCCGCCAGTAATGTGTCGAGCAGTAGGGACCAGCGGAGGGCGATGATTTGTGTCGATCGCGATACGGGCTGTAACCGGCTAATGTCCGACTTGCACCGAATTCAGGGGAAAATTGGACACGGATAACATCAGAAATGTACTGGAGATCATTTCAGTAACATTTGAGGGTGCCATGACATAACTCTTACCACTATCTTAACACGTGACGCGTCTATTGTGAATTTGGATGGTAGTGCATTATGGGTGTAAGAAATAAATGCTAAGCGCGTGTCACAAGAATGCTTTAATAAAATTGCATTATTGGTATTTTTATTGCTGCTATACGCCACACCAAACCGGAATCGAACGGAAAATATAATATAAAAGTGCTTTTTGTCCCAATAATAAAACGTCACTCTCAATACGCGTTGTCACCAAAAGGAAACTTAGCGAACTTTAATCCAATAAAAACTGCCGAACCAATATTCCCTACTCCACTCGATTGACATTTCCATTCTCCAAGGAAAATGTATGACATTTTCGCGCGCTATTTCCATCGAAGTTTGCCGAACGTCTTCGTATGAAATCGGGCAAGTTCGGGTACTTTCGGTAAATGGTTTATTCGCCTGCGGGCGCGTATCTCGTTATGGGATTTGGAAGGGCCGGTAAGCTGCCGGAGATTTACGCCGGCAATTCACGCGAACAGATATGAATGCCGAATGTCTTTTCGAGGAATCGTAAAACTTCTGTTGAAAAGCCTGGTGGTACTTTTAAAGTAATAAAATAAATTAGTACAAATATTTTGCCCAAAAGTATTCCGAAAATTTTCAAGTCAATTAATTATTCGTAGACGTTGCGGCGTTTTCCGCAGAAGCGTGAATACACAAAAACAATTTTATTCATGAGGTTCTTAAAAAGAGTTCTTACAAAATTAATGATACTATCGAAGTTGGGGTATTCAATTCAAATCGCTGACTCTTTTAATGACTTCATCATCATTCATCATCATCAGCCCATCACGTTCCCACTGCTGGGACACGGGCCTTCTCTCATAGAGAGAGAATTTTAATGACTTGATACCCAGAAAAGCATATTACCAACTATCTTCAATTTTCTGGAGAGTGGGCCCTTGTTCCCAATAAACTTTCGTCTTCGGACCAAAATAAAACTGCTCTCCGCCGCCGCGTATCATTTCACACCGCACCAGATCATTACTTACAACAAACTACACATCTCTGAAACACTACCCCGGTCCTGCCACATCCTATTTTCACGACCATCTAAACATAACCACCAACAGCGTCGTTATTTCAGTAACAATAGAGTTTAGTATTGCAAAAGCTGCAAGTAAAAAGAAGTTAGTGCAATTTTTCCCGGTTGTAAGAGGGATGGCTTCATTTGCCCAGGCTCCCCTCGGTGTTGCTAGCAATTACGGCGTCTTGTTCCGTGGCTCGTGCAAATTTAATGACTCACAGGTACTTGGAAGTAAGCGTGGCTTTATTTTAGTTCCGTTTTGTACCAAAGTCGCTACGGACCGTGAATGCTGTCATAACAAAAAGAACTGATATTTGGATAAAATACTACCCGTTTTTGTAAAGAAAGAAAATATAAAACAGTTGCTGCTTTTCAACTGTTTTCTCTTTTCTTTCTTTACAAAAAACGGCTAGCATTTTGCATAGTCTGGCATGCGAAATGAGGGAATATTCTAGTCAGAAATGTTCCCGCTAGAGGCTATGCAAAACAACATTCGGAATATACTAGAATAATGTTAGATTTCATAACAAAAAATGAAAACCATTCTTATAATGGCTGATTTCATTTTACTTTCATTCAGCGAACCTTTTCCAACGTTACATTTACATAAAACATTTCTATTCAAAACTCTGGACTATAATATACCTACGTAGTTACTACACGGATAATCAACATTATATATTCCATTTGCTGCGAAGTGAAAGCCCTGCGGCTAGAGCAAAGCTTTCAGAGTGAGTTGGCGGCTACTATAAAGTGTGACTATAGCTAGGGTTGAACAAAGCTGGAATTTAATAAAACATGCCCGTTCTGGAAACACGTCTGTTTATTAACTTGATGTTGTTAGTATATGTCAGGACTTTGTATTGTAAAATATAATATTAAATGAAGGACTTACTTTTGTAAATTAAATACAAAGTATCGTCTACCTTGTTTATTCAATAAATTAAATAATCGCGTTGGGTATTATAGACTATGAGTGTTGTTCTTATGTTAATTTAGTCTTTAACTATTCAAATAAGAAAGTCTTTCTGACATTTTAAAATTTGTAGGTATGAAAGTAGGTAGGTATATAACATTTTATAAGTCAAACAATAGTTTGGATAAGATCCCAACAACTAGTTAGAACTATTGCAAAAACGGCTATTCTCCAAAACTACAAGTGCCCCAAACAAACAGGATTATAGCTGACTTACGTAAACTTTTCCCGGCGTGCCCCATTTCCCCGCCTTGCCTCCCAAGAGACCGGGATAATCCAGTTTGGCCCGCTTTCCCGTTCAAAATGGAAAACTGGAAAGTTCTGACACCATTTTTGTATCCATCTTTGGAGGCGATATAAACGCGTTTCGGAAAATAAATCGTGTTTCTTTGTAAATGAGAACTCGTTATTTTGAAGACTTGATGCGGATTGCGTTTTATTGTGTGTGCTGATTTGTTGAGTCAGTGTATATGCTATGTTAAAGTTGCGATAGTTTTGTTGGTAATTTGTGTCTGGATTGGAGCTTTTCTAAAGTCATTGAAAGCGATAAATACATCTACAAAGGTATGGGTATATTATATCTAACACAGGGCGACGATGAAAACAATGAGCGATATGCAAAATCTGACGCCATTTTTGAGTTCATCCAATAAATGATATAAATAGTTATTGTTATATTGCAGCTCTATGAACTATATCCTCGTACCCAGATAAAATGTTTTATGAAGACTTAGCTTCCAACAACGGCGTTGATGTCTGCAATTTATTTGCTCAAAATTTTAAATCTAACCATGTTTCTCATAGCTCTCCAAGCAAATCTACCTCAAAGACTATAAACTATAAACTGCCTTTCTACTCTGACCAGCAATTATTTAACCTCAATAAAATTTAGGGACGATCAAGTGTTAAAGGTTTTAAAAAGACTTGACTTATATAAAGGAGCTGGATCTGATGGAATCCCATCAGTATTCGTTGCAAAATCTGCACCGGCTTTGGTCAGACCACTCCGTCTAATTTATAACAGATCTCTCAGCACCGGTATATTCCCTGCTGACTGGAAGGTGGCGTTGGTAGTTCCATTATTCAAAAGTGGCCAAAAAGATCTAGTCAATAATTATAGGCCAATTTCGATTCTTCCAGTCTTCGCTAAAATTTTTGAACAACTACTATGCCCCTTACTGTCTTGGCATCTTAAACAGGTAATTAATCCATGTCAACACGGTTTTATGAGAGCTAAATCTACTGCTACAAACCTAACGTCGTTCATAAATGAAGTGTCGTTGACACTGGACAGTCGTTCTTCTGTTGAGGCGATCTACACTGACTTTAGCAAGGCCTTTGACAGAGTAAATCACCAAGTTCTACTTCAGAAGCTTTCTCTTCTTGGCAGCGCTGAGCCTTTGCTGAGTTGGTGTGGGTCATACCTTTCGGATCGCCGGTCTAAGGTTGTTGTGAATGGTTACTGTTCAGACTCTTTCCCTGTGATGTCAGGTATTCCTCAAGGGTCACATCTGGGTCCGCTGCTATTTAATGTATTCATAAACGACATAGGAGACTGTTTTCACCATTCCCGTTACTATTTATTTGCTGACGACTTAAAGTTTTTTAGAACCGTGAACACTCAACACAAATCACTTGGTTGACTGGTGTGATCTTATATTTAATGGAATTAAATATTTCAAAATGTTATTATATGCGGTTTACTAGGAAAAAAAATACATTTAACACGAATTACAAAATAAAATCACAAGTTTTAGAAAAAGTAAGCACAATAAGAGATTTGGGGCTACAACTTGACTCTAAACTACAGTTCAATGTTCACATTGATAAAATTTGTTCTAGGGGATTTAAGAATCTGGGTTTTATTCTCCGTAACGGTAGGGACTTCAAATCACCTGAGACCAAACTTTTATTATACAACTCGTTCGTTCGCAGTGGTTTGGAGTATTGCAGTGTCGCCTGGAATCCCTTTTACAATGTTTATGTTAAAAGATTAGAGAGTGTACAAAATAGATTTTTGTGGCATTTAACTTACTCGGTCAATTTGGGGAAAGTTCTTTTATCGTATAGAGAAAGACTAAACCATTTTAAAATGACCTCCCTCGTGGATCATAGACAAACGCTGGACCTGGTTTTTCTTTATAAACTTGCTAATGGTATTTTAGAAACACCTGAGCTCCTCTCCTCTTTATCTTTTTCCACGCCGTCGCGGCTACCACGTGCGTCACGATTTCAATTACTAAAAGATAGATTATGCAATTCGAACTTAGGTCACAATGCACCTCTCAATAGACTAATAAGAGAATTTAATAGATATGCAATGTCGAATGACATTGATCTTTTTGTGGAAAACATTAGCAAGTTTAAGCAGTTCATAGCTTACGATTACGAGCATAAGAATATTTTAATTTGAAGTTTTTAATTTTATGGTGTTTTAATTAATTTATTATTTTATTTAAGTTTTATAAGTTGTGCATGTGTTTTTAATTTTATTTTAAATGAATGGCTTTTATGTAATGTTAGTATTTTTAAACAAAATTTTAAAATGAGTTATTATTATTATTAACATTCACTTTACAATTTTACAATTTTTCAATTTCATGACGACAGGTTTTATTAAATTTTGCATATATTTAAAATTAATAATATTTTTTAGCAACACCATATTTGAAATGTTTTAACTGTAAAACATTTTCAATTAATTCAATTAATCAAAGCAATTCAATACTCGCCATATAATATTTGTAAGCAGTCTTCGCCTATAATTACGATGGCATTAAGCATGTACTATCTTAGAATTAAGTAACATTTAAATTTAATAATGTACAATGTGTTGGCGTTCAATAAATAAATAAATAAATATGATACGTACAATTTTATTGTACATAGGTACCTACTACAAGAATCTTGTTGTAGTGATTTTAGATTTCCAGCGGATCACGATATCCGATCGTTGTCAAAACCTATCACGGATCTGCCACTTATGGTTTCTGCTCACCTGGTATCACCAACAAGTTGCCATGTGCCATTTCGACAATGATCTGATATTGTGATACGTCGAGACAGTCCCAGGAGACCATATATTTCTTTTAAATTGAATAATTAGAAAGAACAAACATTTATCTTTAGTTACCTACGTATACATGGCTACGTATACATGGCTACGTAATGATGCCATCGCAGCGTCACTCAGTCAACGTCGAGTGCGCGTACTGTAACGAGGCACAGAAGGAGGGCCAAGCAGCGATAGGGCACGCTGTAGGGCTCGCTCGAGGGCCCTCCGCGCTCGACTCGCTTGACCTTTGTCGACGCAGCCCTATTGTTTTCTTTTTGTCTTTGTTTGCTGGAGGGTAGATACTAGTGTGGACGTCTTTTTATAAGTAGCACTAAATAATTTTTATTAAATTGTGTAGTGTTGGATTGCAGAGATAAACAGAAACGGTGACTTTAGAAAATAATATTCGCTGTCATAACTTTTTACAGAAAAGCCAGTGCTCCTATAAAATGTGCCTAAATAACATCGATCTAAGCTAAATGTTCCCTCAAGTCAATTAATAAACCTTCTACTATAGATTATACAATTTTAATAGCCTTTTCCGATACGGTAGTAGAGTGATTGTAATAATTGACGTTCAGGTGCGTCTGTAATGCCAAAATCGAATAAAAAACTTTTAAACTTTGAAGGTTGAACATTAGCAAATATATTCGTACGAATTGGCCAATTTATTACCACCGATTTATAAGTATGGGCTCAGACTCTGTCCGTGTATGGATGTTTGTACCAGCAGTTCTTAACTGTTACTCACATCGAAATTAATGTGGCCTGATAACTGGTTACTCTGCATTCGTCGGCTCACCTCCCAGTTCCGGGTCAGTGCCGGAACGAGACGAGTACTGTCCGTGACAGCCGATCGCAGGACAAAAGTGTCGCCGCGGGACGCCGCGTTTTGTGATTGGAGACGGTTGAAACGGTTTCCAGCTGCGACCCGACTTGAAAGAGAATGGCCTATTTACGTATCAATTACTGTCATTTGCAGATATTGTTTCATTTATAATTGTACTCCAAATAATAACATCGGTTAGTCTTTAACCCTTAATTTATTCTTATCCACGGAGTCAGGAACTGAGAGAAATATTGCTTTCTCTCACTAAGGCTTACTTAGGCTTAAGCTAAAATTAATTTGTTTCATTGCCGCGCACCGCCGGCGTCTGTGGGTATAACTTAAAATCAATTACCCGCGGCCTTTAGGTATCCTAAGGATTTTTTCAGGCTACTTTTCTTCGACGGTTCATCGATTTACATGACAAACATGTGAATCGATGAATAGACGGAGAAAATTTAAATAAATTATTGTTATTAATCTTGTATTGTATTGTTTTGTGTTATTGAATTAGAATTTCAATTTAATCAATTTGCATTATTCAATGCAATTTAATTTAAATTTTAATTGAGAACTAACAGTGAGTAAGCTTCGTGTACATACTAAGAATACTATGGACCAGCTTGTTGAAATAAATGAATTTTATTTTAATTTTAATTATTTTTAAAGTAAGCTGATATAAATATTATAAAGGAACGGTAGGTACTTTACACACAAATACATTAATAAAGGTAGCCAGCGCGACTACTTGCTACCTGCTACGCTACCTATAAATTTGAATACTTTTACCCCGTACATAAATAGTCGTAAGCCGGTCTAATACTAACAAAGTGTAAACACTAAAATCAAACTTTAACCTGTGCTTTAACCTAAAAAATGCGAAGTGATTGGACATCCTATTGACCATAACAGGCCAACTTAATGCCACACCAGTATGTCACTATACCACGAGACTACGTCTCCTTTTCCATTGACAGCTTCTCTTCATATGTCCTGTCGTAAAAAAGTAACACACCGAGCTCTCGCGCGGTCCTACAGGCGATGAAAAATTCAAAGCTCGGCGATGCCCTTCCTTTGTCTGGCTACCGAATACGTACAGCTTTAGTTATAGCATACAGGGGAAGGTAGGGTTACCGGACAGCTTATATCTAAATATTTCGATGTCATTTTACGTTTTTTAATATATATTTTTGTAACACCCATAAAACATAAAATCTGGAAACAATAAATATTTCATTTCGTTTCGTTTTTCTATTTAGAAATTGAATTAATTTATATGTTAAAGAAGAAATTAAGCCAATAACAATTATGTAAACATAAAGGTACCCGTCTACGGCGGCAGGTAGATTGTGCATCGTAAATCTGATAGTCTCTGCTTTATCGTGTTAATGTTTATACATACATTTATATATTTACATAGGTTTTTAATTTGTATGCCCTAGAATTTGGCTGGCTAGTGTCCCTAAAAACCAAAATTTTATAAAGTATGCACACTACTGCTTGCAGTGGTAGTATATATATACATCTACCTGATATATCGCGTTGCTACTTCCTCCTTTCTAATTTTGTGCTTTTAAACGAGATCATTTCATTCATTTCTGGTAGATGTGGCAGTTGTTAAACGCCCTATTTCTTTCTCTCCGAGCAAAAGTTCCAGTTTTCATAACATTCATCTGTATTACTTACCGTCTTCCGACGTAAGTAAACCTATATATAAGCTAAGGATGAAGCAGAATTTTACTGAAGAGCTGTGACGACAGCTGACGTAGCTTTCATGTTAGGTACCTAATTTATCTACATCTTCGTATGTTTCTTATCTATCCACACCATCCATATTTTTAGATGGATTTATAAATAGATTATGACATTCGTATATTTAATTTGTTTTTTGTTCTCACATCGTTCTTTGACACAAATTGACATAAATCACCATTTAATTACATTAATGATATTATGTAACTTTGCTTAGCAACAAACTTACATCGATATTATCGTATCGTATTTTATCGCTTTTTTCTGATTTTTGATATAGTCTTATTATAATATTATATTCTGACGTGTAAATTTGTCTTTACCCATAAATTGATTATGATTATGATTATGATCGTGTAGTTCACAAACGTTTCTTTTATCATGTCCCTTGCCAATGCGCCAATATAGGCACGCCTATTACATTATCGATTCTGACATTTCAAAAATGTTTTCGTTCTGAAGCTATCGAGATTTGTTTCAATGAAATTAAGTTAATCACATAAACTTGTACAAACTCCTAACGCATCGGCCCTATCCACTCAGTCATCCCACCTTCCCCTGGGAATCCCACACCCCACCCTTTGAAATGAGCCGCCGACGCCGCTTCACCTTTCCTTTGAAGGCGCCGCTGTTTCTTTGCACAACTGCTGGACAAATTGGACAGAACCGGTCAGAACCAGACAGAACCAGACAAGGGAGGACAAAAAGTGTGAAATTGAATTCCGAAGATAGTTCTTTGTCGGACAATATTGGATTAGGAACTATTTGAGTGAATAATGTAGGGAAACTATTCTTTCGAGAAGTTTCAAAGGAAACTGAATTCTCAAATGGCTTGCAAAAGAACTGGTTTCGTAAGGAGGATTCTTATACGTTACACGCTTTCTGAAAAAAAAAGTTTTGTTGTGCAAGTATAACTTATAACTTTTACGGGAGAAGGGAGAGCAAGCAAGTTTGCAGTTTAGTATTAAAATCACAGATTATCTTTTTGATTAAAAAAGTATAATGCGATATATTTACGATAGTTTTCTATAGAATTTCATAATATCCTGTAGGTAATTACTGAATAATTTTACACCATTAACACTTGGAGTTAACTTGTTATTCGATATTATCTTTTACGACACGACTGCTAAACTAGACTAATCGGAGCTCGAATTCATTTTAAAGGACAACCCTGCTTACGTTAGCGTTTTAATTATGAAACAGCTTTTATACCTGTTTAAAATAATAAAGATACCCAATAATTTTCCAAAAGATTCATAACATCTAAAGCATAATCCAATATCACCTTTTCCCTCCCGCGCTCCGCAGGGAGTCATACTCCCATAGAAATCGCAATTTCATTTCATTTTAATGCGTCTGTTTACCTTCCATATAATCCAGTTAGGGCACCTCACAGGGGCACCTTTACCCTCCCCCGTCCCCCCGTTCTTGCACCCCGGCCTGCAGGTAGGGGGCAAAGTAATTACATATTTATATCACGACGGCTTTTTCATCTTTCTAAGCGTTAAGTAATATTTGCTAAACATTTTCACGTGATTGTAGTGTTTTATTTTGAAAAACTTTTGTCGGGTATTTCCTTTACACGATGTACTCCTTCGTGGCTTGCCAAAATTAATAACAAAGTAGATATCTTGTTTTACAGTTGAATAATAAAAGATCAACGTCCTTGTTGCGCATACAAAATGAAAAAATCCAGAAAATATTTTATGATATTATGAACACACAGGCAACCCAATTATTGAAAAAATACAGAAATCACTTTTCACGCCATTTTCAGCAACACAAACAGCTGAAATAGCATTCTACAAAAGGCCAAACCTATTTTACTCGCAATAAAAACAAAACACCGTTTCACAGTAACAAAAAGCAACGTTTCTAGAAGGACAACAAAAAGAAAAGCTCCCTCTTACCGCAGTAAAAATTTACACAAAACAGCGGCACGGCAGTCTTGAATCGATCCGCGTCCACTGCCGAGCGCGCTCGTCGCGTGACCGGCGGGAGGGGACCTAGCACGCGATGTATGACGAACTTGACGGTCGTATTTACCTTCGAACCTGAGCGTGGTAGTAAGTAGTTAGAAGGTTGTTAGTTGTATGAGTGGCTGCTTTGGAAGGAAGGTGATCCTTATCGAAATGGTTCGTTTCAGCGATGTCTTTGGCCTTTCTTGGTTTTATTTTGGTTGACGATAATTAGACTGTTGCTATTTATACTTACGTACTTGTATTGTTTGTTTTAAATGCAGCGATTCAAGTTTTATATCTTTGTTCGAATCTTCGCTCCTTGAATGCTATAGTATCGTTCTGTTTTTTTGTCGGTAGGTTTGTTTTTTAACCGTTCGCGATTGGTCGTTTTACAAGGCTACGTTTATTATCCTCCGCTTATAATTTTCATTTTAGATTTCAACTTTATCCTTTTGATATTAAAGCTATCATAAAAGGATAGTCTCGACTGTTCGCTTCTTGTTAGGCCAAGGCCACAGGACGAGGCCTCAATATAACGTTAGTAACAGGGAAACATTAAAACTTCTATTTTCTGGAGAGCAATAAAAGCGTTCGTGAACCATCCTTTCCTAACATAAGTACTTACTATAAGTAGGTCTATTCTACACGGAATGGGCGGCAGTCCGTGGAAAGTTCGTCCGAAACTAAAAGTGTTTTACGGTGATGGAACCATCTCTACCTTATCCGGCAGTTAGGTTTGATGGTTCGTTTTAGTAAGCAATTTGTCTGGTACTTATTGCAGGTTCCATCTGTTATGTGAGTAAGCTATTTTAATAATTAAAAAAATCCTATGAAAAAACCATACTATACAGTTAGTAATTACATAGAAGACAAAGATGCATTCTATAAACGTGCCCCTTAGTTTCTTGTCGTATCTTCGAGTAGTGGTATTTCAAGTTCAATTTTAATAGTTCAAAGTTCTTTATTAAATTTTGGCATCCCAGAAGCACTTATGAACGTTAATGATTACAACGACTCTACCACGTTATGATGTTCTTTTTCCGATACGATGGTAGTCATTGTAATAATTGACGTTCATAAGTGCGTCTGTGATGCGAAAAATGAATAAATAACTTTGAACTTCATTTAATATAATATAGACAATAATATTAATAATAAAAAAGAATATATATTTTCTCAACAAGAATTACATTTCACTTAAAAACTTAAAAAAAAGGAGTCCCTTTAGGCAAGGTTCCGAAGATACTGGCAGCGTTCCCCCTTTGAATAGCTAGACTAATTCTTTGTCCGAGGTAGCTGCCAGCTCTTCGGTCTCCTGTGATGTCGACTAACCTTTTTGCTATTTCCTTAAAAAGCTTTATAGCGCTAGGACCCCACGGACCAAGGGTCTCGACACCGAATGGGACAAAATCATATTCGGAGCCTAGACCCCTGTATTTGCATGCTTTAGCTTTTTCAGCCGCTAATTAATAAAATAATGTAAATACGTGAGTATCTACATATATCATCGGCAATGAGTAATCATTAGTAGGTAGGTAATATTACAGTAAAGTTAAAACGAAGTTTAATGCTGACCTCGTTTTAATTTGATTTGGGTACCATTATTAATGGACCAAGATGCAAGTTACAGCATCAAACCCCAATGCAATATAAAAATAAGAATTATTTGAAATATTGAATTACAATTTCATTATTTATTTCAATTAAAGTTTAAAAATTATGTATGTAAAGTCGGCAAGTTAGTACTAACAAAATTATATTAACTAATATTATATTTAAATGTTGATGAATCGAGTTGAAATTATTTAATTTATTATTGATGAAGATGTCTTTATCATCATCATTGACAGCATCTATGAAAGTTCAAAGGGTAAACGTTAAATAATGTAAAATTCCAGTCTCTTAGCTTGTTAAAACATCAATTAACAAAAAAACGACTAAATAACAAATCTATTTGTAACACAAAACGGGGTCCTTTGTAATCCGACCCGCTGAGCAATAATTGTGACCCCGCACTCGGCACTCGACGGCTTGAGTGCTCTTCAGACGAGTGAAGCTGGGCGGCAGGCGCTGCAGGGCGGGAAGGGCGGCCTAGTGTTACAGGGCCTGAGGGCTGTTGGCAGGGTTGTTTAGGGATGATATACAAAATGGAAATTTCGGGCCTTCTTGTAGAGAGACAGAGAAAGAGACTCACCATGTTGATCAGTTAGGTAACTGATGAATGATGCATGAAGACTGCTTATTCGACATCCTGATTCTCCACGTTTTCCTTCACTTTGAGTAGAGTATCACACAACTAACCAGTTTAAGACAAAACTGTTGAAGTGTTCAAAAATGTTTTTAGAATTGTTAAAAGAATTGTTTAATTTTATGTAACACAATTTTCAATATATATTAATGTAATGAATTTCCTTTCTTTTTTAAAAAATCGATTTTTTCTATGACATGTATTAAATGGACAATGAAATATATGAATGATTTCATTGTGTTCTATTGACATTTATATAACATCTTGACATTTAGTCTGAATTTCATAAAAATATGAAAATTTATTCCATTCTTTTTTTAAATATTGTACTTTCCTCAAGGATAAATGTTTGACATCATAGCATAATGCAATTTTTATACAATTTGTACAGTAAATATTCATTTAATTTTATAAACATGGGGGGTATTAGATCCCTCTCTATCTTCAATGAATATATACCCCGACACACAGTCCCTGGCTACGGTACTGTCCTGTTGTATCGTTTTACAAGAACATGGTAGAAGTTAAAGCTGTATCCAGTTGATTAATTTCGGTTTTGAGTTACTCGGGTCGGGTGTAACACGGGTACCTAATTGCTACGCTGTAATTAGGCTATTAAAGGTTTGGGGTTCTGCGGATTATTGTTTGGTAATTAATACTACTCGGCCCAGACTCGACCCCGCGATCAAAGAAAATATGACTCAGATGAGGTAATATGTCTAGTCTCTCTGTGGTTCTGAAATAAATACAGATGTGAAATATCAGTTAACCATAGGTTATCGAAATCATTTTGACCGTTTGACATTAGAAATTTTTTCAACCAAAGGAAACAAAATTTTTACTCGATCAGTGGTAAAGATATCAAAGATTCGTTCGACAAAATCTTATTTAGTCAATCGTTTGTTCGATTAGTAATATATAAAAGTAATGATATAAGTAATGATCTATAATATATATCTATAATAATCTACAATCTAGATCTATAAATAAAATAAAATAAATAATATAATCTATAGATAAAAGTAATGATCTATCTTTTTACCGACCTAATGTGAAACGGTCAAAATTATTTCGATCAATTCGTGAAATATATCTACTCAAAAGTTGCGTTTAATAAACTCTGTCTACTTACCTAATACATACAGTTTTTATTCTGTATTTCTAAATCCTGATATTATTTTATAACAAAACATTTATATTTGTGTATCACGGTAGGTACGAAAAGTGCTATTTTGTTTCGTACAAAGTACCTATATAGTATTGTTAAGTTTATGCTAAGTATTAACAATGAACCGTGTAATACTTTCAACATTATGTTCTATTTTTTTTTTTTTATTATTTTTTTTATTATTTATAGGCTTGCGTTTGACCGCTATCTCACCTGTTGTTAAGTGACGATGCGGTCGAAGATGTAGCACGCTCGCCTAGAAGAAACCTGTTCACTCTTGTCTTAAAGACACCCAGATTATAGCTATCCGGAAACACAGGTATAATACCTAGGTTTTGTTGTTTTGTTGCAATGTGAGAACGTCGTGATTTTAGACGATTTTGTCCAAGGTTCTCGTGCGGTGCACGTAACGCTGGTAAACACAGCGTGTATGTTGCAAAGCATGGATTGTGAAGTCGACACGCGACTTCCGCGACCGCAGGTAATGGGCTGCGACACGGGCGCGGGCGTGGCGCAATTTACAAACTGCAGCGGGGAGTTGACAACTTGACATTTTTCATGTTAGCGTACTGACGCCTTATAAGGTCAAATACGGGAAACATTTTAAACAACACTAGGTACTTACTTAGAACTGTTGTCTTATGTGCCAACGCTGTCACCTTGTAATCATATAGCCTCATGTTATAGCATCGCCTCTGTTTTGTTCATACTGGAGTGCATTGGTACCGAAATTTGAAAACTCGAATAACATGTCACCGCATTATTACAGCAGCGAATCACGTGACAACGAAATATCAAGATCACGAATAAATCTAATGTTACAGCAACGCATCCGTTACGTGTTCGTAAAGACTCTTGTTGCATTATATTTTTTGGCTCTTTTTTTACCTACCTTAAAAAATGGTCAAGATAATAAGAAATAAGGGTTTAGACTCAGTGGAGCTAGTTAGTTTTCTTTGGTTGAGCTTCTAGAAAGATTTTAATGAGAAAGATTCGTTCGTTATCGACCCAGATTATAGTTAAAAACACTATTATTTTAGTGAGCGTCCAATTGCTGATTTTTATGCAAAATTTTCACTTAATTAAATATATTTTTTTTTCGCCCTCAGATCACATACAATTCAAGTTCGATTGTTTTTTTTTTCCATTTTTTTATGTTTGTTACCTCAGAACTCCGTCATTTATGAACCGATTTCCGTTGGGTTCAGTATAGCTACGAAGTGGTCCCATAAAAATTTCATCGATATTTGACCTTCGAATTCGAAGATACATTGAAGTCGGTTCCTGTTTTTTCTAAAAATTAATTGTTTTATTCTTTAAAGATACATTTGTCCCGTCGCGGGAATCAAACCCACAACCTCAGTGGTGTATGAGATATGAGCCCACCTGCCCAACCACTACACCACAGAGGCTGTTAATATGAATTCCATAAAAGCATTCAGATCTATTGACTAATTAACCGACTTCCAAAAAGGAGGAGGTTCTCTGTTCGATTGTATTTTTTTATTTTTTTTATTTTTTATGTTTGTTACCTCAGAACTCCGTCATTTATGAACCGATTTGAAAAATTATTTTTGCGTTGGGTTCAGTATAGCTACGAAGTGGTCCCATATAAATTTCATCGATATGTGACCTTGGACTTCGAAGATACATTGAAGTTGGTTTTTGTTTTTTTCTAAAAATTAATTATTAGAACATAAACTCCTTCGCCTATGACTTACACCAGGTCTAATCCGGTCACACTCTTCACTTGACCCACTCGACACAGCCTTGGCCCGAGCTTTATGTAAGCTCTGCTAAGTATAGGTGCTATACTTAATCACTGCGTTATTATTTTGCCACGGTTTTACATTATGTAAAGTTATTTCATGACGGTTACGAATACGTTACTGGAGAAAGTTAAGTATTAGACCTAAATGAATGAATTAATGTTTTATTGTATAGAAAAGGATTACAAACAGTAGGTAAGTTCAAAGTTTAAAAGTTCTTTATTCAGTTTTGGCATCACAGACGCACTTATGAACGTCAATTTTTACAATGACTACGAAAGATCCACTACTCAGAAGATACGGCAAGAAACTGAGGGACATTTTTGTACAGATCAGAAACATAAAGATTACCTATCTTTATGTTGTGTTACAATGTGTAGAAGTACAGTTATTGTTTTTTACTTTAATGAATCAACTGAAAGTAAAGGACCTTCATCGAATAGGATGGTATTTTAGGATTTCAAAATATAAACAAGACAGCAAAACCGTTCTACATTGAGGAGGAGAACTCTTTTTTTAATCTGTTCATCATCATAATCATCAGCCCGTTATCGCCCACTGCTGAGCATAGGCCTCCCTTTGGTGCTGCCATTCTCCCCTACCTCTCGCCACTCTCATCCAAACATTCCCAGCTGTTCTTCTGATGTCCTCCGTCCACCTCGACATTGGACGACCGGCACTTCTCCAACCCAGCCTAGGCCACCATTCGGTTACAGTCTTCGACCATCTGCCATCCTCACGTCTAACCATGTGTCCCGCCCATCTCCACTTAAGTTCCGTCCACTTAAGTTAATCTGTTCAATTTAAATATATACATTTGGGGGTTTTGTTCTTGATCTAGTACATGACAGCCCCATTGTACATGTTTAATGCTATATTAGAAAATTATTAGTTATAGATACCTGAGAATAGATGAAAATAACCTCACATTACGTAGGGTTATTTTCATACAGGGCTTATATGTATGTAACTTTTCATAAACATACAAATGTAGCATATCACTGGCGATAGTCCCGTGGGTGCTTCATTATTAATGACTAAATAATAGACTATCAACATAATTACTAATTGATGGTTTGAACTGCAAGCAGGCAAGCTCTTGAAACCCATAAGTTTTTACGTAGAAGCAATAATGAAACTTACATTTACCGGGAAACTAATATTTTACTGTATCGGGAAGTAGTTAGCTTCTAATGATGTCATTTTCTAGAAACTTGGCAAATTACAGTATTTTTTTGCACTTCGGAGAAAAAGAAGGTATATATACATGTTTGTAAAGGAAGGTGTTGATTATTTATAATCTAAAATTATGTATATTTTCTTTCTTTTTCTCGTGTGGGTGTGTTATGTGTGGCCAAATCTGGTGTCGGAGTTTTTTTATGGAACTGAGTGATGAGACGAGTATGTCATTAAAATAAAAAAATACGCCCAACGAGCACGTACATAGATCCTGGCCCCTAACTAGAAATCCCTGGATCTAAGAAACCAGGAAGTACGAGGGCCATGGTCCCACGGCACCCAGACACGAAAAAAATGCCTGCGCTTTTTTTTTCTTTGCACAAACTTTTGTCCCGTCGCAGGAATCGAACCCGCAACCTCAGTGGTGTATGAGATTTGAGCCAACCTGCCCAACCACCACACCACAGAGGCTGTCATTCGCATGATAGTAAGCGCCATGCTTGCCCATAACAATTGCAGTGCCTCCCAGAACTTTTTAAACAATAAAAAGCACTGTGTAGGACTCATCACCCCGAGACTCATGTCCACATTGGGCGCATCACCTCGAAACATCAGATATTAAGTCTCATATATGCCCAATAATTTCGCTGTCTACAATGCCCTTCAAACCGGAACACAGTAAGCTTATGCCCACTGCTATAGAATGCCCGAAGGTCTTCGATTTAGATTTACGTTTGTCCTATTGATAAGCAGAACCAACGGGTTAACGTGCTTTCCAAAGCTCGGCAGCGCTCATATGTAAATACCTTACAATCGGTCAAACATAAAAGTGATCACCGCGCTAGGTGAATGACGCTACGAGCACAACTAATTATAAGCAAACTTTTCGAACATACAATATTAGTATTGAGTAAAGTCTTAGAAAGGATATAAACTTGGGTCGAAATTAGGAGGCGTGAAATAGGTACCTGCATCACGGAGGCGCATCATAAAATTAATAATGTGGATTGGTAGTAGGATAAGAACATTAGCTGTAACGCAGAACAGACACCGAAGTTTCACCACACTTGTGTAGTTTATTTATTTATGTATTATTTATTGAGAGGAAGATTGACAGCCTATATTACATCGTACTTGTTGTTCGACTTCTGAAGAATAATTTATTTTATTGTAACTGACAGCGTTATAGAAAAACAAACTAAACAAAAGGCTTAATCATTTTAAAACTAAATAAAACTCATCTAAAAGATATTAAATACTATGTACATTCCGGGTGTCGGCTGAGCCAACTGAATGGCCTACAGATAATTCAACCGATACCCGTCGTCCGGCAACGTGCCCAAAATGCTGGCGGCGTCGCCTCGCTGAACAGCGAGGCTGATTCTTTGGCCAAAATATACGCCAGCAATTTGGTCACGTGTGGACTCCACAAGCCAGCTTAGTTGCTATATATCAGAAAGCCATCAATTACAGGTCCTTTCGTTTAGAAACATTTTAAGCATAATGCGCGTGAGCATACCATTTGACATACATACATATACCTAGTTAAAGATTTGAAACCAGTAAATAAATTATTAGGTGAACTTTCAAAGATACATTCTAGTTAAGTTTTCCATCGCCACTATAAGTTTAAAAACGTCACAAGAAACTAATAGCCTGCCAGCCGCACGCCTCATTTAACGGGCAGGACTGTCCATTACAGGGGTGGTTGGCTCTACAAGATGCCTTTTTAACCAACAACTGGGAGAAACACGTATTTTTCCCTAGTTCATTGAAATTCAACGCGCTCGTTCAACTTCCTGCTGGATTTTCCGCTCTTTTCCGTCCCTCGTTAGAGTAAGTATAAAGGAATCGCTGGGGCTTCATAAAAATGAAGAGGGTTCGGTACGTACCTGGAGATTTTTGAATAATGGCTAATTGGCCTATTTATTTCATTTTTATGAGTAGGTACTGCAGAGAATAGTAGCTTTACTTACGTCTTACCAATATGACTTTTAACCATGGTAACAAGATTTAAAGAATAGGTATCTTACAAAATCTGCGGAAAATAACGTGATTCACATCATAGCAAGTATGAGGTTAACTTGTTTACTTTTTTGTTTACTTCGGTCCCTTAAAAGAGAGTTTTCCGAAAGCAAATGAATGTAAGTATCCAAATACACAAAAGGCCTTTTGGCTCTTTCTCTACACAAAAGGCATTTCAATACGAAATTAACGTAATCCATCTAAGAAGTGAGGTGGCAAAAAATCAGACGAGACGCCTTCTATTTTATTATTCCGGCTAAGTAGGGAAATCTCACAAAAAACTGTAAGAAAAGGACTGAATGGATCGAATTACCGATTGGATGAAGCATTTTCCTTAGACTCTGGCATCGCGACGGCCCCTTTGACAGTCTCAGCTCAGCGTAATGACATTGGCTTCTCCGGCTCTGACGAAACAAATTAGATTTTGGTTAAACAAGTCGTTATCATTACTGTCCGGGCCCGTTGAGGCCCGTTTGGGCCCGTTTTCTTCAATAAAGATGTTTTAGACAGGTTTGTAGATAGGCTTCCGTATAAAGCTAGTCTCATCTTGAAAATAAATAAAACTTTCAAGGTGAGACTTTGTAGGTTTTAAAAATATAAATTTTTCTTATTCTATTTGAATAAAACGTATAATTCAAAACGCATAAGCATGCTCTTTTCTGGATGTCTTGTTGTGTTTTTTTTATTTTGTATTACTAACTTTGTCTTTGTGCTGTGTTCAAAAGGACTCTGAATCGTCTTTGGAACTGGAAGATGTCATTGATATCCGACCTTTTCGGGACTGAGGAACCTTGTCAACCAACAGAAACAAAGATCGACTCAAAATCCTTTTGAAACAATTCCCCCGACGCTTTGGCGAGTCCCATAACTTTTTGCCATAAGGAAATGATAATAAAATGATCATTTCTGTTTGTTGTCAGGTTCCGAAGTCCTTTTCGAGGGTCGCGACGAGGGACGACGCGTAGCAAATGAATGAGAGAGGAACGAACCGAAATAACTAACGACCAACCAAAATGGTTACAGAAACTCTCGGGAGATAAAACTTAACAAAAGAGTACAAAAAAAAGACAACATGGCGGAGGGACCACAGTCAATATGGCAGAAGATCGACAACTCCACCATCCCAATGGTGAACCTCGAGGTGAAGGAGGTGCGGGAGATATTATGGGACAAGATAAAGGAGCCGACCTCGCAGAGGAAGATTATCCTGGTGATAGTTTCCATAGCTTTGCTGTTGGACAATATGTTGTACATGGTCATCGTGCCGATTATCCCCGACTACCTGCGGTACATCGGCGCCTGGGGGGAGGCGGGCTATGACCACGTGGTCACCCTTGCTCCGTATAAAGAGGGCAATAGGACCATCACGCCGACACAGATCATTCCCGGCACGCACGAGGGACAAGACTCTGCAACCGGCGTTCTCTTCGCCTCAAAAGCGATCGTACAACTAATGATCAATCCCTTCTCGGGTGCCTTAATCGACCGCATCGGGTATGACATACCCATGATGATCGGGCTTATAATTATGTTCCTCTCCACCTCAATCTTCGCTTGCGGCCGGAGCTACGGCATGCTGTTCTTCGCAAGGAGTCTCCAAGGTGTCGGCTCCGCTTTTGCCGACACATCGGGATTAGCGATGATCGCAGACAGGTTCACCGAAGAGAACGAAAGATCTAAAGCTCTCGGCATTGCGCTCGCTTTCATCAGCTTCGGCTGTTTAGTAGCTCCACCATTCGGAGGTGCTCTGTATCAGTTTGCTGGAAAGGAAGTTCCATTCTTGATCCTCGCTTTGATTTCGTTGATGGATGGATTCATGTTACTCCTCGTAATGAAACCTTTAAAAACTCAAATTAAGGAAGCAAACCAGCCGAAGGTTGCTGGTACGCCTATATGGAAACTGCTGATGGACCCATACATCGCCGTCTGCGCAGGAGCTCTGATGATGTCCAATGTAGCTCTGGCTTTTCTAGAACCCACGATCTCGTTTTGGATGGAAGACAATCTGACCAAAGATAACTGGAAGATCGGTATGATTTGGCTGCCAGCGTTTTTCCCTCACGTGCTCGGTGTGATTATTACTGTAAAGATGGCCAGGAAGTACCCACAGCATCAGTGGCTGATGGCGGCAGGTGGACTAGCGTTAGAGGGCTTATGTTGCTTCATAATACCTTTCGCCACGTCTTATCAAATGTTAATGATACCGATCTGTGGGATCTGTTTCGGCATTGCTCTGATCGACACCGCGCTACTGCCGATGCTCGGCTACCTAGTTGACGTCAGATACGTTTCCGTTTACGGCAGCATCTACGCTATCGCGGACATATCGTATTCGTTCGCGTACGCCGTGGGTCCCATCATAGCCGGGGAAGTGGTCGAGGTGATCGGTTTTACCGCTTTGAATCTCTTCATCGCCTTCAGCAATCTCTTGTACGCTCCAGTACTGATAAATCTCAGGCACATTTATGACTTCAAGCCGTTTGAGAATGAAGCCAATGTGCTAATGGCCGACCCGCCAGACAAAGAGTACCAGACCTACAGCATGCAAGACCAGAGGCCGGTGAATGGGGAATTTAAAAATCACTTGGAGTACTCCAACGTTTCAGGAGAAGTGGCGGGGACGCAGGAAACGAGCGTCGACGCAGGAGGGTACACTTACGATCAGTCGTACCAAGGTCAAGGGGGGTCTTACCAAAACTATAGCCAGCAGGGCTACGATCAGCAGCAACAGCAGGGGTACCAGCAGGAGTACCAGCAGGAGCCAGCGTACAACCAGCCGCGGCAGCTGCCGGCGCAGCCGCAGCCGACCGCTAGCAACCCCTTCAGAGCCGGCGCGTCCGCCCCCGGCCCGGCGCCCGCGCCCGTCGCCCCCGCCCCGGGGCCAGCGATCAAGAACCCCTTCCGGCAAGGTTTCTAAATTCAAAATGAGTGTTGTTGTCTATATTTTTGATTACTTGTTGTGTAATTATATGTGCGTACTCGAGTATAACTTCGATCACTGGCCGCGCACACCGGCGCCGGCGGCGGTTGTCTAGTCTCTGGATAGATGTCTGTAGCTGTGCTTGTAATTATAATATACGTAGGATATTTCTTGACATACTGCACTGTTGCGTCTTTTGATGTTAAAAAACATAAGAATGTAAAATATAAAAGACATAATAAAATGTTTAAGGCAGGCCGCTTGAGCTAATAACGTCGACAGGGCAGCTATGTGCTTCAAAAGATGCAACTGTGTGACAAGTCGTGCTGTTTTCTTGTTAATCTTGTATTGTTCTAATAAAACTGTTGTTATGCCTTCACCTAGTGTATATAACTCTGATCTGATAACTATGAGAACCAATATAATGAGTATGAAGGTTAATCACTAACGCGTAAAGATGTACTTTATAACATTAATTAAAATATTTGAGTGCATCACAAAGAAACGATAGGTGTAAATTATAGATAAATTTCTGGCTTAGTACAACAAATAAGTACGATTTAAGGATGTGCACAACTTCTGTAAGGGCCTAAGATATAATATTTATTTGAAATCTTTTGGCACTTACATCAAATATTATATGAAAGTTGTAGAGAAATCAATGCATACACAGATAATTAGGTTATTAGGTAAATATCATTGATATATTACAAAATAATTAGAGTTATATCAACATGGTATCACTTATGACGAAGAATAAACCTTTCAGCTATAATCGTGTGTTGCTATCAATTTGTCATTTAGGTTACCGACATAACATGTGAGAATTGTTTAGTCATACGGCTGTATGGCGAACTTTAATTTAATCTTTCATAACTACCTACATATATTTTAGAAACTAGATCATTAAGATTTTCTTCCTATGCTATATTATCAGCAATACTAGCATAAGGTATATCGCTTCATATCAATTAGCGACATAATATCAATTATTATATCAATTAGTGTATAAGATCAACTTGTGATAAAGTTGCAACCAAGTAACGATACATATCAGAATCTTTTGATTCACCGTAGCCTAAGGAATATATTGAAAATTTATTTTTATCTAAGTGTACAGTTATCATTAGTGGATGTGGTGTTTCGAAGTATATACTATATTATGGTAGTGGCTAACTTACATTGTCTATTATGTTGTTTAAATGTCATCGGCATCTTAGGGATCGTTCGGTGGGGTGAAAATGTAATTGAAGACTATTAAATATATTCGCATGTGCAATACCACATCATTTGAAGACATCCAAGACGATGCACTAGATGCGTAGTTATGACCTTAACTATACCTTTGAGAAGGCCAGAGTCCCAGCTGTGGGAACGTAATGAGTTAATTATGATGATGATTTGCTATACTTTCATCCTGCCGAATTAAGTCACTTTTCTGCAGATGACTGAACATAATTATGAGTTGAATTAAAAATATGTTAAATCTAAAATAATTGTACAAGAAAAAATGATGCCCGACATGTCAATTGAAAGATTGTATAAAGTTAAAAACAATTATTGTGTAAAATATTTGTTAAAAAATTATTATTAATTAATTAATAAACGAGAGAGCTGATAAAATTTTGATTTGCGAATGAATATTAAAAAACAATAAATTTAAAATTATAGAACTTTGGAAATGGGGAATATCTTATTTGTTTTTTTTTTAAATTATACGTTTAACAACTAGTATACATTTAACAACTTTTCTTATATTTCTAACACCTTATAAACCTTAAACAGGTTTGTCTTGATGTTTTAAGGCAACCGACGCCGTCAAGCTCGCCTGCAGAGTACAATAGTTATTTGTAGATCAATCAACAAATGTTCAGAGCACAACTATTTCATTTCGCACAAAAATATTCTTTAAAACACATGTACTGTGTGTCATATTGTGTGAGTTTTGAACCTCATGAAAGGTTTTTTTTACATTTCATTTATAATTTTCATTACAAATTAGTTGACGTAGTTTAGTTTCGTGTGGGGTCGCGTTTGAATATATTGTATTTATTTATTACCTGCACTTGTGTGGTTGCATGAAGATCTAAGAGTCGTCTCTCGTATATTATATTCGTAAGTTTAGTGTCAATTTTCTTGTCAAATTCTCCCGAAATTCAATTACTTAGTAGCGTGTGAACTCAAAGTGGTAATGTTTATTAATGTTTAAGTAAGTATTAGAGTTGCTTCGTGTATTTTGTACACTTGAATCACACACAGTTCAAGACGTCTAGGAAATGGAGCAATTAGGGTTAGGCCAGGCGCACACTCCAATCTCTAACTGTATGATCAGCAATTTGACAAATGAAACCATTGGTGTTGGATTATAACAATACGCCCACCTGTTACTCAAGTTGCACTGTACCTAAAGGACTAAACAAAAATGTATTCAGAATGCCAGAATGAATGTAAAATGCCATCATGGCATTAGTAAATGTGGCGTAAAAGATTGTATTAAAAAGAAATTGAATTATGTGTGATTTAAATTAATTTTAATTAAATTTAATTATATCAGCAATAAGAAGAAAGCCAGATCAAAAACATATCATTAGTGTAAGTATACATGTAGAATAAATATAAATACATTTTATACAATATTATTATATGATATGTAATTTTCGAATGTACTTTATTATACTTAAAATGTTTAAAATGATCCTTTACTTGTGCTCATATAATATATTACTAATATGAACTATTAAATATATAAATTGTGATCGACGAGCCAATTTTAGTTTTCGATATAATTTTGCGAGAATTAACAGTAAACAAAATAAATGAATTCTTCAATAGTTTTATATAATATAAAATAAATTTAACAAAAATATATATTTGATGATATCATTACATAATTATATATGTAGATTTGCCTTTTTAAAGACTAATTCACAAATATTCTTTCACAGCATTATATTATACATATTTATATAATGAATATACATATTTTGTTTTTATTGAAGTGGACTAAGCTTTTCAGAACATCTTGGAATGAAGAGAAAATAGAAGAATATTGTAACATGGAACCTACTACTAGGTTCCAGATCTTATAGTAGACATAACAAAATAATACAACTAGAATGAAAAGTTCAAAAAAGTATGTGTCAAAAGAAGGTAATTGGATATCTATAGGAACGATCAAAGAGCAGCAAGACGTAAATGATATATATTCCCAATTTTCAGTTACTTGTACGAATATTTATATGTATATTGTATCGTAGTTTCCTAGGTGTAATCTAGCAATTTCCAAGTTCTTGTCGTTGTAGAAGCCTGCGCTAAGTAGCTGCTGTCTAGTGCTTGTTGTCTGGTTATCAACTAAATCTATGTGTCCTAGATGTTCTACTCAATCTAACTGCAAACATAGTACGAGTCAAGCAGAGTAATGTAACAGTCATAGAGCAATTACAAGACCTACTGCATTACGCAAGTAACAAAATGAATGTGGTACGTTAATGAGAATAAAAAAATATCTGAGTCGTTTTTATGGATTTAGAATGCATTGTCATCGAGTTGTGAGCTACCCTGAAAGTTTCAGCCGGATAGCTAATCGGGAAGTGCTCGAAATCTGAGTTGCAAGATTTCACCCGGAACGACAGATAGACAGACAGACAAGAAAGTGACTTAAAAAAAAATGTAGTAAAAATTATGTACATGTAAAATGATGCGTGGTGGCAGTTGCAACTGTATGCACTTCATTTTAAAACCCAATTTACCGCTGTCCATCGCCACCTTAAGTAAATGGTGAAATAAAAAGCTTGTACTTAAGTACAGCAACGTTGTCGAAATTTATAAAAAAATATCTAAGTAAGGTAAAATAAGGTGTGATTTCCTTTGAAGTGGTTATGATACTCAATTTTTTATTCAATTTGGTCTATACAGACGTGAACTTATGAACGTCTCATTGTCAAATTGTACCTACCATGCACCATTTCGAGAGAACCACTACCCAGAAGATGTAGGCAGCAAGAGCTTCCATTCTACATTTTATAAGAATCATTGTTACAACTTAGTGGTTTTTAACAGTACTACCTTTCTTATGCACCAGTTGGCTATTGGCAGAAGCATATTGTTCCAGGCATCTTTATGTTACTTATAATCATCATGTAAGTAGTACATATAGTTAAGACCTTCTGTGCTCCGCTTGTTTGCAGTTAGATTACGTTCTTAGATCAAACCCCGTCCGTTAGTTAAACACGTTTAATATTAGAAACTTACTCATCACTTACCTTTAGACGCTTTAAATTATCTCTTAATATTTCGCTATGACAAATTTCGATAAGCCACTATTTGGTTCAAATGAAACATACAGTTTTTGTATCAAAAAACTTAATACCAATACTATAATGGAGATAAATATTAGAAAAACTGCAGGGCGATCACGTAAGTCTGTTGCAAACATCGCATGTTGCGGACTAACGTGCAATACAAATTTATTACAATCGATAACGGTACGGTGGTAGCTCTTATGTCTCGATTTTAATGTGCTTCTATCGATTACCCAACAAATTTACAAAGCGAGATTGTGCTATGAATCGTTATGTATACGCCCAATCTATTCAATTTTACTGCGTATTACGGCTCTTGTCTATGGTTTATATATCGATATAAACTATGTTTGTCAAGACTTATTTTTATTTCAATTGAGCTTTTGTTGACGTTTGATTGCAACAAACGGGTTACGTGATCGCAAAACCATCATCGAAACTGGTTTCTTATTGAAATTGATTGAAATAAAAGATACATGATCGCCCTGCTGATATTTGAGACGATTTCAGTTTAAAGAATCATCTTCACAATTTTCCATTCTACCTTAAAGTAGTGTTATATCTTGCTATATATATATATATATATATATATATATATATATATATATATATATATATATATATATATATATATATATATATATATATATATATATATATATATATATATGTGTATAGTATAAAGTAAAAGTTAATGTTAAAGTTATGTATTTATTTATATATATTTATCATAATATCAGTTTTCAATATCTTAAATTAATATTTTAATATCATTGTATTATAAACTATATTATTATCATTATATTGGCGTAATATTTATATAAACGTTTAACTCTACTACTATGTGTGTATTATGTTTATTTTAAATACCATGTTTTTTGTAAAATGTTTGATCCATATTTTTTATTGAGTAGAATACTCCTAGAATTATGATTATTTATAGATTTAAGAATTAAATTACTGTTAAAGCTTGTACATATAATAAATTGCTGCCCACACAAATATGAGTGATAGTTTAGACGTACCTAATTATAAGAGATTTAAAATGTACCTACTTCAAATCATATAAATGGTATATTTAAATCATTAGGGGCTTATTCCTATGTTTATTATATACATATTTAAAATAAACTAACTAATAACATTACTAATAATTACATATTACTAGAATCAAACTCAATAATTAAAAATATTTACGTAATTAAAAACGGGACATTATACATTTTCTTTGATTTAAAAATAGTTAATTCTGATGTAAGTTTCTATTACATTTCCTTTATGATTATTTAGATAATAAATGGTAATATCAATTAACCTATTTAAAACTTTTTTTTTAATTGCGTTAATGTATACCTATCCACGACCATACAAATAGCATACATTTATTAAATAGCAGTTATCTGCATATACTAATAAGTTTAATTATAATAATAATAGTTCAAATATAAATATTTAAATACATTATGCCTTCAATGTTAATATATAAAAAAAAATCGTATAATATATAGTATTTAAAAGTACATCAGATATTAGTCTTTCATACATTTTAAATATTACGTAGCTGTTCATATCGCTTTTTAGATTAGTTATTAATACGTAGATGATATTACAAGTACAATTAATTAAAGTAACGTAAATTAAATTAAATACCTCAACTTATTAATACTAAGGCATTCATTTCTAAATTAATAATATTGTTCAGTTTATATATATAATTTATATTTTTAATTGGATGTTATCTTCATGAAATTTAATTTAAAAACATTAATTAAATAATTTTAGTTATTTTTTTAAAACTATTAGAGTAAATTTTAGCTTTTTTAATTGTTACAAGTATTATATTGTACTACTATACCAATATTTAATAAAAATTAATCAAATATTTCATTAAACACTGTGACAGTCTGTCGCAATCCACTGCTAGATATACATAGGCCTCTCCAGCTGCACGCCACTGAACGCAATCCCCGGCGACTTTCATCCACTAAATATTCAAATTTGTTTAATTAACCAATGTTAATGAAAGATCTCATTAAACCGTAATGTTTGGGGTTAATATATATATATATATATATATATATATATCTTTTATTTATATCTTTTGCTATACTAGATTGCGTGTTATTAATAAAAACAATCACAGAGTTTAGTGAAATTTATTATATTTAAATAATAAAAAAACTGTAGGTATATAAAATTATCATATAGCTTATAATAAACTCATTATATTGTTATTATTAGATATTAAAATGTAATCACTATATATACTCATTCACTAATGTTTCGGTAACGGTATAATATAATATATCTTTAGAAATTAGACATTTAATGTTAAAGTAGACATATTACGATGATATCGATGTACATTAGTGTAGAGTTTAAAGACACATTATTGTCTTCTGTGATTTTTTTCATGTTATTATGAATTTGTTAGTGATATAAATGTTAAAGCTTTTGAAATATCTGATTCTTAGTATTGTAAATGTTTTTGAAATAGTATTTTGAATTAAAATTGCGCCTTTTATTTTCTACATCAATATTATAATTTAATAAAGCATTATTTAAAAAGTTGAGTAAAGTATTAATGCAACACGTATGTACAACGTGCTATTTATTTTAAATTGATACGTAAACTTATATTATGATAGGTTAACATATTTCATTTACTTTATTTAATCAAATAATGTGCAAAATACTATTTCATGAGCAGCATTGTCGCTGTTAATCAGATTAATAGTTATTGTCTTATAATCTAGTACATTCTATCTAGTCGTATGTAAGTGAATATCAAGTCAGTGATCGAATAAATTGTTACAACAAAAATATATATTTTTATAATTTTCAAATACCTTTATCATCCAGCCAATTAAAAATATACTTAACACTTTTATTGCTCCGTGGTTCATAAGAAATGACGATCTCCATAGGAACTTCGCTTTAAAGAGACTCATCATTGCTAGTATAAGGAAGTTCGAGTACGTAGTTTTAGCATCACGTGAACGTCGAGGAAATCTAGCTTCTCAAAAACACAGACCTAGTGAGAAGACTTAAAAGGGCAAAACCTTTCGAGTTAGTGTAGTGAAGTGACAGTCCATCGGTATGGTCAGCGTGACTCGTTAAGAATACAAGAACGTAGTGTCTATACCTCAATAGAGATAATAAGGAATTAAAATTAGGTAACAACACTAATAAGAAATTAAATTTACTTATAAAAAATAAAAATATATAAATAAAGCATTAAGTACTCTCATAGGGCCCGTGAATTATGGCTTGTACAATTGTACACAGTTACCCACAAAAATGTTTAAATATTTGTTTATTTTTAACAGTGAAATTCAGAAATGTAAACAGCTTTAATAATATCACTAAACTGTTGTTATTAATAGGCGATAGTTATTTCCGCGGTAGCTGCGGTAGAGGGCGTTTTTAAATATATTTTATTTGCAGATATTATTTGATATAATTACTGAAAAAATATGTTATATTACAACATATAGTCTAGGTGCGTTGCTCGTTTTTTAAGCAATTATTTTTAATTTATTGCAACAAATAAAGTTTCTGACTTTGGTCTACTTTGCACTCCAAATGCACTTTTATTGTGTAACATTTCGTTTTAAATAGACTGTTACTTATTCGATTGATTTATTATTTTTAACTTAGGTGTATAATATAAAATATATAAAAAAGGAACATATATATATATATATATATATTTTACGCTTAATAGATCTATGTTTGGCCACTATCTCGCCTGATGTGAAGCGATTATATGGCCTAAGATGGAGCACATAGATCTAGAGAGACACGGCAGTTGAGCGGCTGCTCAGACCCGTCTCCCCGATGATTCACCAAACAACATCTCGAAACACGACTAGATCGCTTGACGGCATGGCTTTGTTCGGTGGGTGGTATTACAACCACGGCCAGAGCCTACCACTCCAAAGCGCGTAAGCGGGTTTCATCACGATGTTTTCCTTCACCGTTTTAGAGCGAGCGTGCAAAATCTGCACTTAATTATATTAATAATAGAAATGAATTGTTATTTTTCAACTCGACCTAAGTCTAGTCTCATTTATGGTCCAATTTAGGCTAGATAGTAATCAAAATGACCGCACTTTGATATTTTAAACAAAGTATTAAAAACAATCCAATATAATACCTAGAGGTACTAATTAAAACGTGTGTTATGATCGTCTCTTTAATTAAAATGTAATATTAAGTATTCTGTGGTAGAAGTAACTTAAAAGTTAATGTATAAGTAGAAAAGGATGTACTAGGGCACATTATATGTACATAATAAAATACATGTGTTTGTAACAAATCCATTTCGTGGAATAAATATAAAGTATTTCCTCTTCTGTTTTTAAACATTACAATGAGAGTAGGTCACCTTGTTAGGCAAGCGGGTATTGGTGCATTTATTTCTTAACTTATTACTTCATTTTTATGGTAAACCATTATGTAGAGGTACATAAACAGCAGCTTACCACGAAATATAACTCGATAATACCCCATAACTTCGTTCTCACTTGACCTTAGCGTTTTATGGCAGTCCGCAGATCGTATCGCGGCGACCTCCCCGGGACGGTCTACATTTTAAGTAATTGCTGAGGAACCCTCTACCAAAATATACGTTCGTTTTCCGAATGCAAATCAAACAATTAGTGTATTCATCGATTTGAACTTATATCAAAGGAAAACCTACTTTATTTTAGAAAGAAGACGGTTTAATTTTGAATGGGAAAATATTCTGTCTGTCTGAGAGTCAGTGTCATTCAAATTTCGAGTTTACCGAACTGTACTTAGAAGTCGTTCTGTTTTGTGCGACTATTCTCTTACTTATTTTATCACCAGCTATTTCCAACCTTCCAAGTTAGACGTTAAAGCATAAAATCTCTTGCAGTTGTACAAAGAGGGTACCTTCGGTGTATACAGGGTGCGGTGAAGTTGTTATCGGTAGTAATTAGCCAAATTAGTGAGGGCGACGTGTTTGTGGAAGTGCCGGAGGATCGAGATGTAGCTGTGGAATACCTACCTACGTAGTACTAATACCTAAGTATACAAATACCTAAGAATAATGCTCATTGCCTCTGTTAGTAGATGTAACATGTAGATCTCATTTATAAATGAAATGAATGGTAATAAAACTAATTTTTTTAAAGAATAAGAATTATTTATTTGCTAGATTACATTATTATATTTGGTACATATTATTCCTAGAATGGTGTTACAGAGTACAATAGTCGTTGTAAGCATGCAGACGTGCAAATGTTTATTTATATATGTCACTACCTTGGAGGAATGACACTTCTACAACTTATAAATTCTTTAATGTAATAAAAACAATGAGACAAGAGCCAGTCACTTAAACATTTCTTAAATTTATATCATTCAAAGACCAAGCTTTTTACACTTTTTAACTGACGTCTTTCACGAAAATGAAGTAAACTAAACAAAGAAGTTAAAAAGTTATAAACTGAAGCTTCGAAATATAACGAGAAAGAAGGATTTACTTTTACAGCTTGCGGAAATTTTGATCGAGCTAAAAATTTTAAGATCCATAAAAAAATGCCGTGTTTCCTTTTGAAAGACTACTTAACATTTGAAAGCGACACAAGACGAGTACACACGACGAGCAATCGATAGTCCTCGACTACAAAGACCGCAGTTTGTTTAGCGCGACCGACCCCGGGCGCGCGCTCGGGCCTTGTTCGCTTGGACCCTACCGCATTGTTTAGCGCGACCGACCCCGGGCGCGCGCTCGGGCCTTGTTCGCTTGGACCCTACCGCATTGTTTAGCGCGACCGACCCCGGGCGCGCGCTCGGGCCTTGTTCGCTTGGACCCTACCACATTGTTTTATAAAGCCCAAAAATCAGACATCCCTATTTTATTGAAATATTGGATAGATTTCATCATTTTAAATGCCAGAGTAAGACTCCCACCCTTCTATGACATATAGTTTATGAAGAAATAATTTTTGAAAATCGCTTATATATAATTTTAGCGGGAAAACTGAAAAAAATATTTACTATAAATCTAAATGTATTATTTAAGATATAACAATCATTGGGCATTGAAAATGTGCACAATTGGACATTTTTCAGGCTTTAAGAATGAGTAGAATTGGACGAACTATTAATTTTATGTATTTTCGTTTTTATTTTTTTCTCCCAAATTTGCACGTATTAGCACGTGATATTCACACCAAAGACAGTTCACTATGTATTCTATTCCTCCTAAAAAAATCACGACGGGATCCCTTGGGATGTCGAAGTTATATTAATTTTAGTGGTTTTTCGTGATTCCCGGTAATAGGATTGTCGTCTAGGTTATGGGTTTGATTCCTGCTATGGACAATGATTCTGCGCAGAAAAAAAGACACATTGGTCTCGTATCTCATCATCCCGAGACACTAAGCTCTAATTTCGCTAGCTACCATGCCCTTAAAGTCGGAACACAGTAATGCTGAACACTACTGCTTGTTGTATATGGACTCCTGTTTTGCTATCGAAACAGTTTTCATTTGACTTAGCACAAGACGAGAGTTTCAACAACAAAATCAAAAGATGTATTATGCAAGTAGGCAAAAAGAAAATTATATGACTATCGCTTTGTCGGGCGGCATTCGTTAATGCTACATATAAATATAATAAGTACTTTTACAGGTTCAATAAGTCTCAGTACACTCGAATTTTTATAGAAAACTGAGTAGGATTCCTGATTTTCACTCATACTAAATAGCTAATACTATTCAAAAAATCACCAAATTCAAATGTAGAATAACGTCACCCCGTCGAAGGGGTGCGAAGCCGTCACCCCGTCACCTGTCGGCCGCCGCTCGTCGCGTCGTGGGGGTGACCCCTGTAATGCAAACATGCATGAAAATTTAACCAGAATTCGAAATCCGAAAAGCACTCGAGCAGCAATGTTGAAGTGTCGACTGAAAATG
Source organism: Petrophora chlorosata (assembly GCA_951640565.1). Lineage (NCBI taxonomy): Eukaryota > Metazoa > Arthropoda > Insecta > Lepidoptera > Geometridae > Petrophora > Petrophora chlorosata. Next base: position 17,836,203 of record OX621198.1, on the reverse strand, counting down.
GGGACGATTTTAATCGTGAATGTAAATAATATATCCTACTTAATATTATAAATATGAAAGGCTGTATGCGTGTGTAAGGATGTGTGTGTGTGATTGTTACCACGTAAGTCCACAATTACTGAACGGATTTTGAAGAAATTTGGTACATGGGTAAATTAGGTAAATTAAAATAGGTATTGAACCTACCTAATTAGGACCTATAGGTCCTGAAATACGACATAGGATAATATTTACGTCCCAGAAAACGATCAATTCCCGAAACAGCAACTGTAAACCGAACTCTACGCGGGAGAATCCGCGCGGCGCAGCTGTTCGTGTGTATATACATGTATGATTTAAACGTGTTACACATTTTAATAATTAATTTTAATATTGTGGTGAGCTTTCTCGAAATATTTTTACAGTACAAGTACAAGTTTATACCTCAATATTTAATTTCCTCCTAATTTATTATACACCAGATATAAAATCACTTCAACTGGTCAAGTCATATTTCAAACTTTACATTACTACGCAGCACAGTAATGGTATGTAACTATTATTAGGTATTCTGTGGTAATGGCCTATGTTAATTTATTTTATTGTGGTTCTGTATATACTAACACGAGGAATGTGAGAATAGAATGAACGTCTTGTGTACAATAAACTGACTCAAAGTGTAACTAGAGAGAAACAGCAAAATTACAATGTTTTCTTTTAAACAAAAACAGAATTCATCTGCAGCGCAAACTAGAAAAAATTCACTCCACAAAACCGTAGCCAGTCCGTAGCAATCAGCGTAGCATTCTCGTAGACTCGTAGAGCTAATTGAGTTCCGTAGACCGCGGTCCCGCTACGGCTGTTAATTATTGTTTAAGTTTGTTGTCGCCGCCCTGTTCGGGGCTTGGGGATTATTAAGTTATTCGATATTTGAACAAACTACATTTCAACCTTCAACCGCCGTTGTTATACTTAGCAAAATTGTGTAAGATATCTCAAGTACCTACCTTACCTTACAAGTACTTATCTTGTAACAGATAATTGTACTGACAGCAAAGAAAATTAACTATTACTTACTGACAGTCTTTGTGTTACAGTGGTTAGGCAGATTGGCTTAAATCTCATACACCACTGAGGTTTCCGGTTCGAGTCCCGAGACGGGATAACTGTGCACAGAAAAAAAGCGCAATTATTTGTTTCGTGTTTGGGTGTAGCCCCACGTAATATCTGGTACCCTAGATGCAGGGCTAGGATCCCCTGGGCCCAGGATCAATTATGTGATCGTTGGGCAAGAAAAAAGAGAAAGGAAGTACTCCATGTTTCGTATCAATTCCATTTTTGAATGGTGTAATCACTCACTCATCTCTATCAAGTCTCAGATTACCTACTGAGAGAGAAATTCTGTTTATAGAAGCCAAAGTCAAAAACCAACTGGAATTGACTATTTTGAACTATTTAGGTACTGAACACGGATCTACGGTTTTTAGATTTTTTGTCTGTTTGTATGTTTGTTTATTTGTATGTTTATTATCTATGGATTCGGAAGATGCTGAATAGATTTAATGTAGGTTTTAGGGTTTGGCAGCATTAGTCCCAACTTATGTAACATCAAAATTAATCGGGTGACTACGAAGGTATAGCTTGACCTCTCAGTAGTACGCGCTCTCACATACTGGGGAGGTCTTGCTAAGATGGTCAGGAAAAAATACGATACTATTGTTACTAGTCTTGGTTTAGTATTTTGTAAGGTTTCATTTGTCATTTTGCTCCATATTTTACCTAATTTAAAGTAAAAAGTATCATAGGAATGGAAACTGCCAACTGAAATAAATGAAATGAAATGAAATAAGTTTACTGTAGCAAAAACATACTTAACTAAACATTAATACTAGGTATTGCTACAAAACGGCACTACTCAGCATAATGCCGGCTGAAGCAGCCAGCGCTGATCTTCGGTAGGAGCCGCCCGGTGACAACACGGATCGTAACACAAGATATATATATATATACATAGATACAAAATAACATAAAATTTATTATATATTTATTAATATGCAGTGAAACTATGTAGCGTCAACAAACCACGTAACCCGACGTACCCCGTAGAGAACTCGTTAGCGGCTGCGGCGGCGTCGTAACGTCATTAGATGTTACGACGCTCGCGGTTCGCAGTTCTGTTCGTGCGCTCGTTTGTTGTAACTCGTTTTAGTTTGCTAGATGCAAACTAAATGATAGTTAATGATAGACTTCATATTACAGCTGAAATTATAGTCGTCATCATCATCAGCCCATCACGTTCCCACTGCTGGGACACAGGCCTTCTGACATAGAGAGAGTATAGGCCGTACCCCACCACGCTGCGCTGGCCCAGTGCGGGTTGGTGGATGTCGCATGTCCTTGAATTTTTGTGATTCATGCTTGAACATGCCGGTTTCTTCACGACGTTTTCTTTCACCGTTTTTAGAGCGTGTTGAATCCGCACATAACTTAAAAAAGTCAGTGGTGCGGGGCCAGCGGGATTCGAACTTGGGTGCGTCGGATCGAAAGACGCACATGCTCCCACTGAGCCACTCTCGCTCATATAGATAATATATTCATATTAATATATTGATAATTATACTCAATATACACGACTGTCTACTTATAATTAAATCCTAAATAATGTATATCCGTTATTGGCCGTAAGTCACATTCTAAAGAATCTTCTGTAATTAGTAATTCAGGGCTGGGGTTTTTTTAAGAAATGCTAAAAGTAAATAAATTATATAGCATTTCCAGCAGTGGTTAATGTTTGATTTTGTACTATTTCTGTTTTGTTTTCTCTGTATTATCTGTTTCGTGTCTAAGTGTATTGGGACCATGGTACTCGTAGTTCTTGGTTCTCTAGATACATGAGAAATCTAGTTAGGGACCTATCCCTATATCTAGGGATACTAGGAACTACGAGGACCATGGTCCCACACTACTTTTTGCGTGACTGTAACAAACAGAATAACAAACATCCATCCGTCCATCCTCACAAACTTACGCATTTATAATATAAGTAGTTATTTTATTTTCTGACGAACGATATGACTTATGTTTTATTATTGTTTGATTTGATGGACGTATTATTTATTGTTTTATTCGTTTTTTTATGTTCTCAGGTTTATTTTTATTTTTGAAATTAAATTTTAATTTCTCATTATGAAATTCGAATTGTGTTTATTGCCTTGCTTGTGTAATGTACTTTGTTATATGACCAATGAAATTCCGATTCTGATTCTGATTCTAATATTATAGGGATCATGGTATGTTTTCGTTTAGCATGTGACTACAAAATTAAACCGAATGAAATCAAAGCAAACAGGCATCTTGCTTAAAATTAACTTAAGGAAATAATAAAGAACTGGTAGAGTCATTGTGATAATTTCACGTTCATAAGTGCGTCTGTGATGCCAAAATGATTAAAGAGATTTTGATTTTGATTTCGCCGTCCTCAAAACGACACGATTTTTGTAAGAATAAAACTCATTAAAAAAATAACGATTAACAATAAATCTTACAAAAAGGGTCTGGTTTTTCTTTAGCTAATATTGCCAGCCCTAACAACGAGAATTAAGATATAGCAAGAGCATTAAGTACAGGACGCCTCTATAATTTATTCACTCATGTTGTCCAATACAATATTCATAACGTTTGTTATCCCTAGTCCTGCCTCCAAATAACATATTCATAAGGTTAAGAAATGTACGTCAGTACCTATATCCTAATCCAGAAAGGAGTTGGGTCTTAAAATAGATGTTGGCATGTAACATAATTACAAGCCTAGGTCCGTCAGGGAATAAAATATTTAAAAGACCTTTGCTGAAATATTCTATTAGGTCAAGGTGTACGTATATTATATGCATAGGTACTAGCAATAGAAAATATTGCTATTTTGACCACGTTTTTATTAAGTAACTTTCTTGTTTGTCGGTCTGTTCGTTTGTCGTTCCGGGTGGAATCTTGCAACCATCCGGCTGAACCTTTCAGGGTAGCTCACAACTCGATGACAATGTATTCTAAATCCATTAAAGCGCATAAAAACGTGGCGTTCTGTTTTTTTTTAATCGACAATTCTTATTCAGTTGCAGCATGATGTGTGCTATTGCAAAGCTAATTGCTAATATGAATGAAATGCTGTTGTGAATTCACAATTTCGTGTGAAATTTCATTGTTACATAGCGTGTATTATGAAATTATTAACAAATAGAAATAAACTATAGGTCATAGTTTGGCCTCAAATGACAGGGATACCTAGATATGCTACAATATCATAAAAATAACATCAAACAAAATTAGTTTAAATATCTGCCTTAAAAATCGCGCACGAGGGAACAGGACACTCCGTCCGTAATAGCATTAGCATTCGCAGACCGCCGCCGCCGCCTCAATTCGCATTCATGCGGCATGCTAAGCGATGCGAAGTGGTGTGCCAAGCGATGAATTTTAGCATTCATCGAATTTTGAAACTACAGTTAATTTGATTAATGCTAATATAAATTTAGCAGCTTATTTATGCTGCAAATATTAATAAATTAATTAATTAGGTGCAGAATACACAACTTCAATTATAATATGACTAGATTGGCGCCATGTCCCTAAAACAGTCCTTTCGTAAAATCCATGATGTCAAGTTTCGAATAATATGGCTGAGAACAACTTCGTAAGGAGCTTTTCGTTATCGCATCACCATCATCAGCCCATTACGTTCCCACTGCTGGGATACGGGCCTTCTCTCATAGAGAGAGTTTTGGCCATAATCCACCACGCTGGCCAGTGCGGGTTGGTTGATGTCACATGTCCTTGAATTTTTGTGATTAATTCTTGGACATGCCGGTTTCCTCACGATGTTTTCGTTCACCGTTTTTAGAGCGAGTGTTAAATCCACACAAAACTTAAAAAAGTCAGTGGTGCGGGGCCAGCGGGATTCGAACATGCGTGCGTCGGATCGAAAGTCGCACATGCTCCCACTGGGCCGTACTCGCTCTTCATATCTGCATATGTATGTCGCATATCTGCTGCAAGACAAATAAACATTAACGATACTTCAGAATGTTCTTCCTTCCAGACGGTCCCCTAGAGTCCTACAACTAAATACGACATGTTTCATCTAAACGTACGCCGGCAGAATGTATCGCGGAGGCACACATACAGGATGATGTTACTAGTCCACCTGGCGGCGATCGATCGCGCACCTGGTCGCCATGACAACGCCCCCACCCTCGCCCGAGCGGTGCGAGTGCGAGCGGACAGCGATTTGGGAAGCGAATGAAAAATCATTTTCCGTTCAAAACAGATTGGGGATAATTAAGTTATTTAGGCGTGTGTCTATTTATAATTCCAATGAAATGGGTTTGTGTGATTTTGTTCTTTTTAAATGTATTTTATGCTACGTAATTTGAACGTGAATTTGAATTTGCTGAGATTTACCGCATTGGATAACAGTACTAATGAACAACGTGATTATTTCTGAGTGAAAATTGTATTTGCTGTTGATAATGAAAATATATAATAAATAACGAATTTCAGTGAAATAAAATTAAAAAAAACCCCGACCCAAAAAACTTATAAAAAGTAAAAAACGGCTCAACCAATTTTGATGTAAACATCGCTAAAAACCTGCTTTCAAATAAAAAATAACCGCATCCAAATCTGTTCACCCGTTTAAGAGCTACGGTGCCACAGACAGACACACACAGTGGTCAAACTTATAACACCCTTCCTTTTTACGTCGGGGGTTAAAATGGAAACATGAACATGTCGAAAAAATGTATTAGAAAAAATAAATATTTTATTTAAAGTTATAAACTTAGAATGAAATGAAATATTTTTAAAACTTAAATATCTTTATCCGCTCACAATCGATCCAACGCCTGCATGTTGCCAGACTGCATACATCGTAGGGTTACCAACATAATTAAGTTGCGGCCACAGTGCCCGCGTTTTATTCCATTAGCACTCTCGCTGACCTTTCACCGTCGCCAATCTATATATTTCGATATAAGTACAGACTTTATAACACTTTTTATACGCCATTTGAAATTTAGTTTTAAAAATTATGGAAACTGCCAAAATTAATTTATTTTCATGCGTAGTTTCGTGATATCTAAAATTTGGGTAAGAGATTTTAAACCTTATTACTTGGTACAGAAGATTTAAAATCCAACGTAATGTATTTAAAATCCAGCGAATATCACAAGATCATAGCGTTTGAGCAAGAGCGTGTGTGGCTCAGCGGGAACTCGTGCGCCTTTCTATCCAACGCCCCTGGGTTCGAATCCCGACTCGGCCCTGCACCAATGACTTATAGTTGCAAATTTTGCACGCTCGCTCTAAAATGCATTTTCTTACGCACTTTGGAGTGGTAGGCTCTGGCCGTGGTTGTAATACCACCCACCGAACAAAGCCATGCCGTCAAGCGACCTAGTCGTGTGTCGGGATGATGTTCGGTGAACCATCGGGGAGACGGATCTGAGCAGCCACTCAACAGCCATCTCTCTCTACATCTATGAGCTTCATCTTAGGCCACATCATCGCTTCACATCAGACGAGATAGTGGCCAAACATAGATCTATAAAGAATAAAAAAAAACACTTGCAAAATAAACGATGAAGTTCATATTGTTCACTAGCTGCGCCCCGCGGTTTCCCTGGATAAAAGTAGCCAATGTGCTATTCCAAGTCCTAAAGTACCTTTATACCAAAAATCATCAAAATCGGTTCGGTAGTTTGTGCGTGAAAGAGTAACAAACATACATCCATAAATTTTTTTTAAGTTCACGATTTACCTACCATGCCATCGCGTGAAAAACTTGCTAGTTTTGTTGCTTAGTTCGATAAAAAATGATGTACATTTGCCCGTGTTCATCAATACACTTGTCGCTCTAATAACGCCTCCGATTCCATGAACCACTTGAATGTCACACGACAAGTGATCGTTAGGTGAATTGACCTTTTCCTGTCAATTAAAACAGTCATTTGTTTTCTATTAGGTACATTCGGAAGAGCAAGAGTTTTCAAGGTCTTTATTGGCCTACTTTTTAAATACGAGACACAAATAAATCGTGTAATTATTTAAAAGACTTGCAACCGCTCGCGACTTTGTCCTCGTCGACATCATAAAATATAGATTTACTCAGAGTAAACATTACGAATAGGGACTAGTGCTGTATTATGGATAAGATGCATGGAACATTCCGCTTCTGCCAAGTAGCTAACTGGCACATAAGAAAAATAATATTGTCAAAAACACACATAAAATACAGAAACAAAAGTTCTAAAAAAAAATTCTCTTCAGTTTCTTGCCGTATCTTCTGAGTAGTGGTTCTTTTTCCGATACGGTAGTAGAGTCGTTGTAATAATTGACGCTCTTAAGTGCGTCTGTGACGACAAAATTGGATAAAGAACTTTTGAACTTGAACTTGAATACCTTTATTGATTTAAGAAATCTCCATGCGATGCGTTTTTGTGTTTTTTGTCCGTCCTTTTTTCACTGTGATCTGTTAAACTGCAGACAATAAGGTTGGTATGTTGTCCATAGTTGGTGTCTTCGTCCTGTGAGGTATGCGTCCACTGACGCGTCCTGCTTATCTTATATTTTTGCAAGTAGGTCTTAGGGTATTCTTCTTTTAAGCCTCCGAGGTGGCTGTCTTGTCATCGGGGTTTTCGCTGTTTCATTTGGGTGTCGCTGCAATCTTTTGTAGTAACTTCGGACATTATTTCTAATTTCTTGAGGAAATTAGAAATAATTGCGATGCTTTAAGTTATAAATGTATCCATGAAATTCCATGATAACATCGATTCCCGGTACGATATCATATGGTAGAGCTTATAATGAAATAACAACAAAATACCTTGGTAGGAAGTTTGCATAGGTCCGTGGGAATCGTCACCTGAAGTATTAGGGGGCCCTAATATTAATTATTACCCGCGTCTAGGGAAATTCTCTGGATTACGCTCCTATTTTATTAAACGTAGCAATAATACTCGTAACATCTATTATGTGTTTAGGAAATCTATTCTTTAGAATTCTTGTGTTACAAATACGACTAACTATAAAACCATAGGTACAATAGTGATTATGATAATGATAAACCTACAATAATGATTAGGTATTAACAGTTACTCAATACTAATAACCATAGATGTTCACGCAGTTACTTATCACACTGACAGTTACTGAAAGATGTAATATTTTATGTAATAATGTAATCTTGGACTAATAAAATGTAATGAATTGATTGAAATGAATTGTTCTCTTCAGTTTGATATGTATGCATATAAAGTGGGACCATATAGTTTTAAACTAGTTATCTAGATTTCTTTGGGCGAGTGGAAGAGAAAGATAGAGAGTAGAAAAAATAATAAGCAAATTTCAGTAGGTAACCTAAAATTTAAAACACCCCCGTCACAAAAAATCTTATAAAAAGAAAAACCCGCAGAACCGATTATGATAAAAAACTGTCTAAGGACCATCACTAGAAAACCTGCTTTCAAATAAAAAAACCGCATCCAAATCGGTTCATCCGTTTAAGAGCTACGGTGCCACAGACAGACACACATAGTGGTTAAACTTATAACGCCCCCCTTTTTGCGTCGGGAGTTATAAAAAAGAGAGGAGGAAAAATTAATTGAACTCCAGTGCAAGGTTCGGTTGCACTCGCTTTCACGAAGACTGTATAACGCCTAGTAATTTCGTTGACCAAATTGATTCCCCACCGAACACTATCAAGCTCCTATTGTCCGTTCAATTCGACGATCCATCCCTCACTGTCCACCCCCGACCTGCGTCTCATTTCGCGGCCGAGCTCGTTCGCAACTATTCATCTTGCAGAGGACCAATCGACGTGTCTAGGGTTACCTGCTGTAATTCATCAACGGATATTGCCTCTAATACGTCAACCACTGATTTGCAGTACGTACCCAATATGTGGAGTCCCTTGGGAGTCCCTTATTAGCGGTCAGGATTGTAACGACATAATCAGGCGACGCTGATGCAGTATATTAATTTATGGTAAGTAATATAATTTACAGTACTTAGGTAAGTATTTATGAAATGCGAAAATAGTTATGTAGGTACATATATTTGATTAATCTCAATGCCCTTATGATGGGTTCAGTCAGACGCACATTCTTCGGAGGACACGTTAAGTCGTCAGTCCCGGCTGTTGTCTAAGAACAACAGTCGTGTGTAGTGGCCAAACATGGATCTATAAAGCGTAAAAAAAAGTTGTTAAGCCATGTCGGAGGCTTTCGGGCGGTCTAAAAACTCCGACACCAGGGTTGTCCCACCTGAGAGACAAATAGTCGGATATTTATGGGAAGAATAGTTTAATATGCTTTAGTCGGACCATTCATTACTTATATGTTAATAAGGTTTAATCATAGAAATTTAATAACAATACCAAAACATATTAGCACTATGTTTTTCCTTAATATAATTCTGCGGCTTTTAAAAGTGTTGTGGTATATCCACGAATAAATGATGTTTAATTTACGCTTCGATCACTCATAATTGAATATTCATCCCCTATTTTCAAATGAGAGTCCTAAATAAATATTATTTTGTCGTTCCTTTTAATCAAACGGTCCGGAGGTAAATAATTTATTTTATTACGTCCACTTGAACAGGTTTTTTCTTTTCGTTTTTAGACAAACACTGAGGAAAAAAGTAGAGCAGTTTTATTTTGGAGTTGTCCCGAGTAGGCCTCTTATAGAGTCCCTTTACTACGTGCTCTCTTCAATTTATAGGCAGCAATTATGTTGTTATCCCATTGAACGTAATACAAACTCTAGCGTGTGGCATTAAGGTATACTTTACTGGTCATCGGACGCAGCTGCATTCACCTTCAGACAGGATATTGCCTCTAAGTCTTAATACAACACCTCCCCGCCACCCTCCACTGGCAGGTAAAATACAGATGCTCGTACGTTGAGTTAAATTGAGAATTATCAGCTCACAGAGGAAAATTCAATTAGTTTCATGATCACGATAATTTGAACGGATTATTTCTAAAAATTGAACAACGAATTGGTCGGTGCAAGAAAACAAGAGCCTGGTTTTATTCGTCAATTTAATAAATGATTAGACTTGTGACACGAATAAAATTGAGCTAAATTAAATAGACATCTGTTATATCAAAAAGCATATTGTGAATTCAAATTCACAGATCAAATACAGTGTAATATGAATTGGTACATATGACCCTGGCATGGTATAGCAATTAAAGTGGTGGAGCGGACCGATTTATTAGTCAGTACAATAAATAATAATTAATTTATTAATTACAATTGATTCATTAATAATAATTTAGTAATGTCATAACAATAGTCAATCACTTATTAATAATTTAATCATGTCATAATAATAATCAATTAATTAATAATAATGCTGTCCAATACTTAACGCATGTATTTATTTAAATCAGTGCAATACACAATTTCATTAAGAGGAGGTTCGTTTTTATTTCACACTGCTGCATTCAAATATAGACATTAAAGTAATTAACATATGGTCCAAACGCACCGGAGTGCTGCATTGTGCGGCCGGCGGACTCGACCAGAGCGAATACAAAAGAAGACCGCATTTCTTCGATGACGCGTGAATGTAAGCGCGGTTTTATAGTAAAAATAATTTCAAATAAAAATTGACATATATAATATACTACCGATAGACAAGACATTGCATTGATTGCATGAAAATGAAAAAGATATATTTCAGACTTCACACGCAACTGTAAATTTACAATTATTGTGTGATTACTGCAAAGGTAGTCACTACATATTCGACTGCAAGGAATTTGAGTCGAAAATAGGCGAAAATTTGTAAAAAAGAATCACCAATCATCATCTTTATCCTGGTATTGTAATGTATATGTATTATATATGTATTATATTTTAAAAAGTATTATATGTATTTAGATTAATTACTATTTTATTAGTGTGTATTTTATGTAATTGGCTTATGTAAGTGTATGGAGATATTGGAACCACCGTCCATTATTTTTGCGTTATTCCTCTCCCTGCATGGTTGTCTGGAAGAGATCGCTTTTAGCGATAAGACCGCCAATTGTTACACTGTAAATATGCATTTATTGTTAGTTTTTAATTATATGTGTGTGTTTCAATAAAGAGTTATTTCATTTAATTTTTTCATTTTCATTTCATTAAATTTTTCATTCATTTCATCATGCTTTAACTGCCTTGTACCAACTCACAATGTGTAGACATGTAGACAAAAAACAACGTGCCGAGTTTGCAGAAGAAAACACCATTCTCTCTTACATGAAATTTAATCTACAAATCAGGAGAGATTTGCAGTACCACAAGCAGAACAGAAAATCACAACCACACACTTCTCTAAGGAACAACCTGGTCATGAAGTATTACTCATCACAGCACAAGTAAGGGTACAGTCAAGTAGTGGAGAAACGCATTCGTGTCCGCTAGAGCTGTTGATCTATCGGGCCTGACAAGAATCAACATCTTCGGTGTAGTCTCTGGAGTGGGAAAAGGATCTCAAGTACCTATAAAACACTTGATTGACCTGTCAGTTATATCCCGATTCAAAGAAAATGAAGTTGTACGAGTGAAGGCTTATGTTTTAAAAAGAATTTCCACAACATTACTTTCAAAACCATCATTGGACCAACGTATATCACGTTGAACTGGCCTCAGCTCCAAACCTTAGAACTGGCTGACCCTACCTATAACACGCCCGGCAACATTGACATACAGCTTGGCGCCGACGACTTCTGTAAAATTATAGAAGATGGATTAGTTAAGGTGCCTGATGGGATAGTGGCTCAGAAAACATGTTTGGGATGGATTATCTCGGGTCAAAGATAAGACAATATAGCGTGCAACCAACGCAATGTAATCACACTACATATCACAAGGGTGGTTGCAGAAGACAATGACAGGTTCGTTTTTATTTTACACCGCTGCATTCAAATATAGACCTTAAAGCAATTAACAAATGCAAATTTAATAATGTCATAACAATAATCAATTAATTAAATAATCATTTATTCATGTCATAATAATAATCAATTAATTAAATAATAATGGAAATTTAATAGTCATAACAATAAACAATCACTTAATAATAATTTATTAATGTCATAAAAATAATAATTTGTCATCAAAAAGTACTACTCACATAGAACAAAGAACAAAGTGTCTTCACCTTAGAGACATTAAAAAAAGTGTTAATGGACACATTCTTAGTATTAGTCTAATTTATCAGTTTAATTGGCTGGATTGTAATAAAAATGGGGACCATAGTGTTTATGAAACCATACTGAAGAAAAAAAAATGCTTCAAGGCTATAGTAACATTTATTAGAATAGAATAGAGAATCGTTATTATAATGTGAGTATCTATAGTACAAAAAGGGTAGATCCAGGTAGTTATAGCTACCTGGTTCTACCTGTGTAGAGCGAATTGTTTGCGGTATATACGAAAAAAGATATACAAATGAAATTATGATGTACCATATAAGATATGAAAAACTGGTCGAATACAGTAGATGAACTAAAGTAGGAACAAAGGTACTTTGGAACTCTTGATACTTTGAATTCAGATTGTAACTGAATATACCTAGTGCTAGCTGACACGTGTACGTCAAGGTGTCGTTGTTTGTTCCAGCATGGGGCGAGTCGCTACTGTCGCTGCCGAAGCGATGGCTGAGCACTCAGGTCTACGGCACAGAGGAAGAGGACTTCCAGGTACGTGCCACGATCAGATCAGGCCTTCCCAATGTCAGCCGGCCTACCCACAGGTCGCGCAAATGCCGGTTGCTTATCGTATTGAGCTTGAATAGACATAGCCTCATTGCGACTCAAGAGGTACGTTTCAGTTACTGTACATAAAGTAATTGGTCAATAAATCGACAATCGGCATTTGTGTGACCTGCCCGCGGGTCCAGGTTATCTGGATTGTCATATGGAACTAAATTCACCCCTATTTCATATTATTTTTAAAAATTTTTTTGCTAACGGAAATAAACTGAGAAATTGGCACGTGAAAGTAAATAAACCCATGAGACTTTGTCTCCGACGAGCTGTTCTAGACCACAAATACTCTGCTACGTTGTTAATACAACACAAAATAATATTGTTATGAGTCTGGAGTTATAACAATAATTTGTGTATGCTTACGGAATAGGCCCACGCTGCTTTTCTATAAACATATATTTTAAGGCCGATTTATAAATACACCAACTCAGAATTTACTTCACCAAAGTAAATATGAGGTACAATAAGACTAAGGACACAAAGATGTAGTCGTATTTTTCAAAAACTAATCATTACCTGCTGTATCTCGCTGCGCCAGTACTTAGTTCAATAAGCTGAAAAAATAAGAACTTGAAGATCAAGACTCACTGTGAATTGCAGTTTTATAAGCTCAAGTTCTTAAGGCCCATGTATTTCCAGAACCTCCAGCTGCCGAAGCTGCCAGTCCCAGACCTGCAGGCCACCATGGAGACTTACCTGGAGTTCGCGGCCGTGGTGGCGAGCCCGCAACAGCTGGAACATTCGCGTGGCCTGGTGCGGGGGTTCATGGACGAGCTGGGGCCTCGTCTGCAGGAGGCGCTTCAGGACAGGCAGAAGGAGACGGCTAACTGGGTGAGTAAAGCGGTCGTGATGAAGCCAGCTGCTGGGCCCGCGGAGAGATGGGGATGACGTGGTATCGTATTGTTGAAGGAAGTGTTAAAAAGAATTAACCTACGACTTGTCTCTATATTAACATAGGCTGAAGTCATTTCCACTAGGCTAAGAAGCTAGATGCTTAATAAAATGCACACACAGAATAGTGTGGATTGTAAAGGAACTATTTTAAATCTACGTAACACCCATAAAACTTATTTTATTTAGGTAGTGCGTATTTTTCACTGAAGTATTTTGCATAACAGTGAAATGTTCATGATAGAAATAGAATAATATGAACAAACGAGCATTGAAAATAATCTTAATGAAGTATATACAAGGTGTGGCAAATTTTAACTACCGGCAGCACAATTTACCGGTAGGTAAAATTTGCATCTTTTCCATTGCAGTAAGAAATTTTTGAACATAGGAACTTTGGAGAAAAATCTGCATAAATGGTTTTTCTTAATTTCTTTAAAAAAATTCATTTATTTGGTTACTTTTGGGGGAATCATTCTTCTTGTAATAGGATCAAAAATCACTGAACCTAAAATATAATAGGATATTTCCTAAATACAGACCTTCCTTACTGCAAAGGCAAAAAAAATTATTAATCCGTGTAATCTAGGTACATACATAGAATACACATAGACCATATAACATATATGACATACAATAATATACAAAGAAGTGTTATAAATAATATTCCTAGTTCCACCGTGTTCGCATGCAGACATACTCACGCAACGGCATTATGTGCAGCCCTTATCGTTAGTTTTAACTCACAACACTGCGGTTACGTCAACACCATTGTTTCCTACTCCGCTTTCTCACTCCGCCGAGCTAAGATCAACAAACATGTCCCTCATATACCTTCCTACTTAAAATGAAACTCGAAAAGTTACAAATTGCGGTGCTTTTAATTCTTGGAATCGGGAGGTGCAACGTCATATCCGCGAGTGACAGCCCAGTGTTAATGAAGATATTGCAAGCTGTGGACGGGGCAACAAGTGATGAACATTTGTTTGAAGTGACGCTGAAACTCTTGAGAAGTATCTGCGCGTGCATGCGTGAAACTCTTAAAGCGAATGAAGACAAGTTCAATGATGACTCAAATGTATTGCAGATCGATGAGAACCATTATACCAAAAAAGTGCTCGACATCTATAGGAAAATTTACAATAACACTTGTTTCAGTTTACGAAAACAACTTACCAATAAATTAAAAAAAAAACAAGTAGTTGATGATGATGATGATGATGACTATATGGATATAAATTGCGATAATCAAAGGATAAATTATGAACCAAGCATAAATGATAGAAAAGACTTAAAAAATGATTTGAAAAGAGTTTTGTTCAAAACGTTGATAGAAACTAGAGAGTCTCATAAGTACAAAATCAAGAAGAGCAACTTATTTCGGAAACCTAAAATTGTGAGTAACAATATATTTAAACAAAGTTTTATTATTATAATTACATTATCTTCCAAATTGAATGACAAACAAGATCATCAACCAAAGAAGGTCAAAAATCAAGATTTCCTGGAAATGGTCAACTCTGACAGTGATATTGATATTGATATCTACAACACAGTATTTATTGATAATGATTTGGAAATCAACGACAAAATAAAAAACGTTACGGCTTGTATTTTGCACTCTCTTTACACTTATTTATTGGATATGGACAAGCGGAAACAAATAAACGTTTTTAAGGTGCTGAATAAAAAGGGCAGTATAAAAATATACATAGATATCAATCCTTCTAAAAATCAGGTTGACCTTTTGAGTGTTTGTTGTAATGAAAAAACTCAGTATAATAACAGAAGAAACAAAGATTCTGAAAATGTACACAGTGATCATACACTACACATATTATATAAAGATACTATATCAAAAATAAAAAATCTTCTTAAACTATACGGTGACAAACTAAAAGATCATGAAAAATATAATAAACTTGACAAAACCTTAACCAACGTGACAGATTCAGATTGCTTTGTCACATCTGACGATTCAAGTGATAGAGATAATATCACGGCCCAAGAATTGAGCTCAATAATCAAAGATCAGACACAAACATCTATGAAAAGTAGTGATATTTCTGGTGATAAACTATTAACATTATTACATATAAACGTAAACAAACCCTCAACCGAAACTTATACATCAAATGGCGAAATCGAAAAAACTACAACACCTCCGATTTCCAGAGACATCGAAAGAATTCAACCGAAAAACGTACGCTCTACTATGATTTCCTACAGTCTTCTACCACAAGACGTAAGTCTACAAAGTCAAATAAAAGATATTGGAGACAACAATTTATCTATAACCGATTCACTAGAGGAAAACGATTGGCTGAGCATGAATAGTAGGTCAAAATCTAAAACAAAAAAAAACATCAATGGTGAAAAGCAAAATAGTTCCAACCAACTAGAAAGACCAAATGATACAAACCTTTGGGATAAACATAACACATCAAAATTGTCTCCTCATTATGTTATAACTTTTAGACAGCTGATCGACGATGAGAACAATATATCTATTAACGATGCTAAAATGATAAATATGATCAGATTTAACAAGTCAAAAGGAAATCTTGGGCAGCGAGTTTTAAAATCACCGATGACTGAAGTTTCAAGTCCTAATCCGGAAGATGAAATAGACAATCTAGACGAAACAGTTAAGATAAATACACCAAAAGTGAGACTGAAAGCATCAAGAGGAACAACAGTCGTAGAAATACCATCTCTAATATCCCTGCAATCGTCTAACACAGAAAAAGTACATTTCTTTACAACTGAGAAAACATTACGTGATTCGACAACGACAAAAATGTTACAAGAGAATACTTTATATGGTGGGCTGCCTACCATTTTAAATACCGTTGAAATATCAACCCAATCTACCATTGACAAACTACAAAGTATTAAAGAAATATCGACGAATTCAACGGAAACCACGGTATTGACAGCAAAAAGTAAAAATAGGGTGTTACATAATATATCAGCTATAACGGAGAACCCTATGATTTATAGGTCACTACTAACTATAAAAGAAAATAAACCTATAAATTTAACCGCAAAAAGTAAAGATAATGTGTTACACATATTAGCTACAACAGAAAACTCTGCGATTTTCAGGTCACCTCAAATATTAAAAAATAATAATGTATCGTCAAATTTAACAGAAACCAGAGTACTGATAGCAACGAATAAAAATTTGTTACAGATTTCAGCTACAACAGAGAGACCAATAATATTTAAGTCAGTAAAACCAAATGATACACCATCAAATGTAACGGCATTTACTATTGCAAACATCATACAATCGACCCCAGTTCTGATCATCGAGAAGAATTCTTTAACTTTGAATACAACAAAAAGTCTACATCATTTAGGTGAAAAAACTATATTTGCACCCAAACAAATAAAAGAAATAAATATAAAGGCAACAAAGGCACCTTATACTGATAAAACAACGGTCACGCCTTTAAGTTATAATAATAAAGAAACACTAGCTCAATCAATTACAGGAGTATCCTATCATCAAGCAGCAATAAGTGGAACAAAGTATCGATTACAA
This sequence comes from Petrophora chlorosata, assembly GCA_951640565.1. NCBI lineage: Eukaryota > Metazoa > Arthropoda > Insecta > Lepidoptera > Geometridae > Petrophora > Petrophora chlorosata. The sequence goes on along the minus strand of OX621198.1, from coordinate 17,818,963 downwards.
TCTGTAGCTCCGATGACGCCAGTAACAACGTCAACATCTGTATCAACAATGTCTTTCACAGTTTCCGAAACAAGCTCAAATCGACAATCTGCAGATTCTTCAACATTAGACACAATATCAAAATCTTCAATCGCATCACAATTTATTCCAATTGTGCTATCCACAAATTATCCACAAATTTTAACAACATTTGCATCATCAATAAAGAAAGTTACTTCTGATACCAATGATCATCAAGCAGCCATAAGTGGAACAAAGAAACCACTACGATTGACAGTTCCAATAAGATCAGTAATAACGTCAGCTTCTGTATCAACGACGCCATTTACAGATTCTGAAACACACGCGATTGTAATGAAAGATCAAGTAAATTTAACTGGTTTAGGAGAAGAAAAGTTATTGCCATCGAATAAAGCCGAATGGAGATCCATAGATAATCAAATTCCAACAGAACCACTTTCAGAAGACAAATCAAAAACCTTTATAAGGCGGACGCCACTTATTTCAACAGCTGAAGTTATACAATCAAAACCGTCGACAATAAAAACAATGTCAAGAGCATCTCCAAAGACTCTAGTAGCATCATTTGACAACAAAAGCAAGCCAGAACCTATTAATGAAACGGATAAGCCACGGCCTTCACATCCAACAACAATAAAGAATACGATAACATCATCTGCAATAGAAACATCACCAACACTAAGTTCTCCATTATTAAAAAAATGGAAAGATATAAGAAAGCTCGTTAATTGGAAAATGTTTCCAGGTTCACCCACAAAAGTAGAAAGTTTGTCAAAATTAAGCCTGACACCAAAATCCGCCATTCAAACACAATTAAAACTTTTTACACCAAAACTTACACCAAAGTCAAGTACAACAAATTTTGAAACGCCTACGGCGAAAATGCATCCAATATTGACATCTACAATAACAGAAACAATCCCGGACGTTTTAAAAAAATCTATAATATTAACTGATGTGCATCCAGAGATACTTAGTGCAGTGCAATCGACAACTTCCATATCAGTAACATCTGATTCTAATTCCCCGAAAATGTTGTCAAACCAAACGACAAACAGTTTAATAAAACATCAATTTTTAAAGCCAATACATAAAGAAGAAAGAGAAGTCCCACCTATAGTACCAGCTAAATCAGACGATGTAGAACAAAATGATAATATTACAGACATATTAACCTCGAATAAATCAATGTTATTCTTAACAAAAAACGTAGAATATTCACAAATTACTTTAAATGAAATAAAAAAACGTTTAGCTTCAAACAGAAAGGAAAAGGTTAGAGCAATAAAACGAAAGTTTAGAACCACTAGAACAAAAAAAACATTTAAACATAATGATACAAATACTTCATTATTTTCGACGACAGTGGAAACTCAACCAAAGTTTTATCGGAACTCTTATACACAAAAACCGTTCCATTTAGAAAGGACCGGAGGCCCTGAACTTCGAGAATCAAACAATTATGGTCCACTTCTTGATTTTATCGTAGATCAAAAGGGTCGACTTGCAAGGACGCTACCATTTAATGGAAACCTTAAATACGTTAAAAAGACGTTCAGCAATCTTGAAGAAAAAATGTCTACTGTATCTAGCTTGACAATATTCAAAGATAACGCTAGAAATTATTCAGAAACGGCTACAAACTCTAGTGAAAGTGAAAGTTTTCCAAGTATTTACGATGATGCTAATATTAAAATACAATCACCATTAAATGCATTTAAACTACCTACAAGTCAAGAGACTGGTACACTAGTAAACAAGATTACAAACTCTACCCCAGATGTGATTGAAAGCTCAGCTTCAAGTTTGCTAGCAAAAAATATTTTTACACTAGAGGCAAATCGTACTGATATATCTCTTTCGACCTCAGAAATACCATCAAGTACAACCCTAAATTATACCAAAAGCGTCATTTTAGCTATAACAGGAATTAATAAAACATTGGCAACGATTAAGACAAATTTATCTGCAATTCCTACAACAGAGACATCACCAAATCTTCTTATAAATAATTTCAATAAAATACCGACAAGTTCAACTACTAGACATATTGAAGAAGTGGCTGGTAGATCAACCACAAATAATTTTGTAATGAAACCTTTGGAGTCAAGTCGTAATTTAAACATCATTCCTATTTTAATTAATGACTTCAAAACAAAGAAACTTCTATCTTCAATCACAAACCATATGCCAGAGATAGATTCAAGTTTCATGGCTAGTAATGTTTCTGAAAAACTTGTGACCTCAGCAGCTGTCGTAGAAGGGACATCAGTTCATTCAAAAGCTAAGGATCCCTTGGAATATTCTTCTAGCTCATTGGTAGCCATTATCACAGAAAAACCTTTAAGGCTTATAGTAAGAGAAATATTAAATAAACAAGCAAGTGCACTGGCGAATTTTATCATAAGCGAACATTTAGGTCCAACAGGTTCCATAACATTGAAACCTACACGAGTTACGGTGAGGCCAAGTTTATCAGTTTTTTCTACCATGAAGATGTTTCCAAGTTCATCTCTTGCAAAAAGGAAATCTTTGAGTACCATAATCAGTAGTGATATAGAAAAATCGACAAGCTTAGCCAAAAGTTACAATACTGAGAAACTTTTAGGATCAAATTCAAGTAATATTATGGAGATGTCTCCGACCTCTATGGAAACTCAGGTTACAAAACCAATATCAAGACGCATCAGAAAAGAACCTGCAAGTGTAGCAGCAACTCCAACGAAGGAGCCGCAATTTGCGGACTACATAACACGTAATATCTCAGAGAAAATATCAAATTTAATAGAGACTCGTGGGACAAAGACATCTGCATTTTCAACATCGGACTCAATCATAGATAACTACGCAATCACATATGATGGGCGCATTTTAGATAAACTTCAACTCTCACCTAAAACTGGTATCTCAAGAAAACTGGCCAGCTTGAGACAGAGTACGGAAAACCTAGTAAACTCAAAACTAACAACTAATACAAAAACCCTTTTAAGCGCAATGCCAAGCCGAATCACACATATAACTCCAAATACTTTGGAAAATGGAAGTGAATCTATTGTACGTAGCCTAGAAATACAACCATTCTTAAAAAAATCAGGTACTTTAAGGGAACCGGCGAGCTCAATAAAGAGTATAGAAAAAATAACTATAACAGAAGAAAATCCTTCTATTTCTTATGTAACTAGCAAGGTCGATACATCGCCAATTAACCTGGAAAGACCTATAACAGAAAAACTTGTGATTTCAACAGCAAGCTATGTCACAGAAAAACCTGCGATGCAGTGGAACGCTCGTGTAACAAAAAAGCTCACTATAGATACAGAAAAAATAGAAGTTCTGTCTACTAGTTCACCTTCAACAGACAATGTTTCAGAGAAATATCGAATATTAATACTAACTGATGAAATTCAGAAACTTCAAAGCCCAACAACTACTCATCTTACAACAAAATCTACAATATCAACATTGACAGATGCAACATGGAAATCCGGATATTCAAAACCAACTCATATTACAGAAAAGTCTCCAAGTCCGACAAAGAATCATATTACAAAGAAATTTTCAAATTTAGGATTAACTCATATTGCCAAATATTTTCCAAATAATATAACAGAGGAACCTGCTATTAATTATTTGATACTCAAATCTACAACACCTGAAACAGAGAAATATCTAAGTACAGTAACAACTCCTATAACAGTAGATTTTTCAAGTATATCCACTACTGATATTATAAAGAAAACTCCAGAAATAACTCATTCTGTAGAAAAATATCCAAGCTTAATAAGTCATATTGCAGACAACTCTCCAAAATCGACGAATTATATAACAGATAGAGCTTCGAACAGACACACAACAACCTCAAATTCACCAGCAATTCAATCTTTAGACATGCATTTTAATTCAACTGAACTTCATATTAAAGCAAAACTTTCAAAGCCTCAAACAAGTGACATCAGAAATAAAGTCCAAAGATCAGTGGCAAGTCATATCACAGAAAAACCTGCAAGATCAAGCACAAATAGTATAGACATAGCTTCTTGGTCAACTGAGAGTCCAATGAGAGAGACATGGTCACGTTTAGTAACGATACCCATGACAACTATAATTGAGGACAGAATAACAAAGAAACCTGAAAAAACAACCACAAGTAATGCAGACATATTGACTACTATGTCAAATTCAATTACTATAAAAGAAAATCCTCTAAATTTTGATAGAACCATAGCAACTGCCATTAACGACAAACTTTCAAGTTCAAAAGCTACTCCTGATGTTCGTACAGAAAAATTTACTGGCATAATAAGAGAGAGTACTATCACAGAACCACCTACAATCTCAGCAGTAGCTCGTGGCACAGAAATACCTTCGAAATCCTCAGCCAGTTTTATAACAAACATATCATCTACTTCAACCTCGAGAAGCAATGAACAAATACTTGTCAGTTCAACACCAAATACTATTAGACAAAGACCTTGGACTTCAGTAATCTATGTATTACCTACACAGACAGACCGAAATACATTTGCAACATCAACTTCAAGAAGTATGATGAAAACGAATACTAGCTCAAATGCAGGTTTTATCAGAAGTAAACCTCTTACTTTAGAAACAGCTTCAAAAATTATTGCAACTGCGAGACAAAACACAGAAAAATCACCTAGATCCACAGCAACTGCCGCAAACGACAGACTTTCAAGTTCAAAAACCAATTTCGGTCTTGTTACAGAGAAACTTATAGGCATAGTAAAAGAAAGTGCTATCACAAAACAATCTGCAATCTCACCAACAACTCGTGGAGCAGAAATACCTCCAAAATCCTCAGCCAGTTTTATAACAAATATACCATCTACTTCGGCCACGAGAGGTAATGAACAAATACTTGTCAGCTCAACACCAAATACTATCAGACATAGACCTTTGACTTCCGTAATCTACGTATTGCCTACACAGACAGACCAAAATACATACAGCAGCATGATGAAAACGTATACTAGCTCAAATACAGATTCTATCAGAAATAAACCTCTAACTTTAGAAAAAGCATCAAAACTTACTGTAACTGCGAATCAAAACACAGAAAAAGCGCCTAGATCCACAGCAACTGCCACAAACGACAAACTTTCAAGTTCAAAAGCTACTTTTGATCCTAGTACAGAGAAACTTATAGGCATAATAAGAGAAAGTGCTATTACAAAACAACCTGTAACTTCAGCAGCTACTCGAGGCGCAGAAACATTTTCAAAATATTCAGCCAGTTTTATAACAAACGTATCATCTACTTTTACCACCAGAGGTAATGAACAAGTACTTGTCAGCTCAACACCAAATGCCTTTAGACATAGACCTTTGACTTCGATGACCTACCTATTACCGACACAGACAGACCCAAATACATATGCAACATCAAGTTCAAGCAGCATGATGAAAACGAATACTACGTCAAATGCAGGTTCTATCAGAAGTAAACCTTTAACTATAGCAACAATTAAAATGACAGGTCAAACCACTCAAAAATCTGAAACAACAACCATTCGTAACAATATAGACATGACCACTGAGGTAACTGCAAATTCTATCAGAAAGAAACTCCTAAGACATAGATCAACTCCAACACCTACGACAACGGAAATGGCTGACCGAAACAGCCCTAAAGATGCTACAACTAGTTTAATCACAAGTTCTACAAGAGCGAAATATTTAACATTCGCCCCAGCTGAAATGGCAGATCGAAACATAGTGAAATCAGGAAAACCAGTCATTAGTAGTGATTTGGATACTAGTAGCTCAAAATCAATTTCTATTGGAAAGAAACGTTTAACTTCAGTAGCAGATAAAATGGCAACTATATCGGCAGGCCTTAACACAGCCTCTACTAGTTTGACACTAACTTTTATAAAAGACAATCTTGAAACTTTAACAGCTAATCTAATCACAGACAACCTTTTGGACATAAGAGAAAGTGATGTCAAAAAAATACCTGAAATTTTACCAGAAACTCAAATCACAAAGATATCTCCAAGTTCTCCGCCAAATCTTACCACAAAGGCATTTCCCACTACCACCACGAGAAAAAGTGAACCTACGCTTGCTAGAGCAATTACAAGTACAATCAGAGCGAAACCTTTAACTCGTATAACAAAAATACTTCCGAATCCATCGAAAGCTCGTATTGCCCAAAAATCTCAAATCTCAGCAGGACTAGACATAGAGAATTCCGAAATTCCGATCAATGTAAATACGACTATTAGTTTGACTGAGAGTCATATCATAGATAAAACTTTAAGGGCAATGACTTCCATGACCACTACAACGTCAAGTCAAAACAAAGACGGTTCTGGACTTACAACCACTTTAAATTCCAATACTACTTCCAACGGAAAAAGAAAATCAACTTCTGTAACTCCCATAATATCTAAACTAGCAAGCCTGAACATGGAACGACCTGAAAAATTAACAATGGACAGAAATGTGAAAGCAACATCTACAGTAATTCCTTTCACAAACAAAACTTCAATAGGTGCAACTACTCCCATGACCTCTATAATAGTAGACCAAAATATAAATCATCCTTCCAGATTGAACTCAAACAGGGACCTAAACATGAATCCTATGACTACAACGAGGACTCCGAATATAACTATATCTGAAGGCCTAAAATCAGAGCATTCTGCACGATTTATTATGAACAGCAACGCCAACATCGACTCTCCAGCTACAGTGACGATTCCCATTACACCTACAAAGACAGGACTAAAATTAGCCAATCGCGCCCGATTAACCACAAATGGAAATGTGTATATGATTACTAGCTCAGTTCCAAGTTTTGTTAGAAAGGAAATTCCAGCAGCAGTGACAACAGTCATGATATCTAAAGAAGCAGACCGAAACACAGAGCAGCCTGAAAGATTAACTATAAAAAGCATGGAAAAAACTAGTATCACGTCTACAGGTCCAATTATTGAGATATCCCAAAAACCAGTGAGAAATCCCGTGATACCTTCGATAGCAGATCGAAACATAGAAAAGTCTGCTAGATTAACCACGACTGAAAATGTGGGTACCATTACTGGCTTAAACTTAACTTCTAACAGAGAAAAAACTCTATCAGTAGTGAAAACTCTCATGGCACCTACAAAGGCAGGCCGGCTCTTAGAGCATCCTGTAAGAATAACCACAAACAGAGATGTAGGTACGACAGCTGATAATCCGATCAGTAAGAAAGTTCCAGAAGCAGTGTTCACTTCTATCACAGACACATTAAGCGGCATAGAAAAGCATGCAAGATTTACAACGAACAGCAATGCGGACACGACTACTAGCTCAACTGCAATTCCCAACAGAAAAGATATTCCAACAGTAGTGACAGCCTTCGTGACACCGACAATAACAGGCCAAATTACAGATAAATCTGAAAGCATAACAACAAACAGAATTGTAGACATAATTAATATCTCACATTTAGGCCCAATTCATAAAATATCTCAAACAACAGTGACAAATCCTATGATATATACAATGGCGTACCGAAACATAGAAAAACCTGCGAGATTAACCACGAGCAAAAACATGGATACGACTGCTAGCTCAATTGTAGGTCTTATCAGAGAAAATACTTCAACAGCAGTGAGGACTCCCATTGCACCTACAAAAGCAGGCCAAAATTTAGAGCATCCTGCAAGAATAATCACGAACTATACTATGTCGTACCCATATCTTTATATGGGTACGACAGCAGCTGATCTGAACAGAAAGAAAGTTCCAAAAACAGTGTCCACTAATGTGGCCTCTACAATAACAGGTCAAAACATAAAAAAGACTGCAAGATTTACAACGAGCAGCAATATGGACATGACTACTAGCTCGATTGCAAGTCCTATCAGAAAAGATATTCTAACAGCAATGACGGCCCTCGTGGCCCCCACAGTCACAGTCCAAAACATAAAAAAATCTATAAGCATAACACCAGACAGAATTGTGGATACGGCAAGTATCTCATCTACAGGTTCAGTTAATAAAATGTCTCACACATCAGTGATAAATCCTATGATACCTACAATGGCAAACCGGAACATAAGTAAGTTTGCGAAATTAACCACGAGCAAAAATTCGGATATGACTGCTAGCTCGATTATAGGCCCTATCATAGAAAATACTCTATCAGTAGTAAGGCCACTTAATAAAACAGGTCAAAACTTAGAGCACCCCCAAAGCGTAATCACAAACAGAGATATAGGCACGACAGTCGCTAATACGATCAAGAAGAAAGTTTCAAAAGCATTGTCTACTTCTATGAAATCTACAATAACAGGCCGAAACATAGAAATTCCTACAAGATTTACAACGAACAGCAATGCCGACACGACATCTATCGTGATGCCCACAATAACAGGCCAAAATATAGAAAAATCTATAAACATAACAAAAAAGAGAATTGTGAATGTGACTCCTATTTCGATTGAAAGTGTCGAAAAAAAACATCTTACTTCGGTCGAAAACACAGAAATTTCAACAATGGGTATCAATATGGGAGAGACTACTAGCTTCACTGCAAGTCTAATTAAAAATATTCATCAAATTTTTAAGATAGCTACAACTTCAGACCGTAATAGTAATAATAATAATGTAGAATTACCTGCAAGTACAACTGAAAGCAGCAACGTGCGAATGATAACTAGTTTTTCGGCAAAAGATAAACCGATAACTTTAAAGACAAATCACGACATAACGTCAACGACGGTTAATAAAAACCTCAAGCAACATACAAGTTTAGCAGCAACTTCTATTAATGACATGTTACATATTATAAGAGAACGTCCAAGCTGGAATGAAGGTGTCATAGAAAATGCTACAAACAAAGAAGAAATGACAAAACTGGCTACTCATAATATTATCTATGAGCAATCAGGAGAGCTTAATAGAAGTAACTTGCATCAACTACTAGTGCCTTATACTGAAAATGGTGACAAAGATTTAAAAGGGTCCACTGCCAGCAATATACCAGCAACAACAAAAGAGATAATTAGAAATCATACGATACAAAGTGCAATATTATATCCTGCTCCACGTACAATGATTGTGACTAGTTATTCCGAAAATCACATTACAGTAACGCCACTTGAGCAAGAACCCTTAACTTCATCTACAAAGAAGGGAGCAGATGAAAAATTAGCTGAAAGCGATATCACAGAGCCAACCATTTTTCCTACCAGTCACAATGACATTCAAAATCTTACGATAGTAACGCCAGTGATTTCTATTCCGAGTGACATAACAGAGCTGACTCGTTTGACAACTCATGTCAGAGAAAACCCAATACAGTATAGTGCAATACCAATGAAGACTATTACAAGCTACATTAAGCACTCGTCTAAATTTACTCCAAGTCATGTATCAGAAACTGTAAAACTAAATACCAAAACATCAATCACGTCAAATATGGAAATAAATTCTAGTACACATAGTGTCGCATATATTGGAACATCTTCAAATGCTAACCTGGTGAATTTGCCTCTACTTGTATCTTCATCACCAAAAACACTTAAAAATACATTGAATGATACCTCTTACCCAACAGTAAAAGAAACAGCTACACACTACTTGGAAGAATCAAAAACTCAACATAACTTAAATTTCGAAACAAGAAATCCTCAGCATGTATCAGTCACTGAATATAACATTTCACTAGAAACAATAAAAAAAACGTTAGCTGAAAATAATAGAGAAACAACAGTAACTGAATTAGCAGACAAAAATAATGTAACACACATAGGTAATATGAATTATCTCAATAGTATAAAAAATAAGGAAAGCTTAATCTCAAGTACTCTTACATATTCTACCTGGAAAACAACCAACAATGAGGACGACACCGACATAAAACTAAAAACAAAAGTTACATCTAACATTAATAAGAGTGTATTCCCAAATGATTTAATAAGAACGACCGAATCAAATAAAACAACAGTGGCGGGTAATTATTTTGAAAACAGCATTTTTGACGCATCTAAATCTGATTGGACCAGTGAAGAAAGACAGACTACAAATAACATATTAGGAATGGAAATTAACACATACGCAACTACATTTGAGGAAGATGACGAAAATAACATGAAAGTTACATATCAAGATTATAATAATACTGCCTATGATGTGTCAGGTAAAACGAAAATAAATTACAATGCAAGTAAAGAATTAAACATTCGTGGCAATCAGACTTTAAGAAGCAAGACAAAAGTACAGAAACATAAATTGGTAAATCAAGACACGAAAATTACGAAAACTGAAAGATATATTTCCAGTAACAGGGACACAAATGAAGAAAATATTAAACTGCAAAGCAGTATAGTAAAAATGACTAAAAATAATGATAAAAGCGTTCATCACGAGATAGCTGTCATAAATACTAACACCGATGACAAATATATCGACATGTTTAAAAATGGGTATAAAATGAATGCAAACTCAGACTATGGCATAGAACGTAGTAAAAATATATTTAATAAAGGAAATGGCAATGAAAAAACAAAACATATTATGAAGCAAGTAAATAATGGCTATAGGGATAGCTATGATTTAACAAATCATAAAGAAAATGGCATAAATGACGTACGTCATAAAAGTTTTCACGATAATAATAAAGAAAGATTTAATAAGGGCATTCATAGATATGTAAATAACATAACTGCCAATAGTATTTTCCACAACATGACGCTAGAAAAAATCAAGAAGATGGCTATAAATATAGATAAAAAGAAAAACTTACAAAACAGCAGCACACATCTTCACGATTACTTGACTACAGTTAAAACAAGAACGGAAAATACGCATATGATCACTAGACCCACACCAAAATATCCTAGATATTCTGAAAAAATTAAACCTGTCAAAATGTACAAAAAAAGCAAAATGCAAAGCTCATATTACAGAGAATTGTCATTTGATAAAAATAAAAAAGTTGTACCTAAAATTAATGATTTTAGAAATAATAAACACTTGAGGATCAAATCTGATTCAAAAGCTGCTCCTTCAGAAGAGAAAATAAAACTACGGAACTCTCTTAAAATATCGACCGTGCCCCCTAGGGGTAGAAAAACTGTCAAATACAATACTTACCAACCTACGGAGTACGAAGAGCTTGATCCTTCAATGAACATTGGAAGATTTAACTTGATTAGCAAATTTAGACCTGTGAACAAAGAAATAAGATATCCTAAAAAGCTCATACAAATAACTACGCCATTAAATAGTGATAAATATTCTAAGCCTAAGGAATTAAGAATAACCGGAAGGAATACTAAGTACGTAGTAAAACCTACAACAGTTAAAAATGAACGCGTTAACAGCCCAGAAACCAAACATATCTTTAAGTCTAATATTGTTATCAAAAATATTAGGAAACTTAGGAATAAAGACACACCTTTATTGGATGATCCATTATTTAAAACTAATTTGTACCCTGTTATAAAAAGAACACCACAGCGGCAACGAAAGGTGATGAAAAGGATAGAAAATAAATCAAAAACACAAAACGAATTCGCCCCTCAACCGTTTTTTTTAACAAATGAAAACATTGGGGAACGACCTAAATCCCATTGGACCCCGAAGCGTATCAATATGCCTGTGTCACCAAGGCAGATTATTTTAAGACCAAAGTTTGAACCCCTCAATGAAGTAAAAAGTCCACGATCTTATTTTAGGCCAAAACCTTTGCTTATTCAGAATCTTAACGATCAAGACTTTTATAAGACTTATTATATGGCTCGTAATCGTGCTGACAGTTTTCTATGGAAAGATAAAGTAAATTTTATGCAAAATAGTCTACGCGATCAATTGACTGGTTCTGAAGTACAACCAAGTAATATTTTTGAGAGACCACCGCCTTACAATATTCCCATTTCGAAACGAAAGTTCTTTAAAGATAGAACTGATTCTATGAAAAACTATTTTCTAAAAGTATCAAATGAACACGATATCAATGACGATGGAGATGAGCTGTTTTCGGATCCCACGCTAATATATAATGAAAAAAGAAAATTTCTAGAACCGTACCGAACCACGCGGATAACAACTACTAGAAGACATAGACGAACGATATTTTTTTTGAGCCCGACTGTACCGTACAATCGTTATTATTAAGTTTTGTAAAAATTTAATAAAGGACATAATATAAAAAAACACTTGTTTTATTGAAAATGTAATGTCCAATCGATTACCTTCAACTAGTAGTAGGAAATTATGGACTCGCTATCAGGAAATCCTGTACTCAGTGACATAATTTTATTATTATGTAGGTAAGTTATTGGATTTGCTGTTAGTATTAATTAATTATCTAGTTTACTAAAATAATAATTCTTGACCTTGTTTTCCTTTATTATCGCATTGTATTCGACCTTCAGGTGACGGACTGGTGGCTGGACGACATGTACTTGAAGGTACGGCTGCCGCTGCCCATCAATTCTAACCCAGGCATGGTATTCCCGCGCCGGCACTTCGCCAAGATGGAGGAGGTAGCTGACCTCGGAGCCTTGTTCATTGACGACCTGCTGGACTATAAAGAGATGCTGGACAGGTACCTACACAATAGAGTCTTTTAAATATTAGAGTAAGAAGAAGAAATACTTGCATGGCTGTCTAGGATTAGCATCTCTGAAGTACCGTGAATTCAGCGTTTGATATTATACAAACGGCAAAGTCTCAAGGGTAAATCTACCTACCTCCTTATGTAATATGTGAGTGTGTAACAATATATATAATTAACTAGTACTTAATAAATACAAAAAAATATTATTATCTGTTTGTTTAGGTATACATATAATAAGTTATTATTAATAACGCTTACGATACCTGTGAACATTTAATTCAGCGTTTCACTTACAATAATAATACTAACGCTCAACATACCTACATAGATCTAGTCCCTAACTAGGAATCTCTGTACAAAGAGAAACAGGAGTTAAGAGGTCCAACAACACCCAGACACGTAACAAATTCTTGCATTTTTTTCTGTGCACAAACATTTCTCGAGTTGAAGTTGGTACCGATAGTAAAGTTATACTCGATAGAGTTGAATCGGAGTCATATATCAGATATGACTGCGAACCGTTACACCACAGACGCTGTCTTATGACTCTCGGCCGACCCGCAACCCTAATATTTGGTTAGAATTGCAAATGATTAAAATCCCAAAGTAACGTTGATTAATGTTAAGCCCTCCTCCCTATACTTTTATCAGGGGTGAGCTCCCGCTAGAAAGAGCGACGAGTCGCGAGAAAGGCCAGCCTTTATGCATGGAGCAGTTCTACCGCCTTCTAGGAGTGTGCCGCATTCCTGAAGTGGGTAAAGACCGGCTGGAGTTCCCGCCGATCAGGGGCAACGCAGACGAGGGAGAGGAGCTGGTGGTGGCGGCTTGCAGGAACTATGTGAGTAGGCAGCCGCTTACACGGACTATTGCCGCCTTAGATAAGAGTGCCATAAAGCTTGAAGTAATCCGATTTTATTTACTGAATTCTGGCATCACAGACGCGCGATGAAAGTCAAATTATCACAAAGACGAATGAATGAACCTACCATTCGGAAAATAACTTATTTAGAACGAGAGTAAGAGTGACTATACCAACTCTCGACATTGATCAAAACTTATTTATTTATTTTTAATAGGATCTCCAAAAAGGATACACCTACTTGCAAAATTTTATTATGCTAATTTAGGTTTTATACTATGTGTTCCTGCAATTACTGGAGACCACAGTTTATACAGAGTCAGGATTATATCAGATATTATCATGTCAGAATAGAAGTCAGATTTACTATCCTACAAATCTGAGATAATAAAATAAGAAAAGATAATAACGAAAGAGCGTACCAAACTAAATTAGATTTAAACAATTTCAATGTAGCCGATGTCTTCCCGCTTTGTTTTTCCTAGACAGCTTTACGAGCGACCTAATTCAATATCTCTACAAGTCTTGGTTAACTTAGTTACGTAGTACCCGCTCAAGAATAACTTAGTAGCCTTAGTAGTTGGGTAGTCTACGGTTCTATCAATTCAGTTGGAGACAAAACAAGTTTGGAACTTTTCTTTATTATTATGTGTTAGCTGCTACACGGATTATTTGATTCAAATGGATTGGGTGGACAATTATCAGAAAACGATAGATTGAATTGAAAATCGTTAGTTACATTAGAAGAGGATGAATAAGAAAGTTTATTTAACAGAAACGTTCTTCGCAGTAAAGTTTCGTTGTTATAAAAACGTCGTGTTTATCTTACCTCGTAATCTTTTACAAGTACGTAGATATCCCATAATTTATAACATATTTTTTTTCCAGTTTTATCCTATCCCAGTAAAAGCTGTAGACCGCGGTCGTCTCACACCAGGAGAGATCCAAGCACAACTACTTCACTGCATGGTGGACGCTGCAGGAGCACCACCGGCCCCGAGGGTCGGTCTGCTGACTTCTATGAACAGAGATCATTGGGCTCGAGCAAGAGAGACACTCATCAAAGGTAATGCCTCAAACCTATACACGTGCCCGAATGATTCGCCGAAGCGACGAGCCAAATAGACATATTGGAAATCTCTTTTTGAATAATTGATATTATTATTAGCCAAAACTAGCTGTTGCCTGCGACTTCGTACGCGTAGTGTAGTAATTCATCCTGCTTCCGACCATTTTCCGTCCCACCTTATTCCCATTCCAGCTCCCGTCCGGCTCCTTTCTCATTACCATACCGCTTTTATCCCGTTACCTTCCCGCTTAGTAGCGGGAAAGATAACAGGATAGGTCCTGTTATCGTGTCTAGGTCTGGTAGTATTCCGTAACGGCCGCGCTCCGGTTCCGATCCTGTCCTTCTTTTATACCGTTACCGCCCCCTACTATCCCGTTACCGTACCGCTCCGGTCCTGCTCCCATCCTCCTCCTATCCCGTCACCATCTCGCTCCTATCCTGTAACCATCCCGCTCTTATCCCATTACCATGCCCTTTTTATCCCGTTATCATCACGTTTCGCTCCCGATCCTAATTACGAAATTTAATGGCACTATCTTTAAAAACATAAACTCTCATTCCTTTTCTCCGCTCTCGTAACGATCCTCTTATACAACTTGCATATCAAACAGCTTTATTTTATAGGCGTCATAGAATTTTTAATTTTATCAAGTTCTTTTAGGGATGTTGAAACATTGGTGAAACATGTGTTATTGTTTCTTTGACCGAGTATACGTATCAGATGTCATCGTTGTAATTTAAAAACATATTACGGGGCCACGGAGACCGGATGGAAATAACACGGATGGGATTGCTATCGGGGGAACTACCACGGACCCTTTATGATTCGTACGCAAAATTGGCACCGCGGCGCCACGCCGCCGCCGCCGGTCAGGGTCTGGTACGGCACAGCTGTGGTTTTTGTTTGTCTATACGACTTTGCGGTGTGGCAACGGTCCACCTCAGGTGCTTGTTGATAGACGCGATTAGCAGACATTATATTTGGTAAAAATTATCTGACGAAGTACTATCTATGGGTGGCTCGATTTAAACTGTTAATTTGCCTTGCAACGATACTCAACGTTGTTAAATTGCGCAATAACTCCAGTCTTCGTAAGCCGATATTAATAAAAAAAAGTTAGTTATGTGGCCTAGGACTCTACTAAACATTTTTTTAGTATACCATCATGTCAATTATATATCATGACAATATTATTAGTTCACAGCATAAGCTTCTCTTAAAGTGGCGTATCACTGAGCCAAATCTGCTCGGCTTCCATAGTTTCGTAACTTTGTTACCTCAAAGATATCAGCTTCTTATGGCTTAGTTAGTCTCGGCATAGTGACCACAAAAGCAAGCTCCAACTACTTCGAAGCCTAATTGGCATACTATTTACAGATGAAAACAACCGCACAAACTTCGAGCTGATCTCCCGAGCGCTCTGCATCCTATGCCTGGACGAGGCTGGCGGCGACCGAGCTGACACCGATGCTGACACCAACGCCATGCTGCGAGCTATGCACGGCGCTGGCACACGCTACCACTCCGCCAACAGATGGTTCGACAAGACGGTGCAGGTTAGGGCTTCATGTGTTTCTAAGACCTTTGATTTTGATGCCAATGTATAAACCGCTTCTGTTTTTTTTTTATGTAACTTAATGACGAGACGAGCTGGTCGTTTGCCTGATGGTAAGCAATACGCCAGCCCATAACAATAACAGCACCACCCAGAACTTTGTTTTGCAAAATCCTGCGCGGCGCTATACTGCGCTCGTCACTCTGAGACAATTAGCTGTTGAATCTCATAATGCCCAGTAATTTCGCTGGCTACAATGCCCTTCAAGCCGGAACACAGATCTGACGGTTCTGATTTGACATTTATAATTCTCCTCTGCAGCTGATCATATCCCAAGACGGTACCATCGGAATGTGTTACGAGCACAGCGCAGCAGAAGGCGTGGCCGTGGTTCGGTTGGCAGAGCGAGCGTTAGCCCGGGCTGAGGTATCGGATAGGCCCGCGCCGCCACCGGCGCTGCTCCCAGCGCCTCAGGCTATGAAGTGGAACATTACAAATGACGTGCACAGGACTATTGAGGCAGCGGCTAGAGATTTAGACCGGTAAGAGATCTAAAGACAATGTCATCAATAACTTGTTTCAAATTTCATTTTATTCTGGTTCTCTTTTAAATCGTTTGCCTTTTCACACATAATTTCAAAACTTACAAAAGGTATACAGTAACGTAGCTCTTCAACACATGTTTTCTTCCAGAGCTATATCGGACCTGGACCACAGAGTGTACACCTACCGTGGCTACGGCCGAGAGTTCATGAAGTCCTGTCGCACCAGTCCTGATGTCTACATTCAGCTGGCTCTGCAGTATGCTTATTACAAGTTAGTATATTTGTGTCATGAACATGTTTAAAGTAATACGATAGTTAATGATAATTGATTAATAAAATCATTTTAGGCAGTAGTTGAAAAGTTTTTTTAATGAACATCCTTTATTCCCTTTTTAGAATGTACGGCTATTTGGTCACCACCTACGAATCTGCCTCCTTACGTCGTTTCCGAAATGGCCGTGTGGACAATATAAGATCGGCCCACTCTGCCGCCCACGCCTGGGCTGCCGCCATGTGCACCGCCGAGACTCCTCCGCTGAACGAAGCCAGCGATGACGGCCAGAAGAAGGTCTCGTTTAATTTATATGGGGTGAATATGGATCTATTTCTTAAAAATAGGCGCTTTTGGGACACGAAAACAAGAAGCTCGTATCTCTTCTATTTTGCTCTCATTCATCAGATTCATCATAATTGTAAATAAATAACAGCTAGAAATGCGCGCCTTGAGCTTCTGCAAGTAGTTCGTTAGCATCTCTGGCACACATTCATAACAGCAAATTAATACATGACTATTTCAATAGGAACAAAAGAAACTCGAGTTGTTCGAAGAGGCGGCCCGCAAGCAGACCGAGATCATGGAGGCCAACATCCTGGGCCGCGGGATAGACAACCACCTCCTGGGTCTGAGGGAGATGGCGAGGGAAACCCTAGGGGAGTTGCCGCCAGTGTTCACTGATGCTACTTATAAGCAGATGATAGAGTTCAAACTGAGCACTAGTCAAGTAAGTTTCGAAAGTAGCTTTCAAATTTGGTTCTGGAATCACCAGCAATGAAACTCTTGATTGTTAAGCATTCGATAAGTATGTTTGAAAATTGTGACCTAATTAGTTTTTAGAAAAACAAAAACTATTAGTAATGACACCGAAGATACCGAGATAGCAAAAGGCAAAGTTGAAATAACAGAATATAAATATAAAATAGTCAAGTGCGTGTCGTTCGCGACATGCATAAAGTATGGTTCGTTGTCTATATATATGTCTCGTTGAAAAGTGATGTCTCAAACCTTACTCTTATTTTGAAAGACTTAAATTCAACATGATAGGGTGCATATTATTCATACCCACTTTACCTCTAAAATACATTAAAAAAATATCATTTCTAAATGCATATCTAGATCGTTAGTCAATATCATTGTACCAAACGTACTTACGATCATAACTTTATCAATTATAAGTCTGTGAAGGATTAGGATAGACGGATGGATTGATAGACGATGCCCATCCGTCTATCTTGTGACGGTTCTTTGTTGGACTACGGAGTCTTAAAAAGCTTACCTTACTTAGATCTTCAGTCATGGCCGTGTTTTGAGTGCTCATACAATTGTGCTGTGTAGAACCATCTAAAATGATAATTATCTTTCAGGTGACCACAACAACCGACGGCACTTTCATGGGATACGGCGCCGTGGTCCCCGACGGCTACGGCTGCAGCTACAACCCGAAGCGAGACTGCGTCATCTTCTGCATCTCCTCATTCACGTCGTCCAGCGTCACCAACACAGAAGCCTTCCGCCAATCCTTGGAGGAAGCCCTTAACTCCATGCAACTCATGTTTCAGGCAAGGAAAGTTGAAGCTTAGGTCACTGAAGGCTTTACTATTATAACGATGTCATCTATATAAACATATCAAATTTTACACGTATCAAAGTATGAAATTAATAGACACAACATATTTCAAAGTATATTTAATCAAAATTCAAAATTATATAGCTTTAGGATGTTTAAAACTAAAAGTTCATACTATTGTGAAAATGTGATTATATCGATCGCTACTTGATGAAAGACGGTCATAATATCAATCTCAGAGAATTTGATATAAAATTTTTATAATATTTAAATCTTACAATGATTCTATTTCCATTTGTTCGTTTCTTCAAAAATTTAAAATATTTGATTAATGATTTAAGGATATTGAATTTAAATGAATTTTACGTGTTTACTTAGTGGCACATTAAGTAGGACTTAAAGAAAACTGAAACATATCAAGAAGCTAAGTGATTGTCCTAGAAGTGACTGTTTTAATGGAAGTAGGTACTTAATCAAAGTTTACTACCTATACACTCAATGCAGAAACGTTAAAAGACGCCATTTAAAATACATGTTTAGAAAAATATCGCATATACTCAATCTAAAAATGACTTGACTGATCATCAGAAATCATTTGATTTCTTTGAAACTTTATTCATTAGAATATTAATTATTTCACAAATTGATTAGTACCTTTTTATTGGTACATGTAAAACATAAATGTATGTTTGAAAGTCGACGTTCTGCGCTACATTTTGAAATAGTAAATAATAACTATTGCTACATTAACTCTACCTAATATCCTATGAATTAAATGTTTAGGTACAAAGTAAGACTTGCTAACGCAAACATATCAATTGTGTAACCAATAAATTTAAGAAATGATTATTTATATATATAGTATTCGTCCATTTTAGGATTAATTTACATTATATTTCATTGAACTATTGCCGTGTTCTCTAAGTCTTATGCTGATTAGTGAAGTAGCGACTTGGTCGTTAGTTTCTATAGTTTATTAACGTTTAGGTTTAAAGGTTCTACATTTTGCTTAGTCATGTGGAACATCTGAGAAAGTTATATGTTGTGTCGAACACGTTAAAACTACATGAAATGCTATATTGTTATCTTCAGTTGGGAGTACTTTAGGTGCTTATATTTATTGTTAGATCGTTACGCAAGCTGTTGTTTTATTCTCGCCGCGGTTGCCTAGTCCTCGGATGCCAATTTAAACTTATTAGGAGTTAGCTGTCTACATTTGTTAACGTTATTTTCAAAAATGTAGGTATTAATCTTTGTTGTGTAGGGCTGGCTGTGGTGTTGCTGTGGATAGTTATCTTGCTTTTAAGATATATTAATGTAGGTTGTAAGGTACTTGTGCCCATTTTAGAATAGAGTTGTGAATTTATTTCACATAGTTATTAGTTGATCTTTGAATTTTATTGTTTTATTGTAGTAGTGATAGGTTCTTGAGGAGTCAAAGGTATCTGAATAGTAACTGTAGTTTATAGTAAGTAATGCATTTTACTGAAATGTAGACATATCATATCTAATAAGGAATAAATGTTAAATAACTTATCAATTACTTGTATTCAATTATTTACACAATTCAAACGTTTTAATATATTCTTACTAGATCGGATAAGCTTCTTGATGTGTAGAGAGCAATTACATTAATTGAATGTTTAGTATTAAGAATATAGAAATATCCTTAAATGTTAAGAGAAGAAAATGTCAATGCTGTGGTGATATCATAATTAGTAGATTTGTAAATAACTTACCTATATTTGTGTCAATTACTTTTCAATTGAAAACCCTATAGATACATAATTGGTTTCACTTCTTTACGCTGAAGTAATGATGATTTGACACTGAAGCATTTGAAATCGTTACACTTTACGTGCTAAAATCACTTAACTACATAGTTTATAATGAGCATGATTTTGTCCAAATACAATAATAACTAAATAAAAAATATTTACAATTTCTTCTTTATTATGCAATTAAGGCACTATTTATGTCTTGGTCATATTTTATTTAACCGAATAGTGTCTAGGTATCTACGTAGAATAATATTTAGGTATATAATAATGGCACAGTATGTCAATTTCTAGTCCATATAGTGAGATGTGAGTGTAGGTATAGAAAAATGATTTATATTTTTCTGAAACAATTTTCTATGCGTATACGCAATATTAGTTAGAAGCTTAAGGACCTTATAAGGGGGTGAACAGAAACATCAAAATGTAGAACTCCGCCCAAATCGATAAAACACTCGAGAGAGGAAAATTAATAAAGTATGTTATGTTATGTAGAAAAGTAATTGTATTATTGTCGTAGGTAAAGAACTGAAAGGCAAAGAAAGTGTTCTAGTCACCCTTTAAATGTCTATAAATAAGTAATTTACAGTACATATCCTGCAAGTCGTGATGCAATCAACATCCGAAACGATTAACTCGAATATCAAATACAGCGCCTGCAATGTAACTTCGCTAAACAAAGAACAATGCTAGGTAGGTACCGACATCCACTTCCTGCGATAACAATCGCAAAAACTAACCCAATTTTCATGACTGTTATACTTTCAAAATGCACTCACTACTTTCGGCATAATAGAACATGAAACAGTAGGATAATCATAAGAAACTTATACATATCGAAGTCAAGACTTCATGTGTTACATGACCAAGAATAACAAAAACATATCAATGTTTTAGAAGCTAAGTTTAGGCTAAGAATTACTGAAGTTAAACATATCAACCTAGTCATAAGTAGATACTTAACTGAGTTATGGTAGTATTGTAATACATAAGTATTTTTATTAATACCTAGTATCTACATTGGATGAGGTTCCACTAAATGCTGGTAAATGTTAAATTGCGGTTTCGAAAATCATTTAACAAAATTAAAAAGAAATTCGTCGTCTGCGTCACATCACTGTTGGTTTAGCACAATATAACTTATCTAAGAACCATTTCTGGAAAATGCTTGCTAGTACCGAAAACAGCATCGAAATAACTCCAGCCATTTCGAAGATATACAGAGTGAAAGTTTAAGTGTGCGTGGAGGGCTATATTCGAAACTATATGGAATAGCCGAAAAAGGCTCAAAAGTCTCGCGGCCGATTTTAATAAAAACTAAAACTGCATACATAATTGGATTTTTGAAAAACTAATTTTCATAGCAAGAAAAAACTTACACTGTATTAAACCAGCCAATAGTGTCGGTTACAACGATCGAATTCTGGGAAGTAATAACATACGAATTCACCATCTATAGCAGGGTTTTTCAACGCGTGGGTCGCTAAAGGCAAAGCCTCCTTTAGGGGGGTCGCGAAGCTTCTATAGGGGAGTTGCAAAAGGTTGGGAAAGCTACTGCAGTAAATAAAACAATAAAGTTTAAAAAGAGGCGGCCGGTGTCGGCCGTGGTTGTACCTACGTATGCTCGTAAATTGCGTTATCTATTGGCGACGCATTCGATGTAAAAAAATGTGTTTTAAGTACTTAATTATGTATTTATCCGAACCCTAATTATGAAAATGAATAAATATGTCGGATTGAATATTTGTCACAAAATAAAAAACACAAAAAAAGTAACAGATAGGGTCGCGAAATATTCCCGTCGAAATAATTAGCCGTGTCATGAAAAAGGTTGAAAAACACTGATCTATAGGAACAAAGAAATGTGCACAAACATACAAACTACCTAGTCGTGTCCCAAACTTCTTCCATTTCTTCGTGGTATATATGTAGTTTCTAATTAAAAAAGCGATAAATATGACAATTGAACCGCTCGAACGATCTGAATTTTCGAACATTAACTGATAAATAATAGTTCATATAACGGACAAATATTTTTGGAATGCGTCTGAAACTTTAAAATATAAATAAACAAGCGACCCGCCCCGGCTTCGCACGGTTATTATACATATAAACCTTCCTCTTCAATCACTCTCTCAATTTAAAAAACCCGCATCAAAATCCGTTGCGTAGTTTTAAAGATTTAAGCATACATATACGGCCGGTTTCTGAATTGAGAATTCGAAGTTGAGTTTTTCTTAAAGGCTGCTTAACTACTACTTAAGGCATTTTCTGTTTCTGATTAAATGTTAAGTATAGTTTGAGCATTTGAGGTTGAGATTTGCTCAAATTTGACAGTTCGGATCTTAAGTTTATGCTCATCTTATGATCAGCGCCATAATTGCGTTTCAGAACTCGTTGACAGTGCTCAAACTAGTCTCAAAGCATAATTGAGTAACATACATTTAAGTAAAGGCATTCGGCTACTCAAACCTTACTGAACCTTGTGATTTGTTTATTTTATTAAAAATACACAAACTTTTTGTGCATAACCTACTAGCTTTTGTGTCCGCGGTCTTCGGGTTTATTGTTTTGTACAATGTCTAGTGACAACAATACCCATGGTCTTAGGTATCTCATGACACTATTTCTAAATCCTGCCACTCCAGCACAAGAAGCCTATAATATTGGAGCCCAGATATCAACCAGAAATACTTTAGAGAGATGTTTTGGAGTTCTCCGGAGATTAGCAGCTAAAATTAGACAGGGTGTCAAAGGTGATGCGTGGTACAACATAATATGGCCCTTGATTTTGATGATCATATTGCTAAAACGTTGTACTTATTGAAGTACCTAAATGAAGTTCAACCTTTACCCCAGGCCCAAAATACTGTGAGATCAGCACTAGTATATAGAAAGTTATATCGCAAATCATTAGCAAGTACTCCCTATGTATTTCCTGTGTTATTTAATGGGAGTATGTAGGTACTACGTAAATAAATCGTTTTATAATAGTAATGAGTATGTTGTTTTATTTCAATAATTAGGTTAAACAGGTAGGTATTAAGGTTAGGTAGGTATATCTGCATCTCTTGACCCAGTTGCGCCTTAGTATTGCTTTCTTATAGCCATTTGGACTTCTTTTTTCTTTTGTAGGTAGAATGCTCCCGTCATATTGCAGTCTACCACACCTTTGAATCTGTAGGCAAAACAATATATTTCATAAGTTATTATTGTTAGGAGCCTGTTTTGTCCCACTGCAGGGCAAAGGCCTCCCTACCCTCCCTCCATTTATCTCTATCCATTGCCACGATAGAACAATCTTTAAGGTGTGAGTCTAGCTCATCGCGCCATCTCCTTTTTGGTCTGCCGCGAAGTCGTTTGCAATCGTGTGGGGTCCACTGAGTAGTGGTTTTGGCCCAGAGATCATCCGACATGCGGCAGACATGTCCAGCCCAGTCCCATTATGGTGTTTATTATAGGGTCAGTTCGCTTTACGCCAAGAATACTGCGCTCCATAGCTCGCTGGCAGACCTCAAGGTCGGACCTCTGATGATTTGTCAAAGACCCAGTTTGCGCACCGTAAGTGAGGATGGGAAGAATGCACATGTCCATGAGTTTGTGCTTAAGGGACCTAGGGAGAATTCCCTTCATGAGGGAAATGTAAATTTCATAAGTAATTATTATAAAAATGCTAAACGTCGAAGGATTAGGTGCATACTTACTTTGTTACGATACGATGGTTTCTTCCTCTTCGTTTGTGAAATTGGGAGAATTGTCTGTCCTTTTAAATTTTTTGTAGCTGATTTTATTAATAAGAAATACTAATTAATAAAATACAAAACTTTACATAACCGCTCGTATGCCCATGTAGACTAGTGGTCTACAAAAACGAAATCCTAAAGTGCCCGTGTAGACTAGCAGTCTACAAAACTAAAAACGGAAAGTGCCCGTGTAGACTAGTAGTCTACAAAAATAAAACCGTAAAGTGCCCGTGTAGACCGGTAGTCTACATGGCTCCTGCCACAGATTAATTAGTATTTGACAGTAATTGTATTGACATAATGCTCTTTAGTAATATTTTTTCTATAGTCAGATATATTATCTATGGTATTAATCTCAGTCGAGCATGCAAACACTAGTAAAAAAAAGAATTATACGTCATAAAACTTCTGTCATTTCATCAGTCTTCGAATCGTTCCGTGCAGTGACTGTGTTGGAATTTCTTTGTGATATTATTTTGTGTGTTGGTGAAATTTAAAGTTTTAATAGGTATGTAAATAACTATCTTGTAGATAAAAACATTTTAGCATGAAACATTGGTTTTTTGGAGAGATGTGAGATGAGAGATGATACATACATTTTGGCGGGCGGGAGATAATACATACATGGAAATTATTGCCTCAATTTTGATAATAATGTACAATAATTTCGTAGTAAATGCTATTTAGAAGTTACTTCAGATAATCATTTATTGGAACTATACAAATAGAATGTAAATTACAAGATTTAAGGCAATAATTTAACTCGTAAAAATCCTTAATTCCATAAAATTCCATTATGCCGCGTGGCGGCCGATAATGGTAAGGATTTAGAGGCCTGTAAATAAATAAATATGTATGGGAGAGTATATGGTTTTATTTCATAACATATTAACTACTATCTAAACAACATAATTAAACATTAAAAACCATAGGTCATCGCTTTCATTTTTGAACTATGAGCTTCGAAGTGCAACACGAGCTTAAAAAGACGTTATCTCAATTTCAACACAGTGTAACTCAACACCAGAGCCGTAATCTGTAAATAGAAAGATAACATTGTTTAGCTAATTTCATAGGCAACTAAATAAATATAACACTTGACACCCTTTCAATACAAACTTTAGTCACAAGAACCGATTAAGTGGAACACGGCGCGCGCGTCGATAACGCAAAAAACAGTGGGGCACTTTACGGGTGGTCGGTATTTGTGCCGGGGCAATCTAGACGGTCTCGCTCGCGAGTCGCGGGCACTCTGGACGCCGCGGGCGCCATGACAGGGGCATACGAGCGGATAAAGAAAAATTCGAATCAAACTGAAATGACATTTTGACAACATACTTAAATGACGTTTTGACATATGATATGCGTTTCATTTTCTACGATCGCGTTAAAATAATGACAAAAATCCTTCAATATCGGTGTTTATCGGTTTTTGTACGTGTAACAGAACGCAAAACATTGTTTGACATCTTTAAAAATGAATTGAGATATACTTAACTAAGTGGGGTTTGAGAAAATCTAATTCCATCAAGTGAAACGTATAAAACTTAACTCTCTCTCAACTATTTGAGCAAAACTTAGCAGAGTTTTTCTAGAATGCTCAATTCGGAAACCGGCCCTAGGGACAGAGAAAGCGACTTTGTTTTATACTATGTAGTGATAAACTACTTCATTTTTTTCTAATACTTAATGAAAAAGTGGAATTTATTAATTACCTGTTTATTTTTAGCCGACTTCAACCTGGACTTCAAAGATAGTATACATCAGAATTGAAGTCGGTTTTATTTGTTCAAAAATTAATTATTAACGGTAAAGTAACTTCTACATATTGTAGTAATAAAAATATTTAATGTTGTTAGATTTAGATAAGTAAATAAATAAATACAATTATTGTGTTCGATTGTCATGTGTATTTTAGTAAGTGATTTTGATTCTAGTTCTCCCCCCTACCCATATGTCCCTCAAGTGCCAATCGTATATCGTGTTGAGATCGAATAAAGGTATAGCGTCACAGCGACTAATAAGATTGTCGATTCAGGCAAGAAATCGAATTAATCACATTCATTTATACCAAAAGACGATGACTACGAGTTGAGATAAACTTAATAGGACAATTAATGGCATCGTAAGACATTGTCGCAGTGAATCTACATCTTAATCTGAGCTCAACACGATATACAATTGGCGCTTGAGGGACATATGGGTAAGGGGCTGATCTCTAAACACCCTGTAGTCGCAGTAAAATAATATTATTTATCCTGATCAACGAGTATTATTTGGTTAATACATTTTGATTGCTTCGTACTTTAATTGAAGGAAGTCTTTTATTACATTTGCCGTTGTCATTAATAGAGTCGTTGTCTATATCTTTGTTGTTATTAAAGTAAATGTGATCAATATATATCGTTGTTTGTATAAGTAGATACCGTACTTATAGCGAAATTACATTTTAGATGTTATAACTAAAGACCTAGTAGGCAGAGGAAACGCCAAAAACGTATCCAAAAATTTAGTAAATGTATTCTATAAAAAATCGTTTAAAATATTGAAGTTGCTATTGCATTTTATTACCAATCTCATGACAAAAGATATAGTAACAAGTCAATGTAATTTAGAAAATATATTCAAAAATATATACAATACCTATATAAAACGAATATTATGCTAATCCCTATACCAAAAATGTGTGTCTAAATAAAGGGGAATGTTATAACGTAGGATTTTAAATATATTCAACATTATAAATATTATATAAGTCCAGTTAAATATACATTAGTTTCAGGGTTACCGCCTCAAAGCATTCACAGCCTTATCATATATCTATTAAAATGTATTTTATGCTACCGAATATATATAAATATTTAGGAATATACATAATATATATAATAATGTTTGTTTAAATATAGACATCAATAAACAATTTAGAAAATGATTAGGAATATACGGGAATAACATTAATGTGTAGTAATACTGAAAGGTGTGTATGGGTATCTAGTCATGAATCATTGGGCAGAATATACAACCAAAAAAACACTATTATATTTTCCATACAAAGTTTAAAAATTATTTATTTGAATTATTTTGGACAATCCTAACAAGCTGTGGCCTAGTCGCGGTAGTACGGGTCATTGACCGAGCTACTTTGTGCCTAGGCACAAAACAGATTAGTACAGAAATCTACATACATACAAAGTGCGCTCGAGCAACGCACACATAGACACCGCTCACAGACACGATATCTGGGCACAGTTGGGATGCGAGTGCCATCCGCTTGAGACACGCGTCTGTGAACTTTTTTGTGCAAAAATGGAGCAACGAAAAATAGGTTATTATAACTGTTTGGTGGACGGTTGCTTAAATTCAACATTAAACGGTGAATTGTCGTTTTTTAAGCTACCAGTTGTTTCAGAGAGGTAAGTAGGTATTTGCTTGTATTTTGATGGTTTGTTTTCACGTAACACAAAATAGTTAGGTAGGTAGGTAAGCGCCCCAGCCCCCAGCCCTGCGCCGAACAAGCGAACATAAGTTTGTAGCCTTGTCATATTTTTACAATTTAAAATTAGATATTTATTGTAGTATAAGCTGTGTTAGCCTTGTGTTCAATAATCTAATGAGGAAGATGTTAATGTAAACTAATCGCATTTGTTTTGTCTTCAAAACAACTTTATTCAGTTATAATAGTAACTGCGAAAAAATTATGTCGATATCGTGTACAGTTATATTTTTAAATCAATCAATTTTCCTCCCAAAAACTTCCTGCGCCGTCCGGTATGAAATGTATGAAAAGTACATACATGAGATTAACTTCTGTATTTATCTGTTTTGTGGCCTAGGCGCTCTGTCTTTGAAAACGCCGAACATTTTACAAGGGCTTGATTTCGAGTCTCAAATACCGGAATTTCATACTGAACGGATCTTCGGACTCGGTCGTTTCCGTTCCGGAACTCTCGTAAAAAAGGGTATTTCCACATTTTTACACGACTGCCCAAAAAGGAGTATTTCAGGGTTTACGTATGTATGTATTTATTTATTCCACCATTACTTCTTATTGCCTGGACAGATTTGAATGCATTAAAACCATAATAAAAACATAGGTTTAAGTTTTTTTTACCATAGTTTTTTTGCATGTTCCGGAACCGGTATACAAAAAAATCTCCGCGAACGTACCCGACTTAGCCTTGCCTTGATTAGTTTCAAATTTTTATCCAACTTGACGTCTTAGAATTCATATTCAGAAATAACCTAAAAAGAATTTCCGAAACGAAAACGGTCCTCTTCGGTGGAGTTTTATGGGGCGGCGTTAGAAGGTAACTTTGTTTGTGCCGCTCGACCAATGAGGAGCAGCGGCTATTATTTATTAGGATTACATCTTTATGATTGGTGCAATACGAAACAAGGCTAGCGAATCATGAAGCGGCGGCGAATGTTTGATAGCTTTAGTGTTTGCCGCGTTTTGTCAAAGATTAAACAGGTTTATTTCTGAAAACTGACTAAGTAAAGACGCTTTATTGATTACTGACTTACGAACACTCTTTTACTATGCAATGAAATCAAATGTTGGAAATGTCTTAATCATCATTATCAGCCTATTACATTCCTACTGTTGAAATTCATGCATGATGTTTTTTACATCCTATTCCTACGGTGGTTGGTGACCTCACGTATTTTTTAAGAACATCAGCCATGCTCGCTCTTATTAGGCGTTTACACTGATTAGATCCTTATTCCTGAATGTTAATTGGAGCGATGATGTTTAATGCTGTAATTAATAAGTAAGCATTAATAAAAATAAAAAAATACCCTGCCAAAAACATTATCACTTGGGATGATTTAAGGATTCCGAGGATACCCCATACATCCAAATCTGTTGAGGCATTTTGTAATAAAAAAACGCACATACATTAACCCCGAAAACATTATATTCCTTTTTTGGGGAGTCGCGTAAAAAGCAGTTTGCTTGAAAGTTAGTTGTAAAGTAAGGTTGGTAGGACAGCTGGCTTTGCTAACTGAAGATAAAATTTGTTTGTCAGATCTGTACACGCGGCGCACTAATATTCTTTGTCACAAGTTCATTGCTCTTTATCAGCTGATTGTTAGGGTTGAAATGAACTTGATTACCAGAAATGTTTAAATTATCATATCTTGTGATTTTAAAAAGTTTCTGGTGATTTGCACTTGGACTTGAATTATTAATAAGCTTCTATATGCGTGGTTTAATTATTACTACACATTTATGTTACACGTTGTATAAAAATGGCTGCTGTTGTAAGAGTATCGCACATATAATTATATTCAAAACTTATTTTAAATACTTCAATACCTAAAAGTACTTATAAGAGTACTTATTGAATCTATATACCTTTTTGCACGTTCTGTATATTCATAGATTGATGTGAGCCCGTTGTGTAGTTCCGCCAACCCTCAGAGTAATGACACTATACTCTGAGCGCCAACCAGTGATATCAAATAAATTTTCTTTATGGCTACCTTAGCATACAGTGAGTCAACAGGGATCCTTAAAGCAACTACCCTAACCGTTAGATATACAACAATATGTTGTTAGAAATCCTTCAACCTTTATCATTTTCCAAAGACAAAATCTATGCCCGTCTTTAACATATTGATAATTCCTCTCCATCCAAAGGTTGCCTAGAAGAGATCGCTTTTAGCGATAAGGCCGCCCATTGTAACACTTTCTTTAATTGTTTTTATGTAATGCCTGTAATTTAATGTTTGCAATAAAGCGTTCATCTATCTATATACTGGATTTTCGAAAAAAAAAACTAAAATAATAATCAGCTAAAAATCGATAAAAGGTCAAAAATTTATTTTACAACATGTATTCTGTTGATGGTAAGGAACAAAATATTGTATATTTTTCTAAAGTTGCCAAATGTTGCCTTTTCAAGCCTCAGCCTGTATATTGTTCGACTAGTTGGGTAAGGATCCCAAGCTCTACCAAAGTGAAAACATTTGTTTGTTAATAATATTATCACATTATACTTATTTATAAAATGTTAAAGTAAATATGTTAACTGTATGTGATTAGAAAATACATATCAGTAGATAAGTGTATCTATGTCAATTCGATGTTGCTCTAAATAAATATTACCTATATGAAAATTTCGTTTTATTTATTCACTCGTGGTTTCTCGTATGCGGAGGCCGTCTGGGCAGGTACCACAGCTTTGCCGGTTATTCTGCCACCAAGCAGTAGTGCGCACGCATTACTGTGTTCCGGTTTCAAGGGCATTGTAGCCAGCGAAATTACTGGGAGTTTGAGACTTAATATCGGATGTCTCGGGGTGATGAGCGCAATGCAGTCCTACGTTAACTATTGTTTTTCCTGTGTATTTGGTATTCAATAAAGCATTATTGTATTGTATTGTGTTGTATTGTATTGATATCGCTGTAGGTCCAGCGGTTCTGACGCTTACGCACGTAGAGAAATGTCCATGTTTAGGTAAACTGTTAAAAAAAGGAGTAAAAAAGCGCAATTCAAACAAACATTTCAATTGATTTTATTCAATTATAGTGTTTTCCGTTATACGAAAGTGGTAAAATATATTTCATTCAACAAATACAATATTTCGATGTAATAGTACCATTAAATTTCATGATCAACAACACACAGTGAAACATTAACATATTTTTTTATATCAAACCACAATTTGTGGCACTAACATTTAAGTAGATACGATTTTATAAAAATGTTAAAAATATTCTTTCAAACTTTGATCGTAATAAAATAGTTTTATTGAAAACGAAATTTATAATACAACTCAAACTTGCACCAAGTGGAGGTTCCTTTTGAAACGGGAACATTTTCCATTACCTTTAAAGTAGTAGGTTCTAGTATGAACTAATACTTTCCACTGGAATGTATTAACAGCTCTTCAATATAATAACTTGAAAACATTAAATAATATATTATTTAACAATTTTTATAAATTTTTAAAAATAGGTATCATTATTTACATATTTTGTTCTAATGGCACTTCTAATCAATTTAAAAATACATAAAATTGTATACATATCCAATACATGTCTTATTTAATTATCTGAGAAATTCTTAACAAACCTTCATCCTTTTACTATTTTTTACATTTTTCTTTATATTCTAGGGTACGCAAAACACGGCTGCGGACGGGAATAGGAACCCGCGACCTACTGCTTAGGTATGTGGCCGGCAAGTGCGATAACCACGCTCGTTGGCCACATATCGAAGTTACGGCCACTATTGAACTTTGCGTTCCTATACCTAGACCCACCTAGGCGTAGCGAATGTGATCCCCTACCTATTGAGACTGTAAAGCCGGATTCACACTTGCAACACGTCATCATCAGCCCGTCACGTTCCCACTGCTGAGACACGGGTTATCTCTCATAAAGAGAATATGGGCCTTAAGTCACCACGCTGGCCTAGTGCGGGTTGGTGGACGTCACAAGTCCCTGAATTTTTGTGATTAATTCTTGAACATGTCGGTTTCTCACGATGTTTTCCTTTACCGTGTTTAGAGCGAGTGCTCCTGCATATACCTTAAGAAAGTCAGTGGTACGGAGCCAGCGGGATTCGAACTCGTTGGATAGAAAGTCGCACGTGCTCCCACTGAGTCACACTCGCTCTCTTAATAGCACGTGTCGTGTCGGATATCGGGTCTGCAGGCTTTCTTGTGCCGTGATTTTGCATTCACGTTTCACGTTGTGTGCACATTCCCCTGTAACAGCGTCTCCAGATTTGTGGCATGGCTTTTTTTATGCTTAATACATCTATGTTTGGCCACTATCTCGCCTGATGTGAAGCGATGCTGTTTTCTTATAAAGATATTACGTTAAAAAACCGTCATCACCGATCTGGACAAATCGGTCACCGAAGGTCGGGGCATCCGGCCTGGCCGCGGCGGCATGGGCACCATCCGCCTTGAGTGCCCAGTCACCGCTGCTAAAGCCGCCCGCGCTAAGGGGCGGCTGTCGGTGGGCTTCAGCTCCTGCAGGGTCCGAGCACTTGAAGATCAGCCTCTGCGCTGCTTCAAGTGCTTCGGAATCGGGCACACCCGGGCCCCCTGTCCGTCCGAGGTGGATAGGGCGGACAGCTGTTACCGCTGCGGCAAAGAGGGGCACAAATCCGCCTTCTGCACGGCCACCACACCACGCTGCGCCGTATGTGCCGCCAGCGGCCACCCGTCGGACCACGACATGAAGGGGAGGAACTGCAATCCTCTCCCTACAAAGGGCAAAGCGTGGGCGCCGACCCGTGCCGTGGCTGCCGCCGTCCCTGAAACGGCAACCCCGGCGGCTGATGAGGGCGGTGCGATGTCCGAATGATGGATAGGGTCGAGCATCTCATCCTCCAGGCGAACACCAACTACTGCAAAGCAGCCCAGCATCTGTTGATCCAGTCCATGGCTGAGTGGCTGGAGGACGTGGCGGTGGTCACTGAGCCATACTCGGTCCCTAGCCGTCGGCTGGGTGATCGGGAAGGTTTGGTGGCAATGGTGTCGCGGTCTTCCACAGACTCCTCTCCCCTTTCGCTCTAAGAGAGGGGACCGGAATATGTGGGCGCCGCGTGGGGAGATATAGTCCTGGTGGGCGTCTATCTCCCCAAATCGCCCTCTCTTGGATTTCGAGACATTTCTCGAAATCCTCACCGCGGTTGTCGGTAGGGCGGCGCCACGCCAGGTCGCCGTACGGGGCGACCTAAACGCCTAGTCGGCGGTCTGGGGCAACCAGGTGACCTGTAATACAGGTCTTATTAGACCTACATCAGGCACCAGTCTCCCTCAAAACAGGTTTTCATATGTCTACTGTAAGTCCTACCTTTGTGGGAGAAATAAATAAAAATGTTATGTTATGTACCTACTGATGCATCGCGGCACGACACGTGTCAATAGTGTGAATCCGGCTTAAACATTACCTACCGACAAAATATTGTGTAATTTTGCAATAAGATAATGCGGTTTTGTTTTTGCAAGGCAGTAGTACATTTTTCATTTAACTGTAAGAATAATTACAAAAATGTTTACAAGTCTATATACGAATTCTAAAAAGTGTAAACTATCCAAAACCATCAGCTGATAAGCTTCCTAATTTCAAAACTTTATCGGTTTAGTCTATAAATAAATTAAATCTTAAGTACGATATCAAGTAGCTACCATACAATGCCTCCATCATCAGCTTGGCTATTACATTCCCTCTGCTGTGATGACACTTATTTCGGAGAGAGAGTAAGGACCATAACCCATTACGATTCGTTCCTTTTCTATTTTAGAGCGATTGGTTCTGCACATGACTTTATAAGTCTGCGGTAACGAGGAATTCGAACTCCGATGCATCACATCGGAAGTCAGACGAAACACCGATCGGCCATTGTCCTTACGTATACATTAATAAAATGTACTTTTTATATAACTTGTTCGTATTTCAATTCAAGCACTACCTAAATCTTTATATGACTTCAGTACGAGACTACATCGTAAAAATAAGTTTATATACTAGCTTCGTGTTTACCAGTTATTTTGTTAAGCGTCTAATTTTTAATCTAGTCCTTAGCTGCGCGATGGTAAGGTTCAAAATGGCTGAAGCGAGACATCAGTCAGGCATCCTCTATTAAATTTCGTCATTTGTTTAACATTAGACGTTTTTCTTCAATTATAAATACAAAAGAGCCAGCCGAGCGTCACATTTCTATTCTAAAAACAAAATAGTTGAAACTTGCATCTTGAGGAATCGCGGGGATCGTGGAATAGAAACCAGTGACGTTCGTCTGGGTTTACAGCAGCGCTCGAGAATATTGTAATATTGTACAGTTCGCAGACGTTATGTCATGAGGTAGGCCGGCTCGCATTTGCAGTCGTCGTCTGAGTTTACCTGCGAAATAATAAACAAAGTCTGACGTACTGACAACTGATAAGTGTGATGGAATTAGTTAAAAACGGCACCATTAGGTAAGCCGGTAGTGTCCTTGACTCTCCATGACAAGGCAGCAAGAGACTAGTTGTCATGAGGAAGGTATCGATACTCGCCATTTGGAAGGCGGCAAGGGTCGGTACGCACCAAGAAGAAGGCGGTAAGGGTCGGTATTCATTATGAGGAAGGCGGCAGGGTCGGTACTCACCAGCAGGAAGGTGTGCAGCATGAGCTCGATGGCGCGCGGGCGTGCGTCGGGCTCGTGCGTGAGGCAGGCGCGGCAGAACTCGGCGCCCTCCTCGGAGAGGGCGGGCGGCAGGGTCGGTACTCACCAGCAGGAAGGTGTGCAGCATGAGCTCGATGGCGCGCGGGCGTGCGTCGGGCTCGTGCGTGAGGCAGGCGCGGCAGAACTCGGCGCCCTCCTCGGAGAGGGCGGGCGGCACGTGCGGCCGCGCGCCCATGCCCACGCGGAACATTATCTGGTAGTTACTGTCGTACTCGCAGAACGGACGCTGGGGAAACGAACATCAAACGTATACATTATGAGATAAACATTATATGATTTCGAGCGGGATTCAGTAGCATCACTATAGCCACCGGAAATTTATGGTATTTTGTTAAGCAAGCGGTATATAAAAAATTACATTTGATACAGACTCTTTAACACACTCGTAAGAAACATTACCCGAACCATTCCTAACATGGAAATAATAGTACTGCAAAGAAATAATATGTATTGATATGGTGGAGCACTAGTAAATTGGATACCCTCGATTTAGGTACGCATCTACATACAACATAGGCCAATCTGGCAGAGGACGAAATTACTCGGCTGCCATGTTGCTCGCAAGATAGATGGACGTTTCACAAAATGTTACAGATGTTTAAACCTGCAAGGTAATCCTCTAACTCCAACACCGATCCCGATCACTATCAAACATGTCTTGTGATCGGTGCGGAAATGTCGAACTTTTCTATTCAAAGTCTACCCCCAATTCTTATACCAATCACGACCGCTTCTGATCGCTATTGCAATTTATAAAAGATGCGAACGCCTTCCGAATTCGAAATTGAAAGCGATGGGGATCGGTGTTCAAGTTACACGATTCCCTTGCCGGTTAGAACCCTCACCTTTCCCGACGCCATTTCAGTGACGACACAGCCGACGGACCAGATGTCGGCCGCGCGCCCGTGCCCGGACGACTTCATGAACACTTCAGGCGCCATGTACGCTGACAAACACACAATAGTAGTAACAATATAAAATAATAAACAATTTGAAATGAATAATTAATTTTTAGAAAAAAACAAAAACCGACTTCAATGTATCTTCGAAGTCCAAGGTCACATATCGATGAAATTTATATGGGACCACTTCGTAGCTATACTGAACCTAACGCAAAAAGATTTTTTCAAATCGGTTCATGAATGACGGAGTTCTAAGGTAACAAACAAAAAAAATCAAAAAATACAATCGATCAGAGAACCTCCTCTTTTTTTAAAGTCGGTTAAAAATAAAGTAAGGAGTAATTGTTACACGATAAAAAAATCAGCCCACGCTTTTTTTTTAAATACTAGTGATAGGACGAGCAAATTGTTCGCTTGATGTAAGCGCCACGCCTGCCCATAACAATTGCAGTGCTACCCAGAACTTGTATACCTTAAAATGCACTGCGTAGCCCTGCATTGCGCTCATCAACCCGAGACATCAGATATTAAGTCTCATATGCCCAGTAATTTCGCTGGCTACAATGCTTATCAAACCGGAACACAGTAATACTTGCGCACTACTGCTTGGCGGTAGAATAACTGGCAAAGCAGTGGTATCTACCCAGACAGCCTCCCGCATACGAGAGACCTACTACGAGTAAAATATAAGCTTTCTCTCTCACACCAGCTACGAATCTTAGGACAATAGTTGTAAAGCCATGTCGGAGGCCCACGTGCGTCTATAAGCCCCGGCGCCGGGGTTGGCCTCACACCCGCATAGAGAGGATGATGAGGACAAGTCAATAAATAACCCTACTTACTACTTGCGTAGGGCAAATCCCCGTATAAGTGGTCTAGCTGAACAATTTCGCTTCGAGCTGTGAAAGCGAGATGCACTTATACAGCATTTAACATGCGAGAAGGGGACAAAATGTGTTACAAAGCTTGCAAGGTCTGATATGTAACATTTATTGACTAACTCCTACTCACTAAACACTTGTATAATTCACTTTATAATTACTAGCAACCGTCCGCGACTTCGTTCGCGTCCACATGATAGTGCATAGTTTGTGGTTTAATAATAATAAACTTATTTCTTTCTTTCTTTCTATATAGCCTATGTTACTCAGGGATAATGCAGCTCTAAATAACTCAGTCAAAAAACAATTCAAAATCGGTTTAGTAGTTTCAGACATTGGAAATTATTGAACCGATATTTATGCACCGATATGTATGTAAGTATGTATGTTTGTAGGGGTCGTACAAACATACATAACGAGAACTTTACGTCTATAAGATTATTATCGAGTGTCGACTAACCTTGCGTGCCGACAAATCCTTGCAGTTCGTTGGGCGCGGTGGTGTTGGCTCGAATCTTCACGGCGCACCCGAAGTCACCCAGCTTCAGGCAGTGGCCCTCGTTCGTCAGGAATATGTTGCCACCTGTTTCGAAAATACTAATGAAGAACGGATGTGGTACATAAGCCAGGGCTAGCGCGGCCTCGAAGTAAATAAACCTGGCAGAAGTGAGTTTCCTGTATTTTTTTTTATTGGAAAATGGGCATGCGTTTAACGACAGCTCCCCTAATGGAAAGCTAAGATGCGACCTAAGATGGAACACGCTGGCCCATGAGATGCCTATTTACTCTAGATTTAAAGAGACACAGGTTATAGCTGTTTGGGAAAAAAGACGCTGGCAGAGCGTTCCACTCCTTTGTTTGTCTGTCTGTCTGTCGTTCCGGGTGGAATCTTGCAACTCATTGCATTCGAGCACTTCCCGATTAAACTTTCAGGGTAGCACACAATTAGATGACAATGCATTCTAAATCCATAAAAACGTGGTTTTTTTTTAATCTATTGCAGATTTTTTAGTATTGTAGTTTATTGTTTACACTTTCACACGTTGCAGGTTATTAATTCACTATCATTATTGAAGGTTTCTGAACCCTGGATGAACTCAACGAGGTCACTGACAATGCGATTGAGGGGGCTTAATTCTGGGCTAAACCCGCAATTTAATCTAAAAATTTAGGTATAAGAAAGAAGAAGAAAATGGTTCACCGTGCATTATTCCGAAATATGCGAATGTCGCTCGATGCCTTAGTTCGGTGGGTGGTACTGTTCAACCGAGGTCAATAAACTAGGCTAAGTAAATTATTGCAACTAAAGCATATCGCGGCCGCGTATTGCACTCGAGGTTATACATAAGCATTTTTTTCATTTTTACATATAGTCGATTCAAATTTGTGTAACTACTTAATCTCAGGAATAAACACCAGCAGTATAAAAAGTGATTTTATTTAAAAGGACCCACGGAGTGCCATCCTAACAGTAGGACAACCGCGGGCGGAGCATGCTTGTAATTATATTTATACGAAGCATTAACGAATGCCAAGCAAAAAAACTCAAACAAGGTTTTTCGGAAAGGAACAATACGACCACCGGCTGGGGCTTGAATCCGCATCTCAATCTTTCCTTTCTACCATCGGAATACAAGTACGGAAACTCGGCATCCGTTTATGGTTGACATTCCTCCTGCATAAAGCGTTTCGCTTTCATAATGCGAACAGCTAAGGAATGGAACACCTTACCAGCGTCTCTGTTTCCCGATACTTATAATTTAGGTGTCTTCAAGTCCCGAGTGAATCGGTATCTACTAGGCAAGCATGATATATCGTAACCGCTTCGTCACTTTTCATCAGGTGAGACTGCGGTCAAATTTTTGCCTATCAGGCAATAAAAGAAAAAACTTCCCTCAGCGCGGCAAGGGCTATGCCTATTTTTTTCATTCCGAAAAACCTTGTAGGAGCGTTTTTTTTTACGCCTAATAAATCTATGTTTGATCTATCTCGCCTGATGTGAAGCGATGTGGCCTAAGATGGAGCACATAGATCTAGAGAGAGACGGCAGTTGAGCGGCTGCTCAGACCCGTCTCCCCGATGGGCACCGAACATCATCCCGGAACACGAGTAGGTCGCCGGGCGGCACGGCGCAGTTCCACTCCGAGCAAGCTGGCGGCTCGTCCGGTGCACTCACTCTTGATGTCCCGGTGCGCGATGCTGCGCGCGTGCAGCGCCTGCACGGCGGACAGCAGCTGCTTGGTGTAGCGGCGCACGGCGTGCTCGGCCAGCGCGCCCGACGTCGCCACCAGCGCCTCCAGCGAGCCCTCCACGCACAGCTCCATGAAGATCAGCATCTCTTCCTGGGGACCACATCACTGTTACAGCGGATCCGCACTGCACCCGATCAGAATCACTCATCGATGATTAGTCAAAGTCAAAATCTCTTTATTCATGTTTACACTAATGAACGTCAAATTATCACAATGACTCTACCACCGTATCGGATAAAGTACCACTACTCAGAAGATACGGCAAGACACTGAGGCGCATTTGTTTTAGACATTTTGTTACTATTTTTTGTGTTTCTACAATGTTATTTTTCTTATGTACCAGTTGATTGCTTTGCAGAAGTGGAATGTTCCAAGCGTCTTCGTCTTCTATGTAATTACGAACAGTGTAGTATGCTTTTCTCATAGAACAGTCTTTACGCGTAATTTGAATTTACTTTCTGTGAACTCCGTTATACACTTTTGAAACTTTATTATAATTAATTTTTAGAAAAAATCTAAAACCGACTTCAATGTATCTTCGAAGTCCAAGGTCACATATCGATGAAATTTATATGGAACCACTTCGTAGCTATACTGAAACCGACGCAAAAAGAATTTTTCAAATCGGTTCATAAATGACGGAGTTCTGAGGTAACAAACATAAAAAAAAATTAAAAAAAATATACAATCGAACAGAAAATCTCGTCCTTTTTTGTAGTCGGTTAAAAACGTTGCCGATAAAGGACTTGTTCGTTTTAGTCAGTCTATACCTAGGTACAACAATCCTATCCTTATTTCTAGTGTTTATGTTATGATGGTCACTATTTACTTTGAATTTGTGGAAGTTTTTACGAATGTGCATTATATTTTCATAATCGAGAAATCGGATGACGGGACTCGAATATAGTGCGTAAGCTATCTTAGAATTGATCTTGTGGTTATTTCGGACAGCATTTTTCATTGGATTCGGATCGGCGGGCGGATTCAGAACCTCACGATAACTCGTTGTCGACCGATTCAGTTTTATATCTTACGATGCAAAACATTGCACACAAAACAAATGCTGTACATACAACATGCAATCGATATTGTAAACTAAACCGTATTATATTTTCGAGACGCGTTAGCTCGAAAAGGAACATACAGAACGAGATCGATAATAGTCGAATCGATTCGGTATTTCATCATAGTGAGTTTCTGAATCGGAGGGCAGATGCAGTGCAAACCGGATCTTATTCGAAAACCACGTTAGAGCGACGCAACTTGATCTTGCGACTGCGATGAGCGGGACGAACAAACAAACGAACGCTACGGACAGAGGGCGCCACGGCGGCGCGGCGGCGGCGGCGGGCGACCGAGAGAGAGAGAGAGGGTGAGGTAGTGCCGTTCGCACGTCTAGCGTATGTGACAAATATGTATGATTAATCCGCCCGTTACTACCGCTCAGCGCTCAAGACTCGTGACGGGAACTGTAACGCGGTCGCCTCAACGTGGCGTACCAGCGCAGCGATCGCTCTCCGATCCCGCTGGTAGCCTCCGCTCTCCACAGCTCGCAGCTCTGTACCAGCTAGGTGTTGCAGCTCACCCTGTGCAGCTCGCAGCCGTAGTACCGCACGAGGTGCGGGTGGATGACGCCCTCCAGCACGCGCAGCTCGTTGGCGGCTCGCTGGAAGGCGCGCCGGTCGTTGGCGCCGATCGACAGCTCCTTCATAGCTAGAAGCTGCCCGCTCTCTGTGTTCACTACAGTATACACCTACAAACAGATTACACTTTTATTATTACCATGTGTTAATTAGGTCACTTTTTTGTTTGTCTGTCTGTCTGTCGTTCCGGGTGGAATCTTGCGACTCAAATTTGGAGCACTTTCCGATTAGCTATCCGGCTGAAACTTTCAGGGTAGCTCACAACTCGATGACGATGCATTCTAAATCCATAAAAACGTGATTTTTAGATTATTTTCTTAAATCTAATACGGACGGATTCTTGTTATAAGATCATTGAATTCAAAGCTACGATTAATTTACTAGATTAATCGGGTGAACTCGGTGTTTTAACTATGTAATCTTCTAGAACCAAACTAAAGTAAGTAATATTCTTATGTAAGGCCATCTAGTTCTTCCACCCTTCAACTCTGAATAGAATTAGTTATCTTTGCTTCAACTCTACTGACGCCCATTGTGACGGATTCATGGCATGGATTCTGACACTTGAAAATAAGTTGTAACTTGAGATTAAAGCAGGACATTTATGACGTCGCACCCCACTTTCTTGGCTTTCCCAATAACTGCTTATCATCATGTAGTGATTGCCTGAAAAGAGTGTTCTAATTCGTTTATACCTTGCCAAAAGATCCAGCTCCGATCTTCAGCCCTCGCTGCCATTTGAAAGTGAGCTGCCGTAGTTTGGGCTCGTAGCTAGAAACAGCAGCGGTGACCACTTTCCCCACGCTCTTCGCTTCCCTCAGCGCAGCCTCCCGCGTCTCATCCAAGCGGTGGATGGCGTCTAAAACGCGCCGCTGATGCCCTGGGAACGCGAACACTGGCGAGGTAGGCATCGAGTTGATAAGCAAAGGAAATTAACTTTATTTCTAGTAGGTTTGTGTTGATAGTGAAATTTAAAAATAAGGTCACGGTAATTTCCTACGTGCATGTGGCAACACTTGCAGCTAAGGCCCGGCCGCAACTTTGCGGCTCACTGATTGATGGCAAATTATCGCAGACATTGTTGTTCGTTTGTTTGCTTGTTTGGTCGCCGAATTAACGGTCGACTGTACCAAACGTGAGCAGGAGACATAAGTCGAGCAGCGAACGCCGCGGCGCCAACTGCGTACAGGACGCGTCATGTGAACGCTCCATCCAAGTTACACATACAATCAATCAAAATACGTTTGCCAAGTGCAACCGCGCTTCAAATATGGGATAGCAGGGGATCATAAATCATAAATCATAAATCATAAACATTTATTGCTAGAATATAGGTAGGTAATGTATGTAGGTGTTACAGTAATAATTATAATGTTCCATATAATCTACCCTATTTAAGGGTGTGCAATACAATTCACATAAAAATAATTTAATTAATTTACAAGATATAATTTTATTATTTTACATTCTTGGATTCAAATTAATCATTAGAAATAGTTATTACTTATATTAAGTGTCAAAATTTAATTAATTATTTTCATATGTCTTAGGTAGGTATAGGTTATTACAAATTTTAAATATCAAATTTATACAATTTTTAACTTGTCTATTTTAACTGTAGGTATTCATTTACAGAGTAAAAACAATTATTTAATAGCCATTTTTGTAGTTCTAGTTTAAATTTATTTTTATTAAGTGTTTTCATTTCTTTTGGAAGTTTGTTATAAATTTTGATTGCCATTAAAAAGGCATTCTTCTTAAAGATATCCAATCTACATAAAGGTAAAAATAGTTTATTTTTATGCCTAGTGTTTCTTTCAATAATTTTT
The DNA here is from genome assembly GCA_951640565.1 of Petrophora chlorosata. Lineage (NCBI taxonomy): Eukaryota > Metazoa > Arthropoda > Insecta > Lepidoptera > Geometridae > Petrophora > Petrophora chlorosata. Next base: position 17,777,269 of record OX621198.1, on the reverse strand, counting down.
GAATTCATATCAAAGAACTCGGGATGGTATTTAACAAACAGACATACCTCTTTGATGTACATACACGGTAATGGAAGTATGTTGAACTTTTTGAAAATAGGTCGACAGCTATCGGTAGACCAGGCACCGCAAATTGCCCGGACACATTTCTTCTGCACTATAAATGCCCTATTAATGTCGACAGAGTTACCCCACAAAAGTAATCCGTATGACAAAATCGAAGACACGTAGCCATGGTACGCACACAGGGCAGATTCTTTTGACACTGAGAGACGCAATTGTCTTATAGCGTATACAAAACGGTCTAGTCTATCACAAACGTTATCTATGTGGCACTTCCAATTGCAGTTCTTATCAATTATTATACCTAGGAACTTACACGTATCCACTTCTTCTACTCGCTCATTTAGGAAATTAACATTTAATGGATCCTGTTTAGATTGATACGTTTGAAATTGCATAATATTCGTTTTAGTTATATTAATTTTTAATTTATTTTGTTTTAACCAAATTATTATGTCATTTAATGTGTTGTTAATATCGGTATTAAGTTGTTCATTACTTTTAGATTTCACAACAACTGTGGTATCGTCAGCGTATAAAATACACTGATGTTTAGTCACTTTAGGAATATCATTTATATAGGTTAAGAAAATAAATGGCCCCAGAATGCTTCCTTGTGGAACTCCTGTTTTGTTAACTTTAACCTGTGATCTAAATATTTTTTTATGTCCATCTATTATTTTAAATACTTCTGTACATTGTTTTCGGTTTATTAAATAACTTTCTAACCATTTAAGAGCATTTCCTCTTATTCCATATTGATTAAGTTTGTTGAGTGCTATATTATGATCAACTAAGTCAAAGGCTTTTGTCATATCTAAGAATATGGCTGCCACTTTTGCTTTATTGTTAAGTCCATCTGTAACTGCTTTGATGAGGTTGAAGCAAGCCAAAGTGGTAGATCTATTTTTTGTAAATCCGAATTGATCAGAACTAAGAATTTCATTTCGCGTCATAAATTCTGTATAACACAAACGATTGGCGATAGCAAGAACCAAAGATATTATCTATTATCAATAAATCATTGAATTCAGATATTAATCCATATTACAAATTATGTCAATGATCCATATTCATAATTATGTTCATCCTATTTCTTTTCGAAGGTTGTCTGGAAGAGATCGCCTTGAGCGATAAGACCGCCTATTGTTATGCTGATTACTGATAAACATGTACTTGTTTTTCATATACCTATTTTTAAGGTTTTTAACAATAAAGTGTTTATCTATCTATCTATGTCAATATAAATCATATTAATTTCAATTAATTTAAATCCGATTAAATTCAAATTAAATCACATTCAAATAAATCGAATGAAATTAAAATTACATCAAAATAAAGTTCAAATTAAATGTATTCAATTATAACGAGTAAAGACGTAGTTACCATTAGAGTCAGGTCCGTTGAAACAGAGCACGGGGTTGGGTTCGCTCGGCGGCGTGGGCGGAGTCGGCACCTCCCGCCCCGCGCCGCCCCCTCCGTGCCCGCCTGAGAACGGACTCTGGAATGACATTCGACTTGTGTAACTTAGTGCCACGTGCCAACGTGGAATCAAGGCTAGCCCTTGGGTTACCTTGATTTTTGTAGGAATACTGGCACTTAACTGAGTGCTAAACCGCGAATTGACGTTGGCACAAGTGGGCCTTATAGATCATCATATATATACAATTCTCGTGTCACAATGTTAGTTACCTTACTCCTCCGAAACGGCTTTACTGATTTTTACCAAATTTTATATGCATTAGGTCTGAGAATCGGCTACTATCTATTTTTCATAAGTGATAAGGGTTATTCATCCTTAACATTTTTTTTTAATTTATATGGCAAAACCACGTTGGCCGGGTCAGCTAGTAGACTATAAACCTAAATTACTACGAAATATTAATTACTTCATAGGCCTTTTGTTTTTACAACGTTGTGTACATTTTCAACGTTGAAAGTAGGTAAGGAGTAGGTGTTATAGGGTTATAGGGTGAGCAAGCCAGGTCTTAGTGACAACACTATGGCGTCTCGGCATGTGGATGTATGTGTGTGTGTGTATCTATGTTCGATTGACACTTTTCGAGCGATTTTTCGGATGTTTCTGAAGTTGTTGAAACTCGTTGCCCCTCGCGGTTAGCCGGGATATATTCAATTCAATCATAAAGTAAGTAGGCTATGGGATATTAATCCAGGGTATAAGCTATCTCCATTCCAAATGTCACTTAGATACATTGAGCCTTTACAGCGTGAAGAAGTAACAAACACGCTTACACAAACTTTCGCATCCTACTTCCAACTAACATTATGAATGCCAAAGTTTGTGATGGATGGAAGTTTGTTACACAATTACGCAAAAACTACAGAACAGATTTTGATGAAATTTGGTATGTAGGTACTTTAGCTTACATGCAGCCGGTGCCTGGGGCGCGGACTGGCCCCACTATGTCCCTCGGGCGCGGCGGGGCGCGAGCCGATCACGTGCGAGATGCAGCCGTCCATCAGCTGCTTCAATTCCTGCGGACATATGTACACGTAAATCAATCTATCTAAATCTTTTTTTCATTTTTGGCATCACAGACGCACTTATGAACGTCAAATTATCACCATGACTCTACCACCGGGTATTTGACGAACATTATCATCCCATCTCTTCGAAAATCGATGATTGGTTCTTCAATAAGTGCGATCGAGGACTTAATAAGTGCGAGTAAAGTAAGTATTTTGTCCAAGAGAAAACTACTACTATAGAACTCTTCACTCCACTCTGGATTGAAAGTAGCGTCCTCGTCGTAAAAATATTTTGCTGCCTTGATGTACAATCTACAATTTTACATGAATATCCTGAAAATTCCAGACTTCTTGCCAGAGTCAGTCATTCCCGATAGCTACAATCTCATCATCATCAGCCTATCGCAGTCCGGTGCTGGACATAGGCCTCTCCAATTGCACGCCATTGAGCACGATCCTCGGCTACTCTCATCGAGCTGCTAACAGCCATCCTGCGAAGATCGTCGCTTCACCTAGCCTGAGGGCGTCCTACACTACGTTTGCCAATTCGTGGTCTCCACTCTAGAACGCGTCTACCCCAGCGATTATCGGTTCTACGGCTAATATGTCCGGCCCACTGCCACTTCAGCTGGCTAATCCTGTGAGCTATGTCGCTGACTTTAGTTCTCTGTCATGCTACAATCTAGCTATCTTCAAGTCTCGAGTAAACAGGTACTATCTTGACATACGTGCTAGATCGTCGACCGCATCGTCGCTTACCATCAGGTGACATAGGGGTCAAACGCAAGCCAAATAACAATAAAAAATATATATAAAAAAAATACTGAAATTAGTGTCCCGATATAAAAACCAAAAATATTTTATGGTAATGTGGTGAGGCCAGGGTCCGTCCCTTTCTAGCAAAACGACTTCTCTTATGTCATCTTGTAAGCCGCTGACTTGTGACGTTTGAAATGGCTGTAACAATTTTGTTTTATAAATGTTTGCTTTTGACCATTATTCTATGTCCAATTTAAGTTGGAAACCCATACGAGATAAGTTTCAATATGTATAAAAATGAATATATGTGTTTTGATTCCTACCTCAAATTCTTCTTCACTAAGATGTTTCGTATTGCAAGGATCACAGGCCAGCATTAGGAACTCTAAACCTTGAGACGCCCATCTGCAAATAAATAACAAATCATAAATTACTTTTATACTACACCTGCTCGGAAAGTACCTTGATACTTTATCAAATTTACGGTAGAAAGTACGTCATTGCATATCGAACAAATATGCGGCGAGAAAACGCATCTGAGCGGGAGAGAAAAGTGTATGAAAATCCATTTCTTACGTGGTTTTTCTTTTTTACGCTGGTAACCTAAATATCAAAAGCCAAAAAGTTTTTACAGTGAGTTTTTATCTCCAAGTTCGCAAAATGACACTGGCCACTAGCTGTGTGTTGGATGGTGTCAAACAATTTGAAAAAAGAACATCGCAAACATCTCAAACAACATTAATGGAAAAAGTGTTACATTAAGCTTCACTAACTGCAACAATTTCAATATAAATTTCAATTAGTAAAGATTTAGTTTTTTATTTTCCTCGTAGGTGTAGTATAAAGCACTATGTATCACTCGAGAGAAAGTGCGATTCGTGTAATCGGTCACTTTCTCCTCTCGGTGAACAATGTACTATGCCGTATCAAATTGACTATTGATGCATTTTTCTCGCTTATTTATCAATCAACTGTCGATAACAGATAATTATTGGCGTCTGGTCGCAACCCACTGTAATCAGCCTGCAGTTCTGTTCGTAGGACTTTGAACTCTGTTTGTAACCCATTGTACATCCAATTCACTGCTTTTCGGTGCCGGTGCCCCCCGCGCGCTCCCCGCGCCCCCCGCGCGGCTGTAGTATACTCGCCTGGGCCGCAGTCCCCTGCCCGTGTCGCAGCGCTGCAGCACGAACTGCATCCAGCAGTGCGCGAACTGTATGACCGCCCGCGCCACCCGCGCCGCCCACTGCTTCTCGGTGCCGGTGACCCCCGCGCGCTCCCCGCGCCCCCCGCGCGGCTGTAGTATACTCGCCTGGGCCGCAGTCCCCTGCCCGTGTCGCAGCGCTGCAGCACGAACTGCATCCAGCAGTGCGCGAACTGTATGACCGCCCGCGCCACCCGCGCCGCCCACTGCTTCTCGGTGCCGGTGACCCCCGCGCGCTCCCCGCGCCCCCCGCGCGGCTGTAGTAAACTCGCCTGGGCCGCAGTCCCCTGCCCGTGTCGCAGCGCTGCAGCACGAACTGCATCCAGCAGTGCGCGAACTGTATGACCGCCCGCGCCACCCGCGCCGCCCACTGCTTCTCGGTGCCGGTGACCCCCGCGCGCTCCCCGCGCCCCCCGCGCGGCTGTAGTATACTCGCCTGGGCCGCAGTCCCCTGCCCGTGTCGCAGCGCTGCAGCACGAACTGCATCCAGCAGTGCGCGAACTGTATGACCGCCCGCGCCACCCGCGCCGCCCACTGCTTCTCGGTGCCGGTGCCCCCCGCGCGCTCCCCGCGCCCCCCGCGCGGCTGTAGTATACTCGCCTGGGCCGCAGTCCCCTGCCCGTGTCGCAGCGCTGCAGCACGAACTGCATCCAGCAGTGCGCGAACTGTATGACCGCCCGCGCCACCCGCGCCGCCCACTGCTTCTCGGTGCCGGTGCCCCCCGCGCGCTCCCCGCGCCCCCCGCGCGGCTGTAGTATACTCGCCTGGGCCGCAGTCCCCTGCCCGTGTCGCAGCGCTGCAGCACGAACTGCATCCAGCAGTGCGCGAACTGTATGACCGCCCGCGCCACCCGCGCCGCCCACTGCTTCTCGGTGCCGGTGACCCCCGCGCGCTCCCCGCGCCCCCCGCGCGGCTGTAGTATACTCGCCTGGGCCGCAGTCCCCTGCCCGTGTCGCAGCGCTGCAGCACGAACTGCATCCAGCAGTGCGCGAACTGTATGACCGCCCGCGCCACCCGCGCCGCCCACTGCTTCTCGGTGCCGGTGACCCCCGCGCGCTCCCCGCGCCCCCCGCGCGGCTGTAGTATACTCGCCTGGGCCGCAGTCCCCTGCCCGTGTCGCAGCGCTGCAGCACGAACTGCATCCAGCAGTGCGCGAACTGTATGACCGCCCGCGCCACCCGCGCCGCCCACTGCTTCTCGGTGCCGGTGACCCCCGCGCGCTCCCCGCGCCCCCCGCGCGGCTGTAGTATACTCGCCTGGGCCGCAGTCCCCTGCCCGTGTCGCAGCGCTGCAGCACGAACTGCATCCAGCAGTGCGCGAACTGTATGACCGCCCGCGCCACCCGCGCCGCCCACTGCTTCTCGGTGCCGGTGACCCCCGCGCGCTCCCCGCGCCCCCCGCGCGGCTGTAGTATACTCGCCTGGGCCGCAGTCCCCTGCCCGTGTCGCAGCGCTGCAGCACGAACTGCATCCAGCAGTGCGCGAACTGTATGACCGCCCGCGCCACCCGCGCCGCCCACTGCTTCTCGGTGCCGGTGACCCCCGCGCGCTCCCCGCGCCCCCCGCGCGGCTGTAGTATACTCGCCTGGGCCGCAGTCCCCTGCCCGTGTCGCAGCGCTGCAGCACGAACTGCATCCAGCAGTGCGCGAACTGTATGACCGCCCGCGCCACCCGCGCCGCCCACTGCTTCTCGGTGCCGGTGACCCCCGCGCGCTCCCCGCGCCCCCCGCGCGGCTGTAGTATACTCGCCTGGGCCGCAGTCCCCTGCCCGTGTCGCAGCGCTGCAGCACGAACTGCATCCAGCAGTGCGCGAACTGTATGACCGCCCGCGCCACCCGCGCCGCCCACTGCTTCTCGGTGCCGGTGACCCCCGCGCGCTCCCCGCGCCCCCCGCGCGGCTGTAGTATACTCGCCTGGGCCGCAGTCCCCTGCCCGTGTCGCAGCGCTGCAGCACGAACTGCATCCAGCAGTGCGCGAACTGTATGACCGCCCGCGCCACCCGCGCCGCCCACTGCTTCTCGGTGCCGGTGACCCCCGCGCGCTCCCCGCGCCCCCCGCGCAGCTGCACAGGCTCCTCTGCCGCGGCCAGCCCGGTCAGCAGCACCTCGATGCTGGCCTGCGTCTGCAACACGACGACAACTAAGATGTAACAGCTGCGTGGACATGGCAAGATACGAACTAATCGTTTATAACAACATTGCATCGCATACAATGTTTAACATGGAACCTCTTAGTCCGCTGGCTGTCGTTTCGCACGAACTTGCTGCGCGGCGGGCGAGGCTCGCGAGGCGGGTAGTGACGTCACAGCTGCACTCACCTGGTTATCTCCATGGTTGATGTTGTCGAACAGTCTGTCATCAAACACGCTGGCCTCGTAGTCGTCTATAACGCTGTCGCTGCGCACGAACTTGCCGCGGGGCGGGCGCGGCGCGCGGGGCGGGGAGCCGGCCGGCAGCGCGCTCAGCGGCGCGCGCGGCGCCGGCTCGTTTACGAACTGGTGAAGCTCTTTGTGAATCTGAAAGGATTTACTCAGTAAATACCCTCTAGGTATATTGTAGTTGGCAACCGATACCGCGAAATTATAACAGAAATAAACGGTAGTAAATTCAGGAGTTTTATAAAAAAAATATGTAAATCGCAATCGTTCAAAAGCGATATAAGAGTTTAAATGTTAAATTAATTAGTAATTAGGAGAAAATAGTTAATTAAAAAGATAATCGCTGGGTCATGGATAATAAATAATTTATAGGAATAACCTTTTCTTAATTTTAGTTAAATGATACTTAAATTTAGATAAAAATACGAAAGCAACTCAATGTTATGAACTCGTGCGTTCATAACATTCAAGGTACAAGAGAACACAACAGGAAACCGAACACCATACGAGTAAAAGTCACACGGAACGACCACATTAGAGAAAAGATCACACTGTTATGTACAAGCAGTTTTGTTCCTGTAATAAAATGAAAATAGGAATTTTTTCGCGTTTTTGTTCAAAATGTTTATCCAGAAGCGTCCAGAAGTTTAAGCAACATAACAACAAATTTGTTGTATGATTGTTTCATACAACAAATACAACAATCATACTATTTAACATGGGATCGTATAACATATAGCCGCTTGATGCAATCGATGCAGATGACTCATGATAGGTATCTAATTATATATGTTACAGTATTACATGTTTAAGTTTTATAGACTGCATTCATGTACTGTGTACTTAGTTGTCCATCTGTGGAAACTTTCATAAGCTATCAACCTGTCCATACATGTATACCTACATTATGCTAAGTTTAGCTGAAGTTTTCCTAAAAGAATAAATAAATAAACTCAGAAATCGGTTGATGAACACCGTTACAATAACCATGGCCCCTCATGACTGAATGATTTATTAGACAACAAAGCAACACTATCCAAAAACCAATTTGTTTCCCTTACGCACCCATTATATCAGTGTATTCCGTACAATCCTACCAATATTATAAACGCGAAAGTTTGTAAGTATGGATGTACTTTTGATACTCTTTCACGCAAAAACTACTGAATGGATTTTCATGAAATTTGGTATGGAGATAGCTTATACCCTGGATTAACACATAGACTTTTTATCCCGGGAAACCGCGGGTGAAACCGCAGGTCGCAGCTAGTACAATTTAAAGATTTTCTGTTAGACAGTAATGCGACAATCACAAAAAATCCATTTATACCACACCCACTCGGAAAGTGTCTTATTACTCGTTCATAAACGGGTTACAAAGTTCGTAATTTCTCCCTTAAAAATGTGCGGCGGGAAAAGTTATATGGAATTTCATTACTGCCCTCCGAAGCAGGGCAGGAATGTTGTATGAAAATCCATTACTGCCCGGCTAGCTTTCTTTTGTTTTTTAGCAGCGAACATAAAAAAAAACACAAACGTCAAACCTCAAAAAGGTCATGTATGAAATAATTAGAGAAAAGAGGCGGTTTTTTTTTGTTTTCTATTTTTAATGAAATGAGGATGGCAACCTTATTCTGCAATACGAAAAAAAAAGCGCGGCAATTTATTTCGTTGCATTAAATTTTGTTTTAACTAAATTGATAATTTAACAGTACCTAGCTTTTAATTTTCTAAATAATTTTCCAAAATGTCATCTGATAGTGAAAGCGACGATTTTATTTTCCTCGTAGGTGTAGTATAAAGCACTTTGTATCACTCGGGAGAAAGTTCTATTTCTGTTCTCGAGTTTCCTTTAAGCCCTCCGCTGCGCGTCGGGCTTAAACATACTCTCGAACAGAAATAGATCGTTTTCTCCCCTCGGTGTACAATGTACTATTACGTATAAAGCGTTATCGCCTGTACGCCAGAGATGACGTTACCTAACAAGGCAACCACAGACAAGCTCATTTCCTCCACTTGTTTCCTTCTTTATCCGATCTCTTAAGTTCTCCCACATAAGACAAGTTTGGAAGTTAGGCCACAAGACAACATCACAAAAAGCCCCATTGTTGGCTATAAAGCTGAGTCCATTATACGCATGAAATACCTATTAGATGACAAAGCAAAACACGCCACGACCTCGTCCCTCCCTATATATGTTAGAACACGTCATGTCACAAACATGCTGGTTCCCTACACGTACCCCCCCTATAGCTGCGTCAAGATGCGAGGCGTCCCGGACGAACACGGTCTCGGGGCGGCGGGGGCGCGGCGCACGGGGCGCGGGCGGCGCGGGCTGCAGCGAGGCGGGGCGCCGCGGCCAGCAGCGCTCATCCGCCAGCTTTAGCGGTTCCATCGCGAATTTGTACAGCTCTTTGTGTAGCTGTGGAAGTGGCCGCGTCTTGGATAGTGTCGGTGACGAATGTGATGAAGTGAAAGTTTTTTTCATTGTGACGTTTGTTCTGATGAAGTGAAAGAGTTTCTTCGCTCACAGATCTTCGTTTGGCCTCACTTCATATTAAGCGACTGTTCGGATTCTTGATGGTTAACTGAACATTAACCCGAAACACGACAATGGGGGTCTCAATTTTAGAAGACACCTTACTCTGTCTTTTTAGTGATAACATGTTAGCTAAAGTTTTGTTTGTAGTGATGCACTTCGTGGCGAAGTTCTTATGCAAATATGCTTTGGGAGTGTCGCGACATTAAAAACAAAAGCTCGAAATCTTTGTTCGACTTAGCATAGCTTGCAGGTTAGAGAAGAATATTTAGTTTTTTTATCTGATTTCATGTTGAAGATCAAACGGTGTTAAATATCTGCCCCATTCCATACATATTATGAATGTCCACAACATATATAGAAAGTAAATTATCAACAAACATTTGGAGTGCTGGAGGGAAAAGTGCATTATAACAAATATGCTGAAAAGTGCATTATAACAAACATGCTGAAAAGTACATTATAACAAACATGCTGAAAAGTGCATATAACAAACATGCTGAAATGTGAGTCGTGAAAAAGATTAATTTATTTTATTTACAATAAGTATTTAATAAGGGATACAACAGCGGTGCGACGTGTTCTCGACATATTGCATTCAAAATTTTTTTTCAGTCGTGTTAACAAATGAAGTATACGTGGTACGACATCGGTCACGACGGGCGCGAGCACGGCGCGCGCTCGTCCTCCGCGCACGTTCCGTCCTCACCTCGAAGCCCAGCTTGCAGGTCTGCAGCAGCAGCTCGCGCACGCGCGTCACGACGGCCTCAGGCACGGCGCACGCTCGTCCTCCGCGCACGTTCCGTCCTCACCTCGAAGCCCAGCTTGCAGGTCTGCAGCAGCAGCTCGCGCACGCGCGTCACGACGGCCTCAGGCACGGCGCACGCTCGTCCTCCGCGCACGTTCCGTCCTCACCTCGAAGCCCAGCTTGCAGGTCTGCAGCAGCAGCTCGCGCACGCGCGTCACGACGGCCTCAGGCACGGCGCACGCTCGTCCTCCGCGCACGTTCCGTCCTCACCTCGAAGCCCAGCTTGCAGGTCTGCAGCAGCAGCTCGCGCACGCGCGTCACGACGGCCTCAGGCACGGCGCACGCTCGTCCTCCGCGCACGTTCCGTCCTCACCTCGAAGCCCAGCTTGCAGGTCTGCAGCAGCAGCTCGCGCACGCGCGTCACGACGGCCTCAGGCACGGCGCACGCTCGTCCTCCGCGCACGTTCCGTCCTCACCTCGAAGCCCAGCTTGCAGGTCTGCAGCAGCAGCTCGCGCACGCGCGTCACGACGGCCTCAGGCACGGCGCACGCTCGTCCTCCGCGCACGTTCCGTCCTCACCTCGAAGCCCAGCTTGCAGGTCTGCAGCAGCAGCTCGCGCACGCGCGTCACGACGGCCTCAGGCACGGCGCACGCTCGTCCTCCGCGCACGTTCCGTCCTCACCTCGAAGCCCAGCTTGCAGGTCTGCAGCAGCAGCTCGCGCACGCGCGTCACGACGGGCTCAGGCACGGCGCACGCTCGTCCTCCGCGCACGTTCCGTCCTCACCTCGAAGCCCAGCTTGCAGGTCTGCAGCAGCAGCTCGCGCACGCGCGTCACGACGGGCTCAGGCACGGCGCACGCTCGTCCTCCGCGCACGTTCCGTCCTCACCTCGAAGCCCAGCTTGCAGGTCTGCAGCAGCAGCTCGCGCACGCGCGTCACGACGGCCTCAGGCACGGCGCACGCTCGTCCTCCACGCACGTTCCGTCCTCACCTCGAAGCCCAGCTTGCAGGTCTGCAGCAGCAGCTCGCGCACGCGCGTCACGACGGCCTCAGGCACGGCGCACGCTCGTCCTCCGCGCACGTTCCGTCCTCACCTCGAAGCCCAGCTTGCAGGTCTGCAGCAGCAGCTCGCGCACGCGCGTCACGACGGCCTCAGGCACGGCGCACGCTCGTCCTCCGCGCACGTTCCGTCCTCACCTCGAAGCCCAGCTTGCAGGTCTGCAGCAGCAGCTCGCGCACGCGCGTCACGACGGCCTCAGGCACGGCGCACGCTCGTCCTCCGCGCACGTTCCGTCCTCACCTCGAAGCCCAGCTTGCAGGTCTGCAGCAGCAGCTCGCGCACGCGCGTCACGACGGCCTCAGGCACGGCGCACGCTCGTCCTCCGCGCACGTTCCGTCCTCACCTCGAAGCCCAGCTTGCAGGTCTGCAGCAGCAGCTCGCGCACGCGCGTCACGACGGCCTCAGGCACGGCGCACGCTTTTCCTCCGCGCACGTTCCGTCCTCACCTCGAAGCCCAGCTTGCAGGTCTGCAGCAGCAGCTCGCGCACGCGCGTCACGACGGCCTCAGGCACGGCGCACGCTCGTCCTCCGCGCACGTTCCGTCCTCACCTCGAAGCCCAGCTTGCAGGTCTGCAGCAGCAGCTCGCGCACGCGCGTCACGACGGGCTCAGGCACGGCGCACGCTCGTCCTCCGCGCACGTTCCGTACTCACCTCGAAGCCCAGCTTGCAGGTCTGCAGCAGCAGCTCGCGCACGCGCGTCACGACGGGCTCAGGCACGGCGCACGCTCGTCCTCCGCGCACGTTCCGTACTCACCTCGAAGCCCAGCTTGCAGGTCTGCAGCAGCAGCTCGCGCACGCGCGTCACGACGGGCTCAGGCACGGCGCACGCTCGTCCTCCGCGCACGTTCCGTACTCACCTCGAAGCCCAGCTTGCAGGTCTGCAGCAGCAGCTCGCGCACGCGCGTCACGACGGGCTCGGGCACGGCTCGCGCCGCGTCCTCTGCAAACGCCAGGCTCGACTGCTTCAGGATGCCCTCCACTTGCTTCACGATGAAGTCGCGGATCGACATCAGGGCGTTCTGGAACAGAAGCGTAACTATACCTGACAGTTGAATTAGTCTATTGGTATCGCGAGATATAATTTCTTACGCTATTGCGTACGGCTCGAATTCTTGTATATCGGTATCAAAAATTGTGAGTCTCGCGGCTAGCGCACGCGCCCACTACGCCGCCTGTAGCTTGTGCTCTCTCGCACGCAGGAGTGTAGACAGAGACAGATATACTCACGAAGATCTCTTCCCTCTCCTGCAGGTAGGCGGGCGGCGGCGCGCGCGCAAGTCTCGCGGCGAGCGCGCGCGCCCACTGCGCCGCTTGTAGTGTGTGCTCTCTCTCGCACGCGAATATGTTCTGAACCGCGCGGCACACTGCGTAGATAGAGTGGCTGGAGAAACTGAAAAGATAGTGTTTTATTTAACACTGTACGTATGTTATTTCAAAGTTAGGTTAGGCAGAAGTTCTTACCGGTCTTGTTCTATATCCTGGTTCTTCGCGAGCTCGTCAAACTTCTCGCTAAAAGATCTGAGCAGCCGGTTCAACTGGTTGCAGACGATCGCTCTGGAAAACAAGTTTATTTGAATAAGATTCAAAAAAGTATAAGTTGATTAAAATTTACTGTCTTAGCTCATTTAATTAGGAGTCGTTTTCGAATAACAAAAATGCTAGGCCTTAGTCACTGTGAGTTAATGAAACCCTAATTAATGTTATGGCTTTATCAGTCAATAACATTGAAAGAGATAACGACTGCGAGAAGTTTAATATATAGTTTTTGGCGACCACAGCATCCACATATGTCAACGACATGCTCACAGATGGCGCTGACATAAAGAAGCACAAACGTCCATACAAAGTCGCAGATTTCTATACAAATCCTGCATCGCACAAACGAAGTTGGCAAGACAGACGAGACCTCCTGAAGGACAGCTGTCTCCGAGCAAATAACACCTGGCTCGGTCGGAAGATCTTCCTTAAATGAAGACGCTTCTACAGTGGAAACCTATATACCTGCACTCCATATCTAGGTTCAAAAGATCGCAGCAAACCCGCACCTACCCGCAACTGACGGACTTGTTCTTTTCTCTCTGTAGTTTGTCTTGTTTCCCCTGTAGTAGTGTGCGTGTGTGTATGTACTCACGAGAAGGTGAGCGGCGCGAGGTGCTGCGCGCACTTGATGCGCCGCGCGAGGCGCGCCGTGAAGCGCCACTCGGCCTGCAGCGCGCCGCGCGGCATCGCCTCCTTCTCCGACATCGTGGTTAAGTACGACAGGTACAGCTGGCCACCATAACAACACATGACTTTCAGTAATCTAAAATTTAAGAACCCCCTCACACAAAAAACCTATAAAAAGTAAATAACGGCTGAACCGATTTTATTTATTTACTAGCCGACCCGGCAAACGTTGTTTTGCCATATAAATTAAAAAAAAAATGTTAAGGGTGAACAACCCTTATCACTTAGGAGTATGAAAAATAGATAGTAGCCGATTCTCAGACCTACTGAATATAAAATTTGGTAAAAATCAGTAAAGCCGTTTCGGAGGAGTAAGGTAACTAACATTGTGACACGAGAATTTTATATATATTTTTTATTATTTATTTACAACAAAAACCACAGCTCTTAAAAAATCTTAATTATAACTTAATATAATGTAACTTACAGCCAAAAAGGGTTTTACATTTTTTGAGTTTAACTTAATAGGAATAATGAATAATGTGCGTAAGTGTATAATTAGTGTTTTGGATGTGTCTTAGCGCACACCTGGTGATTTTGATAAAACATGTCTAAGAACTATGGCTAGAAAACCTGCTTTCAAATTTAAAAAAGTCCGCGTCCTAATCGGTTCACCCGTTTAAGAGCTACGGTGCCACAGACAGACATACATAGCGGTCAAACATATACCACCCCACATTATCGCGTCGGGGGTTAGAAACTTAACAGTCATAGGATGACGATGCTACTGATGATAATTCAAGAATAGAATAAAATAGCTCTTTATTATAACACCACAATACAGAAACAATTAAAAACTAAAATAACAACTAACTTAAAATTAGTGTCACAATGGGCGGTCTTATCGCTCAAATCGATCTCTTCCAAACAACCCACAAGTGAAGGTGTCGGGTACGGACGGCGCGAGTTTGCGGTGAATTTAATACAAAACTGTTTCAATGTTAATATCTACTTTATTCTTCTATTCAGATGTTACTAAAATATTAAAATGTTTATGAAATGTGAATGTTTGAATGCACCCGGGTGACGCGCTAGCCGATTGTGCACTGACTGCAAAACTGACAATTAATCATTATTAAAAAAAACTCCGCAAACTCAAAGGCAAAACTCCTTACAGGAGAAATGTAAACAAAAATGGACGAACAAGGACTCTTTGGGACGCTTTAACATAAAATGCGTAGAATCAGTAAATATTACGGCCCGGCTGGGCAGCCGGCGAGCGACTCTAATCTCCCGTGCGCCTACAATAGAGTGCAGTTTACCTTGAGCACGGTCTCGACTGTAGTGTCGAAGGTGCGCACAAGTAGCAGCAGGTCGGGCGCGGCGGGCCCGGCGAGGCGGCCTGCGAGCGCGGCACGCAAGTTGCGTACGAAATCGAGTCGCACATCCGATGCGATGTCTAGTCCTTCTTTAAGTTCGTGTATTAGCTGGAACAAGGGAGATGAGTCTCTATTGAGTAGCAATAAGGGCCTAATTCATGCCTGATTTTGGATACGATCTCTCTATCTTCATAGCGGCTGTACTCAGAGATACATAACTCGAACTAAATACCTATTCAGATTCATCAACACACAAGTATAAACCCTAACGTTACACGTGCCGCGTCAGAAGAGGTAAGAGCTATGCGATATAAAGAAAGGCGCTCTGTAGGTTAATATGACTGGTAGGTATGCAGCGCTACGCGAGCTGAATTGAACTTTATTGAGTCGTAGCAAGAGTTGCTATTTGTTTAAATTTATTTGCGGAGTCATGCTTCGTACCTTAGTATTATGTGGTATTGCATACAACCTCATGTACGACGATTGTGATAGATTGTACGTCATCAACTTATCTCTGTATCTGATTTAAATAGTTAATTATAGAACTTAATTGTATAATATCATACCTTCGCTTTATAACGGCATACTATTAAGTTTAATTGTAAAGCTCGTGAATTTATTTAAATTCCAACTACTATTAACTATTCAGAGATTGTCAGGCGCACACTACTACGCACCCTACATTAATTAACTGGGAGAAGCCACTGGCTCCTAAAACAGAATCCACAGATCAGAAACCTGTGGCTTCAATACAACATAATACTAAATAATACGTAATAGATACTTCATTG
Organism: Petrophora chlorosata; assembly: GCA_951640565.1. NCBI lineage: Eukaryota > Metazoa > Arthropoda > Insecta > Lepidoptera > Geometridae > Petrophora > Petrophora chlorosata. The sequence continues at coordinate 17,761,693 of OX621198.1, read as the reverse complement.
AGAACGATTGTCTACGTACAGGCAATACGTTTTGTAAGGTATTGTGGGATACAATAACGTATTGTTTAAATTACAATAAGACACATGTAAGTAGGATTGCACAATGCACACACAGGTAATAATAAGATAATATATAAACTAAGTTAAGAGAATTAAAGGCAGAATATATTTGGTCATCGAGAGTTTTAGTTATTCCTTAGATAGTCCCTTCATTGGTGACCCCGGACAGTGAACACGCAAGTCAAAAGTTGACAATATACGACGTTAGCGAATCGGTCTGTTTGGCCTCCCACAAGCGGGTCTCACCAGACAGATTGAGAAGGCGCACATAACGGCGATATTGCAACTATAGGAATCAAACAACAAACTACGAAAAGTACAACGAAAGAAGTTTCGCGTCGATACCAATATGTTTTCATCCAACCAACCATTGCTTGCACCCCTGACCAGTATTGTGTCCAACGCGGCTAGCCAGTCTACGCAGACAAGTGACGGCAAGATACAAGTCATAGTGACACCAGGTTCTCCGCCTAGCGACAACCCTACTGGTGAACTGGCGACAGTAGCGGATAAGATTATCGAGAACTTCGCCTCTGGTGAGGTAGCCCATGTCACGAGCGCGAGTTCTGCAGGCAACAACTTTTTAATACCCGAGTTATTGGCAAGTATTAACCAATTATCTTTGGAAGTAGCTGAACTACGCAAAAATCAGATAAATAATTACCGTCAGAGTCGTCAAACGTTTCGAAGTCCACAATATAACCGATATCAAAATCGTTCAAAGTCAAGATCACGAGGACCGCGGACTCCAAACGATCCAGACTGGCTGTGCTGGATCCATTACAAATATGGAAAGTTTGCGAGAAATTGTGTGCAACCATGTGCTTGGAAACAACCATCGGAAAACTAGAACGAGTGTTGTCAAGGGCGGATGTCAGCACTATCCTTCCATCAAACCGCCTGTGCGTTATCGACTGCAAAAGTCGCTTACGTTTCTTAGTGGACACTGGCGCCAATATCTCAGTTTTACCCAAAATGAAAAATTCGATACCTCAGGATACTAAATACAAATTATTCGCAGCAAACGGCACTCCAATTACTACGTACGGCGAAAAGACAATGGAGTTAGACTTTCAAATGCGACGAACATACCGATGGACTTTTATAGTTGCGGGAGTCAAGCAACCGATATTAGGAGCTGACTTTCTAGAATACCACAATATGTTGATCGACTTGCGCAATAAAAGACTAATTGACGGAGTTACCGCATTACGGACTACAGGTTCAATCACGCGAACTGATGTACCTACAGTCAGAACAGTGGACATACGGTCTCCATACGCAGACATTATAGAGATGTATCCCGATATTACTAGACCAGTATCAGCGAAGTTTGCTCCGAAACATAACGTAACTCATCAAATTGTAACCGAAGGTCATCCAGTGCATTCATTCAATCATTGCAATCATTCAAGTAAAGCACGAGATACAAAGTATGCTGACCGCAGGAATTTGCAGACCATCAAAAAGTGCTTGGTCAAGTCCATTGCATGTAACAACAAAGAAAAATGGTGACATACGCTTATGTGGAGATTATCGTAAATTGAATGCAATTACGAAACCAGACCGTTACCCTTTACCAAGATTGCTTGACTTTGTCCATTTACTACCAGGAAAAACCATATTTTCTAGGATAGATCTCAAGAGAGCCTATAATCAAATTCCTGTCGAAGATCCAGAAAAAACGGCCGTGTGCACTCCATTTGGTCTTTTTGAGTTCCCTAGAATGCCTTTTGGATTACGAAATGCAGGTCAAACTTTCATGAGATTTCTAAATTCAGTATTGTCAGATCTCGATTTTGTCTTCAGTTACGTTGACGATATCCTTGTTGTATCATCATCAGACACGGAGCACAGAGAACATCTGAAGAAACTATTTGAAAAACTAGATCAAAACGGCATAACTATAAATTTAGACAAATGTGATTTTGGCAAGCAAGAAGTTGAATTTTTGGGCCATTCAGTATCCAATAATGGAGTTCGTCCGTTACCAGAAAAAGTTAGAGCAATTGACGAATTTCCTAGACCAAGAACGTTAAAAGAATTGCGAAGATTTCTCGGAATGATAAATTTTTATAGGAAAAACATCCCACAAGCTGCAACGCATCAAGCTGAATTAAATAAGTATTTATGTGGAAATGTAAAAGATAGTTCTAAAATAGAATGGACAGAAACAGCGATAGAAGCGTTCAATCAATGTAAAGCTAGTTTAAAAAACGCCGTTACATTGAGTCCTCCTTCGCCTGAGTGTCAATTAGCTTTGATGACAGATGCCTCACAAACTAGTGTCGGGGCTGTTTTACAACAACTACAAAATGAAACATGGAAACCTTTAGCATTTTTTTCAAAAACCTTGAGCAGTACCCAGAGAAACTACAGTACATACGACCGGGAACTTCTAGCGATATACATGGCAATCACATATTTTCAAGATGAAATTGAAGGAAGAGAATTGATTGTGTACACCGACCATAAACCATTATGTTACGCATTTCATAGCAATAAGACGACAACGAAAGAAAAAAAATATCGCCTAGAAGACTAAGACATCTAAATTACATATCTCAGTTTACGACGAATATTCGACATCTAGCTGGATCGCGGAATCCGGTGGCAGATGCGCTATCTAGAATAGAAGAAATCAATTGTCCATCTACAGTAGATTGGGAAGAGATGGCGCGCCAGCAAGAACAGGATTTAGAACTAGATAATCTATTGAACAGCTCAAATAGGAAATGGAAGAAAGTAGACATTGGTCAAACAGTATTATGGTGTGAGAGTTCAACGGGTAAACAACTTCCATATGTGCCGATATCACTTCGCAAAAGAGTGTTCGACACTATGCATAACGTGACACACCCAGGGATCAGAACAACTAGGAAATTGTTAACTGCGACATATTTCTGGCCAAGTATGAACAGAGATGCAGGCGAATGGGCTAAAAAGTGCGTTTCCTGTCAACGAAGCAAAGTAATCAAACATAACAAGACGCCACTGGTGGAATTCCCTGAGTCAACAAGATTTCAACACGTGCACTTAGACATTGTGGGGCCATTACCCATTTCAGACAGTAAAAGATACATTGTTACTATGATAGACAGATCTACAAGATGGCCAGAAGCGATAGCAGTGCCAGAAATTACCGCCAATAGCGTTGCAAAAGAATTTTTTAATAATTGGATCTCAAGGTTTGGTTGCCCTTTAAGGATAACTACAGATCAAGGAAGACAATTCGAATCTAATTTATTTTCAGCTTTAGCTAAAATTATGGGTATCCAAAAAATTCGAACAACAAGTTACCATCCACAATCAAATGGCATGGTAGAAAGATGGCATCGCACACTGAAAACAGCGCTCATAGCACGGGGTAATACCAAAGACTGGTCATCAGAGTTGCCAATCGTGTTACTTGGTTTAAGAACTGCCATGAGGAGCGATAGTAACGTTAGTCCAGCTCAAATGTTATATGGAATGAGTTTGCGACTCCCTGGAGAATTTTTGGAGCAGAAAACGCAACAAAATTCGCCAAATGAGTTCGTGCGTCAATTAAGTGAATCCATGGAAACATTACGTCCCGTGCCAGCAACAGCACACTCGTCAGAAAAGCCGTTCATTCATAAAAGTATGGCAAAGTGTGAATACGTTTTTGTACGAACAGATTCAGTAAAAAAACCATTGACAGCACCATATGAGGGACCATTCAAGATATTAGAAAAACATGAAAAATATTTCAAAGTCCAATTACACAATCGAACAGCTGTAATCTCAATCGACCGACTCAAGCCAGCGTTCCAATTACAAGACGTCAGCAGCGAGGGCAATGATCCACCGAATGCTGAGTCAAAGGATCACACGGTGTCAGCGAACATGAAGACAATGAGACCGGCTCTAGATGATATGGCTCTAGATAATGAGATTTGCATTGTGAATTTAGTAGTCAGTTATCAGGTTTTATTTTCTTGTTTAAGGTTAATACATTTATTTTTGTTTGTTTTGTAAATTCTAAGTTCCTATGTTTTTTTCTTTTAAAAAGGGGGAATAATGTGGGATACAATAACGTATTGTTTAAATTACAATAAGACACATGTAAGTAGGATTGCACAATGCACACACAGGTAATAATAAGATAATATATAAACTAAGTTAAGAGAATTAAAGGCAGAATATATTTGGTCATCGAGAGTTTTAGTTATTCCTTAGATAGTCCCTTCAGTATAAATGGGCTCTTTTTGTTGTTGTTGTCATTTATATTACCTGTGATTTCACTCTTAAAGTCATCGTTTTTATAAATATTTAATCAGCGGCCCGCCCCTGCTTCGCGCGGGTATTTAAGAAAAATTTCAAAATTAAAATTTTTATTACACACACATCTATAAGCAACACGATTAACGCTGTGATGGTAACAACACGGCCACAACAGTTGCAGCACCCAGAACTAGTTCTGCGATGTGTGTCGTGTACCTGTTTGACGGTGAGACAGGAGGGCTTGTCGGGCTTGGCCTCGAGGCGGAACATGAGGTAGTCGTGCGTGGCCTCCATGCAGATGCAGCTCAGCAGCAGGAAGTGGCAGCGGTACGACGGCAGCCGCATCGCACGGGACTCCTCCGACCAGCACCCGTATCTGGACAGTCACACTCATACTAATGTCATAAATGCATAAGTTTATGAGGATGGGTAGATGGATGTTTGTTACTCAATCACGCAAAAAATACTGAACGGATTTTGACAAAATTTGGTAGGTCTTAAAAAATATTTTTTTTATGACGATGCCAGCACCTCTGGTACCGACCTCCAGTCTTAGAAGAATATGTAAACATTTTCTTATGAGACCGGAGGTCGATATTTTTTATCGGCATGAAAATACAAGTATATACAGACAAAGTGGAGACACTTGGGTATTTTTTGAGTATTGAGCTACTATAGTGGTCTCTTTCTTTCAAGTAACTTCTGTAATGAGTGAAAAAGGGATGCGTTCTGTTTTGGAAGTACAACTTTTAAGTTTTCATTAATTTTATTTTTTTTATCTTTTGGCATACTGCTAAATGAACAGAAAGCGCGAAAGCATGCCATCACGCTCTGACAGTAAGTAAAGTTAAATGGTGCCAACCTTATGCATTTCACATTCACTCACACATACAACGTCACCATTCATGTACACAAACTTTTGCATGTACTGATCACGACGCGGTTATTTCATACATTTTATTGACAGTGGCCGGTGTGTGACCAGGGTAGGCCTCACACACCCATACGATAGAAGATAATTTGAATGTATACCTCTTTAGCTCCTCAGTCCTAGACTCGTCTTCCTCGTGTCCTTGGGGTTTGGCTTCTTCCTCTTTAAGGTCGTGGAACAGTTCGGCTGGCACCTCTTCTAGTTCCCTCTCTTCTTCGCTGTGAGTGCTCTGGTGAACGAACGAACCAGTTGGAATAATGGAGTTGGTTACAACACAGTGAAATAAAAGCAGTTTAAAAAAATTTAAAAATAAGGATGTTTTCGATATGGCAAGTATGTATTCTTTTCTATGTGTTACCTGATGACGTTTATGAATCAATTATTAATTTACACTTTGCTAACTTTTTTGTATTCATTTATATAAATTTAGTTAAGATTTAATGACGCATCACAAAGAAGGAGGTCAAAAATTCTAAAAATATGTCAATACTAGCTGCGCCACGAGGTGACACCCGCGGTTTCCAGGGCTATCTCCATTCCTAAATTCACTCAAATCCATTGAGCCGTTACAGCGTGAAAAAGTTACAAACATACATACTCACACATCCACAAATTTTTGCAATAAAAATAGTGAAATCAATCCGTAGATGTACTTACATCAGGTTTTTCTAGAGTGAGGTAGACTTTCTGCAAGATGTACTTCCGCATTTTGTTGATAAACATCATACAGCGGCGCACGCCTTGTGTCTTCAGGATTTCTTGGTGATGCTCTCTGAAAGAGAGAAACAGACGCTTTACAACAAGGACTAAATACCTAACAACCATCATCAATACTATATAACCATCATCACCATCAATAACAGTCCATTTTCAAACAAAAAACTTTCGCCTATACAATAATTATTAAGTAGGAAGTATATTGGAAAAAACATGACCGCGGGGTGGCACTTGAAGTACTTGAATCCGCATTACAACCTTCCCCAGACGAGAAGCACTTTACCCGATAGGGAATATGCATGGATTTTTTTAATGCATGAATCGATTCATTATTGAATACTATTAATGAAAAAAATGTTTAATAATTTTACGGCATCATTAATTAATATAATAATTAAATGAAAATTTGAAACAATTTAAATCAACATAAACGCGCCATTTGCGTGTGACGTCAAAATGTGGGGACCTAGGATCTCCTCATTGGTCCATCTATGATACATGTGTGTGTGTGTGTGTGTGTGTCAATAATTTACCAATAAGGCGGGCTCTGTGTCAAAAATTGACCAATAAGCAGCGAGGTGCGTGACGTCAAAACGTGGTTGCACGTACTCGAGCGTTTTACGATTACGTTCCGTTTCTCACGCTATTAATAATAATGATTATATCACTAATGAACGTTTACAGGAGTAATCTATCGTAAAAAGTAATTTCCAGATTTTCGACAGCACATACATTTTCCCTGTTGAGCTACGTTAGTCGCCAAGTTGAGTTCTGAATTTTTTCCGTTATTTAAACATCTTGGGGTCTTAGGACAGTTTTTTACAAGCTTTTATTTAACTTGCAATGTTTGTTTGTAGTTGTTAAATCTTGCAAGTTGAATTAGAACCACTTCCTCTCAACGGAGTTGAAATTTTGTATACTTGTCAAAGTTCGATGACAATGCAATATTATGGTGACAGCCAGCTGATCTGATGATGGAAACGGAAGGTGGGCAATAGAACTCCTTGATGGATAATCGTAAACTACTAGTGTTTAGGCTCATTTTAATCTGCTCGCGGTTCCGATTACGAATTTGTTAAAAGCTTGTCTTGAAGAATATGCTTTTCAACAAAAATCTTGTTAAATTAGTAAGATGAAAGTAGTCACCGATAGAGCGAGACAGGGACTTTCCCCAACAACCGCAGCTGCGTCAACTCGTCCAGCGGCCCCACGTCGAACGGGTCGAGCGCCACCGGCGCGTCGCCCGCCGCGCTCTCCTGCGAGGACACGGTGTCGGCCGTGCTGTAGCGACTGTCGATTATTATCTCCGGTGTGGTTTGACCCGTGTGCCCTGCATGGATAAGAAGATTGGATATATAACAATTTATAACAAAAAACCGACATCAATTCTTGTATCTTCGAAGTCCAAGGTTGTATCGATGAAATTTGAATGGGACTTTATACCGAACAAAACGCAAATTTTCCTTATTTAAGAATTTTCCAAATCGGACGGAGTTCTGAGGTAACAAAGATAGAAAAATACAATTGAATTGAGAACCTCCTCCTTTTTAAGTCGGTTAAAAGAATATTATTTTTATGCAATTAATCTTATTTATTTAGTTTAGTTGACAATAGAAAGCTAATAGTAGTAAACCAATAAGCTAACTATCTTTAAATTAACCTACTTAATTAAGAAAAAAAATTGCTAGAATTTCATATAATTTTACTAGAGACAGGAATCAGAGACAGGTAGAATCGCAAAAGAAAATTTATAAAAAAGCAACAAAAAAGAAAAACCAAACTAACTCATACTCTCCACACCGCTATCAATTTCATCCTCCTTCTCCGGCGGACACTCTTTCTCTTTGGCGCACTCTTCTCTCTGCTTCTCGTCTTCTTTGGCTTCTTCCGTCTTGTCCTCTTCTTCTTTGGCGTAGGAGCTGTCGCTGTTGCTGGAGTCGGTCGGCGTGGGGTTGCCGCTGAGGTTGAACCGCACTTGGCACGGTCGGTGCGACTCGGACGACTGTCTGTGGGATAAACACTTCTTGATATTCTTTTGATGAAATTCAGTGAACCATCAGGAAGACGGGTCTGAGCAGTCATTCAACTGTCGTCTTCCTCTAGATTGATGAGCTGATATTTGACCACTATCGCTTAACGTCAGACAATATTAAAACAAAAGTTAAAGCTGTTAAGTTCACATTTAAAGGGCAATTTTGTACTTTGTACTTCACAGTATTTTCTGTCATACCCATGTATAGGTGTTTGATGATGAACTAAAGTTAGTTACACAAATCCAGCCGGCGGCGGCAGAAAGAAAAAAGCGATTGTGTAAGTACGGCAAATGAAAAGCCCGCTATTTATAATCAATTAGAAACTATCTCGTTGGTTATACAATATGCACAACAGTGACAATCAATTCAATTAATAACTATTATATTCAATGCACAGTAAAAACAACAACACATCGGAGCGGAGAGCACAGATAGTGTTGCCAAGTATTTTAGCCACAGACTATACCATACATATAAAATTTTATTTAATAATATTTGTTGTTTCTAAATGTGACAATCCGACTCCGAGCCCGAGGACTAATGTCGATGAAGTTGACGTAGTTCAAGTTGAAGTTTGGAAACTATCGTGAGTCGAAATATTCATTATGAATATAAACGGCTACACTCACGTTATAATAACTCCGACCAGGTTTCGGACAGTTAGATGTCCTTCTTCCGGGAGTTTACGCTTTGGATTCGCGGCGCAGACTGCGCGCCTCCGCTCGCTCCTGTCGCCGCGAGCGCGGCGCTACAACCGGCGCAGGCGCCGCGGGGGTTTGTTTACCCCGCGCAGCCCTGTTCGGTGGTGTGGTGTCTTCATCCGCCGAGTTACTGTCTTGACCAAAAAGTTGCTGGCACAATGCACTCGTTATGTCAGCCTCGCGGCTCCGTAAGCGTGACATTATAACGTCATTATAACGTGAATGTCGCCGTTTATATTTATAATCTTCTTCTTCTTATAATGAGTAGTTCAAGTTACCTGCTGATGTCTGAGTCGACCGAGGTGCGATGCTTCAAGTTCCGCTGGCTCTTGAGGCGGATGCAGCGCAGCAGGCGCCGCACCGCCACCATCTTCAGCCGCATGTTCAGCGCACAGTTGTACCAGAGGCACATCGCCTGCGGACAGTGTGGCCGGTTAGCTCACCACTAGCAAAGGAAGGGCTTGGAATAGGATAACATGTTGATGCGTTTCATTATAATTATAGTCTACTGGCTTTTTCCCGCGACTTCGTCCGCGTGGATGACAGAGGAAGCTCCCCATTATATGAGAGTGCGTGCTACGAAGAAATCAAGCTGTATCTTCAAAGTCACTCAACCGATTTTGATTTAGCATACCCTATAATCTATGTTATAAATAGTGCTACCAAAGCTATACTATTTGTTCAAATTTCTTTGCGGAGTGATGCTTCTGTCCCTTAGTATTCTGTGGTCCAAGGTCAAATATCGATAAAATGTATATGGGACCACCTTGCAGCTTTTCCAAATCGGTTTATACATGTTCTAAGGTAACAAACATCAAAAAGAAGAAAATATGATGAAAATACTTCCAAAACAGCCAGTGTTTTTTGTGTCGCATATATTTAGCCTTGACATGACGCTTGTACAAACATAGGCCGTCCACTTCGCTAGCATCTGTCATTTTAATCAAGCTATATTTGATATATTAAATATTCTGATTTAAAGTGAATTCAACCGGATTGACCGGCGAAAGCGGAAGCGTAAAAACGCTGCGATTCTGACGCCAACGCCGCTGCGCCAATGTGACGACCACCATTCCTCGCGTTATTTGTTTGTCCCGCTGCTGACGCAAGACGCGCCGCTGCGTTCTCTGGCAGTAGCGAGGGCTAAAGCAAAATAATCCCTAAAACAACACACTTTCGAGTTTATTCTGCAAGGGCAGTGTGGCGATGAGATGAGTTGATCCAGCTTTCAAGAAATAGCGGCAAAGCTAAATCAACCCCAACAACGCAAATAACCGTGAGTTTATTCATGAAGTGTAGCATCGCGATAAGTCCATCCAGCTCTTACGCAGTAGTGGCAAAAGAAAAATAAACCCTAACATAGCAGACTCTGAGTTTATTGTTGAAACCCAGTTTGTCCAGACGAAAGACGCGCCGCTCCAGCGTGGCGTTTGACTCGGGCAGTATCGGCTAAAGCAAAATCAACCCTATTACAACGTACCTTGAGTCTATTGTTGAAGTGTGGCGTGGCGATGAGCGGGTGCTCCAGCGTCATGGCCTTGGTGCTGGGGTAGAGCGAGACGGCGTTGTAGAACGCGTCCAGGATGGTGCCCACCTCGCGCATGGCGCGCCCCACCGCCTCCACGCACGGCTGGCACGAGAACGCCAGGCAACCGAACACTAGCTCTGGGAAAAAATAAGATTTTGGTCGAAATAGTACATTGTACACCGAGGGGAGAAATAGAACTTTCTCCCGAGTGATACATAGTGCTTTATACTACACCTACGAGGAAAATAAAATCATTATAAATTTTGTCGTATTTGGCTCGAGACTTCTCAGGAAGTAAGTTATTTATGACTTCTTGGGCTGTATTTTTTATTTCTGGTGGCGTCATCATTACAAAATCGTCGCTTTCACTATCAGATAACATTTTGGAAAATTATTTAGAAAATTAAAAGCTAGGTACTGTTAAATTATCAATTTAGTTAAAACAAAATTTAACGCAACGAAATAAATTGCCGCGCTTTTTTTTTCGTATTGCAGAATAAGGTTGCCATCCTCATTTCATTAAAAATAGAAAACAAAAAAAAACCGCCTCTTTTCTCTAATTATTTGATATGAAACCTTTTTGAGATTTGAGGTTTGTATGTTTCCCGCCTCTTTTTTCTAATTATTTTATACAAGACCTTTTTGAGGTTTGACGTTTGTGTTTTTTTTATGTTCGCTGCTAAAAAACAAAAGAAAGCTAGCCGGGCAGTAATGGATTTTCATACAACATTCCTGCCCTGCTTCGGAGGGCAGTAATGAAATTCCATATAACTTTTCCCGCCGCACATTTTTAAGGGAGAAATTACGAACTTTGTAACCCGTTTATGAACGAGTAATAAGACACTTTCCGAGTGGGTGTGGTATAAAATATTTTTTTCTAAACGAGCGTTTAACAAATTCGTAATTGGTACCGCGAGATTAAAATGAGAAATCAAAATGTCTTTATTCAGTTTTGGCATCACAGACGCACTTATGAACGTCAAATTATCACTATGACTCTACCACCGTATCGGAAAAAGAACCACTACCACAGAATACCTTTTTTTTCTACTAGAAACCTTTTTTTCTTTCGCCGACTCTCTGACTGAGCGGACGTGTTTCGGGGTTTCTACTTAATTGTGCGGTTCTTAAGTTTATTTTTTCGCGGAATTTGTCACCGTGGAGCTCAGTTATCGGCCCCTCTCGTTTCTTCCTGGGTGCTTCGCCGTTGGACCCCGCCGCCATATTGGATAGTGTCGGACCTCTCACTCGTGCCTGCTTGCTGTGCTGACTGCTTGGACCATCGCGTCGTGTGCGTGAGTGCTACACCAGTCGAGCTTATACAAATATTTATAACGCGCAAAAACTGCGCCTGCACTGAGGATCGAACCTGGGTCGCTGCGTGGAGCGCTGCCTGTGACGCGGCGCTTGTACGGCTGAGCCACGAAAACGTGAGCCGCTCGCTCGAAATTAAGGAACGTGTTCATCAAGAAACGGCCTGCGCTTGACGCATTATATTTTGTATTCTTTTATTTAATAATTATTGTAATAGTTGAAGCCAATATGCTTTGTCACGGTTGCAAGTATATGCTAAAGGATAAGAATTTTTTAAAATGCAATACTTGCTTATCGGAATATTGCTTTGAATGCCTGAATATAACTAAGGAAGCATCTAAAGAACTTACCACTGAACAAATAAAATCATTATGCTGTCCTCATTGTCGGAACGTGACTCAGCGAAAATATAATGATGATACTCCCTGCCGCCAGCGTCAGCAGCTGCAATCTCTGAACGAGTCTATGAACGTTTCCTTTGGTAATGCGACCCATGATAGTTCTTGCATGACCGGTGCTATGAGTATTTCTACAGGCTCCAACATGATGAATGAGCCCGTTTCAATGGAAAGTATTAGCAAGCTATTTGATCTAAAGCTGGCGCCAGACTCTTCAATCATGACTAACTTGAGGACAGCTCTTAATGAGGATATTGAAAAGATGGTGGCTGTGCATGTGGATCGAGCTATTGCGAATCTAAAGGGCGAATTTACTTCTACAACTGATTATTTATGTGCAGAACAGAAAGACTTAAGGTCGGAGATTAGAGACAAGGACACTGAAATTAAACAACTACAATTCGACCTCTCAAAGTCACAAAACTCACTGGCTATGCTGCAGGCTAGAGTATCAACTGTTGAAAAAATTTCGCGTGACTTAAATATCGAGATTCATGAAGTGCCAGAAAGTAAGAATGAAAATTTAATGGCATTATTTAAGAAACTATGCGACTGTCTACAAGTTGTAATCCGCCAGGCATCTTGGGACTGCGGTTTAGAGGATATCTGGGTTACTATAATACCGGAAACGTGTAAAATCCCTAAATTCAATATCTGTCTTTGTTACCTTCCTCCAGATCTAAGCTGTACAAGATTAGAGGAGTTCTATTCTAATTGCCAAAATGTATTATTAAATAACTGTCCTGACGATAACTGCCTAGTCATCGGGGACTTTAACACCCCTGATATTTCTGCCATCACTCTCAATGCTGCTGAGCCAGTGCAGACTTCACATACCAATAAGCTCTTACTTCTGAACGAACTTATCTCACTCTGTCGTTTATATCAATGTAACAGCATCACTAACGAGAATGGGCGCACTCTTGATTTAGTACTTTCGACAGTCGAATCCCTCACGGTTAGCGAGGCTGAACCGCTGAGTTTGATGGATAGGCACCACCCTGCTATTCAGTTAGAATTTCCCTCATTAGGTAACAAAGTACAATTTTTAAAAAAACTCAATAATAAGCGACTAAACTTTTCTAAGTGTAGTTACATAGATATACGAAATGAATTAAGTAAAATAGACTGGAATGACACCTTGTCCTGTTCTGATGTAGATGAATGCACTGAAATATTTTATGAAAAGCTTTTTGAGATTATTAAAAAATATACACCGCTTATGACCTTAAAGCCCCAAACTTATCCTATTTGGTATAGTAAACCCTTAATAAAATGTAATGAAGAAAAGAATAAATACCACAAACTTTATAAAAAATTCAACAACCCTCGAGATTATGACTCATTTTCATTATTACGTGACAGGTTTAAGAAAATGGCTGAACAATGCTACAAAAAATACATCTCTTCTACTGAAGAATCCATGAACAAAAATATTAAACTTTTTTGGAGATTTGTAAATAATAGGAAAGGTCACGTAGCAATGCCACATGTTATGAAACTTGGCAACTCTTCGTCATCGAACGGACATGATATAAGCGAGCTATTTTCAACATATTTTGGATCCGTTTTTGAAAAAGACACGCAAAGTAGCATTCTATCTTCTTCATTTTCAATTAAAGACAAGGCTATCGATTCACTGTCGTATATTTTTATATCTGAACGAGACATAATTATAAAAATTAAGCAACTTGATAAAAATAAAGGTGCTGGGCCAGACCAACTTCCACCTTCATTCATCAAACTATGTGGTAAAGAGCTGAGCATACCATTAAGCATCATATTTAATAAATCACTCACCAGTGGAATTTTTCCAAAGCGATGGAAAACAGCGCATATAATTCCCATCTTCAAAAATGGAGATAAGTCACAATGTGAAAACTACAGACCAATAAGTATTCTATCCTGTTTCGCAAAAATATTCGAATCGTTGGTCTACAGTCATCTATATAACCACATCAAGCCTCTTCTTTCAAATAAACAACATGGCTTTGTTAAAGGTAGGTCAACCGTCACTAACCTTTTAGAGTACAAAAACTACCTTTGTAGGAGCTTCGCCATTGGTGGTCAGGTTGACTGTATTTATACAGATTTTTCGAAGGCTTTTGACAAAGTCAATCATAGATTACTTTGTATGAAACTCGCCTCTTACGGCGTTCATGGTAGCTTATATCGCTGGATAACCTCTTACCTCAGTAACAGAAGTCAGTTGGTCGCACTAAAGGGATTCCTCTCATCTCCAACCCAAGTGACGTCTGGGGTACCGCAAGGATCACATTTGGGGCCTCTCTTATTTGTTATCTTCATTAACGATCTCATAGAGCATTTATCTTGCGAATGTTTGTTGTACGCTGATGATTTGAAATTGTTTAACACTATCTCTTCCTCTTATGACTGCAATGTCTTACAAAAAGATTTGAATATTATTTCAGACTGGTGTAAGACGAATTACATGTATCTCAACATCAGCAAATGCTTTGCTATAACGTTCTCTAACAAACGTTATAAAATCGTTAATGATTACACGATTGACGGCCTGGTTCTCAAAAGATCCAGTGTTGCTAAGGATTTGGGCATCCTGTTTGATAATAAACTTTCATTCCGACCACATTATCAGCACATCACAACGAAAGCCAATCAACTTCTTGGATTTGTTTTTAGATCTACTAAAAACTTTAAAAACCCCCGTTCCCTTCTTTACTTATTCTTTACTCTTATCAGAAGCATTTTAGAATACGGTAGCCCTGTCTGGTCTCCGCACTACAAAGTGCATATTGATGAAATAGAGAGGGTGCAGAAAAAATGTCTTAGATTATTATGCTACCGTCAACAGTTAGGGCGTTCCAATCTAAGTTACGATATGAGGCTGTCCAGATACAATGTCCAAAAGCTGGAAACACGTCGAAAGTATATTGATTTCATTTATCTGTATAAAATAATTCACTCTTTGACAGACACTCCCGAGTTACTTTCACAAATAACCTTTAATATTAAGTATAGCACACGCAGGTCCAATCAAACCAATCTTTTTGTTTTGCAGACATATAAAAATAATATTTCCTTTTTCAATCCACTGGTAAGGATGGCTCGTCAGTATAATGAGGTAGCAAAAAATTGCTTGGACATTGATATTTTCACTCCGAAATTCAGATTTTATACTAGAATGTTAAAAGATATCCTCTATTCCAAACCTGACAGTCCAGACTCAACCATTGTGTCGAGACTGGATGCTCCATAAATTTAAATTTAATTTAACACTTATTTATATTTATAGTGTCTGTGCTGAATGTGCATGTCTGTAAATGTCATGTTTGCAGATGTGCACATTTTGCATAACATAAATAGTATTATTATTACCTATTTGTTTTTATATAATCCCGAAAACTGTCTCAGCTTTGTTTTTTCTGTGTACACATATTTTTGGATTACAATCTAGACTCAAAACTTTATGATATTTAGTTATAGCTCTGTATTGATTGTAGTTTGTTTTGTGTATATAATAAATAAATAAATAAATAAATAAATAAATACTAAGGGACTACTCAGAATCCCACTAAGAAGATACGGGAAGAAACAGAGGGGCAATTTTTTTTTAGAGATTTTGTTACATTTTTTTGTTTTTCTACATAGTTATGTTTCTTATGTAACAGTTGGCTACTTTGCAGAAGTGGAATGTTCCAAGCATCTTCGTCTTAGTATATTGCAGGTATGCTTTTTTCATTAGAACAGTCTTTACGCGTAATTTGAATTTACTTTCTGTGAGCTCCGTTATACATTTTGGAATTTTATTATAAAAATAAATAAATCTAAAAACCACGTTTTTATGGATTTAGAATGCATTGTCATTGTGTATTGAGCTACCCTGAAAGTTTCAGCCGGATAGCTAATCGGGAAGTGCTCCAAATCTGAGTTGCAAAACTCTACCCGGAACGACAGACAGACAGACAAACAAACAAGAAAGTGACTTAGTAATAATTATTTTTTAGAAAAAGAAACAAAAACCGACTTCAATGTATCTTTGAAGTCCAAGGTCAAATATCGATGAAATTTATATGGGACCACTTCGTAGCTATACTGAACCCAACGCAAAAACAATTTTCCAAATCGGTTCATAAATGACGGAGTTCTGAGGTAACAAACAAAAAAACATGCAATCGAACTGAGAAAGTTTTCGTGAGTTTGATTAATTATAAATATTTAATAGAACGGCTAGGACTCACGTAGTTTGTCGAATTAGTCGACCTAGGTTTCGAGCATGTCCATGTCATGTGTCTAGCAGTTCTATTAAATATTTATAACGAACAGAGAAAATTCTCCTTTAAATGAATTGAATTAATGAATTTCTCCCTTTGAAATTTAAAATCGTGGTAAAATACAACACAGGTATACGGTAGGGAAAAACTTAGGTAGGTACTCATCTAATGCATTTATTTGCGTACGAGGGAATGGTCTGCGGTTAGCATAAATATCGTTTCTAAGCCAGAATCTGACTTTCTTCGTGAGTTTCAGAAAGGTTACCAATGTGAAAAATGTTAGTTGAAGCATCACTGTTATCAACACAAAGGCATGCAAGACCTACCATCGTCGTCGAGTTCAGCGGGCGAACTCGCGCGGTTATCCGAGAGATCTTCATGTGAGCTCTGAGTCTCCACCCGTCTTTTGGATTGTCGTCTACATGGGTTGTTGTTCACGAATCTGGAAAACAATTAGGTTTTTGTTAATTATTTTGTTAAATGAGTTGATGTTAAACGAGTGAGAGATGGTATCCAACTAATAATATAAATGCGGAAGTGTTTTTGTATATTTAATAATCTTCACGCTGTAATGGCTTGACGGCTTTGAGTGAAATTCGGAATGGAGGTAGCTTATATCCTGGATCGTAGTCGTTGTCTTGTTTTTCAAAGACCATTTTTAGAAAGACCACCCCCGTGTATGAAAGCGCGTAGTATAAAGAGGTCAAGATGTATCTTCGTAACCAACCGAACTTTTAATACCATAAAAAGCACTCCGTAGCACTGGATTGCGTCCCTGAGACATCAGATATTAAGTCTCATAGGTATGCCCAGTAATTTCGCTGGCTACAATGCCTCTCAATAGAATTTGATTTAGAAACGGGATATTTACCATGTATTTGTTTTGTTTTGAGTTCTCGATATTTCGGCACTGTTACAAGCGCCATCATCACGACGATACTAAAGTTTTTGCGGGTGGATTTTTAATGTTATAACGGGCAGACATATCTACCCGCTTCCTCACTCGTTTTTTGCGCGCGTCACAATTACTACTTTCACCTTTGTTACTCTCAACTCGATTTGTTTCTCGACACACAACACTCACTGTATCCGCTCGCGAGGTTTTGGTTCTTTCGTCCGTTTCTAAATCAAATTCTAGTGTCAGTGACCATGTTAGTTTAAAAACGTATAATGCCTTTCAAACCGGAACACAGTAATGCTTGCGCACTACTGCTTGGCGACAGAATAACTGGCAAATCTGTGGTACCTACCCAGACGGCCTCCCACATAAGAGAGACCTACCACGAGTAAAATCAAGATCAAGGTGTTATCTAACCTGTACTCGCAGATGTTCTTAATGACGGTGGGCACGACGTTCCTCTGCGCGCACAGCCACGCGTCCTGCTGCGCGAGCGTGCGGCCCGCGATCTTGGCCTGCAGCTCCAGCCAGATCAGGTCCTTGAGCTCGTTCTGCCACACCTGCTCCTCGCGGCTGATCTGCGCCGGGAACTGACGTCACTCGACGTGTTACTCACGGGTTGGTGAACGTGGAGGCTTTTTTCGGGTTGGTGATGTCACATGTCCTTGGATTTTTTGATAAATTCTTGGACATGCCGGTTTCCTCAAGATGTTTTCCTTCACCGTTTTTAGAGCGAGTGTTAGATTCGCAAATAACTTGGAGAAAAAAAAGTCAGTGCTCCGGGGCCAGCGGGATCTGGAATCGGGTGCGTCTGATCGAAAATCGCACATGCTCCCACTGAGCCACACTCTGTTTCGCCGCCACATAGTAACATAAAAAAGGCGTAACTTGTATATCTTTCCATAATATAGGTACTCGATTATTGCGTACTACTGAAGTATAGTTTGAAAAACGTCCCTAGTCCACATGGAAGCTTGTATTTTGAACGATATTCGAGTAGTTTTCTATGAATGCGTAGATGGACACATCAAATATATCTAAGAGCCATCACTAAAATAGCTAAAATATAAAAAAAAACCGTTTGGAATCGGTCCATCCGTTTGGAAACTACGAAGCCTCACACACAGACAAACAGACAGACATAGGCGTCAAACTTATACCGCCTCTTTTTGCGTCGAGGGTTAAAACGTGTGAAAAATTAGAGAGATGACAAGTTATCACTTACAGTTCTCCGACAGCCTTTATCAACGTTCCCCATATTAATCAGCATGCTGAAAGTCTTGTGGAAGGTGACGCGACTGGCCGGCAGGGCGCCGTCGCAGCGCCAGGGCTCCGCCGCCGCCTCGGCCTCGCACGGCGCCCGGGACTTCGGCCGGGAGGTCAGCGACATGAAGCGGCTGCACGACTCCACCTGCGAGAGGAACTGTGGCGAGGTGAGGCGGTGGACTCGGGGTTAGTAGGTGGTGAGGGGTGTTTGTTAGGTACAATATAATTGTGAAAGTTTGAACACCGATGATGAAATTGTAAGTGGTCAAGTGCGTGTCGTGACACGCATACGGTAGGGTTCCCTATTCTTTTTACTTCTAACAAAAATAAGATATAATATAGCATTATTATGTCGCTCTTTCTCACGGGTTATACACCCGGTCCTTTGGAAGGCTTGCGCAGGGACATAAGTCCAACACGTAGAGGCCTCTTAGAGCATTTAATTTAGATATGTAATGGGCAACACTTATAGAGACTGTCTGTAAGTGCAAAGACAGCCCCCTATGAGTGCGAGGACTATTTATTGGAGATATGGAAATTACTTATGATTAGGCTATTGAGGTGAGTTTTTAATGGATTAGAACTGGTCTATGATATGAGACTAAAAGCATTATTATTATTATGTTAAGAACAAGAATCCGGATAGCCAATCGGGAAGTGCTCACAATTTGAGTTGTAAGACTCCATCCGGAGCGACAGACAGATAAACAGAAAGTGACTTTATAAAAACGTGGTAAAATAAAGCTATATAACATTTTTTTATATACGTAATTTAAATATGTCATTAACACTATACATTTTAATTCATCGAGATTTTACGATATGAGTACAGATAACATCCTTTCTACACCATAAACAAATTTATAACGAAATGCTGGAAGGCAGAAATGTTCATTTTCAAATCTCAAACCTATATTTAAAAAAATTATGTACATTATAATTAATTATTTTATAGTAATGTTATGGGCAGCTGCGCTTATCATATGGCGAACGACTTGCTCGTCTCACCACTCAGTTCCATAAAAATATATATTTTTTTTAATTTTGTATAATAATGACATGTTTAATATAACGTACATTGTTATAATTTGGTCAATAAATGAATTGAAAATTGAATTTGAAATAACATACGTTGAAATAGCTATAGTTACCAGTGTGGGTACAGCCGGCATCACCGCAGCGGGGTTAGGGGAAGGGAGGGAGTCAGCCTTGTTTTGGTGCGACATGTCCAACTTGTAGTCTCGTTCCTTCGCCCTGATGAGTTTGAGACTGGAGCGCTTCCGCAGACGCTCTGGAAATCAAACATCTTGGTGTTAGAATTTAGAACTCGTTTGGTAAATGTAAACAGAGTTAGGGAGTAGTCAAAGCTCTTCTAAGCTTAAAAGAGGTCATCTGGCAGAAAGTAGGTTCATTCAGTCTTCAGTCATTCTGCCATCATAATTGGCTGTATTTTTATAAATAAATAAATAAGTTGTTTTATAAGATGTACTCTGATGGTCTTCTCAAATAAATAAAAAGAACCGGCCAAGTGCGAGTCGGACTCGCGCACGAAGGGTTCCGTAGCATAAGCTATAAAAACGGCAAAAAAATCATGTCTGTTGTATGGGAGCCCCACTTAAATATTTTTTTATTGTTTTTTAGTATTTGTTGTTATAGCGGCAACAGAAATACATTATCTGTGAAAATTTCAACAGTCTAACTATCACGGTTCATGAGATACAGCCTGGTGACAGACGGACAGACAGACCACCAGTCCGCACAAAGCGCTTCGCTCACTCTTTCATTGTACGTACTGCTAAGGAGTGGAATTCTGTACCAGAATACTTATTTCCTTCCAATAACAACTTGGCTCTCTTTAAGACAAGAGTGAATAGGCACCTCATGGGCAAACGTGCTTCAACTTAGACCGCAACTACGCTTACCATCAGGTGAGTTGTTGTCAAACGTGAGCCCATTTAATCATAAAAAAAGACAGACCGACGGACAGCGGAGTCTTAGTAATAGGGTCCCGTTTTACCCTTTGGGTGCGGAACCCTAATAATTAAATGGTATAGTCACTATACTATAGAATTAATTCACCAGCTGTTATAATAGGACTAGCGGCTCGCACAATCAGTACTTACTGATTGAATAAATATATTATATCAGTAAATATTGATATTGCAGCATCATTTTTGCAAGTAGGTACTTACTCGTAATATGACAAAATATAATCAATCTATATTCAAATTCTACACGGAAATTAAAGATAGTTACTATCTCTAGTTATTTATATAGTCTAGACTTTAATTTATCGTATTTAAATTGTAATTGGGCCATGATACTGTGTAGTCGAAATATTCCAAAAGGGTTATCAGTGGAGCTAGACAGTCAGGTTAGGGCCATTAGCAACTTAAAAATATTTATTAAATTGTGAATACAATATTCACTTGGATACTACTCATTTCACCTTTGGGTTTTTTTTATATGACTAATAGGCAAAGAAGCAGATGGCCCGCCTGGATGGCAAGCGGTTACCGTCGCCTATGGACACCTGCAACACTCGGGGCATTACTGGTGCGTTGCCTAACTTGAAGGACCCTTTTTACCCTTCTTTTAATGTACTCTATGTAATAGCTCTGCGGAAAAACTCGGCCGGTAGCCCATTCCATATCTTGCAGGTGTGCGGCAAGAAAGATCTGGAGAATCGGACAGTATGCGATGGGTACGTGTCTTGACGTCACTTTACGTCTTCCTTCAATGCGTTCTTCTGTTTCTCTCTTCGTTCAACTTGGTTTACGTTCATTCAACTTTAGCAGACGGTACATTGTTTTTGAATGTGTGGAATCTTGTTTTAGTTACACGAAATGACGAAACCAGCCAACCATTAATGTCACTAGTTACCCGAGTTGGAACTGTCACCTAAATTGCACAATGAGTATCAAATGATTTGTCAAGTTGATATTATCTCACATTGATGCTACATGATATCTGTCCATCTAAAGGTTGTCTGGAAAAGTTCGCTCTAAGCGATAAGACTAAAGCTTTATATTTTTGTTTACGGTGTAAAACGCGCGTGCAAATGTCACCTTTCGAATCGACGTTAATATGAGGGGCGGAAAACGCGATAAAAATAATTTAATTACCAGGAAATGTCAATGAAATAATCTGTCTTCAAAGCAAAATAGTGTATATCAGATTCGAAGTTAATTCTTTACATAATTCTATGGTTTCTTCATGAATGATCCTTGATGAGGCATCATCATGATTCTTCTACCTACTGTATCTCATATTATAAGTCAAGGTCAGCGCCCTACTGACATCACTCGTTATCTTCAGCGAGGCAGATGATTTCAGGCGATGCGATAGTGGCTTATCAGAAGGCGCCAAGTGAACATAATGCGTAATTGACCCCACATTATAATTTTTTTTGATGTCCCTGTTTCGTCCCTCTGCTGGACAAAGGCCTCCCTTTCCTCTTTCCATTATAATAACATTATAATATTATAATAGTTTATAACTGCAAAGTGCAAACATTTCGTCTAGTAAGGAGAAACACGTATTGCCTATGGATAAGGCTGGCAAAGGATCGTTAAGCATGATAAATATTAATAGTGCAAGATATATGCCCAACTGTGGGTAGAGCAGGGACTTCAAAAGCTGTTCTAGAAACAAACCTTTAAAAAAACATCTCTCCAAAACGAGTTGTTATTCAATGACTTTAAATCATGTTATATAATCTAAGTTATGTTAGATAGCGTTAAATTTAATAATATTAGATATGAATAATAAAGTTATATCTAGTCCACTATATATCTTGTTTTGTTTGTCTTGCAATCTCTACGACAGTATTTTATCGATAACAGACGGAATAGGTATAAGATTCACAAGCATGATTAGGGAAAATAACTATAAATTCATTTCTAATTATCTACTAGTAATTAATTAATGTATTATTCGGTAAATAAGGATAACGGCGGCGACTCTATTTCCAAAATAAGGTTTTTGTTGAAAAATATTTTTTTCAACACAAGCTTTTAACAAATTCGTAATCTTAACCGCGAGCAGATTAAAATGAGCCCAAACACTAGTAGTTTACGATTATCCGTCAAGGAGTTTCATTGCCCACCTTTCGTCTCCATCATCAGATCAGCTGGCTGTCACCATAATATTGCATTGTCATCGGACTTTGACAAGTATGCTAAATTTCAACTCGGTAGGATAAGAGGAAGTGGTTCTAATTCATCTTGCAAGATTCCACCCGGACAAACATACATACATTGCAAATTAAATAAAAGCTTGTAATACAAGTCAGACATCGATCATTATCACCGTTTCCGAAAAAAGGTAAAAGTTACCCATGCAGTTGAAAGTGAATACCGAACGTAGCCATAGGCATTATCCGCTTAGCAACCGCCGTCATACCTAGACGATTTGATTTCCCTGGGTTTGGTTTTGCATAATCGACTCGTTTTACGTGAATCCGTAAACTTCTTAGAATTTTTACTTTTCGATAACATCATTTGTGTTGTTCTCGGTAAGCCGACGTCAAAAGCGTATTTTGTTTTTTAATAACCTGTTAAGGTGATCGATTCATAACAAACTAATATAAATAATTAGTGTTTACAAAGAAAGTTGAACCACCTGACAATTTAGTAGTAGCGTCAAGTTTTCCTCTTCATCTTCTACGTATTCTATACCTACTGATATGATGTCAGCCACGTCTTCCCCAATGTCACTCCTGTTCTGAACCGCGCTTTAACTTAATTGGGAGACTTGACACCAAGAAGTAATTAACTTTCAAGTAGGTTTATATATGTATATCATTTATTGCTTTGGCTACTATCTCGCCTAATATTAAGCGACGGTGTGGCCAAAGATGAAGCACATAGGTATTTTTATTTCTTTATTACCGAATAGGTACGCATATCTCTGATGGAAAGTGACGACGCGGTCGAAGATGGATCATGCTTGTCTAGAAGATACCGATTCACTCGAGACTTGAAGCCACCTCGATTATAGGAATCGGGAAACAAAGACGCTGGTAAGGTGTTCCATTCCTTAGCTGTTCGCATTATAAAGGTCGAAGCAAAATACTTTGTTCGGGCCGGAAGAATGTCTATCATGTACGGATGCCGAGTTTTCGTGCGTGTTGTTGTCCGATGGTACTATGTTGTGGATGATCTAGTCTAGAAGACGACGGTAAGCATACATAGAGCACTTTACGGGTAGTTCCTGATATTCCCCAGTTTTCGGCCTCACTGGGGGACATCAGGAAGAATTTTACCTAGTGTCTCCCACTTTATAAAACCGGGAGAAAACTAATAATATTCTTCCTTATGTAAAATTCTTCTTAAACTAGGGGACATTAGAAACGACCCTGCTTTACCTGCTGATTCAGGAGTACTGGCATTGTCCACCTCGTCCTTCTTATCTCGGATCAGCTTTTGAAGGCTCATGCCGGAGTCTATGTAATTCCTGAAACAAGATGAAAGCGCTTTTTTATTTGTGAACTGCATAGTTTCTCGGTAGAAATTATGACATCACCATCAACGCTTTAATTAAAAAAATGTAGATGGAATCGCAGTGTTATCAATAAATCTTCTCTCTTTATGTAAGTACAAATAGCGTCAATAAGTACGCAGTTTAGTACCTTGTCATAATCAGTAGTTTGACATTGCTTCTCTTAAATACCTTGTTATGGAAATCGTTATTGCGACATGGAACTAAAACGTTTACATAGTTATATTAAATTTATTAACGCAACGTCGCACTTGGTCTTATATTTTTGTCCCTCTACATGCTTTTCAATCGTAATAATATATAAACAGAATTACAGAGTAAATAAACATTACAACAGAAATATACATACTTGAAAATAAATAAAGGAAGTAGATAAAGAAAGAAAGCGGAAAAACAACGACTGAACGAATAATGATACAGGTAACAATTGTTATAAAGAAACTGGGAAAGAAGTGCCGCAAGGGTCTACCATCTTTTTTCAATATCTGATTCTATGAATATCGAATTACGTACTAAATAATAGATTATAAATACTAACAACTCGTGGTAGATTTCGCGCATGCGGGAGGCCGGCTGGGTAAGTACTATACGCAAGCATTACTGTGTTCCGGTTTGAAGGGCATTGTAGCCAGCGAAATGACTGGGCATATGAGATTTAATAGCTGATGTCTCGGGGTGATGAGAGCTTTTTATGGCATTATAAGTTCTGGGTGGTACTGCAATTGTTATGGGCAGGCGTGGCGCTTACTTTCAGGCGAACTACTTGTTCGTCTCATGACTCAGGAACATAAAAAAACTGAATATCAAATTACTAGATTGAGGACACTCGTGCAAATAATTGATGAAATGGTTAGTTTGTTAGTCACTCAACAAACAATCGCACAATATCCGTTTCGAGGGCATTATGCTAAAACGATAAGATTGCAACGTGGCGTGGAAAGTCCACTTCACTCACTACTTTCGAAAACAGAATTTTAATACATCTATAGATCGTTAGAACTCTTTCTTCTTTTAAACCAGTTGTCAGAAAAATTCAATGGTGTAGAACCCATTAAGCCGCTTTGAGTCTGCATGGTGTAATTATGGCCCATATTCTCACTGAGAGAAGACCTTGAACGGATTCCTAGCAGTGGGAAAGGATCAAGTTGATAATAAACAGTAAACTAACACCACTTGGACGACGACGACGGGTATCGGTTGAATTATCTGTAGGCCATTCAGTTGGCTCAACCGATACCCGTATGTACAATGTAGGTGTACAAAGTACAATGTACATACATAATGTTCATGTAGTTTAGTGTTTAATTTATTTAGCTATATATAGCTAAGCTAATAAATAGTTTTTATGACGGTACGATATGTCAATTATTTTGTTTTTTAGACATTTGCAGAAACGAAGTATTAAAAGTCTTCTGTGGTATTACTTTATTCTGTAACATTACCCATACCAATAACATAAAACAAAATAGCAACTGATATTTCCTGATTTCGAGAGCATTATCTACAATATACCTACGATTCCAATAATTACCTACACAGGCACTTGTGATGAGTTTGTAAAAGCCTAAGCGTATCTTGTCATCAAGTGGCAAAGGGGCAAGTCTTCATCTGTCATGCTGATGTACGAAACAGTCACAATGTGGTTGGTTGTAGGTTCTAAGCTGGTGCCAAAATCTAGGTAGCTAGCGGAATTAAAAAAAAAAACCAAGCATCTTCGAAGATAGATGATGCGAGGAACTTGACGCATTTGACTGAGCCTAGCAATGTCCAAGACCATCTAGAGCAGTAAAAAAGTCGAGGGGAGGCCTTTGCTCAGCAGTGGAACAGTTCAGGCTAAACACATCAGAAAACAACACAGCACAGCATCTTTACCAATTGGTTGCGATACCTTTGAATATCCATCAAAAGTTGAGCAGTTATCGGAACCCAATCTCTGAATGTGGTGCAGTGATTGACTTGTTAAAATTCTAAACAGGTTTGTTTGACCTCTACCACTGTATCATTAGTATGTGCATGGACAATAACGTCACGGCTCATGATGACGTCTATGAGAAGGTTAATGATTCTTTAGATATTATATTCGTTGGTTAGAATAATTATAAACTTTAAAATAAAAGTAATCAGCGTTAAACAATTTAACAACCGTAGATATATCATAATATTTTAACCTCGGTCGCAGTGTCGGGGTTATAAATAACCTAATGTTTTCCGAGTGCTCTGATAAGGCTATCTCTCATTCAATCCCGGGCTCGATAAGGCCCGATTATTGTATCATTGAGTCAAACGTCTGATGTTATGGCAATCTAATTTTATGAATTGGGATGTAATAGATGGGTTCGGATGGGTTACAAAATTCGCTCGCCACTAGTTCCCATCTCAAATTGCTGTTACATTTTAGGCGCGTGGAAAATATAGATATGTTCATAAGTTTAGTTTAGGTAGAGCAGTGTTAATAAACATTTTAAACCGACTTTAAAAAGGTATGTTTGTTACACGATTACTCCGCTAATTATGAAATGATTTTGATGATTCTTTTTTTAGTAATTTTTAAGCTTTCGCGATTCGAACTTGGTCGAAACGTCGAGGTAAATAAAATTAATGTTTTTAGCGCGATCAAGTCCCGTTTTACTATCATAAACTATGATATTATTTTTTTGTTTGGTAGGTCATACTTCAGATGTGGTCCCATGTAAATTTTATCGAAATTGATTTAAAACTTTTTGAAAAAAATCAACAGAACCAAAAAATATAAGTATTCAAGTCGGTATTTTTTTTACTTTGTTTGTTCTCGAATTAAAAAGTTTTTGAACGCGTGACGTTCCTCAGTGTATTATTCCTACATTTCCTACACCTTCTTCACCAAAGTCCTAACGGTCATTGCCCTTTCATAACTTAAGCATATTATGTGAGCTGGCTCGATAGTTCAAATATTTGTTTCAACCAGTTGTTTACACGTGTACGAATTTGACACCTTCTGATTTATACAAGGACATTTTCTGGGTTCAAGGTTTAATTTTTACACTTTAGTTACATCTTTTATAAAATTAAATTAAAATTTATCTGTTATGTATGACGGCGGTAGCCCTAACTAGACCAACTGGCTATTAAGTACAAATCGTACCGTTTCATTATTGATTAATTCCTAACGGTGAGGAATTGAGGATTGTATATAGAAATCTACTAAATAACGTCGCCAATTAAATCAATATAGTCTTGAATATTTAATGAGTTTCTTGAATACTTCTATATTCGAGTAGGTAACTCACTATACTCCGTCCAACAATTTATTTTTCTTTTTACTGCTCGATTAGTGATGTCCTAATTGCGATACTGATATCTTTCGATAAACGTTTTGGCTTTTAAGTTCCAGCTGGCATTTAAAGAAACTTTTTATTATTTGAACACATATCCTATCATTACACTGAAACTGGATGAAATGATGGCTTGGGGTTCAAGTTACGACTTTAAGGCTGTTCGCTTTTGCTTTGTAATTTGTTATGATGATTATTGATACATCATAGATCATTTTAGTAGCCTCCACTTGTCTGTCCCCTGGTCCTGATGTGTATTTGACGATAAGCAAGTAATATAGGTAGTTTCGAGTATTTTTGTCTAAATAAATACTTAACTAATGACGTACGAGTATACGTAATAGAAATGTTTGCAATAACAGAACAAATACTGCGAGCTAAATATAGAATCAAAAGGTCAATGTAGAATAGTTCACACCTGTTTTTCAGCACAAATAGGATTGCTAGATATAATAGATTGATAGAAGAGTAGTAGACTCTTGGATACATAGTGGGCAAGATAATAAAATTGTTTAATCATCAATAATATATATTTATGTAGGTAAAAGAGTTGGATACACAGATACTAAGGTACACAAAGGCATTGTCGATGGGTTGCCTACATTGTTGCAACGCTAACCTAGAGAACACTTGTATCAGAAAGATAGTTTTGGGTTATATTCCACCACCCCGACCTAGTGTAGTTCAGTGAAAATCACATGTCCACATATACTGTCCATCAATAAAGTCGATAGAGGGTTGCCAAGACCTCGGCTGTACGCTAGAATCCTTAGTTCCACCCACCTGCGTTTCTCTTTATCCCTGATCCTGGACCGTGGCGGTGTTGTGCCAAGCAGGTCAGCCTCGGCGCCGTCGCCGCCGTCGGCCAGGAGGTACCGCGAGGAGCTGCGCGGATTCCGGATCACCACGTCTTTGGCATCACTGGAATACGAGATCAACATGTCTCATAAACATAAGTCATAACTCCCAACGATCTATGCTCTAGAATTTTCAACCTACTTCAAAAAAGGAGGAGGTTTTCAATTCGACGGTATGTTTATTTTGTATGTTTGTTACGCGATTACTCCAATTATGAATTGATTTTGATGATTCTTATTTTTGTTTGGTAGGTCATACGTCAGAGGTGGTCCCACATAAATTGTATCTAAATTGATACAGCACTTTTCTAAAAATTAACAAAAAACATAAGTTTAGTCTTGAAGTCGGTTCTTGTTTTTTCTAAAAATTAATTATGTGGATCAGTTTAGATTTATAGCCAGCACGGCATAGCAGCTAGTAGTCGTAACGATGATGATTGATTGATGAACTTTCGTCAAGACTTACGAACTGGAGTTAAAATTGCATAATAATATATAGAATCCGGCAAATCAGCCACGTGAGTAGGTATCTCATTAATGATTTCTAGTTTTTATTGATGATTTTAATAGAATGCCAATTAGATCATTTACGAAATTATTCAGGCTTTGGGACACATAGTAGACCACTATTGAATCAATTAAAAAACACCTGCTCCAGTCTGTGAGCACTACACCAACAAAATAAATTGGAGAGAAACCGCAGGCAAATCGCTTCTGCAGCGCGTCAGGTATGTTTACCGAGGCTCGGAGATGGCTTTCATGCTATTCTACGCAAAAGAGCAGACTCCCTGATGACGCGGGTGCGGGACAGCGCCAACACTATTCTGAGCGTGTTCGCGGACCCGTGGGAGGGTCCTATATTGCGTCGCTGGATATGTATGCATAGCGCGTACATGTCCAGTGAAAAATGAGTAAGTAGGATAAGCTATACTGTAAATACTAACATAGATATAAGATAATTAATTTTTAGAAAAAAACAAAAACCGACTTCAATGTATCTTCGAAGTCCAAAGTCACATATCGATGAAATTTATATGGGACCACTTCGTAGCTATACTGAACCCAACGCAAAAAGAATTTTCCAAATCGGTTCACAAATGACGGAGTTCTGAGGTAACAAACATAAAAAAAAAGAAAACATACAACCGAACAGAGAACCTCCTCCTTTTTTGAAGTCGGTTAAAAATTGTTACTAACAAATTATGGATGAGTCCGAAATAAAGTAATTTATTATTTATTATTATAAATCTTTAACCTTCCGGCCGCGTGGTTTGATTGTAAAGTTCGATTGATCGAACGACGAGGATTTTTAGATCCTTGAACTTGGCTCTCTGTTATCACAGCGTGACGACTCTAAGATCTACCTTCTCAAAGTATAAATACCCACCTATTAGATTATAGCAGTATTATACTATAGTAGCGATAAGGCC
This sequence comes from Petrophora chlorosata, assembly GCA_951640565.1. Lineage (NCBI taxonomy): Eukaryota > Metazoa > Arthropoda > Insecta > Lepidoptera > Geometridae > Petrophora > Petrophora chlorosata. The sequence goes on along the minus strand of OX621198.1, from coordinate 17,732,249 downwards.
GCCCATTGTACGTCAAAACTACGATGTATTTTTAACCGACTTCAAAAAAGGAGGAGGTTCTCTATTCGGTTGTATTTTTTTTTATTTTTTTATTTTTTATGTTTGTTACCTCAGAACTTAGTCATTTATGGACCGATTTGGAAAATTCTTTTTTTATATGAAAGGATATACTTCCACATTGGTCCCATTTTTAACCGACTTCAAATTAAAAAAGGAGGAGTATATTTTTTCCTTGTTTTTGTTTGTTACCTCAGAACTTCGTCATGTATTACCCGATTTGGAAAAATTCTTTGTTTATTTGAAAGGACATACTTCCAAATTGGTCCCATCATTAACCGACTAGAAAAAGGAGGAGTATATTTTTTATGTTTGTTAACTTAGAACTTCGTCAAGCTGATTTGGAAAATTCTTATTTTATTAGTAAGGATATACTTCTAGATTGGTCCCATTATTAACTGACTTCGAATTAAAATAGGAGGAGTATAAATATTTTATTTTGGTACCTCAGAACTTTGTCATTTATGAACCGATTTGGAAAATTCTTTTTTTATTTGAATGAATGTGATTTCAGAATCGTCGCATTGTGGTCCGACTAATTAATAAAAGGAGTTTTTTTTCTTATTATGTTTGTTATCACAGAACTTCGTCATTTATAAACCAATTTAGAATATTATTTTTAAAGTTTAAAAAAGGAGCAGGTGTGTTTCTATGTGTGGCCTTAATTGTCAGAGGGCAGATTTCGTAGCCTCGTTATCTCGTTTTTCGCTCTGTCGTCGTGTGGTCGAATTAATAATTTGTTGGCGTCCAAATCTGACAAAACGATGCCTTCTAAACTTCTGACACGACTTAGTGCCACATATGTTTGCCTTTTTGCAAATTTTTTTTTACCGAGATCGATCACAGCTCTTTCGAGGGTGGTCCCCTGTAGTTTATGGACTGTGACCGCCCAGCTTAATATTAGAGGAAGCATACGTCGCTCTACATCTCCGTAACCCCTCGCCGCCTGAAATGTAGTGCTTGATGGAGGTATGGGTATGCAACCGTCACTATTTTAAACCGACTTCAAAAAGGAGGAGGTTTACAATTCGACGGTTGGTTTTTTTTTTGTGTGTTTGTTACGCGATTACTCCGCCAATTATGCATTGATTTCAATGATTCTTTTTTTGATTGGTAGGTAATACTTCAAAGGTGGTCCCATATAAATTTTATCGAAATTCATTCAGTAGTTTTTGAAAAAAATAGCAAAAACAAAAATATATAAGTTTAATCTTCAAGTCGGTTCTTGTTTTTTTTCGTAACCAACTTTCTAAAGGTGGAGGTTTGTATTCGACTGCTTCACCTGCTTCACCCAGGGTTGACTTCCGGTGAGGGAACTCCTCAACGGTGAATAGTACAGACACAACATTTCGTAAATGGATTTAACCATAATAGCCTGTTCTAAATTCCATCATGACATGGCAGATACACCCAGGATTGACTTCCGGCGAGGGAACTCCTCAACAGAGAATAGGACAGACATGACATTTTTTTGTACATGCATTTAATTGTGATAGCCCGTTTTAAACTTCGTCATGATGTGGCTTCTAGATCATAAAAGCTTGTCTTTAAAAACTTTTTGAATTCATTTAATTAAAACTTGTTTTTCACTAAAAAGGTTAAAATAAATTATTTTTCAAAAAAAACTAAACCGACTTCAAAACCACAACCAAAAACGATGTATTTTGTGACTTATTTTGTTTTTCATAATTGTGTATATGTTATTGGGTGTGCAATGAAGTGTTATTGCATTGTATTGTATAGTAAGACTATAGCGTTAAGAGGGAACGGCACGCTGAAATTTTCATACAAAAAGAGAAAACGTTTTTCTACCCTACTACCCAACCATTAACCAAATTCGATGAAATTTGGACATGTAAGAGATGTTATCATTATTGAGGTTTGTTGGTTTTTATTTTTTCGATAATACCTATAGAATTTGAATAAATGGACCCAAAATACTCGATATTTACTCGAAATTTTTTTTGAAGTTTGGAAGATGTTCACTTTAGAAATAGACATAAACTTAGAAAAAGGAAAACCTACAAACCTAGTTTATTCTCCATTTAAGAAATTGAGACAAAAAAATATCAACTTTGGTTGAGATTTAGTGTGGTAGAGACGTTTTTTCCCGAAACGCTAATTTTAACAAAAATCTGAAGTTGATACGAATTTAGTTAAATTATTATTATTATTTAGTTAATTTATTTTATTTAATTTACGCATTTTCTGCGAGACCGTAAACCATTATTCAAATACCTAGTGCTTGCTGGCCGCGGCTGTGCCATATCCTCTTAACCGCAAAAGTTGCCGGTCCCGTTGCTATTACTCACAAGCGCAAAAACAAAACAGAAGTTGCGTTCCACATATTTTATCTCAATGATACGTTCGGAGTCCATGTCATCGTTTCGCAGCAGCATTGAGGTCAGTCTGGGAAAAGCCCCAGACTTCTTGGACAAGAGATAGGTGCTTACATCGTTTACATAATTGACGACCGATAAGGTTGTCAGTGCTGTTGTGGTCAGTCCAGATCACATGCAGGCAGGAGCTAGTTATATAAATATTCATTGCTCATTTAAATGACAAATATTGCAGGTAACTAATCATTGCTTATGCTGTGGGCATAGGGCACGATAAAAAAACTCACCTTTACCTTTTGCTTTCATATACTTTAATACTAATCTAAGGACTATAAAATCGTAGTGGGCCTTCCCTTTTATCTTGTATGTGTATTATGTAGACAGTGTGACTCTAATGACTCATGTATTCATTCAATTTCATTATTATTGTGTTCACAGACTGCCTACTCTGTATTTTTATGAAATCTTGATTTTATATAAGAGCTGTACCACAGTGTTATTACCCGTGGTATTACCCGTGGTTGCACGCTTAAGAAATTATAAGAAAATATATTTACCTTAACATTTTCTATTTTCACTCTTCACAAGGAAATAACCCTGGAAAACGTACAGAAAGGAAGCAGCATTCATCGCTGACACAGATAGAGGAGTAGTTCACTGTTTTGTTGTACCTACCTATCTAGATATGTCGGTACCTTCGGCCTTACTCATAGAAACAGCTTCAGAGTAGCCATGATTAGCAGATTTTGCACGCTCGCTCTAAAACGGTGAAGGAAAACAACGTGATGAAACCCGCTTACGCGCTTTGGAGTGGTAGGCTCTGGCCGTGGTTGTAATACCACCCACCGACCGAACAAAACCATGCCGTCAAGCGACCTAGTCGTGTTTCGGGATGATGTTCGGTGTACCATCGGGGAGACGGGTCTGAGCAGCCGCTCAACTGCCGTCTCTCTCTAGATCTATGTGCTCCATCTTAGGCCACATCATCGCTTCACATCAGGCGAGATAGTGGCCAAACACAGATCTATTAAGCGTAAAAAAAAAATGATTAGGTTACCTAGAGTACCTATTGTCCAAACTTTGATAGTGAAACCCCATGAACTTAAGAGTAAACATAACTATAGAGCGCGCGTACAATTATCGATTGCAAGTTCCATGAGAATAATAATTGAATAGATTCATTAACGATTATACACTACCCCATCCCTAGAGTGAGCTGTCAAAATTATCAACCTAAATTTGACAGACCATAGCTATATTGATAGATATGTGGCAAATAGTGATGGGCAATAATTGTGCGCCGCGCCGCGCCGCGCCGTGACACGGACACACGGTACCTATTGTTGTGTATGTATTGTCTTGTACCTATAAGTGTAATTTTAGTAAGTGAACATTATTTATTTTAAAGTTATGTACTTATAAGATGTAGTACCTATGTGAAATATGTATGAGATATGAAATAAGAAAGTCAAAGTGATGCGTTTACCAAAGAACAACATTTAATTTTTATTTACATAGATTACTAGAATTTCAAATCGCAAGCGCAGATAATGTGCCGGTGTAAACTATTGCTCGCCATACTCATAAAAAACATCATTATCGAATAGGCCGAACGCGTCACATCACTATTTGAGTCGTGGGATTGCGGGGCAGTACGGGCGGTACGTGTAGCCCCGCGTCCCACGTCTATTTCACCCCCGCGAAACGAAACGAACTTTAAACTTAAAAGTATTAAAAGTTGGCTTACCGGTGAAATATGATGTTAGAATTCTGTTTAGTGTGTTTCCGAGTATCGTTTTTATTGCACATTTAACCATTTTCTTAAGATAAATAGAGAAATATCTGCTAAGAACTCACAACGGGCGTTCACACTGCTAGTACTCGTAAGACTACTAGCGCTTGAGGACAAGACGATGCTATGTTCTCACCTGTGCATACTGTTCCCACTTAGGAACACGCGCTCTATAAATATAGGTATAATAAATATAGGTATAGTAAATATAGGCAATAAATTATAGCATTATATCAGATGAGTTATTATTTCGATTTAAGTGCATACCTTACGACTCAACTTGGATTCTCCACCAAGGTCACAGAATATTATTTTGAAATACCTACAACATAATATTTAATTTTTTTTATTGCTTTTTATTTATTTGTATAAATTTTACAACTTTTCATAAAAATCTAACACCTTATAAACCTTCAACAGGTTTGTCTTGGGTGTTGCATTTCTCTTCTATTACTTACTTCTAAAATAGTAACATTTTAAAATAGTAGGTAGTATTGACTATAATATGTATAAAAATCATAACAATAGCTCGGGACCGCTCCAATGTAATCTTGATGACTTTATTTCCGTCCTTGTCATGGAAATAAAGTCATGAAATGACAGTAAGTATAGGCACAGAATACAGAGGTATAGGTACAGGTTGTTCCATCTTAAGGTTGTTAATTATTTCTTTAATATTTAGATTTTACTAGAACTGTATATTTGTGCTATTAATTAATAATAGGTCGGTAATCGGAAATCTGTTTCGGATAGGACATACTGTGGCTTTACCTTGAAATACAATGTAATCAGGTAAACAAATCATGTGATTGTATACATATTACTCTAAAATTACCAAGTTCATGGCCAGTTCTACCGAAACTACAGAAATTACAGCTTTTGAATATGTAGCACCAGACTAAACTAGTTGTTATGCTAATTATATATATTGTTATGTGACTTGCTTCAAATTTAATGTATGTATGCAGATGTATGGATCACTTGTTCAAAAGACTGGTTTTTACCTAGTTGGTACATTTTAGATTGTATATACTAGGTAAGTTTTCTAAATAAATTGTACACTTGTAGGTAGTAATAAATGAATCTTCCTTTAACAGATGGAATGAGATATTCTTGCTGTGTCAAGTCAAACCATTGCATTGGAAGGAAGGAATGAACGAAAGAGAAACAAAGGAAACAAGGATGAAAGATTAAATAATTAATTTTTAGAAAAAAACAAAAACCGACTTCAATGTATCTTCGAAGTCCAAGGTCACATATCGATGAAATTTATATGGGACCACTTCGTAGCTATACTGAACCCAACGCAAAAAGAATTTTCCAAATCGGTTTATAAATGATGGAGTTCTGAGGTAACAAACATAATATAAAGAAATGTAAATAACTGAGAATTGAACAGAGAACCTCCTCCTTTTTGAAGTCGGTTAAAAAAAAATATATATCAGTGAATTTGTTAGATTTCACTAATGTTATAAATTTCAACAGGTAAGTGGGTAATTAAATTCGACATAGGCAATTTATTTTTACCTGTCCAACCTGCAAAGAGAGCAGCATGCTACAATTAGTGTTAGATTAAGTTCAACTCTGTTCTAGTAGTTCATTAGGCCAGTGACTACTGGCCTAGTACTCTACCACAATTCAGTTTAACTACCGAGTGAGTATGTAAAAAGTAACTATCTGGCTGTTAATTATATGCTATTTAAGTATACTCAACATTGACATTCACATTATAAACTACATTAGTGATAGTGATTCACACAAGTGGTAAATGAGTACAGATACAGTTGATTGGTGCGCTGATAGCATATCAGTGGTTTACAAGCTGTTTGCTCAGCACTCGGGTGGACAGTGATACCAAGATTGATGTGAAATGAGTTGTTATGTTATGAATTTCAATGATTATGTGATGATCATCCGCTTAAGATAGAAATATTTCAAAGGTAATCTATACTATTGTAGAAATGGAAAAGAGCCAATTCTGTACATTGAAAATGTTTTTGCAAAACCAACTGGGATGGACCATATAGACTCTAACAGATTTGTGTTCAGTACCCTCAAAATTTTAGAGGGTACTGAACATGAATCTATGGTTTTTAGAATTTTTGTCTGTTTGTTTGTGTTTGTTATCTATAGACTCGACAACTACCGAACAGGTTGTTAATGTGGTTTCAGTGTTTGATAGCCTACATCTTAACTTAAAATATAGACAATTGAAATTTTCAAAAATCTGTTTATGGGGGGTAAAGTAACTATAGAAAAAAGTTATTAGATTGTCATAGAATCTTGAAACTATAGTCTACGCAAACTAAATCTTGGGCAACAGCTGGAAGGTATATATAATGTTTCGCAAAGTCACTACCCCATGCTTCTTGCTGCATAATATTATACCAATAACCTGGAAATCTCATACACCACTGAGGACACATTTGTCTCGTCACAGGAATCCGCATCCTGTGACGAGACAAATGTTTGTGCGCTGAAAAAAAGTACAAGCATTTGTTTCGTGTCTGGGTGTTGTGGGACTATAGTTCTCATAGTTCCTAGTTGCCTAGATACAGGGAATCCAAGTTAGGGGTCTGGATTTAAACGACGAGGACTCACATAGTTTGTTGAATTAGTTGACCTAGGTTTTGAGCATGTCTAGGTCAACTAATCGACAAGCTACGTAAGACCTAGACATTTTGTTAAATATTTATAGTGAATAAAATTCACAAAAGCTTTCAATATTGAAAGTATCTAGCATAGCTCTACATGATTCACATTCCTGTATGTACTAGTCGTACTACAGTGTTTCTGAACTGAACATTATGTATGGTGGCAATTAAGTGAAGTGGTTCTGCTGGCCGATTCAGAACCCCACGACAACATACCGAATCGATTCGATTGGATAACAATCTCGTGTCGTAGGTTTCTTTTCGAGCTATTCAGAACATCCGCCCCGAGGATTCGATACGGTTTCGGTTACGATATCGGAATCGATACGACAACGTGTCGCATTTACGGAGTTCGTTTTGTGTGCAATACTCGCAGAAAATTGTATTATTAAAAAATGTTTTCAAGTTATCAAAATTTATTATAACAACGTTTATCACGAATTAAATTATAATTAACAATTATAAGCACCAGATATTGGTAGACATATAAAAAAAACAAGGGCTTTGTAAACACCCACCTGCTGATATCCACTTGACATTAATGTATTATCTATGCTTTTGACATTGACAAACTGCCAAATTTAAATGTCTATCGCAAATTGTTTTCTTTATCACATGTTTTGAAATTATTCTTTTATAATTTCAATCGAGTGAGAAGACGAGCCTCATCAAGATTCGTTAGAAATGTTAAGTAAATACCAAAATATCTATTACATAGTATCACAGAGTACTTTATAATAATTATATAGGTACAGTGATTTTATTTCGGTAGATTTATGCATCTTATTAAGTAATCTTATAAAGTAAAAAAATAGTGGTAAATAGTTCAAAAACAATCAAAGCGAACTTAACCTATAAATAAATACTAGACTTGGTAGGTACTTTATTACATAGAATTAGTTTAGGTTGAATCTTACTGTGAGTTTTATTTTATTTGTAGGAGAAAATGTAGTTTATTTAACAACACACGGAATATACTCGGTATTGACGGTCAAATCTAATGCTTTCGAGTGATATGTTGCACTCGATAAGTTGTTGTGGAAATTAATCGGACGTTCGAAAACTTTGCTTCGATATCTGCATTGTGAATAACGTTCTCGGTCGATAAATACGCGTTTACCGTAAGGTTTAGTCTGGGTAGGACACGGTTTTAAAATGAGTTTGTAAGAGGTGCCTCTTTTTTGTCCTGAGCCAGTACTGTGTACCGCTTCAAATGAGGCGAGGCGTTCGAGGTCTATTGAGCTCCTACGGTTCAAATGAAGCGATATCCGGCTTTTGTACTGGTGTCACACTTTTCCACTAGATAATGAATCAGGAACTACATGCGATATTACAATTACCTAAAATATCCTACCTACTATTATGAGTGACAATTATTATGAGTCGCTTATGCAAGTAGGTATTCATACTTATAGTAAGACATGATCATAAATTCTTGTTGAAGCGTAATAAAGTTGTGGTTATCTAAATAAGAAAAATATAGTAAATATATAAATATATATATAAATGTGAACATTTATTCTTTTTATCCATACTATATTTACCTACTATTAGGAGAATCCTAATATTATCTTTGCTGTATTCTATATATATAATACGACTCATTTAAGTATACCCAAACCCACTTACTGATGTGAAAGTAAAACATAAGTAAAACTTGTCTACATATTTTGGATAGTTATACAACAGTTCGTATTTTGTTCGGAGTTTCGGGCAAACACGGTCATATTCGACGTTCATTCAAACAACATCGCGTGAGGCAGTGACAGAGAGAAGAACAACATCACATTCACCCTCTTTGTCATCTCCATCGAACGAAAATGTACTGTCGCGACTCTCCGGCTCGTCGCCTCATTGAGTGAAGAGTAGATAGATAATGACCAATGAGCATGAGCGGGACATTCGTATTGAAGTCTTACATTTTTTCATTTTGAGCCGCTCTTACAATTTTCTGTCGCGTACGGGACAAATGTACTGGTTCATGTAAGTCCTACTCAACACTAGTAAGGTTACGATTGGTTATCGACTACGACAATTTGAACGTCGATTCGACTATTGTGAATTTAAAATATTTTTAATCATACGATATCAAACCGAATCGATCGACAAATGAGTTGTCGTGAGGTTCTGAATCGGCCAGCTGAGCAAAACATACATGTATGTCGAGAGGGTGAAGAACGATTCCTACTGTAAGGTGTTTGCATTGAAAAATATATCAGATTTTCATTCCACACAGCCTTCACGAAAATGAAGCAGACAATTTATGTTTTGTTTACATAAGGTAAGGAAGCTATGTGGTAACTACACTCGAATTTCTACTGTGCTGCATACGCAAATGACACTAATATCGGATGCCTGTAGATTCGTAGGTCATGCCGGAGAAAACTGAGGGTTACACAAATGATAATTAAACTTACAAATCATCATCGCTGCTCTGTCCGGAGTCGTAGTTAATGGGAAAGCCCACTTTTTTCTTCCAGTCGTCCAATTCGCAATCCATTATAGCGAAAAACACAAAAACAACTTCCCAATCATTGATATTGTTCCCACTACGTAATTTTCCGCGGCACTAAAACATGACAATCACATCACCACCGAAGTTTTATCTCGCACTTTTTTCACAGAATAATATCAGAAAATATTTTTCGATGTATAACATTGTTTGTGAAAGTTTTACACCTGTTTTAGACGGTTTTTTATATAGCCGCGATGCGAGACACGTCTATCCGGCACACGCAAAATGAACGAACCAGTGCTGCCGGCAGTCAAACATGAAAAAGTCCGAAACCGATTAATAAATTACCCGTTTTGTGTAAGTGTATTTCTTTTATTAATTTTTTTTATATTATGTAAGTAGCTTTTTTCGCATTTTAAATATAATATTTACTGACTGTATACTACATATCTCTTTTGACTTTATTTTCATATTACCCAACTGCTGCGAAGCAAAAAGAAGGGCTAAGATTTTAGAAGCGTATGTATGCTTGACAGCTATTGTCTCGAGGTGCAGCGCCGCGCAATACAAAGCTCTGGATAATGCTGCATCTGTTATGGGCAGGTATAATTGGCCGCGTGTTAAAGGATGTTATATACTTACAAAAATTATTATGGTGGCCATGATACGTCATTAAAATCATAAAGTTATGAACAATGAGATGCAAATTATCGGTTTTTTTTACTGAGACGTTTTAAAATAAGAATTAGTCGTAGTCAGAGGCTCCTATATAAGGATAGGATCACATTCCGTTCGCTCACAATAGGATAAATGAAATGGTTTTTTGTCGCAAGATTACCCGCTTATGTCCTAAATTATCCGAAATCAGGTAAAAATACCCGCGCCGGCAGCGCTGGAACGAACAAAAGAACGAATGACGATTTTTTTTTAAAGTTCGGCCATTAGGGTAGGCTCAAGTCTCTAGTACCATACCGCCATGTCTTACGTAGTTTTTAATTCGTAGTTTAAGATTCCATTCATTATACTTTTGTCAAGAATGAGGGTCAACAGCAACAAGCCGGACCCTCTCCTTATGATTCAATAAAGTGGTGGAACTTTATCCAAGCTTTCCATGGACTTCTTGGGAGAAAATAAAAATGTTTTCTCTATTTTGTTTCATTTGCCTTCACTCGTGCACGTTTACGAACACATAATGGTTAATATTCCACCGATATTACACACTCGAAATTGTTGAAGCAAAGAGGTTTTGCTTTGTAGATATAATCTCAATGCATGGTATGACAGTAAATTATTCTTTTGGTTAGAAAAGAAAAATGGTCTCTTTGCTTGGTTGTCAGATGTTACTATCCTTGTGTTATTTTATGTTATATATGTTTTGTTTACCGATTATTCCAGTGTAATTTGTGATAATTCTACAATAATAAATTCGTGCGTTTTTCTTGCTTCTTGTATACTGCGTGTTTTTATGAATACTCTGCGTTGGGGACTGATGAGTCATGAGAGACTCCAGTTTGTCTAACAGGTTTTTAGCACAGCACTAGAGGAAAACGCTGAATGATGGCAAATACTGGAAAAGGGAATGCTGTTAGCACAGTCAGTGCGGAAGATAGGCCGCATACTTCCCAAGGAGGTAACATGAGTTCGAGCCTACCAGGAATGGAGAAGCTTGATGGTAGTGCCGATTATAACACCTGGAAGTTCATGATGGAACTGTACCTGATACACGAGGATTTATGGGAGTACACGATGACAACACCGGTGGCTAGCAATGTGTCAGGCTTGAAAAGAGATCAGAAGGCCAGAGCAAAAATTTGTTTGATGGTAAAGCCACATTGCTTAGTACACGTTCGCCACGCGAAGTCTGCAAAGGAGGCATGGGATGCCCTGAAGGCTGCTTTCGAGGATAAGGGCCTGAATAATCGGTGCAGACTGCTGTCGAAGTTGGTGAATCTAAAATTGGAGCAATTTACTTCAGTGCGTGACTACGTGACGGCCATGATGACGGTAGCACAGCAGCTTCGTGACCTTGGCAAGGAAGTAGATGATGAATTGCTCGCAACTTTGATGCTACAGGGGTTAACAGAGACGTTTCAACCCATGAGACTAGCAATAGAGAATACAAACATAGAATTAACCACGGACTATGTGAAAATGAAACTGTTTCAAATGGAGGATGCTTATCAAGCAGGCTCGAGTACTGTTACAAATGCACTACAAGCTCATAATAAAAGTCGAAAGGACAAACAGAGGCAGAAGAGTACGAATCGTACGTTAAAATGTTTCATCTGCGATGGGCCTCACAAAGCGAGGAATTGTCCGAATAACCCTAAGATGAAGAAGGATGCTTTGACGTCGTTGGCGATGGCAACTGCAGGGAAACAAGGATCTGGAGAGTGGGTTCTTGACTCTGGAGCATCTAATCATATGACAAACAGAAGAGAGTGGTTAACAGACTTTAAAAATTTAGAAAAACGAGTAGAGGTAGCTTGTGCAAATGGAGAAACGGTATGGGGAGAGGCAGTAGGTAATGTGGTTAATGAGGAGACGGGTGTTTCAATAAGAGGTGTATTGTATGTACCTGGGTTAGCAGCTAACCTATTGAGTGTGAGCACAATCGTAAGTAGAAACCTAGTTATTGTGTTTGACAAATCTGGCTTTAAGATTATGAAAGCAGATGGATGTAAGGTTTCTGGTGAAGTTTCGCATGAAGGTAATGTAGAGAATGGTGTGTATAAAATTCAATATTGTTCACAGGAAGTGGCTTTAGCTTCAACAGCTACGGACCAGATGATATTGTGGCACAGGCGAATGGGACACCTAGGGGTACGGAACCTTACACTACTCAAAGATAAAATGGCGCAAGGGGTAAGTTTTTCCAACACTATTTCTAAACTAGAGTGTGAAGCTTGCGTCTTGGGAAAACAGACAAAGCAGCCATTTAAGAAAACTGGGGCTACTAGGGCAAATGAGGTTTTGGGGTTGGTCCATACTGACGTGTGTGGACCAATGAGTGAGAAATCGTACGCAGGGTATCGTTATTATCTCACATTCATTGATGACCTCACGAGGAAAACGTTTGTGTATTTTTTAAGAAGTAAAGGCGAGGTGTTTGACAAATTTTCCGAATTTGTGAATTTGACGGAGCGTCAAACTGGAAAGAAGTTAAAAATAATTAGATCCGATAATGGCACGGAGTTTGTCAACAGGCGGATGAACGAGTTCTGCAAAGCAAGAGGGATTTGTCATCAACTGACAGTGGAATATACGCCCGAGCAAAATGGAGTTGCTGAAAGAGCTAACAGAACTATTACTGAGAAAGCCAGAACTATGCTGGAAGACGCTGGTTTGGGCAGAAGGCTGTGGGCTGAGGCAGTTAACACTGCAGTGTATCTTAAAAACAGATCACCCACCGTAGCCGTAAAACATACGACGCCAGAAGAGGCGTGGACTGGAAGAAAGGTAGACCTGAGTTTCCTTAGAGTATTTGGATGCAAGGCTTATCTGCATGTCCCAGACCAGAAACGTAAAAAATGGGATCCTAAGAGTAAGGAACTGGTTCATGTTGGGTATTGTGAAGAATCGAAGGGCTACCGATTAGTAGACCCAGTGACAGGTGAGCTGCATAAGGGTAGAGACGTTGTGTTCTTCGAGAATCAGACACACCGTAGCAAGAGAGCAGCACCTGATGAGAAAACTATTCCACTGACAGAGACTACAATGGAACTGGAGGAGATAGCAGAAACGACACAAGAGGAAATCGTTCCGGACATGAGTGCCTTGCTGGAACAAGATCGAAGTGATACTGGACTTAGAGAGACGGTTACTGAGGACAACATTGTGGAGATTGAGGACGATGATTGGGCAACATCCGATGAAAGAGAAGAATCAGACGCTGAGAACACGCCACCATCGCCAGATCCCAATGATGTATTACCGGCCAGGAGATACCCACTTCGTGATAGGAAAGAGAAACAGTTTCCAGATTTTGTGACTTATCAAGCAGCTACTGCGTCCCAAAATCCATTATCCGTTGAAGATGCTTTATCCAGAGAGGATGGAGTAAAGTGGAAAGTCGCAATTGAGGAGGAGCTAGATGCCCTCAAGAAAAACAAAACTTGGACTCTTGTGAAGCCACCGAGGTCATGCAACATCGTTGATTCGAAATGGATATTTCGTATCAAAGAAGAGGCGGGGGGAAATACTCGTTATAAGGCACGACTCGTTGCGAGAGGCTTCAGCCAACGGAGAGGCGTTGATTACTTTGATACGTTTTCTCCTGTTGTAAGACACAGTTCATTGAGAGTGTTGATAGCTTTAGCAGCTAATATGAATCTTAAAATAGAACAAATGGACGTGAAGACGGCATTCCTGAATGGAGATTTAAGTGAAGTCGTCTATATGAAACAACCAGAGGGTTTCGAGGTGAAAGGCAAAGAGGATTACGTGTGTCTTTTACAAAAGTCGCTTTACGGTTTAAAGCAGGCTCCCCGAGCGTGGAACATGAAGCTTCATTCTGAGCTAATGAGACTGAAATTTAAACAATCAGATAATGAGCCTTGCGTCTACATGCGATCACACAATGGTAAAGTGATAATAATTGCTGTGTATGTAGATGACATTTTGATTTTTTGGAACAATGAGCAAGAGATGCTCAAAGTGAAGAATGATTTGAAGTCCAGCTTTGAAATGAAGGACCTAGGCAAGGCTGAACTCATGCTGGGAATTAATATTGTGCAAGATGCTAATGAAATTAAGCTGCATCAGAGCAGTTATGTAGAAAAGGTATTGAAAGCATACAATATGGAGAACTGTAAACCAGTTGTCACACCAGCTGTACCAGGCCAGAGGCTAGAGAAGCCGACACAGGGCAGGAAACCAGATGAGAAGATCCCCTATCGAGCGTTGATAGGTTCACTTATGTATTTGGCGGTCTGTACAAGGCCTGATATAGCGCATGTTGTGAATCATTTAAGCCAGTTCAATGAATGTTATGAGGAGCAACATTGGATTGCAGCGAAAAGGGTACTCCGGTATCTTAAGGGTACCATGACTCTTGGTTTGTGTTATTCAAGAGTGAAACGCAAAGAAATTTTGGAGGGTTACGCTGATGCCGATTACGCAGGAGATAGCGATCGACGGTCATATTCAGGCGTAGTATTCCTTATTCAAGGAGGAGCTGTTTCGTGGCAGAGCACTAAACAACGTACAGTGGCTCTTAGCACTGCAGAGGCTGAATATGTCGCACTATCGGAGGCAGCGAAAGAAGCTATATTTCTAAGGCGATTTATAGCTGAAATGACTGGTCAAGAGGAGCAAAAGGCTTTAACAGTATTTTCGGATAGCCAGTCAGCAATCGCTATTGCTAATAATCCAGTGCACCATCAGCGCACAAAACACGTAGATATTAGATATCATTTTGTTCGCAATGCTGTGGAGTCAGATGTGATAAGGCTGGAGTATCGTGAAACTGAAAGGATGGTTGCGGATGCTCTGACCAAACCTCTCCCCAGAGGCAAGTTTGAGTGGTGTGTAAATAATATGGGACTATGTGTATAAGAGGACTTGTGTGCATGAGATTAAGGAGGAGTGTTGAAGCAAAGAGGTTTTGCTTTGTAGATATAATCTCAATGCATGGTATGACAGTAAATTATTCTTTTGGTTAGAAAAGAAAAATGGTCTCTTTGCTTGGTTGTCAGATGTTACTATCCTTGTGTTATTTTATGTTATATATGTTTTGTTTACCGATTATTCCAGTGTAATTTGTGATAATTCTACAATAATAAATTCGTGCGTTTTTCTTGCTTCTTGTATACTGCGTGTTTTTATGAATACTCTGCGTTGGGGACTGATGAGTCATGAGAGACTCCAGTTTGCCTAACAGAAATAACACTTGTTTGGAAAATAAAACAAAATCGAACTGTATTACTTTTCACTTCCCGTCAAAAAGTCCGACCGAATGATGAATAAAAAATTCAACGCGTTCAGACACAAGCTCTGAAAGCAACTATAGTATAGCTACGACCTCGATCGGGTCGTTTAATTATCAGAAAAAAAAATCAAGGACATGTTTATACAATAATGTTATTACAATGATAATGTATTTACTTATTACTGACAAATTAATTTAAAATGCATATAATAAATAGTTTTAGTACATACACTATTTTAAGATCTGTATGCTCTGTATCACACATGTTTTACAAAAAAAAATCTTTATCATCTTTATTTTTATCTTATTGTTTGTCAGTTGCTGTCGAAGCTTAGGTACTGAACGCGCCTCAAATTCAGTCGTAGTATTTTTAACATTGAGGAATGATTTTTAACATCCTCAATGATTTTTAACTAGTCGGTGGTCGTGAAAAAACACTGACGTTTCGCTATAGACTTTTGGCGGCAAGTTCAACTTTTCTTAAGTTGTCGCGACAAATGTTTTATATTTATACATTATAAGTATTTATGTATGTATACCAATCTTCATACAAAACAATATTATGAAGGATCGCTACTTTATATTTAAGTTATTTCTATGGGGTTTAAGGGTGTTTTATATTAGGTATGTAAAAAGTAACACACATTGTAGAAATAGGTACATAGGTGATTTATTTACGCCGCTTGCTAAAATACATTGGCCATACATAGTTCGGATAATCGTACTTATACCCAGGCTCCCAAGGCCAATATTCCTTTTGCCGCCGCGGGGTTGTGCGGTCGCATCCGTTACAATTCGAATTATAATTTTGCCCTAGACATAGACATACTGTTGTAAGGGCTAGAAGTAGCAGCACTCGAAACATCTGAAAATAAATTATTTTCTAATTTAATTACCTGTGGTTGTGTGATAATTATTGTATTTTAAATAAGTCATAAGCACAAAATTAATTAATAAACTAACTCTATTTCCATTCGCGTTCTAATTATGTAATTCACTTACCGACATCGTAAGTGAATTACATAAAATAAAGAAAGTAATATGTTACAAAATACATTACATTTATTTCGTTAATTTTTAATATTGTAAACACAATCTTCATCGACTCAAATACGCCCAACGATCACATTCATAGATCCTGGTATTTAGGGAAAATGGAACTACGGGACCATGGTCCCACAACACCCAGACACGACACAAATGCTACTGCTTTTTTTTCTGTGCACAAATATTTGTCCCGTCACGGGATCGAACCCGCAACCTCAGTACAACCACAGAATACAAAATACAACACAGAGGCTGTTACACGTTACATGGAATGCTGTGACATGGAATAACTTTGTTTCGATAAACATATTAGGTAGGTATCTAGATATCATTGTGATGAAATGAGGACACAGAATAATTTGGTTTACAAACGGGATACTTACAATGACGAATTGATGACGAAAGATATAAAGATATTTACAATGTATTTGTTTTGTTTGAGTTCTTGATTTTCCATCTCAAGACAATAAAATATAGGTAGGTAGATAAATACCCTACATGGTGAATAAATAAAAAGTAATAATACGCCCAACGATCATAAATCATAATATACCTAAAGCCAGGTAGGTCCTGGCCGTTTCCTAGGATACCCTGGGCTTTTTTATTCGTTATAGGTTAGCGTCTATAACTATATACCTAGTGAAAGGAACTACGAGGACCATGGGCCCACAACACCTAGACACGAAACAAATAAATAATAGTACAAGCTTATGGTGAGGGTTTTATCAATTTCATAGATTTTAAGTACAGGTAGAAATGCCCAGAACATGTTAAAATTAATTAATTGATTGGGAAAGTGTTTAAACAAGGTACTTACTGCAACGTCCGCTTCCTCAGACTGGTCTGTAGAGATTTGTAATGAAATCAGCTTTGCCTTCTTTTATGTAAACTCCGCCTACTTGATTGTTCTCCGAAATGCTTCATATGTACGTGTTATGGCTTATTATACTAGAGCCTTGAACCTTAGAACCAATTCTAGGTTCAAGATTATAGCATACTCTGACAAAACTTTAAAAATAGGTAAACTTACCTATTTTACATACATGAAAAACAAGTGAATTTCACAGTAATCAGCATAACAATAGGCGGTCTTATCGCTCAAAGCGATCTCTCAGAATAGTTTTTTTTTTTTTTTACGCTTAATAGATCCATGTTTGGCCACTATCTCGCCTGATGTGAAGCGATGATGTGGCCTAAGATGAAGCACATAGATCTAGTGAGTGTTCCACAGTCCCACTCAGAGGGAGCTCGTCCGACTTTCGATCCGACGCACCCGAGTTCGAATCCCGCTGGCCTCGTACCACTGACATTCTTAAGTTATGTGTGGATTTAACACTCGCTCTAAAAACGGTGTAAGAAAACATCGAGAGGAAACCGACATGTCCAAGAATTTATCAAAAAAATTCAAGGACTTGTGACATCCACCAACCCGCACTGGGCCAGCGTTGTGGATTATGGCCCATACTCTCTCTTTGAAAGAAGGCCCGACCAGTCGGAACGTGATGGGCTGATGATGATGGTGATGATACTCTGAGAGCATTCTGTACCTGTACTTATTATAAATAATAGATATCTCTTACTTAGCTAGCATTTATCTATCTTCAGTACCTACCTATCCACCTATGCCTACCTACTTAGGTATCAGGATAAATTCGATAACTATGTATGTAAACAATTACACATAGCGATAAGGCCGCCCATTGTTCTACCACTATTTTATGTAACCACAGGTATTGAAAGGGAGTATCTATCTATGTATGTAACTGTAAACCTTTGCTTTTCGTATCATGTTACAAATTATATTACATTTATTTCGTCAATTTTTAATATTAAAAATACAATCTTCATCGACTCAATTAAGAAAGAGCCACAAAAATACATTCAGTCAGTTGTCCATTCATAATCTTAGTGACCATGGTGTTTCTTTCTCCTTTTATGCTTTAACATCTTTTGGAATTGCCTCTCTTCCGCACTACTGAACAACTCCTGGCTCTCTTTTGGCTTCTTATTCATCTCCAGCCAATCCTTTGCCTTATCCTTCTTAATTCTCTTCTGGTACACCACGTACCCATCTTTGGTTACGTATGAAACGACAGGAGTTAGGACTTGTCTTCTCTTGTTGGATCTTCTGAATTCAAAGTCCCCAGACTCGGACCCTGAAGACTCATTAGATTCCCAGGATTCAGCTTTGACATGCCTCTTGGGCTTTCTTTTCTTTTTTCTGTACTTCTTGGGGTGTCTGTGATCGGCGGCAGAGCGTCTGTAGTAAGGCATTACGACTGACGACATCTTTTGATGCATTGGGAAGCTCATCGGCATTGGCATAGGTGGTGAGAACATTGGTTGTGGAGCTAAAGGTGGTAAAGGGGCCATCGGGGCCATGTTAGGTGGTCCCATTTGCTGCGGGGGGCCCAAAGGTTGCGGCCCTCCCATGCCCATAGGTTGCGGTCCTCCCATGCCCATAGGTGCTCCCATCTGTGGTGCTCCCATTTGAAATGGGAATGGCATGGGAAACTGGCATAGTACGCTGGAGAATAGTTGAAGGACTACAATGGCTCGAACAGCTGACGACAAACACATCTGAAATCAAAAAAGGCCTTGTTAATTTGTTTTACCATAGATTATTATCTGAAAATTTAATAAACACACATATGAGTATGTATATATATAAGTAGAGGTACTATGTTTTGTGGGTCTCGGTTTTGGTTTCAAGCAATGGAAAGGAATGTGTAAAATGATTATACAGACACTGGAAAAATTTTGGGATCTTCAGGGAAGGTAGGAAGGTACCTTTTTCTTTGCAGTGAGGAAGTCCAGTTCTTAGAAAACTAGGGAAAATACGGTTGATTAAACCTATATTGCTTTTTTTAGAAATGTCATTTTTCACCTTGACTGAGAATTAAAAAAAACAGTTTTTATTTATCCAGCATTCAAACGATGATTTTTAGTTCCAAACTTGGAAACTCACTACATGGGAAAAGGCACCTATCCTGGAGGTCCCAAAATTTTGCCACATCCTACTATATACTTACTTTAGTGTTAAGAATATTCTTGCAGTGGAACTGGATCACATCCTGCCATTGACTTTAATTCACTAACTAGGGTTTGTTGCGATTGACTAGAAACCCATGCTAGCACTCAATAAATACTACTTGAGAGCTATGCTAACGTAATAAGTGTTCTGAACAATGTTCATTGTGCTTTATATAATTTCTTCAAGCTTCTGCGTAAACAATATTTCGCACTTTGTACTTAGAAAAAAAAAGTATGTTGCAAATAAAGAAAAGTGAGTTCCGACAATCAATAAAATTTAGGCCCGTCAAATTTGCCATCTGTCTATAAAATGTGCACTTAATACACTATTAGACACTAGATACTTATTATAATTATCATTATTCTATTGTTAGTGGAACTGCTGGGCAAACGTCTCCCCCCCCCTCTCTTTACACTCGTCCCTATCTTCCGCCAGGTGCGCAAAACAGTCAGATTGTCGAGCTTGTCTCGCCATCTCCTTAGTCTGCCGCGACGTCTTTGTGCGTTGTCTGGCTATATATTTATTTACTAGATGCGCCCCGCGGTTTCACCCGCAGTTTTCCAGGATAATAAGCTGCCTATGCCCTTTTCCAAGACCTAAAGAACTTACCATATACAAAATTTCATCTAAATGCGCTTAGCACTTTTTGCGTGTTTAGGTATCAAACATCCATTTGTCCTCCCAAATACATACCTATTCACATTTATAATATTATTAGTAGGATTACTATTATACTAGGAAAATCACAATATCTTTATAATTTTAGTAAGGTATACGTAGCTCAAAGTTTAAAGATTGTTTTTAACACTTACAGATAAGTATTTATGGGAATAGAACCCGCAACCCATCAAGGCCTTCTACGGCCAACCAACCCCTCGCTACGTCACAAAGTAACGTAACAAACCACATGACTTTCAGAACAAAAGCCATTGTGAGCAGCGGTATTACATAAACCATTGTAATGTTACGCCTGGTACGACCACCCTTTTCCTTTTTTTAATTCGGCCCAAAGCGTTTACAAAAGCATTTTGTTGCAGCCATTGGTCGCATTAGAATGCTGAAGTATTGAGAGAGGCGGTACTCAAGAAGGTAGGAAGAACCGCGTGTACTAACTTATTAGTCGTTCGTTGGTATTTTATAAATATACTTCTACTCTATGAGACACATTGCACGACGCAAAACAGGCTATAGGTACGGGTTAAATTACTTGCAATTTTCAGGTTAAAGTAAGTTAGTAATTTGTTAAACAAAATTTTAATTAAATGACATATTTTGTTTTCAGAAATCAATGGAAAATGGAATGGAAACAGCTCTTTATTTTTGTAACAAGCGTTGTCGCTACTCTAGCAAAAGAAGAAAGTTTGCCTCTTTGTCCAACTAATGTACAGTTCTTCCCACAAAGCCTTCCCATGCATTGCCGAATGCCTCGTAGTGCAGACTATCCTGGCCCTCCTTCTAATATGCCTTCAGGTCCACCAAATCTTCCTCCACCTTTCTACCAAAGCCCACCTTCCGACAAACAGCCACAACCTTTACCAATACCCGTTCCACCTGGCGGTCCCTTTCCTTACCCTGGTCCTCCTGGGGGAGCTATGCCCATCCCTATGCCTATGATGCCAATGCCTGGACCAGCGCATAAGTTACCTGTCATTGTGATGCCATTTTACTCTCCCGATCCCGCCTTCAAGAAAGGTCCAAAGGAACAAGAACCTTCAAGGGATTTCGGTCATTATGGCAAGCGACCTCAACGGCTCCGACGACGACCTCATCATAAACGGCGCCCAAGACGCCGCCCGCATCACTCTGATACCGATACTGATACTGATACCGACTCTTCTGATACTGATACGGACTCCACAGATACCTCTTCGGACACATCCAGTGAATTGTCAAAAGAAGATGGATGGTGGAACCAAGCGAAAGCTTTAAAAAGCGGCAGAAGATCTACGAGAAAGCAGGCAAAAAAGCCGAAGAAAAAATATAAGGGCAAGAAAGACTTGTTAACTCCGGTTCTGCAGTACGTCACAAATGATGGGTATGTCATATTTGAGAAAAAAATAACGAAAGATGAAGCAAAAGATTGGTTGAAAGTCTCTAAAGACAATCATAATCCCAAAGAAGAAGATAATGAGGGTGCAAATGCCGAAAGACGTCCTAAAGAGGACGACGTTATAGATCTAAGGGAGCATAAAAGTGAAAACGTGTTGATTGAAATGTCAACACAAAGGACACCTGTGTATAGGCACCATCAACAGCACAAACCGAATCTTCTCGATCGTGGCGGTGATAAATTAATGTTTTAAGAAAGTAGTTAGTCATACTAAAATTATTATTAGTTAAAGAATTTTATACCTGAATATATTAATGATGTTTAATAATTATAAAGTTAAAATATGTATTTATTACTGAAAAAATAACCCCGAAAACCAGAAAGATTACGAGAAACAAAAAGAACAGGTAGTAAGGGTAGGTACACCTACAACTTGGTACTATCAAGTATTCTGTGCCTATCTGTAAGTTGTGCTTACAAATAGATAGGTACCGATATAGCAAATGATATTATAATGTAGGTCAGGCTGAACAATTAAGTTCGAAGAGTTTAGAATGAAGACAATCTTTTAGAAATTAAAGCAGAAACTCGATTAGCATGAAACATGACATAAGACGTGAAATAATAATAATAATAATTAATATGTCGCTCTTTCTCACGGGTTATACACCCGGTCCTTTGGAAGGCTTGCGCAGGGACATAAGTCCAACACGTAGAGGCCTCTTAGAGCATTTAATTTAGATATGTAATGGGCAACACTTATCGGGGATTGTCTCTAAGTGCAACATTAAGAAGATGCAATCAAACAGCCCCCGATAAGTGCGAGGGTTATTATTGGAGATATGAAAATTACTAATGATTGGGCTATTGAGGTGAATTTTTAATGGATGAGAACCAGTCTATGATATAAGACTTCGGCACCAGCCAGTTCCGCCTCATAAAAAAATATTTAGGCAGGTGGTGACTCGCTACCCACTAAAGGCCCCCTTAAAGGGCCGCCGTTCATTGGCGACAAGAGGGGCAATGTTGGTGTAGGTGGCTAAAGGGTAAGAGGTGTGCTGCAGTTTCACTTAAATGCTACTCCCGGCGGCGTTATGCCCTTTAACACTTCCTCCCTTGGAGCTTAGTTCTTAGTTCTTGCACCTCAACCCCCGGACGGCCAGTTAAGGCAAACTACTTCATACACTGGCAAATTGACGGAAGTAAGAAACCTATATATCTAAATCAGTACCTACCTACATGAGTTGGTACAAAGAAGAACGAGCTATTGAAGTCGAGTAAAACGGTAGGCAGACTGAAAATAATAAAATGTATAGGTAGGTATGTCCTCATAATTTATAGTCACCTATTCCCGAAGTAATAAATTAAAGTAACTTACGTATTTTCAAAGCCAGACTATAATCTATCTGATCAGGTAAGTAGCACAAAAAAATTACGCGTGTTCTACTGAATCAATAAATTAGTTAGATTATTCAATCATACCACAATTCT
The DNA here is from genome assembly GCA_951640565.1 of Petrophora chlorosata. Taxonomy (NCBI): domain Eukaryota; kingdom Metazoa; phylum Arthropoda; class Insecta; order Lepidoptera; family Geometridae; genus Petrophora; species Petrophora chlorosata. Next base: position 17,709,401 of record OX621198.1, on the reverse strand, counting down.
CTATAACCTTTTTCATAAAATAACCAAAGTTAGGTAAAACAGACCTGGCGGCGTTCTGTCATCGCGGAAGTAAATACCATCGGACTTGGAGTGAAGTGACGCGTACGGCTCAAGACAGAAGAATGGCGAAACATTGTCTCTGCCTTCTGCCCCGACGTGACGTAGGGACTTAGGACATAAGTAAGTAAGTAAGTAGAGGTACACTCATAAAATAGACTCACAACAAAAGTTCACCACGTCAGGAACGACGCACGACGTTAAAACAGAGACGGTTGAAGCCTTTGTGATCTGTATGGCGGCCATCACAAAATCTTTTGAGCCAAATTATGGCTCGAAAGATTTTTGATCCGTATGATGTTCAACTCTGCGGATAACGGGCCACAAACGCACCTCCACGGCATCGCCTCTCTACACACGCGTTCCTCTGACCCGCGCCCTTCCCAGCGCCCCGGAAGACAACTAACATACCTGCTGACACCTAAGTCAGGCTCCTCATCGGCTGAGCCTAGGCACCACCACCTGACGTAACGCAGGAAAGAACGAAACAGAGCACAGAAACCGGGAGGTATAGTACCATGAGATTCAGCAAGGGCAAGGAGCTATGGCTCGAAGCCCGCCCCACCAGTCCACCACTCAACAGAAGGGTGAAGAACGAATCATGATGAACAAAAATGTTTACCTATATACGATTGCGTAAGTAGGTACGGTACGTCTATACCTACGTTTCAACAGATTGTTAAAGTTAAAGTTAAATATTATTGTTACCGCCATATTTGCTTCGATGCAACTTCAATATGATAGGCTTTCCCTTTCTTACATGGTAATTAGGTGATTTGCTTTCCTTATCCCTCACCTATTCATATCCCGCCACGCATCTTGTCACCCGCCAGTAGCAAAAATATCTTATCCACAACCAGTCATAAATCTGGGGAGTTAGACAAATCTTCCAGAGTGCAATTACATTGATTACCACAACAGTGAAGTGCGTCAGCACTGCCGCGAGTGCGTAACGTGAGTGCCTACCGCGATCTCTGCCTGAAGGCAAGATCCAGGACTTCAGAATCAACGGGACGTCCCACAGGAGTGACACAAAAGAAAGAAGGTGCGTGGTGTCCAATTTCTATACCTAAGCAGATCTGCCGAAATACCATGTAGGTAACTAGTGTACCTAACGATTTTCAAATACAGTCCACTAAAATAATTATATATTTAATTGACGCCATAAGCCTTAGGGCGCATACCGCATCCCGCAGCGGAAATATAAAAGGCCGCTTCAATCATAAATCAATCAATCCGCTAGATTGTAATAAAAATGGGGATCATAATGGCTATGAAACCATACAAAGGAAAATAAAATTATAAATGTGAAAGTTTGTAAGGATAGATGGATGTATGATTATTATTCAGATCACGCAAAAACTGCATGGATTTTGATGAAATTTGGTATTCAGGTATGTAGGATCTGTAAGAGATCCTTGAAAAGAACATGGGCTACTTTTCATCTCGAAAAGTGCAGCCGCAACCGCAGGCAACAGCTTTATGTCATACATTTCCATCGTGGGCCTGTGAAAACAACTGCCTGATTAGTATATTACGCTCTACCGTGAAGCGGTGATGTAGTCGCCTCGTTGTTTAGCCCTTACACAATGCACTGTTATGCAAGGAAACACGTTTAATGTACAAAAGTCTTTGCAACTCAGTATTCTAAAGGACGTGTGAATGGAACAATATGATTTTGGTGCGTATTACTTTCATATTAAAAATAAAAAAAACACATTTTAAAATATATTATAATTAGAACAAAGTCGAAAGAGCGAAATATGATATTTATGTAAAACTACGAAATTCTGCAGTATGCAAGAAGTAACATCGCAAGACGGCACAAACCTGCACTGCTTACAAATTACAATATAAAAATAAACCACTATAAAGTAATTTAAAAGTGAGTATAGGTTACTCAGAACAGATTATTATGTAGGTGCGATCCTTCTTGTTTGACAAAAATTTATAGGTACTTTACTTATACAAAAGTTTAATATAGGAATATTGATAAAGTAATTATTTGTTGCAGAAATACGGAAAACAATGGCACATCGCTATACTCTTAATAATACCAATGGTGAATCTTCAAATGCCATTCCAAGTGTTTCAAATGCCTCCTCAAATGTATTCCTATCCGCAACAAGGCCCGTCTGTCGCGTTGCCTTACATGCCTGCGCCGGCTCCGATTGCGTTCCAGATATTAGAAATACAAGAGGTTAGAAGCACTACAACTACAACCACAACCACAACAACCCCGAAAACCACTTTGGGAAGCGATACACTTGGGGTAGACGAGAAAACCATTGGTATTGCAATCCCAATCGCGTTTCCAGCGCCAGTTCAGTTCGCTATCCCGGCTTATGCACCCCCGGCGTCTTGCATGAGGAGACCGCGTCCCAACAACTGTCCCGTCTGCCCTCCTTGCATGTGCTCTCCGTGCACACCGGCATTCTTCTCCTATTGCTCACCATGTCATAAAAAATGCCGATGTCGTAATGGAAATGATGCTCCTGTACCTATGCTACGCACAGCTCCTAATCCAGTCAATGGCCCAGCGTACCCAATGCCAATGCCTTTCATGGGAGGCCATCCGGAACTGGCAGTACCCGTGCACAGGAAACAGAGACGAACAAGTCAACGAGCCGACGATGACCATGAATCTATAGATAGTTACGAGAGTTTAGATTCTTCAGACTCGTTCTCCTCAGAATGGGTTCATTTGAAAAAACGCAGAAGAAACAAAGGTAAGCTCTCAATAAGAAGAAGGCCCTTTTACCGAAGAACTGTCGATACTGACATATATGATAATAATTTTGCGAAGCCTGTCCTGTCTTATGTTTCTAACGATGGTGAAGTGAAGTTGGAAAAGCCATTGAGCGATGACGACGCAAAAGTGTTGATGGATGAACAGGGTAATCAAAGAGTGCAGGTGGTTACTGGAGAAGACTCGGAGAATAGGCAAAGAGTGAAAGTTATATCCAATTTTGAGAATACAATCCCTACAGGTGATTACTCAGTCAGACACCAAAAAAAACGAGTAGTATTAAGATCTGGACTAGCGCAGCATATGCTTGGAGAAGGAAAGAAGGAGCTAGTTTTCAAACCTCCTATAGATAAAAAAATCAGTAATTTATCATTGTCTTTCCAAATTACCTGAAGAATTTATGTAAAATATGTGTTAATTTAATTTATTGATTTTATACAATTTTATTCAGGTCCCTTTAAGTGCGTTTTTGTAGATACTTTAAATACATTTTGTTACGGAATTGATTTGGGACTTCATTGATTCTACCTTTCATCATCATTATCATCAGCTCAATTCTGCTAATATAAGCCGGCAAAATAAAACAACACTAGGTAGGTTTAGGTATATTTAACCATTTTCAGTAGGTGTGTGTCTAATTTGACTAAATAAATAAATAGATACACCCAACGATTACATACATAGATCCTGGGCCCTAACTAGGATTCCCTGTATCTAGGGAACCAGGAACGGTGAGAACCATGGTCCCACTACATTAAAAATATGTTTGCGCCTTTTTTCTGTGCACAAACATTTGTCCCGTCGTGGAAATCGAATCCGCAACCTCATTGGTGTATTAGATTTATGCCAAAGTGCTTAACCACTACACCACAGAGGCTGTGCTACGCACCTAATTACAAGCGATTTTCAACAACGAAATATCGAATCTAATAAATCTGTTGACCAGTAAGTGTACTAAGTCGTAATAAAATAATAATATCTGTTTAATATATATCTATATCTGTACATTTTGGTACTAGTGTGTAATGTTGGTGATTACCGCTGAGGCGCCATTGAGACCCGAGCCGTTAGGTGAGGGTCTTAAGAGAGCCGACGACGGTAATCATCAATACATACGTGTATCATACGACGTCTTTCAACACACTTGTGAATAAAATAACAATAAAAACTCATTTTATTTAAAATCAGTTTTCCTATGCGCGCGCATTGCGATAAGCCACAGACTAAAGGGATGAGGTTTCTTTTTATTTTCCGCGCATAGGGTTTGCGCCTTTTCTGCCACGTACGAAATGGGGAATTTAAAGTTTTCTTTTATTACAGAGAAAACAAAATTTATATTTGAGTGAAAGTTTTATTTATTAAACACGTACGAGTTAAAATTATCTATTTAAATAAGAAGTTGCATGAAATGAGCAAGCAATAGGAACATTAATTTATTTGTTCTATTAAACACGATCTTTTTTTGAATAAATACTTTTTTAAGAACAATGCACCTCAACCAATAAAAAAAAAAACTAAAACTCACTAGTGAGTTATAGCAATGAAAAAGTCACAGTTTGATTATGGGTGTCATTCTGTGCCTAATTGCGGTGACCATAGAGCCACTTTATGAACAAGTGTGTTGAAACATATATAATCACATTAACACTTAGGTACATAATATATAGTTGGTAGTTGGTTCGCCAGTTTTGTTGTAACTAGGTTTAGGTAGGTATTTATTTTTATACAAATAACATGAAATATTTTTACTGCACTCGTTTTCACTTAAAGCTGACTGTTAGAACTGTTCCGTGTAACAAAATGAATAAAAATAAATGTGAAAAATAACATTCCTGGATTTAACAACAGCATGGTTTTAGTAAGTGATGGCTTGATGTCTTGAATCTGACTAACTTATTTAATTACGTATTCATGGGAAAGTTTTTCTGTGTGTGTTTGTTACCACATAAATCCATAACGTATGAACGGATTTTGATGAAATGTGGTATGTAGGTGCTTACTGTAGATCCTTAAATAGAACATGGGATCCTTTTTATGCCAAAAAACCTACATTTTTTTGGGGAACAACTCTATAAACCAAATTGTTTGCGGACGGAGTCGCAGGTAACAGCTAATCGCTTATACCAGGCGTTCCCAAAGTGTGCGTCGCGGTGCCCTGGTGCGCCGTAGAGAGTAAAGAGCGCCGTGAGGCGCTCCTGTTTACCATTCTCCGGAAACGGGTGCGGGTGGAGCGGGTGGGTTATGTCGGACTCGACACCGACTATCGAATCGATAATCGGTGCCCCTACCGACTAAAACCCCACGATGTTCCTCCATCCTCGGCTGGTGACGGGGGGCCGCTCGCGCATTCCTCCGCAGCCCCCGTCGACGCCGCAGTCCGCCTTGCGGTGGACCCACCTCGGTGAGAAGCCAAAGCTTCCCCACCTCGTATCAGATGCCCCCGGAACATAGGGGGGCATCTACACCTCGTGAGGGCCTATCCCTAGTGTGGGGCGCCGGGTGCCCCCGCATCCGACGCCCCAGGCCCTCCAAGCAGAGACGGAGTACGGGCTCGATTAGCCCGTCTCCGTGTCCGCGCTAATATCATTGTACCCTATTTCAACTAGCTAGGGGGCGCCGATACAAAATAATAAACCTGTAAGTGCGCCGCTAACTGAAAAAGTTTGGGAACCCCTGGCTTATGCATTCAAAAGTATTAAAAATATTATAAATATTCCAGGGCAACGAAAGAAAATGGCTCGTGGCTATTTATCTCTTAATGATTCCAACAGTGAACCTTCAGATACCAATGTCTATGTACCCAATGGGGCCTCAAATATACGCTATACCTCCCCCACCGCCAATCGCAATACCTTTCCCAGTTCCCGTACCATATAAGGTTACAGAAACAACCACGGAAGCAACGACACCTCCAGCTGCAGCTGCTTCCAACAACGGCAATGGTAGAAAAATGTATGTGGCAATTCCAGCGCCTTATCCGGTGCCGGTGCCCATGCCAATGTACCCACCTCCCCCGCCACCTCCACCTCCTCCACCCCAATTTTGCTTCAAGAATAATCGTCCCGAGAACTGTCCTCAGTGTCCGCCTTGTATGCCGCCTCCAGTCCCTCCGCCCGCCTACCCAGTCATGCCTTATCCAGTAATGAGTGCTCCATCGCCTGTTGTAGTGGTGCCCTTTCCTCCTCCATTACGTCCTTTCTTGCGACCCAAGCCTCGTTATACGAAACCACCCCCTTGTGAAGAAGCTTCAGACGAATCTTCAAGGAGTGAGGACAGCTCTGACTCCGATTCTGGGTGCAGTGACGATAGCGATGAAGACTCAAGCTGGAGTGGCTCAGATAGCTCGGGATCTTCGCGATCGCGATACTCTGGAAAACATAAAAGAAAGAAAGTGGGACACGTTAAAAGACGACCCAAAGCCAGAAGGGCCTTGCCTTTTCAGTCCTTCAGTGATAGCAGCGGTAGCGATGTAGTCAGACCCATGCTGTCTTACATTGCTCCGGACGGCGATGTCAAAATTAAACGGCGTCTGAGTAAGAATGAAGCATCTGAATTGATGAGTGAAATTAGAACAGTACCTCAACCGATACCAGTAAAGCAAGTCGTAACAGCAGCGAATACTGAGAACAGTCAAGTGCCTCAAAACGTACATGTAACGGAAGAAGAGATTTCTGAAAAACAACAAAAAATCGCAGATGTACCAAACCAGAACATTATTAATCCTTCTGTTACAAATCGTCAAATATTAATGAGATCAGGATTATTACAACCAAATTTGGGAGAAGGTAGAAAACAAATATTTTTTAGGACTCCTGATAACAAGAAAATTACAAATTTATCAGTTACATTTCAAATTAATAAAAGATAATAAAATAATATGTAATTTTGTGTACCTAGTTACCGCTATAATACAGGTAGATAAAATTCGACTTATCCTATTATCCTATCCTATTTCATATAACAAATACATAATGATACTGTACATAAAATAAAGATTTATAGCTACAATAGGTATGACGACGGCAGTCTTTTATTTGTTTTTGATATCACGAAGATTGCAATCAATCTGAATTTGTTAGGTTCTAAGGAGTATTACGAAGAGCCCGCAGTATCTGTCTGGCCCTTCATGTAGGACATGATGTCGACCTCGAGCACAAACACCGAAAATATGGTATCCTCATATTAAGCTACCAAAATTTATATCATTATGTGATACTATAAAAGCGACGGCCAAGCGGCGACAAACATTTTACTTACTCAAACATATATCAATTTTAAGCATAAAAATATTGTTGCAGTTTTGTAAGTAGTATATATTTTATAACGATAAATTGAAATGGACTATGAAGTTAGCATTTTTGTAGTTGATATTTGTGCGTAAAAAAATTGTTACTTGAAAGTGGAATGTAGGAATATCACGGGAGATGAATATATTAGTGAGTATAGGATTTCTAAAATTAAACGACCTAAATAGGACTGTAACTGAGAATATGACTAATAATATCACTGGCTGATAAACCGTGGAATAGCAAGCTCTGTGACACAGGAAGTCCTAGAGGAAGTGACAAGATGCGTGATTACACTATAAATAAAATTTAAGTTGATACCTGCAAACCCTTGTTTCTAGTTTCACGGACTCCGTAAATATTCACGATGAACAAGACCTTCCAGAACCTTTAGACTACGCCAGTCATACAAATTTATTTCTATAATGAATTGTACCTACTATTTTTAAGAAAATAAATAAATTGTGCGGGTGAAAACAAAATCGTTTTTAAGTGTCTTGCCGTGCCCCGCATGGTCAGGTACATCAAATAACACAATAATTTAATAATATTGTCACCTGTTAACCTTTTAAACCGTTGGCTTATTATAGGTAAGATATTTGTAGGATGTAACTTTCGAAATCATTGTTACAGAGTTACATAATACAGTATGTCTTGGCGACTTGTCTTCTCCTGATACCAGTGATGGAACAGCAAAAATTGAGCGCACGACAACATTTCCATTCAGAGAAAGAAAAGAAGATATCGATGCCATTTGTATTCAATTTTCGTGGAAAAGACGGGTCACAAATGTGGGTCTGCTGTGCCTCTCCAGTTCCGACTTCCTGCCTAAAGGGACCGCAGTCTAAAGACTGCCCAAGGTGCATGCTTTGCCTACCGCCTATACCTTTTAAAGGAAAGTTGGGACAGGCAATCCCTTTTGATGATAAATCACCTTCTTCAGGGGAATCTTCTAATGTCACTTATCTATTTTTTGATATTCATAATGAATATAAACCACAGTATAATTTTTTTTTTGGAAAACCTAATTGTGATGGTGGATGTTACCTTGGTGAACCGCCACCATCTTGGTTATCATCAACACCGCCGTCTTTGGGGCCATCAATAAATCAATCATATTGGTGGCCACCAACTTCAGAGAATTCATCACAATGGTCAGTACCACCAGATGGTGGTGACGGTGGTGTAACAAAGATTTTGTTACCATCAACACCGCCGTCTCAGGAGCCAACGACAAATCAATCATATTGGTGGCCACCAACTTCAGAGAATTCATACTTCGCCACCAACACAACCCCAGTTTTCGATGTCAACAATATTATCAAACAGGCCAAAGAAGCGACCACGAAAACCATCAAAATCCAAAAAGAAGTGGACACGAAAACCGCCCTCAAAATCACCATCAAAAACGTCACCAAAATGGTCACGAGAACCACCTACAAAACCACCATTAATAACGACACCAAAGCGGCCACGAAAACTGCCATCAAAAACGAAACCGAAGCGGCCACGAAAATCACCATCAAAAACGACAGCAAAATGGTCACGAGAACCGCCTACAAAACCACCATTCATAACGACACCGAAGTGGCACCGAAAACCGCCATCAATAAAGAAACCGAAGCGGCCACGAAAACCGTCAGCAAAATCACCAAAGCAGCCACTGGAACCGCCACCGGCTGCAACAGAAGAACCACCATCATATTCATTAGAAGAATCGCCACTGTACGGGCAGGGTACGATATTGATAATAAATAATTATGCCTAATGATTTCATTGAGCAAATGTGGCTGTCGACTCGCGTAAATGGACATTGTTTAGCTATAGGTACTGCATACCGACCACAATGGATGAATGTTGATACGTTTATTGACGCGCTAACTGATTCCGTTCATTGTTTTTCAAAGTATGATTTTATTGTCTTGTTGGGAGATTTCAATATTAACATGCTTGTAGCATGTAACAGTAGTACTATAAAACTCACACAGTTCCTCGAGTACATGAACCTACGTCAAGTTGTTAGTGAACGGACACATTACACTTCGCACACCGAGACTCTAATAGATTTTGTATGTAGTAACGCACCGGTGCGTGATGTCACTGTTAGCAATATTACGGGTTCCAATGGGCACGCAATGGCTAATCTGACGTTATCATTGAAAAAAGTTAAAATTCCACCAAGGACGTTCACTTTCAGGCCAATTAATAATATAACATTGCATGATTTTAATAAAGATTTGTATTCAATTACTTGGGACGAAGTAACAAATTTACCTACGGTGGAGTTGAACGTGGATAAATTTAATTCAATGATTACATCTTTCTTTGACAAACATGCGGCTTCGAAAACTATAACTGTGAGAAACAATCATTCACTGCCGTGGGTAACAGATGTTTGCAAAATGATGATCGATGAGCGCAACTGGGCTCACGGTGTTTATCGAAAATCAGGATTAGAAAAAGGCAAAAAGTATTATAAGGAACTAAAGAGTCTAGTTTTAACAAGCATTGCTGGCGAGATACGTGCTTACTTTAATAGTTTAGTTAATTGTCAAGTTAATAGTAGTAAAGTGTTCTGGAAAAACTTGAAGGCTAAAATATTAGTTGATCCCTGCAAAGAAAATTCTTTACCAGCCCAGTTCAATGATCCAAACAAAACTAATGACCAGTTTTTAAATATACCGGGTTGTTTCCGACGCGGAATTATTATTTTTGAGCATAATAAATTCAATACAGAGCAATTTAAATTATCACCTGTCAGCCCAAAGGATATCTCTAAATATATAATGTCTATAAAATCCAATGCTGTTGGACTCGATTCCATTAGCGTGATTGCATCCAGAGTACAAGGAAGTGAGAACAAGACCATGTCTCTGTTCTCACTTCCTTGTACTCTGGATGCAATCACAGCTATAGTCAAAAAGTCCATTACGACGGGTATTGATACTGGTAAGTGGAAAGAAGCACTAGTGACCCCCATACCAAAAAATTACAACCCAGTCGAACTAAAAGACCTAGGCCTATAAGCATTTTGCCATTTCTTTCGAAGCTGCTGAAGAAAGCTATCTGTGAACAGCTGACTAAATTTGTAGAAACGAATAACCTATTGCCTTCTTTACAATCCGGATTTCGCAAGGGACATGGTACGGCGACGGCTCTGCTTGACGTCGCAGACAATGTATTAGCGGAACAAGATGTTGGTCATATCACTGTTCTAGCACTATTAGACATTTCCCGCGCTTTCGATTGTCTTAATATCCACCTTTTGTTTGCCAAATTATCATATTATGGTTTAGACGAAAATTCAGTCTCGTGGTTTAACAGTTACTTAAGCAACAGGTACCAGACTGTAAAACTGGTAAGGAGTGATGGTTCTAGTGTTTGCTCTCGCCCAAGGCTCATTAATCGCGGCGTCCCAAAGGGTTCAATACTTGGTCCATTTCTTTTCATCATCTACAGTGCTGATATCGCTAAAGTAATTAAACATTGTATGTTTAATAACTTTAAAGTTATTAAGCATTGTCAGATTCGCCAAATAAGTTAACAAAAGCTTTAACACGGCTTAATGAGGATTTGGATGGAATTGCGGACTGGTCAAAACGAAATGCTCTTGTCTTAAACCCTACCAAGTCGAAGTACATGGTTATGGGTACGAAAATGAAAATTAAACGGATCGGTACTCTGGACGTAAAGATTCACGGTAACCAAGTAGTTCGTGTAAAAGAAGCTAGAAAGCTCGGCATATTTGATAGTTACCTGAGATTTGAAAATCTTGTGCTTCATATGGTCAAAAACTGTTTTATCGTCTCAAGGTGCTATACCATATCCGGGACTATCTCTCTGAATCGTCACGTATCACTCTATGCGAATCATTATTCTTATCCAGGCTTAACTATGGAGATGTTGTTTATGGACCTCGGCTACTCAGCAAGACTCAGCGATTAGTACAGCGCGTTCAAAATGGATGTTGCCGGTTCTGTTTTGATGTCCCTCCCAGAAGTCATATTACTCCCTTCTTAAATAGTGCTTCTATGCTTAATATTTAATCTCGTAGTGAGCTGCATTTAGCGGGGCTTGTTTTTGACGTTATCAAGTTTGAAAAACCAGAGTAAGTACTCTGGTATATGGCATGCGAAAATTAAGTTCACAAATCAAAATTCTAAAAAACAGCTGAGGTCTATAAGGTCAGCACTCCTATATCACAGCCATAAAATCACGGCATTTACTGGCAGTTTCCGGTATTTGGCGACGAAGTGCTGGAATAACGTTCCCCCACCCATTAAAAACCTGAATACAAAATACACTTTTAAATCTAAACTTAAAACTTATCTTCTGGAAAAACAAAAGCAGGGTATTCCCAAGCGCTTCGTTCGCTTACTAATCTGCCGTCAATATTGTTCTACATTCGACCTACTACTATTACCTTTTCTGTTATTTTACCGAAGCAACACACACATGCATCTACCCCTACTCTCCACATGCACGTGGGCCTCTTCTGGTACCCCAGACTCTTAAGAGACTGGTGTTATCAGATGAGACCACACCACATGCACCCACTCATCCACATATATCTGCCTTTTCCGACACACTCACATACCAAGACTATTAACATTCACTCCTCCACACACATCTACTCATTTTCACGCACCCCCGTAACTTAAATTGATTTATTATTATTATCGACACATATATTATATATTACATTATATATTTATTATTATCGTAGGTATATCGTTGTAATGCGCTCGATTCGCCTCGTCACCTCAGACAGGGCAAATAAGTGTTTGCTCCTTGAGCAATGTTATTCGCTGAGCTATGGCCCATTTGTCATAACTGCAACACACACGTACTTGTAGTTTAAGTGTCTTACAAGTTGCTATTTAATGTGTGTTTACATGTGTGTTGTGTTGACAAATAAACGTTTTATCTATCTATATTACCTCGTACTAAACACCCGTACGTAATTAATAAGGCCTTCTGCCCTAAAATGCCCTAAATCCCTACTATCCCTAAATCCCCACACAACTAACCTAACCATATGTATATATAATGGAATATATAGATAAGTGCGGGAAACCTGTAACCAGGAGACCTAAGGTTACAGGCGGAAGCAGGTAGGAAAAGGAGATGTGTACGTCGTGCAATGTCCACAGGAATAGGTTTTCTCTCTGCTGGTCTGGCAGGATCACCAAACCAGTCACTAATGACGGCTGGGCTGCAGTGAGAGGATGGTGCTCATCCAGTGGTTACTGGGAACTTCTAGTGGCTGCTCGTCTAGAGATCACGGGGAACATCTAGAGAATGCTCATCCAGTGGGTACTGGGGACATCTAGTAACTGCTCGTCCATTGGGCACTGGAAACTTCTAGTGGCTGATCATCCAGTGGGTACTGGGAACTTCTCGGAGGCAGATCTCGGCGTAGGAAAAGAAACACCCCGAGAGTAGCCCGGGCGGTGCAGGGGTAGGTTAGTGCTCCCAGGGAGTCACCCTGGCAGTGCAGTTGAAGATGAGAAGACAACTGGGTTTGGTGGAATTCTGTTTTATTTCACATTATGTACATCTTATATTATACTAATTTGTTTTATTTACAGATAGATAGCTCAAATGCTCCAGCCAAGGTTAGCATATTTCCGCCGCTTGAGCTGTTTGGCCGTATTAGCCGCCGCGCCAGCCTTATTCTGCGTCTCCGGAAGATGTGACGGCGCCATAGTATCGACGCAAGTAGCGTCCCGCACTAGAGGCCGCCCCAACTTCCAGGGGATCAGGGTCATGCTGGTCAATACTGCCAGCATCTTGGGTACGCTGCCAACTGGTAGTGGACTGGAGCATTTGAGCTATCTATCCATAGGCCTTTAATGGTATATGGGTTGTTCAATTGCTTCTCCTTGTAAGTTTATTTACACGTCTAAACTTATATCTGTGTGGCGTCTGTGTGATTCCTAGATGCAGCGAAATTTACTAGGCCAGCTTGCCGCTGATTCTGCGATGCGGCAGACGCGGACAATGCGAAGGTGTTGTTATGTTTAACTTTGAACAGCCACTGTCACCTCGGTGCGCTGGGCTAGGTAGCAATGCCCATACGTATACGTATGGGTATTGGGCATACGGTTACGGTTAAAGAATTTGTTTTTCATAACAATTTACAGATTCACTTGCTGAGAACAACAATTTTTAAATTAAAATATAAATGCCGGTAAGCCTAATGTACTATATTCTGCCTGTTTTTAATTTTTCTAGAACCACTCTGCATTCTGTCCTGCATATTTTATTTTTTACAACGATGCTAGGTGACTAGGTACATAGATATACTAGGTGTAGGTACCATAACTATATACAATTATTTTTATTATTTAAAAGTTACAGTGCTAAATAGTAGAGCTTGTAATTATATTATACTATTCACGAATAATTTCACCAAATTGACATTTACAGTCTTTAATTGTTTTCGTTTCTCTCATGTTAGTAAATTTATTCTTTTGATAAAAAAAATCATACGAAATTATTCACTACGGTCTCACCATAACCATGACCATTAATTTGACCATATTTTAATGGGTAACGTTTTTTCTTCTAATAAAACCGCCACAGGAACAACCCAGTCTACCAACAGACCGCCACCGGACCCATCGAAGAACTCCAACAACATTTACATACCTACAAATAATTGAAATAACAAATCGCATCGCGAGTGCAAATGCGTTAGGATAATGCGGATGTCGGCGACCGTTCCTCAAATGAAAGAGTGCAATTCTCCCATCACTTTTAAAAACAATAATTAGTTGAAAGTATTATTTGTACACTAAAGTTTTAATAATCCACGTAGTTCCTAGTCATACAACTCGCCAACAGAATATGTATATTGTATACATTAATTGTCCTATTCCACCTTTCAAGAATATGTACACATCTAGGGATATAGGTACTTATTATTTTAATATTGTTTGAAATTTATTGTTTTTTTCATCTAAAACTGAAACAATTCTCAAAAGTCATGTAAGCAGGTAAGTACTTCGGTTATGTAAAATCCTGTTCATGTAACGCAGTATACGCAATCAAAATATGCTCTGCAACAATGGAACTATTCATAATCCCAATAATGAGTAAACAATCAGTGTGCTGCACTCTTATTCTTATAACTCAACTGCATTCTTACAAGTTAAAACCCTACACGAATCCGCAGTTCAATCATGAAGTTCTTTCTGCTGACATTCCTCCAGTTTATGTACGTCGGATTTTCTTTTATAATACCAAATGGGTCACCAAATGGATTGCTGAACGGGCTGCAGAACGGATTTCCGAATGTCCAAATTCTAAATTCCACAAACGGACAAAATAACACGTGCTGTTTTGGCGGGCACTGCATCACACCGTGTCCGTTCGCGCCCAATATGGCAATGCCGATGCCGTTTCCGTATCCGCTTCCGGCTCCGGAACCGATTGTGGTCCCCGCCAGGACGTACTACGAGCCTGTCGTGCACAACCACCCTCCTCTACACAAGATCCGGAATATAATCAACAGAGACAAGAAAAGACACCGGTCTAGAGATATATCCAGAGATATGGATTATAGTGACACATACGCAGACAGTGATTCTTTCGACTCGGACAGTCGCATAGACTACTATGACGATTTCATGCATGTCAACGCGCGGCGAAGGTTGTAGATAATTTGAGTAACCGTGAAACAGCGGATTTTTTATTTCATAATTTTTCAGGTAAATAAACACATTATTTTTGTAAATAACATTTGTTTAACTACTCTACAAAATTAATTGTGTTGTATAAATCAAATTAAAGTGATTATTTGGTGAACTTCATATATTCCGCTATTAGAAATGTACTTGCATATGTTATACAATATTTACTCTCAACCATGATATAAGAGAGGTCAAAACTCTTATCTCACCAAACTAGTTAATGCTAAGAAAAAACTACCAGAGGTGCCTCGCCTCACATTTAACGTTAAGAATTCAGCTTCTTTTCTTGGATGTAAAAAGGACCAGAGACCCAGAGAGTCGTCGTGGTGGAAGTATTGGACAGTGAAAACTGACTGATATGGGTTTGCAATACATCGGTAATCTTTGTACTTATTTAGATGTTTTGTATCAAATAAAAACGTTTTTACTCTTAATTGTCTTTTATTATTACAAAGTACAATAACTTAACTGTCACCCTAATTAAGGATGTGGTATTGATAATTTAAAATGCCACGACAAAATCAGTCTATGAGATTACAACTAATAAACCTACCTAGTATTTAGCACCTATTTAATTGTTATTTCTCAGTTCTGTCAATTCTAATAAATAAGGACGAATTGCCTTATTTATCATGTCATTTTATATTTGTGTTTGTAAATGGTTCCATGCGAATTTACTGGAAGTTTAGGATCTTGAACATGAAGCTGATAGATTAAATGAAGACCTTCTAAGACATTCAAACTGGCTTTATCCACCAACACATACTGTAGTATATTATACTTACCAGAGTGGATTTTGCTCTCTCTGCAATAGGTACTAGATTAAGGTAATCCTAGTATTGCAGAGAGTGCACCACTCCTAACCTCGCTACGCCGGGTAACGTTCGGCTCGGGTTGATTGGGAATCTAAATTAAGCTTACTTAAATACTTTATTTTTATAATTACTACTAGCAGTGGCCTTTTGCATGATTTCATCTGGGGAAGCCGTAGTGTCACTGCTGCTGAGTAGTTTTTTATTATTTCATTTTGAATGGCACAAGTAGTTGCCAGCAAAATAGCTGGCCATTGAAATTTTAAAAACTGATCTATATCTATCTCCGCCTCAAGCAACATTAAGTTAGCATATCAAATCTATGTCATGAGAGGTATCTGTTTTTCATTATTACTATCTACAATGTACTCCTCGCTACTACTCCTGTAGTCCCTAAATATTTTAGCAGCTCTTAGCAATAGGACCACGCCGATTGCGAAGAGTACTATTTCTGAGCAGATGAGAATGTTGGGAGCGTACACGTAGGCAACCTTCAGCAAGACCTTGAAGTTGTCGAACACTTCTGGCTGAACCTGGAAAGATGTTAATGGCTCATTATATTTTCGTTACTTGGAATACTATGAAATTTCACAAAAACTGGACTAAGAGTCAAAAGGGCTGGCAAGTGCATAATATGAATGGCAATACATAGCACACGCAATCGTCATAGAAAGAAAGAAAGAAAGAAAGAAGTAGGTTGATCGTGGCAAAAAATAAATATAAACGCTCTAAATTACAATTACTTTAAATCTAAAATATAGGCTAATCTAAAAAAAATATACTAAAATTAATAAATTAACTTTTGCCGCAATACGGCCTCCATTCGCAAAATACTGGTTGCAGCAACCAGCGCTGATCTTCCGTAGAAGCCGCCCGGTGACATCACGGACACACAAAATAATTTTCATAGGTATCTGTAACCTATCGTTAGATACATAAACACTTTATTCTTATTAGAATTATTAAATAGCAATAAGACTAGAGCTGTCTAAGCATAAGAAATCTAGGTGCTTATGTTATTGAATGATGTCAGCATATTTGACACGGTTCCAAGCATCAGATAATTGAAGTTGGTTTTTAATTAACTTTGGTAACTACCATGCTATTATCAGAAAAAGAACCAGTCTATTATCAGTTTTCAACTGATAATAGACTGTGTGTTTATAAACATGAAAATATACGAAAAAACTACGGAAATGATTTGGTATGCTCTAGGTTACGATTATCGCTTTGTAAGGAAGACAAGTAGTTGAAGGTCTCTTTAACAATAATCGAAAATTTTGAAAAGAACATAGTTTTGTTACAACTGAAAACTAACTCAGGTATACCTTTTTAAGTACTTATATTTTTGAACTTTTTATCTTTTCTAAAGTCTGTCTCTACGCCATAAGGTGATGTGGACATAAAATTCATATTTTTGTACTATGACTGAGATACAACTAGCAACGTTGAACTATTTTAGTCAATATTTAGTTACCTTCGTTGAATCATGGATTATGCAAGCCCATGCAATATTTTCAAATTTTAAACAGCCGAAGAAAAACATCTATAAATATGGAAACATGGTCCTTTCAAGATAAGACTGACGACTTTGGTCTGTATTTCCTCCTCTCCATTTGAGAAAACTGAGCCTAGAAATGAAATAATTATGATAATGATGGTCAGCATCTGAGATACTCACAACTTGGATGTAGGCGATGGGGACCGTCATGTTGGAGAAGTGCCTGCCATCGCTGTTGTAGCTGATGTCACCCAGAACCATGTTCAGCTGAAGGGACAGACGCGTCGCTAGCTCCAGGCCGATTTTCTGCAAACCAAAATGTGTTTTTAATAGTAGAACTACTACTACTAGTAGAGTTTGAAGGTAAAACACCTTGCCAGGGTAAAACAGATCTAGGATATATTTCTCTTTTCATCAAACTTCAAAAAGGAGGAGGTTCTCAAGTCGACGTATACCTATGTATCTATGTTTTTGTCTGCTTTATATATATATATATATATATATAATATGTAGGTCTGGTACATAACAGTGATCACTATAGAACCGAATTATTTGATTCTTTTACCGGTTGAAAAAGTAGATATACCTGCCACGTGCTGCCTTTATAAATTTGGTTATATATGATCTAATGATGCGCTTAGAAGATATAAAATCTTCAGTAAAAGGAAATAATCAATATCACAGTAGGAAGATATATACGCAGGAGAATGGTGTTTGTTAACACAAGCAACAAGGGTATGTCATTGACCACGAATCACGTTCCGTGACGTAGGTGAGACACTGTAGGTGACGTGGAAACTGATAATCAGATACGGACGCAAGTTCATTTACTTTTTATGTAATTGATTAATGAGACGAGCAGGTCGCTCCCCAGATGGGAAGCAACATGCCTGCCCATAACAGCTGCAGCACCAACCAGAACTTTCCTTGTGTCCCTTTTACGTCAGACGAAGTCAAACATAAATGAAGTCTTTAAATAAGATTTTTGTTGAAATATATATTTTTCAAGACTAGCATTTAACAAACTCGTAATCGGAACCGAGAGCCAAAATGAGCCAAAACACTAGTAGTTTACGATTATCCATCAAGGAGTTCCATTGCCCACCTTCCGTCTCCATCATGAGATCAGCTGGCTGTCACCATAATATTGCATTGTCATCGAACTTTAATAAGGTGTGCAAAATTTCAACTACGTAGGATAAGAAGAAGTGGTTCTGATTTAACTTACAAGATTTGACCCAAATAAAACATGTCAAGTTCAATAAAAGCTTGTAAATATGGCAGGATATGGAAGTTCAATGGCTTTGTTTAGCGCCATCTAGTTAACAGCAAAGATGGAACAACTTCACACGTGCAGCATTTACAATTATAATAGGTAGGTACTAGGCACGCTTGTATTTTTGGGGCCCTTTGTTTTAGTTTCTCACGGTGGCGGCGCGGGCGTCACGTAAATGTATTAAAAACCTATTTTTCACTACTCATGCTCATCGTCATACAGGGTCATTAATAAAATAATAGAAAGCTCTTAAAAGAGCTGAAAAATAGATATCCCCGCAGAGTTTCTTGGTGCTATCTTCTCTAGCGAGCGTATTTCCGAAGCACTGGTAGAGTCAGTTTTCGCATTTCTTTTCAGCACTCAGACTTCAATTTGAGTATAGGAAAGAAATGGGTAAACCTTTTTTTCAAAGTCATGTTAACATAAGTTAAAATTTTTAACATATTTTATTTGTATCATGTGTTTATGACCTTTAAAAGTGCACTTTTGTGCCTATTTAATAAATGATATTTGACTTTGACTTTGACTTCTTATAGCTCATCATATTCCCAAACACTTAATGTAACAACTTTTGTTATAATATTATGGTAGGTACTTTTTTAATTTATTAAGATGTTCTTTTTTTCCACTTCTCATGCTTGTAAAGAGTATTATGCTGTGTACAGGCGGAATAAATTAACAGTATTTTAAACCAACTAGAAATTTAATTAGAATTAACTTTAATAAGTACCTACTAGCAAAATTGCATTCAGCTACAATATGAAAAAAAAAACAAAAAAAAAAATATTGGCCACACACAAAATGTTCATACACCGCACCGTGACAGAATAGAGAACCATGGCGTTTGTTCTATTCACGAATTCGAATAAAAACAAGAAAGTTACAGATTAAAAAAAATATCTAAAAACCTCGTGCTTATACGCCTTTTGAGTTTAGGCAATGCATGCTAATAACTGGATTTAGAATGCATTATCATCTACCCTGAAAGTTTCAGCCGGATAGCTTATTGGGAAGTGCTCGAAATTTGAGTTTCCACCAGGAACGACAGACAGACAAACACGTAATAAAAACGTGGCTATAAAAAAGAAAATAGAAAATTAAATTGTTTTGTTCCAATGAAACTGATTGCATTATTTTTGGACTTGAGAATAAAACTCATTGCAATAGATAATTTTAAATGGATCGTCTTATCCCTATGTTAACAGTCTATCTAAAATATCATTTTTCTGTATTTCTTTACTTACTGGATCTAAAACAAAGGTGCTGTCATGTTTGTCCGGGTCCGGATGCATTCCCTCGACTTTATCATAGAGCTTCGGGTCCGTGTTAAGGAAGTGAGTCCTTGATAATGCTATGGGTATACCTGAAAGATATATATATATTCATATTACAGAGAGCAAATAATAGAACTTAATTCACCTTCTTAACCCATAGGTATCGCGGATGCCGATTTGTTATGAATATAATATAATAGAATAACTCTTTATTTTAACATCACAATACCTCAGAAACAATTTAAAATATAATAAAATTTAAGTTATTATTAGTGTCACAATGGGCAGTCTTATCGCTCAAAGCGATCTTTTCCAGACAAATTAAAAGTAGAGGAATGACAAAAGAAAATAATGGACTTATGGTGACTGACGAAAAAGTTAAATTATACCTCTTGATTGATACCTCTTTATAAGTACACTACATTTAAAAAACTACCTATAAGAAAAACCTTCGAGTAGACAGCCAAAAGAAAAACACATAAATATAAAGTGATTCTAAGTATAACTGCAATAAATAACTGTGATACCTACTGAGTCCTTCTTGTGATGATAACTGAGCTCAAATGTTGGTAGTTATATATTTATAGGTACCTATCTACACTTACCAAAGGTACAATTCGAAAGGTCCAGCATCCCGCAGACTCCAAACCCGCAGTCCCTCGTGAAAGTCTCGTTGCTGATCTTGTACGCCCAGGCCGTGGGACCATAGTCCAAGGGAATCTCCTGGTGGAACTCCAGGTTGAGGACCCTGCAGACTCCTATCCTGTAGACGTTCAGGGGAGTCTCCCTGGTCAGGCCTGGAGGGAAGGACGCGCCTTCGTAAGTCTCAGTGAAGTTGTAGCTGGAATTAATAATAAATTTTTAGAAACAACCAAAAATCGACTTCAATGTATCGATGTCCAAGGTCAAATATCAAAAAAAATTATATGGGACCACTTCGTAGCTGTACTGAACCCAACGCAAAAACAATTTTCCAAATCGGTTCATAAATGACGGAGTACTTAGGTAACAAACATAAAAATAAAAAAATACACTCGAACAGAGAACCTTCTCCTTTTTTTAAGTCGGTTAAAAAAATATTTTTTTAAAAGCTTGTAGGTACCTACTTAAATATATTATTTTGTCAGCCTCTGTGGTGTAGTGGTTGGGTGGTTGGCCCACAAACCACATCCACCACTGAGGTTGCGGGTTCGATTCCCGCGACGAGACAAGTGTTTGTGCACAGTGAAAAAAATAGCGCAAGCATTTCTTTTGTGTCAGGGTGTTGTGGAACCTGCGTCCTCGTAGTTCCTGGTTGCATGTATCAAGTACAGGGAATCCTAGTGAGGGGCCAATAGAATCTATGTCAGTAAGTATTTGCTACTGAATGCATTAGTCATTAGCTGACTAATGTTTGGCGAACATCCAAGATTTGAAATATTTAGAATGAATCATGAATTTGCTCTGGCACGGTTTACGTCTTCAGAATATCGTCCCTATTCTAACCAATTCTCAGGACGGCATTCTAAAGACGCAGGTTCAAATATAATAAATTGTATACCAATAACATAAAAAATAACAATAACACTTAAAATTATATATCATACTAGTATAATACATACATAAATAATAATATAATATTATATATTTATAATACATAATTATATATAGACAGTAAATATATCCATTTACATAATCCTTGTTGGCTAACTTTCTCACTTCCCTTTCATCCTTACCTTTCCAGAGGCACCTGCTGATCCATCGGTTTCTCCCGGAGGTACCTCTTAAGCCCCCTCACTCTGAACTTGTCTTCATGCTTGACGCTCATCTCTATCCGGTAAATTGTTTTTTCGTCGTACAACTGAAAATAACAACTGGTTAGAATTACCCATTTAGTATATTTGTTCGGGTTTTTTAAACGAGTACATATTTATATTTGGAATAAGAATAACGTTTTAATATACCTACTGTTGTAAATTTCATCGATACCTTGGACTTCGAAGATACATTGAAGTCGGTTTTTTTTATAAAATGTATACTTATTACATTCATAACGTGAGTGTATCCGTTTAAATAATATTAATATGGAAAATTAATGATAAAAAATAATTATAATAAAAATATATAATAATATTTAATTATATTATTATAATTTACCCTATTTTCCCTATAATTGTTAATTATAATTATACAAATAGACAGTATAATTTTTTGGTTTTGATATTGCTTTCTCATGAAGCACGAAGCAGGCTAAGGCTCATGGTAGTGTAACAAGTAAAATTCTACTAGTATTAGTAGGGGCACGATTAGTGCAAAACTTTTTTTATTAAAAGCAACACACGTAAGATACACACATTTTAAAATTTGGATCGGGCGACACGCGTCCACACCGACCGACCGCGCGCTTGGATAGTGGTTCTGCCGCGCGTGTTGGAGCGGACGTAAGGCGGCCGGTGTGGATCTGGCTATTCACATCATTGTTTTTGTTGTTAAAAATTAAAGTTCATCCCTCAAAACTCATTTATCTAAGTGAGTGTATATCTATATAATTTCATACAAACGGTACTAGACTTAGCGTAGGTACATGAGGGATAAGTGGAACAGCCGCATTTTTAGATAATCTAGGGAGGCCCTGATGATGATGTCATTGGGTACGGTAAATAACTATTTTGTACCTACAACAATCCAGAATGTGCTTTTACATAGTTACAATAGGTACATAGGTAACTAAACACCTTCTTTGGTGCGAACAGTTTATTGAACTAAACTGGTATTTTATATAGAACATCAATCATAGTACGTACTTTAGCCAGATATAAATAGAATGTACTCGTAATGCGTTGTGCGTAGGTACATAATTGTTTAAATCCAGTTTTCTTGTTTGGATACGACGACAAGATCATCGCTTGCGCAATCATTTACATGATACGACCTACTACTGTATATATTAAACGGGATATTTACCATGTTTGTTATTTATTCTGAGTTAACGATATTTCGGCACCGTTACAAGCGCCATGATCACGCATGGAACATCCGTTAATATATACTCGTATAATAGTAATGATACAACCGAACGGTACAATTAGGTACATTATCTATATTTTACTAGATTATGGTCGTAAAAACTGGATTGTCGGGCAAGACTTGCGAGAATTGCGCAGGACTACGATTAATGGTGCTGCCTTCAATTGGAATCCAAGGCACGCTTGTGGGAACTATGAGCCATACAAATATTCTGTTAATAACTTTGATAGGTAAATATTTTGATAGATTTTGTTTCTGCAAACCTTCGGGACTGTATGTTGCGGCGTCCAGTACCTACTTCGATATAGATAGCGGACTCTCGAATAGAAAACCAAAGTTGCATTTCGATTATGACGGGTTCGTTTCTTCTCTCCTCATCCCCGTTCTTTTTTAAAGGTCGACAAGACATCAATCCTTCTAATATAGGTGTCTATATGAAACGGTGACCGACCATCCTGTCCAGAAAGCTTTTCTAACACAGTCATAAAAATTACCTGTAAGATAAAAAATGGGCTATCGGCCGAGGTCTTCCCGCAAAGCTTCTTATAAGAAAGAAGGGTGAAAAGTGTCCTTAAAGGTAGGCAACGCACCAATAATGCCCCGAGTGTGGCAGGTGTACATAGGAGACGGTAACCGCTTACCATCCAGGCAGGCCGTCTGCTTGTGTGTCTATTTATTATATTAAAAAAATGTACCTAACTCACCCTATCGATAATCCCCAGTTTGTCAAAGTATATCAGGCCGGGCGCGACCCTATTCGCGAGCCCGATCATGGGGTCGTGGTAGCCCCACAGGAAGCTGTGGGCGTCCAGGTCCGCGACGATCCTGGACCGCATCTGCCGCGCCAGCATGTTGAACCCTTGTCGAAGGAGGTAGGGGTAGTTGCGGAGGAGAGAGGTGGCGCTCTGGAAAAGTGATAAAGATTTTGTCAAGAAAGTATAATTTTATTTTTACCAAGTTTATTTATAGAGCAAGCTAGAAAATACAATGTTTGTGTGGAATCCCCACGAAAGCACATACACACTACTGCTTGAAAAGGTACAGAAAGCGTATCTGAGATACGTTTACAAGCGCGTCAACGGGTATTACCCCTTCATGTACCCAACGAAATTTCTTTTGGGTTCACTAGGATACAATTCGTTGGAAGTCAGACGGGATAGGCACCAACTTGTCATCACATGTAAAATCCTTAGAGGCAAAATAGATGCACCAGACCTACATGATGAGTTGTGTGATTTTTTGTCCCCGACAACTACCGCCGCAACAGAAGGCATAAACTATTCGCTGTGCCGGCGGCGGCCTGTCGTATAGTGGCGCTAACTCGCCCATACCGCGCTTCCTCTCCGCCCTCAACGCTCTCCTGCGCGTCAATCCTGAGTGTGATCTCTTTGCGGATGGATGACAGGAAATATTGTGGGAAGGTTTGCGTTTTTGTTAGAGAGATGTATGAATGGTTATCTATCTATTTTGTTTTTGTATTTATTACTCGTTTATGTGTGTCTTTTATTTAATTGGATTGTCCGTTTTAATTAAAGTAAAATAAATAGAAATAAGTAGGAAAATCGGGTGACGAGGCAAGAAACACTGGGAAAGCTGCCTGGATATTGGGAAATTCGGGAAAAGACGAAAAGTGCGATTTTCTATTGGATATTTGTATAACCAAGACGTCCGTCTGTCGGTTCAGCTAGTAGGTATATGATTAGTAAGATTTACAAATTTACAATCAATCAAAATAGTAAGATGTGGTCCTCTTCGTTATGTGTCCTCATTTCCCAGATAGGGTAGTTTGAAGGGCATTGTAGCCAGCGAAATTACTGGGCATATGAGAATGGTGTGATGAGCGCAATGCAGTCCTACGCAGTGCTTCTAATGGTATTAAAAGTTCTAGGTGGCCCTGCAATTGTTATGGGCAGGCGTGGCGCTTACTATCAGGCGAACGACATGCTCGTATCATCACTCAGTTCCATAAAAAATACATATAATCCTAATTAAGGGCCAGGATCTAGTGATCTTTGGAATTTTAATTTTAATTGAAATTGTAAGCCGTAAAAATAATTAATGGCGGTATGTCGATATCTATGGCACTTTGATTGAAAGACAAGACTCAGATTAATGACGCGCAATTGATATAACCCACAAACTACAATGTATGTCTTTATAATTATACTTGTTTATGTACTACTAGCCGATAACCGAGACTCGACTTTTTTTAATGGAACTGAGTGATGAGACGAACAAGTCATTCGCCTCATGGTAAGCGCCACGCCTGCCTTTATGGGCACTACAATGGTTATCCATTGCAGTGCCACCCAGAACCTTTAACATTATAAAAAGTAACTACTGCGTAGCACTGCATCGCGCTTGACGCGCTATGTCCAGTAATTCGCTGGCTACAATGCCCGTTACACCGGAACACAATATTGCTTGCGCACTACTGCTTGGCGGCAAAATAACTGGTAAAGTGGTGGTAGCTACCCAGACGGGCTCTCACATGCGAGATACCTACCGCCTTGTATAGTAGAGACTAGCTGCGCCCCGCGGTTTCGCCCGCGGTTTGCCGGGATAAAAAGTCTAGCCTATGTCAAGCCTATCTCCTTTTCCAGGACCTAAAGCACTTACATATAAAATTTCATCAAAATCCGTTGAGTAGTTTTTGCCTGATTGAGTAACAAACATCCATCCATCTATCCATACATCCTCAAAAATTTTCACATTTATAATATGTGTAGGAAGTAGGACAATAGCTTCTAATTCTCAGTAAATTCCCTAAAACAGATCCAAACCGGACATGGAGTTCAAACCAGACACTTATATAGTTTAGATACGAGGGTCAAACCAAAGAAAACTAAATATTAGTCAAACTGAAAGTTCTTAGAAATTCAAAAACTGATTAAACTAGCTAGTTATTACTATTATTATATATTTTCAAAATAGTGTCCGTTAACGTCAATACATCGCTGCATTCGATGGAACCACTGAGAAAAGCACTTTGCCCACTTGTCCATAGGGGTCTCTTCAACGGCCTTTTGAAACGTTGCCACAGCATCCTCAGCGTCAATAAAACGTTTTCCTTTAAGTTTTTCTTTTATTTTTGGGAATAAATAAAAATCTCAAGGTGCGAGGTCGGGTCTATACGGCGGATGACCCAGTAATTCCACGTTTGACGTCGCCAAATAGTCGATCGTTCGCCTGGCGGTGTGCGACGAGGCGTTGTCGTGGTGAAGGAGTATTCTACTGCGAGGTCGTTTCTCCCAAACTTTTCCAAGACAAGTGGCAAACAATTGTTGGTGTACCACTCCGCAGAAACTGTTTTTCGAACCTCTAAAGCAATTGTCGCGAAATGACCTGTCCTTCCAAAGAACGACGCTACCATCTTTTTTTCCACGCTTCGACCCCTCTTCACTGTAGTTGGCAACTCCTCGGAAGGAAACACCCACTGAGCAGACATTCTTTTGGTTTCGGGATCATAACAGTAAATCCAGCTTTCGTCACCCGTAAGTATGAACACAGCATTTGAGTCACCTCCGTTAAATCTTTCAAGCATTTTCACGGCACCAATCAACACGACGGAGTTTTTGGGCCTCGGTCAAAATATGAGGTATCCTTTGGGCACAAAGCATCCTGACCGCTAAATGTTCATGGAGTATTTTGTGCACTTGACTCATACCAATGCCTAAGCTTGTCCGAATCTGCTGATAGGTCACTCTTTTGTCAGTCTCTATCATACGACGCACAGTATAGATGTTATCTTCGGTCGTCGCCGTAGAAGGCCGTCCATCACGCAGATTATCGGTGAGATTAGTGCGACCACGCTTAAACTCATTAAACCAGTTGTAAACAGTGGCACGAGATGGGGCTTCATCGTGAAAGGCCAATCGTAGTCTATCATAACTGTCTTGTTGACCTAAATGTAATCGAAAGTCATAAAAAAATCATAGCACGAAATTTTTCTCGCGTTAAATTCATGCTGACGTGAGACAGACAATTTTCAATTTGCCGCCAAATCGTAAACAAATGACAATTGAATGAAATATTGGCAAAGAGTTCCATTTTCAAAATTTAAATTATTTTTTTATTTATATTGTTTACAAGTGGCCAGTTCTAAAAACTTTCAGTTTGATCCTCGTATACGTATAATATCAATGTTAAATAATAAAATTACATTTATATTTCCATAAAAAGTAGTTGAAATACTCGTAATAAACGATTTCAAGTAGTTACATAAAAACATCGGATAAGTGGGAGTCTGACTCTCGCACCGAGGGTTCCGTACAAACTAAAATGATAAGTTAGATTGAAGGATAAACTTAACTTTGTAATTGATGTTTGATGTGTTATAATAGGTATTAGCCTAAATCATTTTTTATTATTATTATTTTAGTGTCAAAATTTGCGGCCGTATTTTTTGATTGCGTTGACTTAGAAGTTTGATTTTTTTACAGTTCCAAGGGACTTATACCTAAGTATTTGATATTAATTTAAACATGATACCTTCAACCGTTCCTGAGAAAAAGGAAAAGACAGACAGACGGACAAGGAAGTGATCCTACAAAGGTTCCTTTTTTCCTTTTGAGGTACGGAACCCTAAAAAGTTTGGCTGTCCAGCGAAGCTGTGTTTCTCTAAAGCGAAGAAAAAACCAATAGACTGCTTTATTTATAGGGTTATTTAAGTATTGCGGAAAAACATATTTATGTTAATTGTGTTAAAATATTTATTTTAATGACGAAATAACCAGACGTTATTTCTTGTGATTATTTTACTCGTAGGTAGAATACAACCCTACCAACATTACAAATGCGAAAGTTTGTGATGGATGCTTTCAAAAAGTAGGTACATAACAGATTTTAGTGATTTTTTTAAGTAGGTTCTATATAATACTTTATATATCGGATACTATATTATAATCTATACATACCAGAAAAATTTACTCCGCAGATAAAACCGCGAGCGCAAGTAAATATTCGTTCATAAATTCACCTTAACGGTGTTAGAGTTTATTATTTCTGAACATAATTGACTATTTGTATACTTAGTGGTTTTTATGGTGTAGGTCCGTTGCCCCTTAAGCCGTGTCACCGTTATACGTGGACAGTGGTACTTTAGTAAAATATTTAAAATACGTCACGATGTCCCCTTCTCTGTTTCCGTTGATATAGTAAAGTAACCTTTATATGGGAAAACTATTTTCTGGTGCTTCGCCGGCCGCTGCCTCGGAACGCTCGCTTCGCTCGCTCGGCTCGCGCTGTGTTGTCACAGTTCCAACATAACCTAACCTAGTGGCTGTATCTCCGTAAAGGGGACAATGGTACGAAAATTTAATGACGTCCTGTTGTCCCAGTAGCGGGGACTTGTCCCCGCGTAGGCCTTGCCCGTATGCCTTGGCCTACGGGCAAGGCCTACGGGGACAACGGGCCGACACTGTTTTTATACTGACAATAATATATATATCTAAACATATACAGACCTACGTTTTATTAAATTGAATGACGATATAGGTATAGCTTATTTATTACTAATGAACACCTAAGAAATGTGTATTTTTTATACCTAATAGTTTTTCCATGGCGGGCCGGTAGCGGTAGGATTGAACTGTTTTAGCGTACGGCGAATAACCGCAGTCATATGCGTAGTCTAGTGGTTTTATAGTCTTTGCCATCATCATTACAATTCCACATAGGACATTGTATGACCTTGGACTTGGACTAGCTTCATCTCAAACGCCAAGGTCATCGATAAGACAAATTGTAACCGAGAGCTGCTGACGATTACTTTGAGGCGGGAGGTATTCTTTTTCGGAAATCTTATGAGATGATCCGAGTACGAATTTCCAAAGTTGATTCTCGACGAAAAGACTCCGGGATATAAAAGATCACGACGATTGTTGGACGACACCACGGACTGGACTAAGCTACAAAATCTCAAACGCGCAGCCTGGAATCTGTCTCAAAAAATATTGCCTACTGACCTCTAAACTCCAATACGAAGAACGCATACGATGATGATGATGATAGGTATTGTAGGTACATATGCTTTTAGAAAAAGGCATTAGCGTTAAGTTTAAAACTTCTGTAATCAATTTAGGCATCACAGACGCACTATGAACGTCAATTTATAACGAAGACTCACCGCATTAGAAAAAGAACCACTACTTAGAAGCTACGGTACGAAACTAGGGTTATAATATCTTGGAACTTCGTGGTAAGCATTTGGATGAACATGCACACTGAATTCTCACATGATGACGCTGAGTTTTTGAATTAAAAATATAAGTATCAATTATGTTTTGGTATTTATTATTGTAATCTAGTTGCCTTGTACACCGACGTCAACAGTTACTCCTTTTTCGATACTGTCCATCCAAAGGTTGTCCAAAAAGATCGCTTTAAGCGATAAGACCACCGTAAGTATAAAATAATGACATTGAATTTTTTGCTATTATTATTTCTTTTTGTAAACTGGTATACAATAAAGCGTTTTGTAATTATTATTTTACGTGGTATTGAGCTCAAGTTTTAACATTTGACAGGTCGGAAGGCGTCTTCGCATGCAAAAAACATGTCAATATACGGTTATTAAATTTGTGAAACTATTTATTTATATATAATTACTAGGGCATGACTGTCTCACTAATAAAGAGTTAAATAGTCCGTCCTATATATCAGACAGAACAGAACATTTCTTTGATGCATTATTGTACGTTGATAAATATATGATAAGGTTGATTTAAATACAGAAGTTATTGGCTGATTGAAGTCAATAATTCAAGCAGTAGTTATGTAGGTACGCATCTACCTACCTCGTATACTTACAGACTGGTAACAAAGGCGGACGTAGTATACTTGTACTCCTATTAAATCTTCTGTGGTAATACTGAAACGTGTATGTTACTAATGTTTTGGCATGGAAATGGAGTTGATTATGCCCAATTATTTTAATAGGTATCTTTAAAATGGAATTATATCATGTCTTTATCATTATCAGCCTTTTAGGTTCTCACTGCTTGGGATATGGGCCTTCACTCATAGAGAGAGTATAGGTTATAATCCACCATGTTGGCCCGGTGCTATCTGTCTAAACTAAAATTATATTAGAGAGGTAAAATTTGTTTGTGAGTTTGGAAAATCTTCGGAGGAACTGATCCGATTTTGAAAATTCTTTGTCTGGTAGCAAGCTACACCATCCCGGAGTGCTATAGGAAGTAATATAGGATAGGATACACTTTGCCTTTCCTCAAATAAAACACGCACATGACGTGCATGTGATTCGAGCCTTGCCCCACAGTCCACAGTCGTCTCCCTATTTTGATAAACGCACATGACGTGCATGTGATTCGAGCCTTGCCCCACAGTCCACAGTCGTCTCCCTATTTTGATACACGCACATGACGTGCATGTGATTCGAGCCTTGCCCCACAGTCCACAGTCGTCTCCCTATTTTGATACACGCACATGACGTGCATGTGATTCGAGCCTTGCCCCACAGTCCACAGTCGTCTCCCTATTTTGATAAACGCACATGACGTGCATGTGATTCGAGCCTTGCCCCACAGTCCACAGTCGTCTCCCTATTTTGATACACGCACATGACGTGCATGTGATTCGAGCCTTGCCCCACAGTCCACAGTCGTCTCCCTATTTTGTACCGCATCACATGTACCGCATCACAATACATACCGATCGATCGTGTAATAGCAATAAATGTGTATTTTGATTGGACTCTGTCGTTCGCCTTCAAGATCCCGCATCATACGAACATCAATGAAAAAGAACTCCAAGCCCTTTATGCGTCACCAACACAAGTTGCAATAGTAATCAGTAATCGTAATGGTAATTATGTAGGCTACAGGTAGGAGGATGCAATATAAAACCCAAAAGCAGGTTTAAATCATATAATTAGATTAAAAATACAAAATTATTCCTACTATCTAAAATATGTGGCGACGGTTCGATGTGAGAAACCGAAGTCTGGGGGAAACAATCGTAAAAATGAAAGAGGAAACGTTATGCTGCGTCGGCGCCTCGTGGAGTCGCGGCAGCGCGGCGAGCTGTTGCCACACGAAACTGGTCCTTACGTATCATCTCCCTCCTGAAGATCAGCAACTACTGGCGGGCTTTGGCTGATGTAGTTGCTGGTATGATGTTGGTATAAACCCTCACAAGGCTAGGTTCGATTTTTCTCTCTTCTGCCCTGTCCGCAGAATATCTTGACCTTAGTTGTTTCAGGAAAGCTCATCGTATAGTGCTTGTCATCTAGTTGTTCCAGTGCTTCTGTGGAAAGGGCGACAGGAGTCAGCGCGCAGGATGAATCCAGTTTTTGCTTCGTGATTAGTTGATGCACACAGTCTTGGTCATGATGAATACCGTGGCTCGCCTTCTTCTCGCAAAGATACCATGAATTGGTCTTCGGACATTCTGTCTCTATGTACATAGAGTCCATACTATTAGTTGCACATACTACATAGGGCAGGGGAGGTATAAGGGCAAGGTTATTCTTATTAGGGACGATAGACAATTTATAAAAATTGTAACTCAAAGATAAGGCAATCGGCAATTTTATTACTAAAACTATTTCATTATCTGCATAAAAATAACCTAATTTTATAATATCATAGTATTCTCTAAGTTCTAAGTTAAGAATTTCCTTTTTAGGGTATAACATTCTTAACTTATCTAACATAGTCCTAAGAGCGGCTAAACTAACTATCGAATGGGGTGTGCTCGATGCACGAATAAACGCTAGGCATAACTCCAGCTGATTTATTTCATCCGATAGACTTTCTATATTATCACTTAAAATCATAAGATATTGAGCCAGATGGGCATATACTACTAATTCCGTTTCCCTATTCATATTTCTCTCTACAATCTTATTCACTACATTTACTATTTGGTTTTGGTTTTTTTCAATGTCATCCAAAACGCTTGAATGGCGTGATAGCCATTCTTTTGTTAAACTAATATGACTGTTAAATTCTGATTCTAATTTATTCTCATTATCCCTGAGAACTTTAATGGCACGATTATATTTTATAGCATCAGTGTAATCTAAATTTCCCGAAATGCTTTTAATTACTGAACCTAATCCATCAATAAGACCTCTCTTATCGCGATTTGGCTTAAAACTTTCTAGTTTCTCTTTCAATTTTTCAATTTTATTATTTAAATATGTTATGTGGGGTCGATAAAGGCTTGAAGTATTATTATCTAATTGGTTTTTAAGAAGCAAAAGTTGCAACTTGACTGATTCTGCTTGACCTTGAATATCTTTATGTTGGATATGTTGTAAAAAGGAATGATAGTGGGATATCACTTTGGCTGGTCCCAAATTAAACGGGAGCAACCCTGGGCCATCTCCTAGCGACTCAATGGTTAGATCTTGTCCTCGGGTCAGTTGAAGTAGTTGGATCAGGATTAACGTTGGTATCCTGCAACGATACAGGGGTTTTAGGGACTCTTTTAAGACGTGCTTTAGCAATAGCACCACGTTTTTTTTTTGTGTAGATATGTATAGGCAAATCGGCTAATACGGTATCTTGAGTATAACGAGGGGCTAATTTTTGACGACTAGCCATAGGATTACGCACAAAAACTACCTGATCTGGGGAATATTCCTGTTCAGGTTCGCGATCTCGGTTCCGATTCTCAATAAGTTGTGTACGCTCTTCAAGTGAGGATTCATTTATAAGGTCATATACTTTTAACATGCGTTTTTTATGGTCCTGTAAGTATTGTTGTAGTAAGTACTCGGTTAAGTTAATGTCTATGGGATCACGTGGGTCAAAATGTCCTGTTATTAGTTCAATTGGGCGGCACCTAGTAAAACTGTGAATGGAGTTGTTATAGGCCAAAACTGCATAAAACATGAGATTTATTACGGATTCATTTTGCTGTTCTAATTTAAGAATTCTTAAGTGTTCTAGAATGGTGGAATGAAAACGTTCCACTATTCCATTATCATTAGGAGAATGAGCAAGAACCTTATGATGTTGTATTTTGTGAAGCCTGGTAAATTCAAGAAATATTTGGTTCGCAAACTCAGGTCCTTGATCTGTAACTATGGTCAAAGGTACGCCATGATGAGTGAAAAACTGAAGTAGACCCTGGACTACGCTCAATGCTGTTCCATCTCTTAAAAGATATGCTTGAGCATACTTGGAGAAAGCATCAACTATAGTAAGATACTTTTCGTTTTGAACCGTAAATAGGTCTAAATGGACAATTTCGATAGGCTTTGTTGGTGGTGGAACGATATTAAATTTTTGTCTAATCGGGTTACGGTCGTATTTGGCTTGGCCACAAATACTACATGCATTTATGTACTTTGTGATTTGGTCTTTCATTTTAGGCCAGTAATATCTTCGCGAAAGAGCCAAATACGTTTCGTTAATACCACGATGATTGGTCTTTCCCTCATGGTAATTTTTTATAATTTCCTGTTGACGCAGGTAATCTTTTATATTTTCTACTTCTGTTTTCGTTATCACGAGTTTCATGGCTGAACTTTTGAACTTGTCTTGAATGATAGGAATTATTTTATACATAGCTGAAGTAGGGTTAACTATTAACCCAGTTTTGACCTTTGGATTGACGTTTTCTTTAATAGCGTTTATGACATCTTCTTCAAGGGATGATTCTGATAATTGAATAGTTGTTCGAGTGTGACTTTCGAATGGTTTCGTAACTGTAGGTCCTTTCTTGATGTCCTTAACTATCACAAAACATATTTGTCTATTAAATCTATTTAAGGGATCGTCTGATATTGGAATATCTAAAATAGGATTTTCTTCACTCGTATGTGCTGTGACAGTAGAACTCAATTGAACTGAGAGAGTTGAACTTGAATGAGCTGAGAGTGTAGCACTCGAATCAGCCGAGAGAGTTGAGCTCGTACTATGAGCTGGGGAAATTGATGAACTTGATGAGTTTAATGTGCATATTTCAGAAGGGTTGACGGCAAGAGAATTGATGTCCTCATTATTAATCTGTATACGCGAGAGCGCATCGGCGTTTAAATTACGTTTGCCTTGCTTGTAGAGCACAGTAAATGTATATTCACTGAGCCTTAACCTCCAACGAGTTAATCTAGAACTAGGATCTTTTAAGTTCATTACCCATTGAAGGGGTTTGTGGTCGGTGACAATTTTAAAAGTTCTACCAAACAAGTAGGGGCGAAAATACTTGGTTGCCCATACGATTGCCAAAAGTTCCTTCTCAATCGTGCTATAGTTAATTTCACTGGTATTCAAAGTCCTTGACGCATATGCTATCGGTTTGTCAGACCCTAATGGGCCCTGCGAAAGTACGGCACCTATTGCTAAATTAGAGGCATCTGTCGTTAAGATAAAATCTTTTGAGAAATCGGGATACTGCAAGATGGGATCGTTCGTTAATAATGTCTTACATTTTTCAAAACAATGAACATAGTTCTTCTCATTCGGATTGATTTTAGATCCCTTCTTCAAACATTGCGTCATTGGTTTTGTAATACGGGCAAAATCGGGGATAAACTTTCTGTAGTAGCCCAAGAGACCAAGAAAACGTTTTATTTCTGTCGCTGTTTTTGGGATAGGAAATTTCTGAACTGCTGCAATTTTATCAGGGTTTGGTTTGATTCCGTCTTTACTGATTATGTGACCTAAATATGCGGTCTCTAACTTCAAGAATTCCGATTTGTCCATTTGGACTTTGAAGTTAGATTCTCTGAGTCTTTTGAAAACCTTTTCTAAATTGACTATATGTTCTTGTAACGAGACACTGAATATGATGACGTAATCTAAATATACGAGGCATACTTGGTTCTGAAGGCCCTTAAGCACATTATCCATCACTTTTTGAAAAGTTGACGGAGAATTCTTAAGTCCCATCGGCATACGCAAAAACTCAAAATGTCCGTGCTCAACATTAAATGCTGTTTTCGGTATGTCATCTGGATGCATATTCACTTGGTAAAATCCACTAGCAAGGTCTAAGGTAGTAAAGTAATGGCAGTTTCCCAACTTGTCCAATACGTCAGCAATGTTAGGGATAGGGTACTTGTCATCGAAAGTCTTCTCATTTAGTTTCCTAAAATCAACTACTAAACGCCATTTTTGCTGTCCTGATGCGTCTAGTTTTTTTGGAACTATCCAGATCGGTGAGCTCCATGCAGATTCTGATGGTTGAATGATACCCTGTTCTAACATTTTTGAAATCTGATTTTGAACCTCTTGCCTATGAATATACGGATATCTGTAACTCTTGGTATAAGTCGGGACTTCATCTTTAGTTCGGATTCTATGTTTAATTTTATTAGTAAATGTGAGAGGTTCTCCTTCCAGGTAAAATACGTCAGCATATTGAGCACATAACGCTTCTAAGTTAACGCGTTCCTCAGGATTCAAGTGATCAGTTCGTAATCTAGATAGCACCTTTTCAATACGCGTCCGTGGTGGTCGTTGTTCAGTGCCTGTACACTCAAAATTGAATAACTCGGCACATACTGCATGGTCCATCGAAAAGACGATGTCATGCTCAGTCGGGTTAACTACTTGAATTACACCGCGGCTATTCTTTACTTCGGTCAAACATTCCGGAATTAAACAGTTAGAAATACTTTGTTCCGGAATAAACGCATCACCATCATGAAAGTTAATGGGAACTCGAACTAATTTTGATGAGTTAGATGATATTATTTCCTCATACAAGTTGCAATTCCGAGAATTATATAATTGAATTGGATTGTTCGCATTCCGTGTCAGTAATGTTCTATTCTTCAAGTCGATATTTGACTCCCATTGTTTTAATAAGTCATAGCCAAGAAGTCCATCGAAATAATCATGAAACTTATAAACGAAGAGAGTCATGTTACCTTGCTCGTTCAATTCTGAGAAACACGGTATGGTTATAGAATAATTATGTTGGCTCGTTCCGTGATAGTTTGTTATTTCGAATGGCTGATAATTGCAGGGGATATTGGGGTAAAAGTGTTCCACTGCTTCGGGACTTATTACTGATTGATTAGCTCCGGTGTCTATGAGTAGTTTTAGGGGGGGGTCCGAGATTATAATGTAAGGTAATTGTCTTTGTGTTTGAAGATTTATCTCTATTTTAATTTGCCTAATTTCGGGTTTTTCTGAAAATCCTCCTTTTTTGAAATCGGTTCAGTAACTTCATGGGACGGTTCTTCAATGTCCGGACTCTGTTGCTCAAGGTGGTACGACGTGGACGGATCGTAGTCATAATCATGGCCATAATCGGGGTATTCGCAATAGTCGTAATATAACGGATACGCTTGATCGTGAAAGTAAGAATCCTCGTAAAATTCGTTACAGTTCATTTCTCGACTCCTTAAATAGTTTGTAGGTGGCGGATTCCCGTATTTCGACCAATCATGACCTTTAATAGCCATCGGCAAAGGTTTCGTGACGTAGTGACTGACGCCACTCATCGGCTGAACTTTATTACTTGGGAAATTCTGCAACCCGCCTCGATGGGGCATTCTGAACGCATTTTGTTCCGGTCTATAATTTGGAGGGGGTGCTTTAAACATTTGCTGAGTATGAGTTGGGCCTCTGTACTGGGGAACCTGATGGTAAGTAGGTCTCCACACCGGAAGGGTACGTTGGGGTAAAACGGGTTGCACAAATTGTGTTGAAGTACCTGCCGTATTAAACGCGGAAAATCGTTGTGGTGGATTGGCATAAGATTGTACCGACGGTTTGAGCAATTGAACCTGCGCGTGAGAGAAACTTTTCTTATCAAAATGTTCATTTCGCTGTTGCAAATATAACGTATTAGTTTCCTCATGGACAAATTCCAATGCTCTCTCGATGGTGTCGGGTCGCATGCACCGAATGCGGTAACCTAATGGGTCGCGTAAACCTCGTAGAAACGATTGCAAGGTCAATTTCTTATATAATGAACGCTTCGATTCAATAGTACTTTGTAAAGTTTCATGTAAGCTGATATATGTCATGATAGTGCTGAACAGGTTCTGACACTGGTTATAAAATTCTTGTGGTGTCCCTGATCCTTGTGTCAAAAGAGCCAAATCGTTATATAGAGAAGTTTCATCTCTTTGGTCTGCAAAATTGTTAACTAAAGACTGCTTAATGCCATGCCAGTTCTCTGGAATTCCGTTTGAATTTATAAGTCGCGCGGCGGATCCAGTTACTTTATTGAGAATCCCGTTTAATAAAGCTAAATTACCTAATTCAGACTCGGGCGTGTCCTTCACGAATTTGGCCACAAGTTGGTCACACAATTTTATGAATCGCGTAAGGACGTTCGCGTTTCCATCAAATTCGGGTACAAGGCGTAAGGCCTTGTAAATATCATCTAGGTCGGCCATTTTACACTGCTCTAGATTTAAACTATCACTACGATTAAAATCTAATTCTCTTCTAGAATCTAACGATTTATTTCTACTATCCTTATCTAACCTAGGGGACCGCGATTGCCTTGGATGGAAAATCTTGGATTCTTAAATGTAACACAGTATAATGTAAATTACTTATATAAAAAGGAGAGCAACCATAGTATGAATCTAAGGTACTCACATTTGCATTTTGGTATTTTTTTTTGCTGTATCGAAGTCTGGATACTCCTCCTGGTCCGTAGCACTGTAGATTCGAATACTCGAAAAGGCCTAACTATAGACCCTATTAACAAGTATCCTACAACGACTGCGCCAATTATGTAGGCTACAGGTAGGAGGATGCAATATAAAACCCAAAAGCAGGTTTAAATCATATAATTAGATTAAAAATACAAAATTATTCCTACTATCTAAAATATGTGGCGACGGTTCGATGTGAGAAACCGAAGTCTGGGGGAAACAATCGTAAAAATGAAAGAGGAAACGTTATGCTGCGTCGGCGCCTCGTGGAGTCGCGGCAGCGCGGCGAGCTGTTGCCACACGAAACTGGTCCTTACGTATCATGGTCTGTGTTTCCTGTTGAATACAATCTGGGTGTGTTCAAATCAAGAGTGAATAGATACTTACTAGGAAAGCGTGCTTCATCTTTGACAACATCGTCACTCCCAAAAAACTTCCAAAAAAGTAGGTAACCTGGGTATGGCTTCCAGGTTCAAGACCGAGAGTTAAGAAAAACAAATGTGTCAAAAAATGTATTCAAGTTTGATTTGGACTTACCATAAACGCCAGGTTGGGTACTGTGACCCTCATCTCTTTAGGGTCTCCAATGGACTCTTCCGGGAGAAATTTGACGCTCATATAGGGGGTAAACCAAACGACTTCATCCTCATCGTTTATTTCAATATCTCCATTCCTGCGGGTCTCCCTGAAATATTATGAGAATCGATGAGAATCATACATTATAAAGACTGAAAACCAATTGCATGACATCGGCATAGATAAAATGACAATGACAAAATAAGCATTTATGTCATAGATTTCCATGATGAACAACTTTAAGCAGAGTAATTGCATACACGGTCAACATTTTTTAGGTATATGGAACTGAGTAATTGGGTGAGCAAGTCGTTCGCCTGATGGTAAGCGCCACGCCTGCCCATAACAATGGCAGTGCCACCCAGAACTTTTAATATCATAAATAATAAAAAAAAAGGACTACGTAGCACCGCATTCCGCTCATCACCCCGAGACATCAAATATTAAGTCTCATATGCGCAATAATTTAGCTGGCTACAATACCCTGCATACCGGAACACAAAACTACTTAATCTGCTCATGTTTGTGAACTTTGAATGATCTGGTTATTTTTTTTTATTTTTTGACAGGAAGACTATCCTGTATTACATCGTACTTCGTAGTTAGTATTTGTATCGGGAAGGTCACAGGTACTCTATATAATGTATCAGGTACATAGCTACGGTTAACGTAAACAGTGACGCATAGTCTCTGCGTTTTGGCAAACTCCGCACTTTGAACTTTGATCACAACAACATCGATCGACCTACCGCACGCTGGCACACAAGCATGCAAGACTAAAGTCACAAGATTCGAGGTGACGCAGTGCGGTGTGCCGATAATTTCGGTTTCAAAGTGTCTTTGACCCCGATAAGAGTTAACATTGAGAAATAAAGCGTTCTTTCTATCAGGATAAATACTGATTCAGGAGGTACCAATTTGTTCAGTCAAAGGCTATATTTGAAAAAAAAATATTTTTGGGGCAAGGTAAAGTTTTAACAGCGACCATTATATAGTCATTGTCTCCAAGGTTACTAAATTGAACGTTCAGACTAGGTTAGTCATAGTTTTTAATATTCTTGTCATATTATAGGGCTTAGTTTTAAGATAGACCAGAGTACCCCGAATATTTGTTCTTCGATTCGTCTATTTTTTGTAATTATAAATCAATGCAATGGCAACCTCGTGCTTAGAGATGTTTCGCGCAAGTTTGATTAGTAAAATGAAGAAGTGTTATGAAATAATGATTTTGTCTTTCTGTATATTCAGACAACTCACACATAGGTAAATGGCCCAACCTCTTCCACCTTCAGCTTGGGGTCTGTTCCGGAGATGAACCTCTCGGCGTTGGTGATGTTAAACACGAAGAGGGATAGCCGCGTGCCTGAGACTTCAGTCTGGAAGATGTTGTAGAGAAACGTGCCGTTCCTCACTGCTGTGCCCTGGAGAGTATAGTAAGTTAGAACATGGCTGAATTAAACATAGTTTGTTATGTTAGAAACGCAGCCCTTGAACCCTGGCTGGGCTCATGCCAAAAACTGCGACCTACGTCCGCCTATCGATTTTTTTATCTACATAAAGTCGTTACTAAATTTTGATTTTGACGTATGAACTAATGTTACCCCAAATCCTATTAAATTTATAAGAATAGGAACAAAGATTCTGCTCTTAGTTCAAAAGGGTTTACAAAGAAGTAAATAGGGTTAAATACTATGTACCTACTTATAATAAAACTCTAACTTGGTGAAATCTACACATGAATTATTACAAGCTATTAAGAAAAAAATATTGAATTATTAAGAGCTAGCTCTTGTCATTTTTTTAAATAACATCAGCATTTGATTTATCTAAACTAAACAGACGGCTGCAAGAATTGACAATCTGTAAGTTATCTATGAGCATGATTTGTGGTACTCACGTATCTGATGGCCATTTTGATAGGATCTAGAATAAGTGCGAGAAGTGGTATCAGCAAGAGGAAACCTCCTACACTGGCGTTTGTTATGATCTGACCTGAAAAAAAGTCATCATATGTCAGCCTCTGTGGTGTAGTGGTTGGAGAGGTTGACTTAAACCTCATACACCATTGAGGTTGCGGGTTCGATTCCCGCGACGGGACAAATGTATGTGCACAGAAAAAAAAAGCGCAATCATTTCGTTTCGTGTCTGGGTGTTGTGGGACCATGGTCCTCGTAGTTCCTGGTTTCCTAGATACAGGGAATCCTATTTAGGGGCCAGGATCTATGTATGTGATCGTTGGGCGTATATACATACATATATCATCAGCCGATTATGTTCCCACTGCTGGGACACGGGCCTTCTCGTATAGTGAGACCTTTGGGCTATAACCCGCCACGCTCACCCAGTGCTTGGTGGATATCTCCTATCCTTGAACTTTTACATTCTTGGACATGTCGGTTTTTTCACGATGTTTTTCTTAAACTTCTTTCCAAATTATTTGCTAGTCTTAATTGAGAACTCTTATCGTATTTTATAAGCATTAATACATACATGGCGAAAACTTAGAAAAGTAATTGGAGATATGTACATTTCATTAATAAGTAAGTACATAATTTTAATGTACAAGCACAGAATAGAAACTACTATTATTTCATTATTAATGTTATTGGTACTATTAATTATTCTGTAGTAGAAGAATAGACCAAACTATTATTCTATTCTGTTTTATAAGGATCTAGCACATACCTACTAATTTATAGGTAGACAATTGAATATGTCAGTACGTATCTAATTGAAAAATAAATCATTAAGACATGTATTCGGGTAAATATTATAATATATATACATAAATAGTATAGCACACCTACCAAAATGAGTGCTAACAACTACCCACTAATTAAAATACAGACTTTGAAAAAATATCTAGTTTAAAAAAGTCGTAAAACAAAAAGTGGTTTGATTTATTAGTAAGAATAAATATGAAAGCTTTCTGGTATTTTAAAATTACTGTATATAAATATATATATATATATACAAACAAGCAACAAACAAGCGGACGGACGGCCCCGCTTGGATGGTAAGCGGTTACCGTCGCCTATGGACACCTGCAACACTCGGGGCATTACTGGTGTGTTGCCTACCTTTAAGGACACTTTTCACCCTTCTGTAAAACGATAGATACAATCAAAACCAGTAAAATTGTATAATAAGAACCCATAAACAAACTAGGTTACAAACAATAGTTACAAAAATTGATTTTTTTATTATAAAATATATTTATTTAAAAAAATAACAAAAAAGTGGCGTTAGACATAATAACTTATCATTAAATCACTTGACCGTAACTGGAAGCTTTATATTGAGATAGCATATCCGTTTCCGTCGATTTCTTACCATTTTTCTTACTTTTAAAGGCCTCGTTTCCGGTAAGTGGCGCCACCTGGCGGTTTCGCGCCATTTTTAGTTTACGTTTAATGTGCCGCGCCATTTTGGATCATTGGCGTTTAAGTTCCCGTCGAAGCAACTTGTGAGCAGCAGCTGTGGCTATGCTCACGTTGCTTGTTAAAAAATAATTTATAAAGTGCATTATTATAAAAACAAATTAATGGACGAGAATACTTCAACAACTGTGCCGCAGGCTGTGGCCGGACCGAGTGGAGAGGCACGCAAGCGGAAACGCAGCAGCTCTAGTAGAAGCAGCAGTTCTTCAAGCTCTTCCTCATCGGATAATAAACGGAAATGGTCGCGCCGTCATAAAAAGAGTAAACGTACTAGGCATTCCAGCCGCATGATGGAAAAGCTATTCAAGGAAATGGGTGAGCTTCGTAAACATATTGTTACTTCTGGTAAAAATGATCAAGATAATGCTTATCAGGATAGTGTGTCCATATATTCGGAAAGTGATGGGCTTTATGAAAATCTTAATCAATCTAACGATGCAAAGTTTGATCACGAACATTCAAGCGATCCGAATTTTACATTTGATATCGAAACTAAATTAAAAGAACCATCTATTCCAAAAACTCCTGATAGATTTTTGAAAATGTTGTTGGATGTTCAGCGATTAGGCTGCACCTCCTGGTCTGAAGTGAGATACGCTGACACACAAAAGCTGTATAATCACACCCCAGGTTTCATAGACTTGGCAACAAACGAAGAGGTAAAATTATATGACACCTTACGTCATCTCGCTCATACGGATAAATCATATGCAGCCATAACCTACTGCATATTACAACAAAAAGAATCACTGCAGGAAGGCATTCGAAATCTTCTTTCGTGGGCAAAAAATACAAATGTGAATTTTGACAACCTAAGCGGAAAGATTGACGAGTTGTTTCTGAAGGGCGATTTTCATAAAATCTCAACTGATCTTTTACAATTAGTTTGCGGCCATAGAGCTGAAAGTGTCGAGATGCGCCGAGAAACTATTACTAGTCAGGTTCGTGATCCTTTAATTAAAGCGTCGTTAAATAGAATACCTCCTTCAGCGACCTACTTATTTGAGTCTGAGCCATTTACAACGACACTAGAAAAGGCCGGTGGAGTCCGTAAAGCTTTTTGGCCACCAAAAACTGAAAGTTTCTCACAAGTGAGACCTAACCAATCGAATCGCCGCCCCTCGCGGGGGCAAGGCGCACAAAAATCAGCAGTTCCATCGCGTGGAACTCAATACAATTGTTGTGAACCAGGCTCACAAATGCACATGCATGCCTATAATCTTCCCTCGCGGGGTGGATTTCATCACACAAACTACCCTACCAGAGGTCAGTCCTCAAGTGTTCAGTTCAATCAACACTACAATGGAAGAGGTGCATTTCACAACCGAGGCTCGCGGCCCGACAGTGGAAGTAACCGAGGACATCCAAATGCTTCCAGAACTTCTAGAGGAAGTCAAAGAAGGTACAACAAACAATGACTTGAAACGGTTCAAGGCGGGTCAGTTAGCGCATTACCAGTTGCAGTGGAAAGAATGGGGAGCACCAGATATAATATTAAAATTGATCAAAGGGTATCGCATACCGTTCTTTCAAAAACCTCCACTTGTTTACCCAAATGTAATGCAAAATCAGTTTCAAACTCCCCTCTCAGAGAAAATGTCTGCAATTATACACAAAATGAAAACGCAAGGCATTTTAAAAGCAGCCCCAACCTTACCAAGCTTTGTTTCTCCTCTATTTCTGGTTCCAAAAGGAGACGGATCAGTCCGTCCCATATTCAACCTCAAATCGCTAAACGAATATGTGAAGACCGAGCCGTTTCACTTGATAAACATGTATCGCATCCCAGACTTCCTTCAACCACAAGACTGGATGTGCAAGATAGATTTATCCCAAGCGTACTTTCATCTGAAAATAGAGGAGTCACACAGACGCTTCCTGCGCATCATATACAATCAAGAATTGTTGGAAATGACCTGCCTACCGTTCGGTCTGAGTACGGCCCCCAAAACATTTTCGATACTTACAAATTGGGTGGCCCAAATATTACGAGAAAGATGGAATATAAGAATTATAGTGTATCTCGACGATTTTTTAATAGTACACCAGAATCTAGATCTTATTCGCCATCACGTAAAAATCGCAGTTCACACATTGCAAAAACTAGGATGGCAGATAAATTTCGAAAAATCTCTCCTGTCCCCACAGAAGAACATAATTTATTTAGGGATAATGTGGAGACCTTGGGACAATCTAAAAAGCCTGCCATATCAAAAGTCAAACACCATACTCGAAAAAGTAAATCGAGTTCTCGAACAAAGAAAAATAAACGTAAAAGAATTACAAAGAATAGTAGGACTCCTGAACTTTGCCAGTTTTGTTGTGCCACGAGGACGTCTCAATCACCGGCATCTGTTAATGTTCATGAATTCACTACCCGACCAATCATCAAAGACCTACCCACTACCACAAGGTGTGTTCAAAGAGTTGAATTGGTGGGTTCGGAACTGCCAGTTGTCAACACCTATTCATTACCCTCCTCCAGCCAACTTCCTTGTGACAGACGCATCGGATCAGGCTTGGGGAGCACAATTGAACGATCAAGCACTCTGGGGCAGCTGGTCACAGATAGAACAGCATTTGCACTGCAACCAGAAAGAGATGCTGGCCATACTGCACTCGCTTCAGGGGCATGCGCACTCACTGAGAGACAGCTCGGTCCTCATACAATGCGACAGCAACACTGCAGTCGCTCACCTACGGAAAGAAGGAGGTACGAAATCTCTATCCCTATTGAACATAACCTATCAAATCCTGAAATTGCTAGACCAGTACCGCATACACTTCAGCATACACCATATCCCAGGCAAATTCAACAATCATGCCGACCATCTATCACGTCATCGTCAACCTCCAGAGTGGCACCTGCTACCGACCTGTGTGGAGATGGTGTTTGCGAAGTGGGGAACCCCAATGATAGACTTGTTTGCCTCGAAAACAGCTCACGTAGTGTACAATTATGTGACTCGAGATTTGAAAGACCATCAAGCTCTGTTTCACGATGCATTCAGTGTTCAATGGAACTACTCACTTGCGTGGGTATTTCCACCACCGTTCCTCGTCCCCAAAGTGCTGACCCATCTGAATCAGTCGACAGGAATATTCCTAATAATAGTTCCTCGGTGGCAGAAAGTTTTTTGGCGAGCAGATCTCAAAGCCCGAGCGCTAGATGCGCCACTAACCCTGAAAGATCTTCAGAAACATTTAATCGACACGTCAACGGGACTCCCGCCACCGAAAGTCGAGGACATAATTCTCGAAGTTTGGAAATGTGGGGGTGGTCTGAAGAGATAGAATTATGGAACTCTGATCAATTGTCATTGCTCAAAAATTCATGGCGTAAGTCTACTTTGAAAACTTACGAAGTAGCTTGGAAACGATGGATTTTATGGTCTAGAAATAAAAACATTAACCCGAAAATTCCAACTGGCTCACAATTGGCCCAGTTTTTATCAGATTTGTATCTAATTAATAAATTGTCGTATAACACCATACTATTACACAAATCTGTTGTTTCCACCTTATGTAACACTGAAACATCAAGTCAGTTAAGTTCGCACGTTCTTGTAAAGCATATTATGAAGTCCATCGCTCTACAAAATCCAAAGAATTCCAAAGCACCAATTTGGGACGTTAGCAAATTAAGTTCATACATAACCAGCTATCCCGTTGACATAAATAATTTATT
Source organism: Petrophora chlorosata (assembly GCA_951640565.1). Lineage (NCBI taxonomy): Eukaryota > Metazoa > Arthropoda > Insecta > Lepidoptera > Geometridae > Petrophora > Petrophora chlorosata. Next base: position 17,664,443 of record OX621198.1, on the reverse strand, counting down.
TCAAACATCACGACATACTGCTATTTTATTGCTGCTCTGTTCTGGAAGACGTTTACATGACTTGACGTTACTTTGTGTAGATCCTAAACACTGTGTGAGATCTGACGATAGTTTAATATTTTGGCCTCAATTTGGTTCTAAAACTGACAGCATCAATTATAGACAGTCTGGTTGGAAATTTCTTTTAAATTCAAGTCATCGTAACCTTAATCCTCTATTTTGGATAGAAAGAACTATAACGTTATTAAATGAAAGACGCAATACTGCAAAGTCATTTAATCTATTTATTACAGTCAGAGGAATTGCTAGGCCCGCGTCGCGCACAGTAATAGCAGGCTGGGTTAGAACTCTCTTCAAGGAAGCTGGCATCGAAGCTGCACCAGGAAGCGTTCGTTCGGCAGTAGCTTCGAAGAGTTGGCTGGAAAATGTTCCCATGGACGAAATCTTGGCTCGTGGAAATTGGCGATCAGCTAATACATTTCAAAAGTTTTATAGACGTGAAGTGATGGAAAGCGGTAATTCACATAACGTTACGCAATTATTTACACCTGTAACATAAGATTATTTGATTAATAAATGTGATGATTTGTCTATGATTTAACTGATTAATGAATCGGAAATGTTTGTTTATACTTACATGAATATAATAATATAACTTATCATATTTGATTCCACATAATGGTTTTTAATTTTTATCACATTGGCGTTAGATGTACCTATATAACTACCTTCCTTATAACTTAAGTGGCGTCACCAGGCGATAACAAACAGGTCTCAATATAAAGCTTCCAGTTACGGTCAAGTGATTTAATAGAAGCGTTTTACCTGAAATAAAACGCATATTAAAATACTTACCTAACTGGAAGCTTTCACTTTAATTTCTGCCTGGTGAAAAATATTGAGCAAATGATCCAAAATGGCGCGGCACATTAAACGTAAACTAAAAATGGCGCGAAACCGCCAGGTGGCGCCACTTACCGGAAACGAGGCCTTTAAAAGTAAGAAAAATGGTAAGAAATCGACGGAAACGGATATGCTATCTCAATATAAAGCTTCCAGTTAGGTAA